>CAWUFW010002094.1:0-600000 GCA_963921515.1 Calotriton arnoldi
GGGTGCCACACACATATATGTGTGGCACATGTGCTAGGGGGTCACATTGTATGTTCAAAGTCATGTTCGGTGTTGTAGGCATTTGACACAGCCTGCTCACACGCTTGTCATGGTGGTGGGGGGATGTCTTAATCTTGCATTCCCTAGGTTGTGGTGTGCTTGTTGTGTCATGCATTGTCCATCCTATGAGTGGGGGTGGTAGTAGTGGTAGGCATCCTGCCCCCTGGGTGAGGGTGGTAGTAGTGGTGGGCATCCTGCCCCCCTGGGTGAGGGTGGTAGTAGTGGTGGGCATCCTGCCCCCTGGCTAAGGGTGGTAGTAGTGGTAGGCATCCTGCCCCCCTGGGTGAGGGTGGTAGTAGTGGTGGGCATCCTGCCCCCCTGGCTGAGGGTGGTAGTAGTGGTGGGCATCCTGCCCCCCTGGCTAAGGGTGGTAGTAGTGGTGGGCATCCTGCCCCCCTGGCTAAGGGTGGTAGTAGTGGTGGGCATCCAGCCCCCCTGGCTAAGGGTGGTAGTAATGGTAGGCATCCTGCCCCCTGGGTGAGGGTGGTAGTAGTGGTGGGCATCCTGCCCCCCTGGCTAAGGGTGGTAGTAGTGGTAGGCATCCTGCCCCCTGGGTGAGGGTGGTAGTGGTGGTGGGCATCCTGCCCCCCTGGGTGAGGGTGGTAGTAGTGGTGGGCATCCTGCCCCCTGGCTAAGGGTGGTAGTAGTGGTGGGCATCCAGCCCCCCTGGCTAAGGGTGGTAGTAGTGGTAGGCATCCTGCCCCCTGGGTGAGGGTGGTAGTAGTGGTGGGCATCCTGCCCCCCTGGCTAAGGGTGGTAGTAGTGGTGGGCATCCAGCCCCCTGGCTAAGGGTGGTAGTAGTGGTAGGCATCCTGCCCCCTGGGTGAGGGTGGTAGTAGTGGTGGGCATCCTGCCCCCTGGCTAAGGGTGGTAGTAGTGGTAGGCCTCCTGCCCCCTGGGTGAGGGTGGTAGTGGTGGTGGGCATCCTGCCCCCCTGGGTGAGGGTGGTAGTAGTGGTGGGCATCCTGCCCCCTGGCTAAGGGTGGTAGTAGTGGTGGGCATCCAGCCCCCTGGCTAAGGGTGGTAGTAGTGGTAGGCATCCTGCCCCCTGGGTGAGGGTGGTAGTAGTGGTGGGCATCCTGCCCCCCTGGCTAAGGGTGGTAGTAGTGGTGGGCATCCAGCCCCCTGGCTAAGGGTGGTAGTAGTGGTAGGCATCCTGCCCCCTGGGTGAGGGTGGTAGTAGTGGTGGGCATCCTGCCCCCTGGCTAAGGGTGGTAGTAGTGGTAGGCATCCTGCCCCCCTGGGTGAGGGTGGTAGTAGTGGTGGGCATCCTGCCCCCTGGGTGAGGGTGGTAGTAGTGGTGGGCATCCTGCCCCCTGGCTAAGGGTGGTAGTAGTGGTGGGCATCCTGCCCCCTGGCTAAGGGTGGTAGTAGTGGTGGGCATCCAGCCCCCCTGGCTAAGGGTGGTAGTAGTGGTAGGCATCCTGCCCCCTGGGTGAGGGTGGTAGTAGTGGTGGGCATCCTGCCCCCTGGCTAAGGGTGGTAGTAGTGGTGGGCATCCAGCCCCCCTGGCTAAGGGTGGTAGTAGTGGTAGGCATCCTGCCCCCCCTGGGTAGGGGTGGTGGTGCGCATTCAGGCCCCTGTGTGCATATGTGGCATTGGTGATGGGCATCCCGCCCCTATGGTGCTGCTGTTGCTGGTGTAAGTATATTCAGCATCCCCGTGTGTGTGTGTGAGATGTGTCGTGTACGTGTTGTATGTGTTTTGTGGTTGGTGTCTGACTTACCTTCTGCGCCGTACGCGTCCGTGCCTGTTCCGGTAGTAGATGTAGAATATTGGTATGATCGGGACGAAGGGATTCATGGTTGGTTCGTGTCGTTCGTCCTTCTCGTTGCTTCGCTTCGTCCTCGTCGCTTGGCTTCGTCCTCGTCGCTTCGCTTCGTCCTCGTCGCTTCGCGTCGTCCTCGTCTGTGCCGTGTTCGTCTCGTAGCCGTGGATCGTGTTGTGGCGCGATTCGGGGCTTATGTGCGCCTCTCCCGGATGCTTTGACGTGCCGTGCGTAGCGACGGGTTCGGCGCGTACGGAAAGCGCATCGTACTTGTCCCGGCCGGACGGGGCTGCATTTTCCCTTCCGTGCGACTCGATTCGGCGTTTCCGGATTCGCCTCGGTCGGAGAACAGGACCTGGTTTGGGTGAGTACGGCTCGGCCGGAATTTTTGCTGTTGTGCGCATCGTACTTGCTCGTTCGGTGTGCTGTACGGATCGGTCGGGAAACAGGCTTTCGCATGGCTTTTTTCCCGACCGAATAGTATTGGGTGCGCCTCCGACCGAGATCGGAATCGACCCCTTAGTGTGGAGTTTTGAAAACTAAAGATATTCTTAAAAAATCATACAATTAACCAAAACGTGTTTTCTTACCTGTTTGCAGGACATGTCCCAGTGCTGAATCTAGGCATCCAGCACTGAGTTAGAAAAAGTAACGTAAAAGTAACTTACCTGCAATTTGTTGAAACAGCCCATTCATTTCAATGTACTGCTCCAAAAAGTTTCTAAGTGTGGAGTTTTGAAATGTGAAAATATTCTTTAAAAATCGCACAAATAACAAAACGCATTTACTCACCTGTTTCCATGAAACGTCCCAGTGCTGAATTCAGTCATCCAGCACTGAGTTAGAAAAAGTAACGTAAAAGTAACATAAAAGTAACCTGCAATTTACTGAAAAAGCCTATTCATTCCAATGTAATGCATTTGCTAAGTGTTGCATACTACTGCTCCCCTGTAAATCAAACAAAGTACAATTTCCATTGGATTTTCAAACTGTTAGACATTCAGTAACTTATTACTACAAAGTATTTTATGCTTAACTGTGCCAGGCTTGCTTGGTTCTAAAATAAACAACAGTCTATTTTTTATACAAAAACAATTGGCCTAGAGTTCAGTTCTTGAGTGTGTGAATTCATTTGCTGACTGAGTGGGTACATCAAATGCTTAACACTGTCCTCTGATACTGCCTTACTGCTCGACCAAGCTACCACTATTAGAGAGTAAGGTTCTATCTAACTTTAACCTCTGCCTACCTCTGGAGTCACCTGGACCCTATACACACTATACCTCATTTTGGTGTAGTATATATAGAGCCAGTTTCTTACATTGGTGGATCAGCGGTGGGATATACAACTTGCATTTGTTGGACTACTTGGTTACCACCTGATCACACGACAGAACTCTTAAATTGCCTTTAGAAATCTGATTTTTTCAAATTGGCATTTTTTCCAAACTACTAAAAGTCTTGTTAGGGCCTTGCTTAAGTCCCTTTAGAATTTTAGAAAATAAAAAGTCACTATAGTCATGGGTAGAGGGGTTAGAACTTTTTGTTAGAATGTCTCAAGAAAAGAACCCAGCTATTAGTGAAGATAATAATGACATGCAGGACATGGTTGAGGAGCTCGACCTCACCCCTTACCTTCACTTGTCTTTCAAGGAAGTAAGGTCCTTGTGTAAACTCAAAAACATAGCAAGGGGCCCTCATCCAACCAAACAAAAGCTCCAGGAGCTATTGGCTGAGTATTCAAAGGCCCACCCCTCTGAAAATGGTGATGACCAGTCAGAGGGGGAAAGGAGTGAGGAGGATGGAGATAGGTGCCCACCTCCACCACTTCCTAGGGAAGAAAGGGTCCCTGCACCCTTATTTCCAAGAGTTAACCTCGGGGGATCTAGAGGCCACACAGGTGGCTCAGGCTCTGGTGGGGACATTGAGGACAGCCTCAATGAGGAGGACAGCCTTTTAGCAAGGATGGCCAAAAGACTGGATCTAGAGTCCAGACTCCTGGCTCTAGAGAAAGAAAGAAAGGAGATGGGTTTAGCACCCATCAATGGTGGCAGCAATCTTAATAAGGATAAGGAGCAATCCTATGATCCTAAAATCCTCAAAGGGATTGTCCCTAAATTTGAGGAGGGCAATGACATCACCAAATGGTTCACAGCCTTTGAGAGGGCTTGTGACATGAGAAAGGTGAAGAAACCTCTCTGGGGGCACTCCTGTGGGAACTGTTCTCTGGTAACTGCAGAGACAGGCTTCTGACCTCTCTGGGCCAGATGCTGGGTCCTATGACCTCATGAAGAGAACTCTGATTGAGGGATTTGGACTCACCACTGAGGAGTACAGAATTAGATTCAGGGGGCTCACAAAACCCAGAACCAGTCCTGGATTGATTTTGTAGACTACTCAGTAAAGACACTAGATGGTTGGTTAACTGGACACAATGTGCATGACTTTACTGGACTTTACAATTTGTTTATGAAGGAACATATATTAAGTAATTGCATGAATGAAAAGTTACATCAGCATTTGGTAGACCTAGGTCTAATTTCTCCCCAAGAATTGGGAAAGAAGGCAGACCACTGGGTCAAGACTAGGGTGACTAAGACAACCACTGGGGGTGACCAAAAGAAAGGGGTTACAAAACCTCCCCAGGGGAAAGGTGGTGAGAATCCCCAAGATAAAAGGTCTGAGTATTCTAAAGGGCCCCAAAAACCTGCACAGGAGGGTGGGTCCCAAAATACTCCCTATACTCCACAGCCCTATAGGGGGAAGAACTTTGATCCTACAAAGGCCTGGTGTAACAACTGTAAGAAGTTGGGACACTTAACTGGAGACAAGGCTTGCCCTACCAAGAAGGCCCCTAGTCCCACAGCTACAGCTACTACTGGTGTAGCCAGTCTCCAGATGGGATCAGCAGTGTGCCCAGAGCAAATCAGGTTGCACACTGAAGCAGTTCTAGTTTCAGAGGGGGAAGTTGAGTTTGCCACTGTAGCTGTGTGACCACCCAACTTAAAGAAATACTTACAATACCCTTGGATCAATGGAACTAGGATAGAGGCTCTGAGGGATACAGGTGCCAGTGTCACTATGGTGAGAGACACACTGGTTTCCCCTGAGCAATATTTGATTGGGCGTACTTACCCAGTCACCAATGCTGACAGTGTTACCACTAATCATGCAATGGCTATGGTGACATTAGACTGGGGGGGTTACTGGCCTGAAACAGGTAGTGGTCTCTCCAAAGCTACCAGCTGCATGTCTGCTTGGCAATGACCTGGAAACCTCAGCCTGGGCTGAGGTTGAACTAAAAACCCATGCAGCAATGCTGGATATCCCTGAATTGGTGTGTGTAAAAACAAGAGCACAGAGCAAAAGGCAGGGTAAAAAAGTGTTGGAGCCTGAAAGTATGGCCCAACCTACCAAGAGAAAAGGTAAGAAGACTGGGGAACCAGCTTCTGTTCAGCACAAGGATCAGGACCCCTCTCCTCAGGGAGAGGACTTGGACACCCCAGAGGAAACTGAGCCTATGGAGCTTGACCCTTACCAGGTTGAACTCTTAGGCCCAGGGGGACCCTCTAGGGAAGAGCTGTGCCAGGGGCAGCAAGACTGTCCCACTCTTAAAAAGCCTGAGGCAGCAAGCTGTTTCAGAAGCAAAGGGTGTTGTCAGCGTACCCACATAGTCTATTGGGAAGAGGGATTACTGTACACTGAGGCAAAAGACCCCAATCCTGGAGCCACCAGGAGAGTGGTAGTGCCACAGAGGTACAGGGAGTTCCTCCTAACTTTAGCTCATGACATCCCCCTAGCTGGGCATCTGGGCCAAACCAAGACTTGGGAAAGGCTAGTTAGCCACTTTTACTGGCCCCAGATGCACCAAAAGGTGAAGGAGTTTGTCAGCTCCTGTGTTACCTGTCAAGCCAGTGGCAAGACAGGTGTCCACCCAAAGGCCCCACTGTTACCACTGCCGGTGGTGGGGGTTCCCTTTGAGAGGGTAGGTGTGGACATAGTGGGTCCACTTGAACCTCCCACAGCCTCAGGGAACAAATTCATACTAGTGGTAGTGGATCATGCCACTAGGTACCCTGAAGCAATTCCACTTAGGACTACTACAGCTCCTGCAGTAGCCAAGGCCCTCATTGGTGTCTTCACCAGGGTAGGGTTTCCTAAGGAGGTGGTTTCAGACAGAGGTTCTAACTTCATGTCTGCTTACCTGAAACACATGTGGAAAGAGTGTGGAGTGCAGTACACGTTTACTACACCCTATCACCCACAAACCAATGGCCTTGTTGAGAGATTTAACAAGACATTGAAAGGCATGATTATGGGGCTCCCTGAAAAACTCAAAAGGAGATGGGATGTCACCAAGACAGATGCTCACCCTTTCCCAAGAGCAGATGAGTTGATAGATAAGTTGGGTGCAGCCAAATTCTTAAGTACCTTTGACTTAACTGCAGGGTACTGGCAGATTGGCATGGCCCCATGAGCAAAAGAGAAAACAGCATTCTCCACACCTGATGGGCACTATCAGTTCACTGTTATGCCCTTTGATTTAAAGAATGCCCCTGCCACCTTCCAGAGGTTGGTGAATCAAGTCCTTGCTGGGTTGGAGTCCTTTAGTGCAGCTTATCTTGATGATATTGCTGTCTTTAGCTCCACCTGCAGGATCACCTGGTCCACCTTGGGAAGGTTTGAAAAGCCCTGCAAACTGCAGGTCTAACTATCAAGGCATCCAAATTCCAGATAGGGCAGGTCACTGTGGTGTACTTGGGCCACCTTGTTGGTGGAGGCCAGGTACAGCCCATACAGCCTAAGATCCAGGCCATCCTGGACTGGGCAGCTCCAACAACCCAAACCCAAATCAGGGCATTCCTTGGCTTGACTGGGTACTACAGGAGGTTTGTGAAGGGATATGGGTCCATTGTGACTCCACTCACAGAACGCTCCTCCAAGAAGATGCCCAAGAAGGTTAACTGGACAGTTAGTTGCCAAAAGGCTTTTGACACCCTGAAAGAAGCAATGTGCTCAGCACCAATTCTGAAGGCTCCAGATTATGCCAAGCAGTTCATAGTGCAGACTGATGCCTCTGAGTTAGGGATAGGAGCGGTCCTATCCCAGACCAATGATGAAGGCCAAGACCAACCTGTTGCTTTTATAAGCAGAAGGCTTCTCCCCAGGGAGCAGCGTTGGAGTGCCATTGAGAGGGAGGCCTTTGCTGTGGTTTGTTCCCTGAAGAAGTTGAGACCATACTTGTTTGGTACTCACTTCCTAGTTCAAACTGATCACAGACCTCTCAGATGGCTAATGCAAATGAAAGAGGAAAATCCTAAACTGTTGAGGTGGTCCATCTCCCTACAGGGATGGACTTTGAAGTGGAACACAGACCTGGGACTGCCCATGCCAATGCAGATGGACTTTCCAGGTTCTTCCACTTAGACAATGAAGACTCTCTAGGGAAAGCTCAGTCTCATCATCTTTCGTTTGGGGGGGGTTGTGTGAGAAAGTGCCCTCTTTCTGCATGGTATGCCCCCACTTTTTGCTGAATTGCTGATGTTCTTTGACTGAGTGTGCCCTGGGCTCCTGCTAATCACGTGCCCAGGGCATATGTTCCTTCCCTAAAACTGCACTGAAGCCTAAACCCAATTGGCATCTCTGGCCACATGTCAGCCCCTGGTAAATGGTACCACAGGTACCCAGGGCACTGTGACCAGAGAAGGCCTCTAAGGGCTGCAGCACTTATTGTGCCACCCTTAGAGGTCCTGTACCCTGACACTCACACACTGCCTTTGCAGGCTGCGTGTCTTGGTTCAGAACAAAGTGAAGAGTCGACATGGCACACATCCCTGTGTGCCATGACCACAAACCACTGCCCTGGCATACATCAGTCACCCCTCTAGCTGGGTGCACTATGCCAGTGGTGAGGGTACCGGTGCATGAGCCCTGTACACCTACAGTGCCCAAGTCCATTCCTGGGCACTGTATGTGCAGTGCTGCCATTAAGAGTATATGGTGCTGGGAGTTTGTCATTACGAACTCCACAGCACCATGATGGCTACACTGAAGACTGGGAAGTTTGGTATCAAACTTCTCAGCACATTAAACCCACACTGATGCCAGTGTGGGATTTAATGTAAATGCACACCAGAGGGCATCTTAGAGATGCCCCCTGAAACTCGACCAACTTCTAGTGACCTGACTGAGTGGCTGCTTAGGCTGTCACCACCAGACATGTTTCTGGACCCCTGGGTCGAGAGCCTGCTGCTCTCGGGGGCCTGAAACAATGCACATCCTGGGACGAGGTGCCAAGCCTCCTCCCCCAGGATGGGCAGGGTTCACGAAGGAGAAGCTTCAAAGGCATGCCGACTTTATGAGCCTCTCCAGACCATTTGCTGCTTTCAGCAACTGGTCCCCACTGGTTCTACCCCCCACTTTGGGCGAGAGAACTGGCGGGAAAAACAAGTGAGGAAGGGAGGTGTGCCCACCTCTGCCAACTCCACCCCTCAGGTGGGGGAGGTGAGGTGAAGCACAACCTCGAGTCCCCACCGTCTTGAGGATGGAGGGACCCAGCCAACCAGGGACAGGCTCCTGCCCCCCTCCCACTGGAGAGTGGCAGAATAGGGGGTGTACCCACCCCAGGGAAGGGACCCATAGGTCCCTGCCCTTTACATACCTGTAACGCCCCTAAATTCAGTATTTAGGGGGCACCCTGAACCTTACTTCCTCAGATCCAGCTTACCTACAAGAAGAAAAGAAGAAGAAGGATGAAGAGCCGTGCAGAGCTAACAAGAGGACGACGCCCACTGACTTGGCCCCAGCCCTACAGGCCTGTCTCCCCTCGAACCTGCTTCTGCGAAATCCCGGTGTGTCGAGCAGCCAGCAACCTCACAAACCCCGGAAGACCTGCCTGCCTTCACTTCCAAGACTGTTTCTCCCGTGAACACCGGTCGTGTTTAAACTGCAGCTTCTGGCTCCGGCCGGACACCGCAAATCCAGCCCACTCTGCACCCGCCGAACCCGGCCCGAGCTTGAGTGGAAAAACACCATGAGGAGGTCACCCCGGTGATCCTGACCCGAAATCCGGCGACTCCTGACCTGCCTCAAGCCTCCAGATGACGCCTGCAGCCTCAATCCAGAGTCTCCCCTCTACCGCGACCAGAGCGGGTAAGAAAATCCGACCCTAAAAGGCACCCCTGCACCCGACACCCCACAGCCTTGTGTGCCCAAACCAACGGTGCCTAACCAACCCAAGACATCACAACTTACCCCTCGAAGTGGTGGTCGCACCCAGAAGGTCTTCGTTCCCGAGCCTGCAGTGCTTGTTCAAACCGGAGGCTCTCCATAGAAAACAACAGGGCGTCCGACGTCGAAACAGCACTCTGCACCCGGCCGCCCCAGTGCCGCTGAGGGTGCACCTTTTATGCCTACTTGTTTCCCCATTTGCCCTGACCTAAACCCTAGGAGCTTTTGCTCCCACAACCCAGTGGCCTGCTTGCCAGCAGCCACCAACCGGAGACCCCCTATCCTCCATAGGATAACATTGGGCCTCAACACTCTGCACCCAGCCGCCCTAGAGCCGCTGAGGGTGCAACAACAGTGCATCACTGACCCTGGGGGAACCCTTGTTCTAACCCCAGAACCTTAACTCCCACAGTCGTTTACTTACCTGCAAACCGATAACCTGTTTTTCCTCCATAGGATAACATTGACAATTTTTCTTTGAAAAAACGACTGTGTGGAGTTTTGAAAACTAAAGATATTCTTTAAAAATCGTACAATTAACCAAAACGTGTTTTCTTACCTGTTTGCAGGACATGTCCCAGTGCTGAATCTAGGCATCCAGCACTGAGTTAGAAAAAGTAACGTAAAAGTAACTTACCTGCAATTTATTGAAACAGCCCATTCATTTCAATGTACTGCTCCAAAAAGTTTCTAAGTGTGGAGTTTTGAAATGTGAAAATATTCTTTAAAAATCGCACGAATAACAAAAAAGTATTTACTCACCTGTTTCCAGGAAATGTCCCAGTGCTGAATCCAGGCATCCAGCACTGAGTTAGAAAAAGTAACGTAAAAGTAACTTACCTGCAATTTACTGAAAAAGCCTATTCATTCCAATGTACTGCATTTGCTAAGTGTTGCATACTACTGCTCCCCTGTAAATCAAACAAAGTACAATTTCCATTGCATTTTCAAACTGTTCGACATTCAGTAACTTATTACTACAAAGTATTTTATGCTTACCTGTGCCAGGCTTGCTTGGTTCTAAAATAAACAACAGTCTATTTTTTATACAAAAACAATTGGCCTAGAGTTCAGTTCTTGAGTGTGTGAATTCATTTGCTGACTGAGTGGGTACATCAAATGCTTAACACTGTCCTCTGATACTGCCTTACTGCTCGACCAAGCTACCACTATTCGAGAGTAAGGTTCTATCTAACTTTAACCTCTGCCTACCTCTGGAGTCACCTGGACCCTATACACACTATACCTCATTTTGGTGTAGTATATATAGAGCCAGTTTCTTACACTTGGTGACTGGATGAGTGCAAGAGTAGCACCTGACTGATTGAATGAGTGCATAGGTAGATCCTCATTGAATGGATGAGTGCAAGAACAGTGCCTGGGTGACTGGATAAGTGCAAGGATAGTGCATGGTTGATGGGGTGAGTGCATGGATAGTGCCTGGGTAATTGGATGAGTGAATGGGTACTTCTTGAGTGAATGGATGAGTGCATGGGTAGTGGCTGGATGAATGGATGAGTGCAAAGGTAGTTACTGGGTGATTGGACTTGTGCATGGTTAGTACCTGGGTGAATGGATGAGTGCATGGGCAGTGGATGAGTGAATGGATGAGTGCAAGGGTAGTGCCTGGGTCATTGCATGAGTGCATGGGTAGTGCCTGAGTGAATGGATGACCACATGTGTAGTGCCTGAGTGAATAAATGAGTGCAAAGATAGTGCCTGGGTGGTTGGATGTATGCATGAGTAGTGCCTGGGTGAATGGATGAGTGCATGGGTAGTGCCTGTGTGATTGGATGAGTATATGGTAGTGCCTGAGTGATTGTATGAGTGCATGGGTACTGCCTGGGTGACTGGATGAGTGCAAGAGTAGCACCTGGGTGATTGGATGAGTGCATGGGTACCAAGTCATTGAATGGATGAGTGCAAGGGTGGTGCCTGGGTGATTAGATGAGTGCATAGATAGTGTCTGGGTGATTGGGTGAGTGCATGGATAGTGTCTGGGTTATTGGATGAGTGCATTGGTTCTACCTGGGTGATTGAATGAGTGCATTAGTAGTGCCTGGGTGAGTGGATGAGTGCATGGGTAGTGCCTCAATGAATGGATGAGCACCAGAGTAGTGCCTGGGTGATTGGATGAGTGCATTGCTAGTGCTGGGGTGATTGGTTGAGTGCATGAGTAGTGCCTGGGTGGTTGGATGAGTGCATGGATTGTGCCTGGGTGACTAGGAAGTGCATGGATAGTGGCTGGGTGATTGGATGTCTGCATGGATAGTGCCTGGATGAATGGATGAGTGCATGGATAGTACCTGGGTTATTGGTTGAGTGCATGGATAATGCCTGGGTAATTGGATGAGTGTATGGGTAGTGCCTGATTGATTGGATGAGTGCTTGGGTACTGCCTGGATGATTGGATGAATGCATGGATAGCACCTCATTGAATGAAGGTGTACATGGGTAGTGCTTGGTTGACTACATGACTGCATGGGTGGCACCTGAGTGAATGGATGAGTGTATGCGTACTGCTTGGGTGATTGGATTAGTGCATGGGTAGTGCCTGGTTGATTGTATGAATGTGTGGGTAGCTCCTTGGTGACTGGATGAGTGCAAGATTAGCACCTGGCTGATTAAATGAGTGCATAGGTAGATCCTCCTTGAATGGATGAGTGCAAGAACAGTGCCTTGGTGACTGGATAAGTGCAAGGATAGTGCATGGCTGATGGGGTGAGTGCATGGATAGTGCCTGGGTAATTGGATGAGTGCATGGGTACTTCTTGAGTGAATGGATGAGTGCATGGGCAGTGGCTGGATGAATGGATGAGTGCAAAGGTAGTTCCTGGGTGATTGGACTTGTGCATGGTTAGTACCTGGGTGAATGGATGAGTGCATGGGCAGTGGATGAGTAAATGGATGAGTGCAAGGGTAGTGCCTGGGTCATTGGATGAGAGCATGGGTAGTGCCTGAGTGAATGGATGACCACATGTGTAGTGCCTGAGTGAATAAATGAGTGCAAAGATAGTGCCTGGGTGGTTGGATGTGTGCATGTGTAGTGCCTGGGTGAATGGATGAGTCCATTGGTAGTGCCTGTGTGATTGGATGAGTATATGGTAGTGCCTGAGTGATTGTATGAGTGCATGAGTACTGCCTGGGTGACTGGATAAGTACAAGAGTAGCACCTGGGTGATTGGATGAGTGCATGGGTACCAACTCATTGAATGGATGAGTGCAAGGGTGGTGCCTGGGTGATTAGATGAGTGCATAGATAGTGTCTGGGTGATTGGGTGAGTGCATGGATAGTGCCTGGGTGATTGGATGAGTGCATTGGTACTACCTGGGTGATTGGATGAGTGCATTAGTAGTGCCTGGGTGAGTGGATGAGTGCATGGGTAGTGCCTCAATGAATGGATGAGTGCCAGAGTGGTGTCTGGGTGATTGATGAGTGCATTGTTAGTGCCAGGGTGATTGATTGAGTGCATGAGTAGTGCCTGGGTGAGGGGATGAGTCCATGGGTTGAGTCTAAGTGAATGGATGAGTGCAAAGGTAGTGCCTGGGTGATTGGATGAGTGCATGGGTACTGCCTGGGTGATTGAATGAGTGCAGGGGTAGTGCCTGGTTGATTGCATGACTGCATGGGTAGTGTCTGGGTAAATGGATGAGTGAATTGGTACTGCTTGGGTGATTGGATTAGTGCATGGGTAGTGCCTAGTTGATTATATGAGTGCATGGATAGCACCTGATTGAATGGATGAGTACAAGGGTAGTGCCTGGGTGACTGGGTGAGTGCATTGATTGTGCCTGGGGGATTTGGTGAATGCATGGATAGTGCCTAGGTGATTGGGTGAGTGCAAGGATAGTGCCTGAGTGAATGGATGAATGCATGGGTACTGCTTGGGTGATTGGATTGGTGCATGGGCAGTACCTGGTTGATTGTATGAGTGCATGGGTAGCACCTGGGTGACTGGATAAATGCAACAGCTGGGCCTGGGTGATTGGATGAGTGCATAAGTAGCACCTCATTGAATGGATGACTGCAAGGGTAGTGCCTGTGTGATTGGATGAGTACAAGGGTAGTGCCTGGGTCATATGATGACTGCATCGGTAGTGCCTGAGTGAATGGATGAGCGAATGGGTACTGCCTGACTGAATGGATGAGGGCAAAGATAGTGACTGGTAGAATGGATGACTGCATGGGTAGTGCCTGAGTTATTGGATAAGTGTATGTGTAGAGCCTGATTGATTGGATGAGTGTATGGGTACTGCTTGGGTTATTAGATTAGTGCATGGGTACTGCCTGGTTGATTGTGTGAGTGCTTGGATAGTGCCTGGGTGACTGGATGAGTGCAAGAGTACCACCTGGCTGATTGGATTAGTGCAAAGGTAGCACCTCATTGAATGGATGAGTATAAGGACAGTGCCTGGGCGATTGTGTGAGTGCATGGGTACTGCCTGAGTGAATGGATGAGTGCATGGGTAGTGGCTGGGTGAATGGATGAGTGCAAAGGTAGTCCCTGGGTGAATGGATGAGTGTATGGGCGGTGCGTGAGTGGGAATATTATTTTTACCTATCCGCTATCCAACACTTTCCCTACTGTTGCTTTCGCTGGAGTGGGAATAGTAATTTTTACTTCTCCACTATCCAAAACTTTCCCTACTGTTGTATTCGCTGGAGTGGGAATAGTTATTTTTACCCCTACGCTCTCCAACACTTTCTCTACTGATGCACTCAATGTAGTGCAAAATGTAGGTTTAAAAAATATTAAAGAGTTTAATATTTTAATTTATAATATATATTTTTTATTTATTAATTTTTATGTTTCAGGTGTATGTATAAATATATTTATTTATAATTTTTAATATATTTATAACATTTTAAAATTAATTAAAATGATTATTTATTAATTGTTTTTAAGTAAATATATATGTATTACATTTTATATATGTATGTTAAAAAAAATTAAATTAAATTTATTTATTATAATTGTTTACATTTACAAATAAATCTAAATAATTTTTTTAAGTAAAATGTATTATTTAATTTATTTTACATTATTTTTATACATATAAAACAAACGATATTTTGTACATCGATATTTTTGACAACAATATTTTTTTCCGATATTTTTGTACTTACCATTATGAAGATAGGAAGTTGATATTATTGACAACGATATTTATGTCCCGATATTTGTGTAACACGATATTGTTGTTGTCGATATTCTGTCAGTGATCCGTGCCTGAGTGCATGGGTAGTGCCTGAGTCATTGGATGAATGTATGGGTAGTGCCTGGTTAATTGTATGAGTACATGGGTAGTGCCCGGGTGATTGCATGAGTGCATAGGTTGTTCCTAGGTGATTGGATGAGTGCATGCGTAGTGCCTGAGTGAATGGATCACTGCATGAGTAGTGCCAAAATGAATGGATGACTGTATGGGTAGTGGATGGGTGATTCAATGAGTGCATCAGTAGTCCCTGAGTGAATGTATAATGTATGGGTAGTGCCTGAGTGAATGGATTAGTGCATGACTAGTGCCTGGGTGATTGGTTGAGTGCATGGGTAGTGTATCAGTGAATGCATGAGTGGAAGGGTACTGCCTGGGTGATTGGATGACTGCAAGTGTAGTGCCTGGTAAATGGATAACTTCATTTGGAGTGCCTGGATGAATGAAAGAGTGCAAGTGTAGTGACTATGTGATTCCATAACTGCATTAGTGTGAAGGCATGCCTCCATGAGTAGCACCTGGGTGATTGGATGCGTGCCTGAGTAGTGGCTGGGAGATTAGATTCATTCAAGTGCAGTACCTGAGTGATTGGATAACTGCTTAGGTAGTGGCTGGGTGATTGGGCGAGTGTAACTGTTGTGCCTGGAAGATGGGATAAGTACATGAGTAGTAACACGATGAATCCATCACTAGATTAGTGATTTGACGCACATAATATATCTCAACTTCCAACCACTATGAAAAAATAGAAACAGACAAAAATGTATTAGAATTACATTTTGAACATTATGCAACCAAACAACATACAATATTCTTTAACCAAAACTTTAATTCAACATAGACAAATATTTTTCTGTTTTTTCCTGTTTTCAGCTTTCATACTTGTTCACTTTCAACAGTGCTTTGTTTGAAACATCATCATTAAAAAGTGGGAAAAAACAATCAATGTATTGTAAAAAAAAAAAATATGCGCAGTAAATCATTATAACTATGTCATACTGTTCACTGCACTCACTACAAGATTTTTTAATACTGGCTTGCTGATAGGTTACTACCTTAATGAAAGCAACTAGATGTTAAAACTGTTTCTGATGTTTATATATCTGGTACAAAATGTCCAACAATTATGAAGCAGTCATCATTTTTGCATATCCTTTGTAAACATCATCCCTGTTTAGTGGTAAAGAGACTTTTCACATGAAACTTAAGGCTACTGGTATCATAGTACCTCCATTTAGTTTTTATCTGTAGTAGCACAATCTAGACCTCAAATGTTTGATAAATTCCATTCCCGCAGTTAAAAAGAGTCCTTCATTTCTAACAGCTTGCTGTAGACAATACCCCTAATAGGCCAAATAATGTTTCAGAAACACATAATCCGTATATATGTCAACACAAACCCACATTTACATTTCCTAGATTCTCCTTAGAACTTCGGTTCTAGAAATGACAGATATAAGTTTGGTAACTTTTTAGGTAGTCTTGATTTGAAAGTCACTTGTATGTCATTGCACTCTGTCCATCCTGTTTGACATCTTAAATATATTGTGTAGTGTCCAGAGGTTATATTAACTCCTTTATGAAATATGATTGCTATAGCTGTGAAAAACAAATTTGGGATGGAAATGTATGCAGCTTTAAAGTTTGTAATTTCAGTTCCTAATTTAGTGCCATCCACTCTGCATCGTTGTAGCATGACTATGACATATTTTCCATACCTTTGTAGAAACAACGTTGGCCTAAGTTCTGATCTGCACGTTGGACAGGTCATATCTTGATGGGTGTTTGTAGTTAAATCTTCAAAGGTTCACAATCTGGTAATGTCAAGTAGAGGAATCGCTCTGAATTGATTTCAGTGCTAGACGTAAATTCACAATCTTCACAGTTATGGGTCCATTTATAAGTTAAACCAAATAATTTATTGATATTCATATCATCTTCATCAATAGTCCTATCATTACCACTAGAAATTCTTGAGCATCTTGCTGAAGATTTTATGAGTACACTGCTGATCCAGTACAGTTATCGGTGAACTTTCTTATTCCAGTAGCAAAATGTTTAATACTTCTGACTCTTCTTAATTTTTCAAGTAAACTGCATAGTTGTGAAGACATTCTTTTATCTACTGTTTCTTTAATAGAATTTGTAAAATGAGGCAAATGATATAGTCCATTTAACACTATATCTGCATAATAGTTCACTCCAGATTTATTATCAAAGTGATAGCCTTGTATTTCCCCATTGTGCTGTAGTTTTCTTTTCTTTCCTCTTTGTTGATTTTCTTTTTGTTCATCGTTCTGTTCAACTCTCATAGACTGCTTTGATATTTTCCACTTTGGACACAGTAATTTGTTGGTACTTTAATCAAGAAGCTTTTTCCAGTTCCAGGTTGACCACTTATGTACAATAGAACTGGTTTGTATGTACAACATGCACACTTTTTTTTCTCATGTTCTACTTTACCTTTTACCTCTTCAGAATGTTCTTTCTGATCTGCATTCAATTGCTGTATTAGTAGTTCTAGATCCACAGTTTCCCATCTTACTTGCTGCATTGCATTCTCCCTTTCATTTATAGCTATTGCAGCTTCATTTTCAATGATTGGCTTTCCAAGAGGATCTTGACTTCCAGGTACTGAACTTTGACTGCTCTGAGAACTCTCACTTGCTATCCCAGCAGCAATTGTTTCTTCTTGTTAAATCTCTTCTCTCAACATTTGAAAATACACTGGAAACACACAGCACTCATGCTGTCTTTCAGGGCATTGAATGAGTCTTCATAACAGTCAAATTCTCCAAGTAGCTCACTTTCAGTTCGCCATGGCTTAAACAACTGTAAAAAGGGCTAAATAGAAAAACTCTCTTTTGTCTGGAGTTTGGCAACTTAGCTCTCAATGGTTGATTAAATTTCCTCTGTTATGTCTTACCAAACATCCTTTACATACAGTCATAGCAAATGTACCCTCATCTATGTTTTCACTGACATTACTTCTGTAAAATGTTGAAGTATTTCATAGAGACACATCCTTTCCAGATGAGGACTTCTTCTTGGATAGTTCGTATCCAGCCTGTTACTCTTCAGAATATCTGTACTGTGTGACTCAAATTCTATAAGATATTTAATTTCAGGAAAAGACTTCAGTGCTCTGTTGTGAGTATTAGCAAGCCCTAAACTCACCCATAGAACTCCTCTAGATTTATAAAAACAAACTAGCTGATCTCAACCAGTCTACACATTCATAGGAGCCTATCTCTTTGTGTGAAAGCATTTTCAAACTAAAATTGTATAATTTATTCATAAGACTCTTTTCTGCTGAAATATCCTCCCATATCTCCTTCATCTCAGTTTTCTCTGACTCTGTTATAAGAAGTAACGTACTGAACAACAGCAATTGAGTTGTCTGCAACAAACTGTAAATCCATGTTTGCATTCCACATCTTCAGAATCACAGGGCTATACTCATTAATGTACTTGGAGGCCTCTGTTCTTCTTTGGATTTCCTTGTAAGTGTATGTATGACTGCAGACAAAAAGCTGTTGACTCTTCCGTATGAGATGACAGGTCGTGGGAATCCAAAACAACATCTTGTATAAAATTTCCCTTTTGTTCTGTATTTTGGCTGACAGTATTTGCCGCAGCTATGATTTTGGAATTGTAGAACTTGTTGTCATAATATGTTGTCACTACTCTCCTTTGGGATGGAGCAAGTTACATAATGCTCAATAAAAGATAGCACAGACTCATCACTGTCTGTTCCAAACTTTGGGGCATCTTTTACCCACAACAGCATGTGAATATGGGGGGCACCTCTTTCTTGGTAATCTTTACGCAAAAAGAAATCAATCACTTCACCAAGAGGAGTTTTTGTTTTGCTCAAGATGAAAGACATCATTGCTTGAAATCTGTGATTAAAATATCTGCAAACATTTGCAGCGTCTAGTGAGCACAGTTCTCCTGGCATCTTCAGATGAATGTCTTCTATATTTGAATTTTCCCCCTGCAAGAATTCTAGCAGGTCATCCCATGCATATTAAGCACAACTCAGGGGCCGATTCCGATCTCGGCCGGTAGGGCTCCGAATCGGATTCGGCTTAACCGGATCGGATTCGGAGCCCTATTTCCCGACCGATTCGTACGCGCGTCCGGGCGAGCGAGTACGATGCGAATTCGCTGACCGACTTGTCCGGGCGTCCCGACCGCTCCGACCGACTCGTTCCCGGGTCGAACCGCACCGACCGACTCGCTCGGACTCGACTCGCACCGCACAATGGAGACGTTCCCCGGCCGGGTAAGTACGATGCGCGCCGCGAGCAGTCCAACCGAGCCGCGCACTCCGGCTCGAAAGAGCAGTCGGAGCCGTACTTTGGGGGTCCGTGTCGGACCCCCCTGTATGCGTAGCCACGCGAGTCGCACACAGGGGGGACCCATGGGTCCCCCCTACCTGTGCGTGTACCGCGCGAGTCGCTTCGCCGCGTCCATGCTGTAGGGGGCGCCCTTGTCCACCTCGCACCCATTGAGTCAATGGGAGCCCGCGTACGCGTTGTACGACTGGCTCCCATTGACTTCAATGGGAGTCCAACCGACTCGAGTCCGATGGCATACGTGCGCATCGTACTCGTTCGGTCGGGCTGCTAGGGTCCGATTCGGTCGGAAATCTCTCCGAGTCCGGCTCGGTCGGAGAGATTTCCGGCCCGATTCGGAATCGGCCCCTCAGTGTAAGGAACAAAGTAGTAGTACTCCAAGGTTCCTCAACATGCACTTCAGTTCACCATGACGCCAATACCACTATTCATTAGTCCCACGCTGACACGCCATTAGGTTTTTTAAATTGTATTCCAAGTGCTCATCTTTTCTTTGAACTTTCTCCAAAGGTTCTCTTGCTGATATATTATGTAAATTAACTCCTGTTATTAGAATATAATTCACGGCATATGAGAGGCCAGACAAGTCACTCTCAAATAATAGATGAAATATATATGGAATACACTGACGAAATGTAGGGTTTTCTGAATAAAGTCTGCTACATCTATACTCAGCTGCAGGTATTTGCACAGGCCACTCGTCATACCTGCCACCGACTCCAGTTAGAAAAAGATGTGGGAAACAACAAGCTTCTAAACTTTTTTCCCACACACTTAATGGAGCTCCTTTTGCTTCCTTCATTTGAAACAGCTCAATGGCATCACCAATAACCTCTTTTGAATACAAAGGGTGGATGCTATAATGTTCATAAATTTCTTCTGTTCTAGACAGATCCACCTTCTCAATCTGACCTATTGATGGAAATGTCTGATCCTCCATCTGTGTGACATCTTGCAGGCTTTCTACATTTCTATAGTAAGCATTGTTTTGTACCAGATTTAAAGTTGCTTTTTTAACTTTGGTAACATCTACTAACTCCTGCCATATCGTCTTGTTCTTGGTAGGCACACCATTTACAAAAATGTCTAGCCCTTCCTCTAAATCTCTATCTAGCCCTACTGTTTCAATGTTTTTCTTGACATCTAATGGCAAATACACTACTCTACCTTTTAGACCTTTCTGCAGCTCTGTTGTGGATAACTTGCCTGTCTTTGGCTCCATAGGTACTATAGCCTGAAATGGATGTATAGTTTGGCTACAAATGGACTCAAAAATATTTAAACCTTGAAGTGCTCCTGGAATGGGGACCAGTTCTAACTTCTTATGCACAGCTCTAGCAGGCATTTTATTATCCTCTAGTTTATTGTGGCAGTACTTACATATAACTTGCCATGTGGAGAAGTCAAATTGTTCTTCTACAAATAAGTAAAGTGCAAACATTTGGCAGTTATCATTATTCTCTTTTTCACTTTTTAAATATAACTCAACAGTCCGCTTTTGATTCTTGTAGTGAGTGCATCAACAGCATATACAAACATATTCTGGTTTTTCAGAACCTACTGTTTTAAATGTTGTACTCTCTTCTTCAAAACTACCAACTTTAGTACCTGTGTCCTGTTCTGCAACTCCTCCTGTTATCAACTCTTCAATTTCCGTACAGTCCTGTTTTGGACCACAGAAAGGAATCTGAACATCATCACAAACATTTTCTACCTCTGCCACAGGACCATGCAAATGTGCCCTATTAATTTCTCCTAAACATAAAGCAGGAGTTTTCACATAATACAGCCTCCTAACTAAAGTTCGCATTGTTGAGTGGTGTAGAGCTAACATCCTAAAATTATGAAAGGTTCTTTGGCACACCTTCTTTGATAAACAAGCTAGTGGGTGTCCCTACAATTATGCATGCTTTCTCAGCTTGCAAGAATTCAAACTTTGTAATGTACTTATTTTGTGTTTTAAACTTCGCCTTGAAAATATACGTAGGAATTTTCTTAATATATAAATAGATTGCTGTCTAATACTACAAACACTACTACAATTCCATTTGTATACGGGAGACTGACTACGCCTTCCTTGTACTCTTCTGCAATAACTTCTTCTACATTTCTAGGTACCATGACCTCTTTCGCTATAGGAATGCCTTTATTCATTTAATAAAATTGTCCTCTTTCATCAATAGCATGAACTAATCTGTTATCCTGGAGATAGCTTTCTTCATTAAAGATAGGCTCTGTACTAGAAGTATGTATCCATTATCCACTAAAAACTATACAAAAGTTACTTCTATTCACTTATCTTTTCTTCTGGCTTTGTCTCCTCACGAACAACACTATTTTGTCAAAATTCTTCATTCTATTTAGAATAAAAATGAAAAGCTTCCTCTTCAAAGTAAAGGCCTTATCAACTACTCTTTCAACTCATTCTTTCTGTTGTAGTTTACCTCTCCTCCTTCTATACTTTTTCAAATTTCTTAGTAGATTTACAACCACTCTACTAGGAAACATCCTGGCTCTGATTTCCTTAAACGTTTTCTGTTTCCTGGTTAAGGTACGTCCATGTTTTTGACAATCTTTTCTGTTCTTGCAAAGTACACTTACACTTTGTCCACTCTTATTGTTTCTCATAGCCATAATTTCATTTTCTTTATTTTGTAATCTTTGCAAATGGGCACATATAATATATTTAATTTCTTTATTTGATCCCATACAATAGCAGCAAGTGTACATAAATAAGTTACATGAAAGTCATAAGATAACCAAGGGGCCCATTACGATGGCGGGCGGAAGCACAACCGCCGTGCTGGCGGATGCAAAAAGCACCAGTTACCGCCGGCACGCAGCAGTCCACACGCCCGCCCAATTACGATGCGAAAAGCAGGCCAAACACCGCCGGCAAGCCAGCAACACCGTCCGCCATCAAAGTGCGCCCGTTCACGTAGCGGCGCAGCACAACTGACACACACCGTCCGACGAAACACGTCCCGCCCGGCGCATAAATTACGATGCCGCTAACAAACGGCTCCCACGGCTAAGAGACACCGCATGTGAAAGAGAGGCGGTAACACGGACGCAGAGCACGGACAACGAAGAAGCGGCACCCCGAGCATGAATCCAGCACTGCAGGCCCTTCCCATGCTTCTGCTGATGCACCACCAAGGACGCAACGTACCGCGGAGACGCAGGTAGGCACACACACAACAAGTGCACGCAAACAGCGCACACAGTGCAAGGGCGGAAAAAGCGGACAACCCCCACCAGCGCGTGTACACTACACATCCACCATTGCATCCACATATGACACACAGGCCAAATCGTAACATCGCGGAACACATGTGTACACACCACCTGGGACCAGGAACCAACCACCCCGTCACGGCCCCAAAGCGGCGATGACGCCGCCACACATGCGCACAACGCAGAGGCCAACCGCAGCGCCATGCATGCGTCGCACACAGACACAGGGACACAACCAAGCAGCACACACATCAGCCCCACCCCGAACGCACATGACACGTGACAGGCCTGCCACAGACATGTCCCCAACGCCCAATTCACGGACAACACCCAACGCCACACAACCGACGCACACATGTCAGTGAAGTCACGCAACAGCAGGACACACCCCAGTGTAACAAACATGGCGAAGCACACAGCGGCGGCAACACCAACTAGGAGAAGCAGGGCCCCTTCGGGAAGAGGAACGCCAGTACCACACTGAAAAACCCATACCACCCTGCACATATGTACAAGACATATAAAACGGAACACCAAAGAGCACGGGGACCGACAACAGGTGGCCCAAGAATAACATTCACACACAAGGCCCAACGCAGAGCGGAAAGGCAGCCTGCCGCCCACACAAGGGAGAGCAGACAGCACTGAATGACCTTCCATTCCAACACCGAAACCACAGCCCTACGACAGAAGCTGGTGAATACAGCCATTGTCCAAGAATAGACCAACACAGGCATGCCGAGGAGACCGACCACAGGGCAGATAGCGCATATCACAGAAGCACACAACGGACGGGGAAGAAAGAAGAAAACACTCCCCCATGTCGGCCACATGCAAGTTAATTGGAAGGAGTCACACAGCACTGACCTTGAACTGTCTGAGAAGCATGTGGGAAGAGGGCCCGTGTCCTCCAAACAAGCCAACAGAACACAAGTCCTGTCTCCCTACGACTACACAGAGCTCACAGCAACCCCGGAGCGTGCACATTGCAGACTGCACACACAGCCGGAGCACGCCACCTCAACGAACCGCTGCGAAATGGCAACCGCAACACACCTACCCAACTACGCCGAACAGCTCAAGCTGTACAAAACCAACCTGTGCCATACATTGGGATGCGATCTCCTGTCCCTGCTGAACGTAAGTTACCGACTGACTTACCGCATCACATTGTTCAGCTGCGTCATGCCCGTCTTCTACTGTCGGAGGTGTCCCTACCAGCATCCCGTCGAGATATGCCTCTCCAACCCGGCATGTCTGAAGGCGGACCTGCTACCACTACTCCTCCCTCTGGACGCACACGACAGGGCCTGCTCTGCCTATGGGGGCATGGCGTATGTGGCCAACATCGCACCCGCACTGAAATGGGACCACTGTGCCTCCACACGACGGATCATCGATAACAGCTACATCGAATGTCACCCAGCATGCCCCATCATGGTCCTCCAAGGGACAACTTACGAACAACACCTTGACAGCCACCATCCGCTACATTGGCTGGCAAACATGTACACCACCAATGACATGGAAGCCCTGCTGGACGGCATCGCATACCTGACAACCTGTAAATACGTCGGACCACAACGCAGGTTCCCCGAGTGACCTATGATGTCCAACCCCGCACCCATGCTTAGCTTCCGCACGGACTGGCCAGTCACCACCACAACAGCCATACCAAACGACCGGCAACTGTAACCACACCATCAACGACATCGCCATGACATCGGATATGACCGGGACATGCACACTGTTCCCCATCACATCCAGGAATACCGCATGCATCGTGGGAGGCAGTGGCATGGGCTCTGTGTATCGCACCCACATGGACGGAACTGCACGAACAACCAGGACACGACATGGATCCAGCGCCCATGGACACACACACCGCTCAGTGGACATGAATAGGTCGCCTGGAGTCTGTGGGTGCTGCACCCCTCCCACCCCCGCCCGGGAATCCCATACCAGGACCTTTGCATGGACGACAAGTGCATACAACAACAACATGACCCCAGTGACTGTGACATGTCCAGTAACCACCACAGTGCAACAACAAGTGGCACGCCGCTGCATGCACGCAAGCACATGCCCTGATGTCATCTCACATGCACGCGTGCATGAGGAACAACCGCAGCAAACCTGTCACATGGAACTGAGATGGACTGTGCCCATGATGCCAAGCGGTCTGGTAGGCTACATGTATACCGTCTGTGTCAAAGTCCGCAGCTCCGCAGCTATACGTAAATGTACATTAGCACAGCCTTGGCCAAGCAGATGTCACTCTGAAGCCCACATCCCACATGCAACAGCCAATCACATGTAACCCCACTCCCTATCCCATTTGCAATCATGCTCAGTATATCCTCAACATGTATTCCGCTGCCAGTAGTGTCCACTATACTGCATCACAGAGGACAGAAGACTCAATATAATGTTTGAAACCAAAACTGTCTCCGCTGACTCATTTCACAAGTACGAATGAGAGAGGATGAGAGTATGTGAAGTACACGGCAGTCGTGACATGACCATGTAGTCCACTGGTATTGGATGTCAACGCAAATGAGTAGCACAACTGTGGAAGACACACATGTGTCGTGTGAAGTCGTATGGACGCAGTGCTCAGGTGGGTGGGTGTGACGGGTAGATGCGCACATGCCAAGTTGGAGCACGACGTGTTGGGAGGGGTCATGAACAGTACACCACCGCTTCCCTGGGCATTGTGAGAGGACACCTGTCGGGGGAGTGAAGACGTGTGTGCACAGCAGCCGGGCACACGTACAAAGCGGTACCAGGCGCACCTCAGCCCACCCTCTGTGGACAAGCTGGATCCTGTTGTGCGCCCGCCATGCCCCTTGACAAGGCACACACAGCCCCAGTCGACCAGGTGTAACCCCAACATAGTCAATCCGCACAGGCGATACAGGGCACGGGATGGCAGTGGAGCATGGTGTGTGAGAGGTCTCCTCGCGCTCCTCCTGGTCATATCACGCAGGCAATAGAACCTCAATGTCTAGCATGGCACAAGTCAAATGGAAGTGTAGGGGGGACGCACCACAGCACGAGCAGCACTGACGTCACGGGGGGTGGCTCGCACCATCCCATCCATTGCCCATTATACCAACCACGCCACATGCCATTGCGACTAAGTGCAAGCGCGTGCGCCACCACCCCGAGCCCTCCCCAGAGAGGCCAAAGAGTGAATGTGTGGGCCATCAGTCACAGACGGACGCGGCATGGCCGCAAGGGCAGCCACAGCCACTGGGTTTCGCAGGTGGCGGATCCGGAAGGCGAAGACTGTGATGCATAGTCCATGCAGGCCGGGTCTCCATTTGGGGCACCACGCAGGTGGACGGCGTCCCGCCACACATCATACCCTGAGACAGCCCACTCGTGCAACTGGACCCACACATACACTCCTTGCCCTCTCTGGTGCGAGCTTGGGGCTGCCTGTGCAAGCGCTAGCCTCGCAGGTGAGCATGCATATTGGGGGGCGAGGGGAGGACATGAGGGCTGGGGCGAAGATGACTGTATCACTGTCAGTTAGTACAAGGGATGACCCAGATGTGGAAAGGAAGAGACGTGTCCCGTGTGTACTGCAACTAGTCGCCAATCCAACTACCCCCATGTCCGGAATGTAAGCCCGCACCTAGGCCCGCCCATCCGCCACATCGAACATACCACCAGCACGACAACCTACCAGTTCGAAACACTGACTGGGGGTGGCGACCAGTGAACAATCATGTGTAGCCTACCCACGCGTACATGTGGGCCCTCCATGATCCATGTCACCTGCGGCAAAGACATGACATGCGCAATGAGGGAAGTGAGGAGAGCTGTCCGCCCACGCACAGAAGGTGCATCAGCTCCACAGACCCAGCAGCGAGTCCAGCAGGGGTCACATGTGCAGGGGCAGCTGTGCCTGGTGTGAAGCGATACAAAAGGGGATGATGGACGGAACGTTTGAGCCAATCAAACACTCACCCCCAGTCAACTGATCTGGGTTTAATCCATCATCATTCTTTAGCTCACTCCACCACCCCAGTTCAGACATGGCCATATGCAAATCAGTCTGACCCTGTGCCTCATCGGAACAGTCCAGCCCGAACTGCCAAGCCATGTCTTCCCTGGACCGGAAACAAGCATCCTAGGACCGGTTTCTGGCATTCCAGCCGTCATCAGCCAGGCTTGCTTGAATCCAGTGGCAAAGTGAGCAAGGGACCCACGTCTGGGCATACCCCCGCCAACTTAGGGCGAACAAAGCGATACAAAGGGGATGATGGACGGAACGTTTGAGCCAATCAAACACTCACCCCCAGTCAACTGATCTGGGTTTAATCCATCATCATTCTTTAGCTCACTCCACCACCCCAGTTCAGACATGGCCATATGCAAATCAGTCTGACCCTGTGCCTCATCGGAACAGTCCAGCCCGAACTGCCAAGCCATGTCTTCCCTGGACCGGAAACAAGCATCCTAGGACCGGTTTCTGGCATTCCAGCCGTCATCAGCCAGGCTTGCTTGAATCCAGTGGCAAAGTGAGCAAGGGACCCACGTCTGGGCATACCCCCGCCAACTTAGGGCGAACAAAGCGATACAAAGGGGATGATGGACGGAACGTTTGAGCCAATCAAACACTCACCCCCAGTCAACTGATCTGGGTTTAATCCATCATCATTCTTTAGCTCACTCCACCACCCCAGTTCAGACATGGCCATATGCAAATCAGTCTGACCCTGTGCCTCATCGGAACAGTCCAGCCCGAACTGCCAAGCCATGTCTTCCCTGGACCGGAAACAAGCATCCTAGGACCGGTTTCTGGCATTCCAGCCGTCATCAGCCAGGCTTGCTTGAATCCAGTGGCAAAGTGAGCAAGGGACCCACGTCTGGGCATACCCCCGCCAACTTAGGGGCGAACAAAGCGATACAAAAGGGGATGATGGACGGAACGTTTGAGCCAATCAAACACTCACCCCCAGTCAACTGATCTGGGTTTAATCCATCATCATTCTTTAGCTCACTCCACCACCCCAGTTCAGACATGGCCATATGCAAATCAGTCTGACCCTGTGCCTCATCGGAACAGTCCAGCCCGAACTGCCAAGCCATGTCTTCCCTGGACCGGAAACAAGCATCCTAGGACCGGTTTCTGGCATTCCAGCCGTCATCAGCCAGGCTTGCTTGAATCCAGTGGCAAAGTGAGCAAGGGACCCACGTCTGGGCATACCCCGCCAACTTAGGGCGAACAAAGCGATACAAAAGGGGATGATGGACGGAGCGTTTGAGCCAATCAAACACTCACCCCCAGTCAACTGATCTGGGTTTAATCCATCATCATTCTTTAGCTCACTCCACCACCCCAGTTCAGACATGGCCATATGCAAATCAGTCTGACCCTGTGCCTCATCGGAACAGTCCAGCCCGAACTGCCAAGCCATGTCTTCCCTAGACCGGAAACAAGCATCCTAGGACCGGTTTCTGGCATTCCAGCCGTCATCAGCCAGGCTTGCTTGAATCCAGTGGCAAAGTGAGCAAGGGACCCACGTCTGGGCATACCCCCGCCAACTTAGGGCGAACAAAGCGATACAAAAGGGATGATGGACGGAACGTTTGAGCCAATCAAACACTCACCCCAGTCAACTGATCTGGGTTTAATCCATCATCATTCTTTAGCTCACTCCACCACCCCAGTTCAGACATGGCCATATGCAAATCAGTCTGACCCTGTGCCTCATCGGAACAGTCCAGCCCGAACTGCCAAGCCATGTCTTCCCTGGACCGGAAACAAGCATCCTAGGACCGGTTTCTGGCATTCCAGCCGTCATCAGCCAGGCTTGCTTGAATCCAGTGGCAAAGTGAGCAAGGGACCCACGTCTGGGCATACCCCGCCAACTTAGGGCGAACAAGCGATACAAAAGGGGATGATGGACGGAACGTTTGAGCCAATCAAACACTCACCCCCAGTCAACTGATCTGGGTTTAATCCATCATCATTCTTTAGCTCACTCCACCACCCCAGTTCAGACATGGCCATATGCAAATCAGTCTGACCCTGTGCCTCATCGGAACAGTCCAGCCCGAACTGCCAAGCCATGTCTTCCCTGGACCGGAAACAAGCATCCTAGGACCGGTTTCTGGCATTCCAGCCGTCATCAGCCAGGCTTGCTTGAATCCAGTGGCAAAGTGAGCAAGGGACCCACGTCTGGGCATACCCCCGCCAACTTAGGGCGAACAAGCGATACAAAGGGGATGATGGACGGAGCGTTTGAGCCAATCAAACACTCACCCCCAGTCAACTGATCTGGGTTTAATCCATCATCATTCTTTAGCTCACTCCACCACCCCAGTTCAGACATGGCCATATGCAAATCAGTCTGACCCTGTGCCTCATCGGAACAGTCCAGCCCGAACTGCCAAGCCATGTCTTCCCTGGACCGGAAACAAGCATCCTAGGACCGGTTTCTGGCATTCCAGCCGTCATCAGCCAGGCTTGCTTGAATCCAGTGGCAAAGTGAGCAAGGGACCCACGTCTGGGCATACCCCGCCAACTTAGGGCGAACAAGCGATACAAAGGGGATGATGGACGGAGCGTTTGAGCCAATCAAACACTCACCCCCAGTCAACTGATCTGGGTTTAATCCATCATCATTCTTTAGCTCACTCCACCACCCCAGTTCAGACATGGCCATATGCAAATCAGTCTGACCCTGTGCCTCATCGGAACAGTCCAGCCCGAACTGCCAAGCCATGTCTTCCCTGGACCGGAAACAAGCATCCTAGGACCGGTTTCTGGCATTCCAGCCGTCATCAGCCAGGCTTGCTTGAATCCAGTGGCAAAGTGAGCAAGGGACCCACGTCTGGGCATACCCCCGCCAACTTAGGGCGAACAAAGCGATACAAAGGGGATGATGGACGGAGCGTTTGAGCCAATCAAACACTCACCCCCAGTCAACTGATCTGGGTTTAATCCATCATCATTCTTTAGCTCACTCCACCACCCCAGTTCAGACATGGCCATATGCAAATCAGTCTGACCCTGTGCCTCATCGGAACAGTCCAGCCCGAACTGCCAATCCATGTCTTCCCTGGACCGGAAACAAGCATCCTAGGACCGGTTTCTGGCATTCCAGCCGTCATCAGCCAGGCTTGCTTGAATCCAGTGGCAAAGTGAGCAAGGGACCCACGTCTGGGCATACCCCCGCCAACTTAGGGCGAACAAAGCGATACAAAAGGGGATGATGGACGGAGCGTTTGAGCCAATCAAACACTCACCCCAGTCAACTGATCTGGGTTTAATCCATCATCATTCTTTAGCTCACTCCACCACCCCAGTTCAGACATGGCCATATGCAAATCAGTCTGACCCTGTGCCTCATCGGAGACAGTCCAGCCCGAACTGCCAAGCCATGTCTTCCCTGGACCGGAAACAAGCATCCTAGGACCGGTTTCTGGCATTCCAGCCGTCATCAGCCAGGCTTGCTTGAATCCAGTGGCAAAGTGAGCAAGGGACCCACGTCTGGGCATACCCCCGCCAACTTAGGGCGAACAAAGCGATACAAAAGGGGATGATGGACGGAGCGTTTGAGCCAATCAAACACTCACCCCCAGTCAACTGATCTGGGTTTAATCCATCATCATTCTTTAGCTCACTCCACCACCCCAGTTCAGACATGGCCATATGCAAATCAGTCTGACCCTGTGCCTCATCGGAACAGTCCAGCCCGAACTGCCAAGCCATGTCTTCCCTGGACCGGAAACAAGCATCCTAGGACCGGTTTCTGGCATTCCAGCCGTCATCAGCCAGGCTTGCTTGAATCCAGTGGCAAAGTGAGCAAGGGACCCACGTCTGGGCATACCCCGCCAACTTAGGGCGAACAAGCGATACAAAGGGGATGATGGACGGAACGTTTGAGCCAATCAAACACTCACCCCCAGTCAACTGATCTGGGTTTAATCCATCATCATTCTTTAGCTCACTCCACCACCCCAGTTCAGACATGGCCATATGCAAATCAGTCTGACCCTGTGCCTCATCGGAACAGTCCAGCCCGAACTGCCAAGCCATGTCTTCCCTGGACCGGAAACAAGCATCCTAGGACCGGTTTCTGGCATTCCAGCCGTCATCAGCCAGGCTTGCTTGAATCCAGTGGCAAAGTGAGCAAGGGACCCACGTCTGGGCATACCCCCGCCAACTTAGGGCGAACAAAGCGATACAAAGGGGATGATGGACGGAGCGTTTGAGCCAATCAAACACTCACCCCCAGTCAACTGATCTGGGTTTAATCCATCATCATTCTTTAGCTCACTCCACCACCCCAGTTCAGACATGGCCATATGCAAATCAGTCTGACCCTGTGCCTCATCGGAACAGTCCAGCCCGAACTGCCAAGCCATGTCTTCCCTGGACCGGAAACAAGCATCCTAGGACCGGTTTCTGGCATTCCAGCCGTCATCAGCCAGGCTTGCTTGAATCCAGTGGCAAAGTGAGCAAGGGACCCACGTCTGGGCATACCCCGCCAACTTAGGGCGAACAAAGCGATACAAAAGGGGATGATGGACGGAGCGTTTGAGCCAATCAAACACTCACCCCCAGTCAACTGATCTGGGTTTAATCCATCATCATTCTTTAGCTCACTCCACCACCCCAGTTCAGACATGGCCATATGCAAATCAGTCTGACCCTGTGCCTCATCGGAACAGTCCAGCCCGAACTGCCAAGCCATGTCTTCCCTGGACCGGAAACAAGCATCCTAGGACCGGTTTCTGGCATTCCAGCCGTCATCAGCCAGGCTTGCTTGAATCCAGTGGCAAAGTGAGCAAGGGACCCACGTCTGGGCATACCCCCGCCAACTTAGGGCGAACAAAGCGATACAAAGGGGATGATGGACGGAACGTTTGAGCCAATCAAACACTCACCCCCAGTCAACTGATCTGGGTTTAATCCATCATCATTCTTTAGCTCACTCCACCACCCCAGTTCAGGATTGCCACTGGATTCAAGCAAGCCTGGCTGATGACGGCTGAAATGCCAGAAACCGGTCCTAGGATGCTTGTTTCCGGTCCAGGGAAGACATGGCTTGGCAGTTCGGGCTGGACTGTTCCCATGAGGCACAGGGTCAGACTGATTTGCATATGGCCATGTCTGAACTGGGGTGGTGGAGTGAGCTAAAGAATGATGATGGATTAAACCCAGATCAGTTGACTGGGGGTGAGTGTTTGATTGGCTCAAACGTTCCGTCCATCATCCCCTTTTGTATCGCTTTGGTCGCCCTAAGTTGGCGGGGGTATGCCCAGACGTGGGTCCCTTGCTCACTTTGCCACTGGATTCAAGCAAGCCTGGCTGATGACGGCTGAAATGCCAGAAACCGGTCCTAGGATGCTTGTTTCCGGTCCAGGAAGACATGGCTTGGCAGTTCGGGCTGGACTGTTCCCATGAGGCACAGGGTCAGACTGATTTGCATATGGCCATGTCTGAACTGGGGTGGTGGAGTGAGCTAAAGAATGATGATGGATTAAACCCAGATCAGTTGACTGGGGGTGAGTGTTTGATTGGCTCAAGCGTTCCGTCCATCATCCCCTTTTGTATCGCTTTGGTCGCCCTAAGTTGGCGGGGTATGCCCAGACGTGGGTCCCTTGCTCACTTTGCCACTGGATTCAAGCAAGCCTGGCTGATGACGGCTGAAATGCCAGAAACCGGTCCTAGGATGCTTGTTTCCGGTCCAGGAAGACATGGCTTGGCAGTTCGGGCTGGACTGTTCCCATGAGGCACAGGGTCAGACTGATTTGCATATGGCCATGTCTGAACTGGGGTGGTGGAGTGAGCTAAAGAATGATGATGGATTAAACCCAGATCAGTTGACTGGGGGTGAGTGTTTGATTGGCTCAAGCGTTCCGTCCATCATCCCCTTTTGTATCGCTTTGGTCGCCCTAAGTTGGCGGGGTATGCCCAGGCGTGGGTCCCTTGCTCACTTTGCCACTGGATTCAAGCAAGCCTGGCTGATGGCGGCTGAAATGCCAGAAACCGGTCCTAGGATGCTTGTTTCCGGTCCAGGGAAGACATGGCTTGGCAGTTCGGGCTGGACTGTTCCCATGAGCACAGGGTCAGACTGATTTGCATATGGCCATGTCTGAACTGGGGTGGTGGAGTGAGCTAAAGAATGATGATGGATTAAACCCAGATCAGTTGACTGGGGGTGAGTGTTTGATTGGCTCAAACGTTCCGTCCATCATCCCTTTTGTATCGCTTTGGTCGCCCTAAGTTGGCGGGGTATGCCCAGACGTGGGTCCCTTGCTCACTTTGCCACTGGATTCAAGCAAGCCTGGCTGATGACGGCTGAAATGCCAGAAGCCGGTCCTAGGATGCTTGTTTCCGGTCCAGGAAGACATGGCTTGGCAGTTCGGGCTGGACTGTTCCCATGAGGCACAGGGTCAGACTGATTTGCATATGGCCATGTCTGAACTGGGGTGGTGGAGTGAGCTAAAGAATGATGATGGATTAAACCCAGATCAGTTGACTGGGGGTGAGTGTTTGATTGGCTCAAGCGTTCCGTCCATCATCCCCTTTTGTATCGCTTTGGTCGCCCTAAGTTGGCGGGGGTATGCCCAGACGTGGGTCCCTTGCTCACTTTGCCACTGGATTCAAGCAAGCCTGGCTGATGACGGCTGAAATGCCAGAAACCGGTCCTAGGATGCTTGTTTCGGTCCAGGGAAGACATGGCTTGGCAGTTCGGGCTGGACTGTTCCCATGAGGCACAGGGTCAGACTGATTTGCATATGGCCATGTCTGAACTGGGGTGGTGGAGTGAGCTAAAGAATGATGATGGATTAAACCCAGATCAGTTGACTGGGGGTGAGTGTTTGATTGGCTCAAGCGTTCCGTCCATCATCCCCTTTGTATCGCTTTGGTCGCCCTAAGTTGGCGGGGGTATGCCCAGACGTGGGTCCCTTGCTCACTTTGCCACTGGATTCAAGCAAGCCTGGCTGATGACGGCTGAAATGCCAGAAACCGGTCCTAGGATGCTTGTTTCCGGTCCAGGGAAGACATGGCTTGGCAGTTCGGGCTGGACTGTTCCCATGAGGCACAGGGTCAGACTGATTTGCATATGGCCATGTCTGAACTGGGGTGGTGGAGTGAGCTAAAGAATGATGATGGATTAAACCCAGATCAGTTGACTGGGGGTGAGTGTTTGATTGGCTCAAGCGTTCCGTCCATCATCCCCTTTGTATCGCTTTGGTCGCCCTAAGTTGGCGGGGGTATGCCCAGACGTGGGTCCCTTGCTCACTTTGCCACTGGATTCAAGCAAGCCTGGCTGATGACGGCTGAAATGCCAGAAACCGGTCCTAGGATGCTTGTTTCCGGTCCAGGGAAGACATGGCTTGGCAGTTCGGGCTGGACTGTTCCCATGAGGCACAGGGTCAGACTGATTTGCATATGGCCATGTCTGAACTGGGGTGGTGGAGTGAGCTAAAGAATGATGATGGATTAAACCCAGATCAGTTGACTGGGGGTGAGTGTTTGATTGGCTCAAACGTTCCGTCCATCATCCCCTTTGTATCGCTTTGGTCGCCCTAAGTTGGCGGGGTATGCCCAGACGTGGGTCCCTTGCTCACTTTGCCACTGGATTCAAGCAAGCCTGGCTGATGACGGCTGAAATGCCAGAAACCGGTCCTAGGATGCTTGTTTCCGGTCCAGGGAAGACATGGCTTGGCAGTTCGGGCTGGACTGTTCCCATGAGGCACAGGGTCAGACTGATTTGCATATGGCCATGTCTGAACTGGGGTGGTGGAGTGAGCTAAAGAATGATGATGGATTAAACCCAGATCAGTTGACTGGGGGTGAGTGTTTGATTGGCTCAAGCGTTCCGTCCATCATCCCCTTTTGTATCGCTTTGGTCGCCCTAAGTTGGCGGGGGTATGCCCAGGCGTGGGTCCCTTGCTCACTTTGCCACTGGATTCAAGCAAGCCTGGCTGATGACGGCTGAAATGCCAGAAACCGGTCCTAGGATGCTTGTTTCGGTCCAGGGAAGACATGGCTTGGCAGTTCGGGCTGGACTGTTCCCATGAGGCACAGGGTCAGACTGATTTGCATATGGCCATGTCTGAACTGGGGTGGTGGAGTGAGCTAAAGAATGATGATGGATTAAACCCAGATCAGTTGACTGGGGGTGAGTGTTTGATTGGCTCAAGCGTTCCGTCCATCATCCCCTTTTGTATCGCTTTGGTCGCCCTAAGTTGGCGGGGGTATGCCCAGACGTGGGTCCCTTGCTCACTTTGCCACTGGATTCAAGCAAGCCTGGCTGATGACGGCTGAAATGCCAGAAACCGGTCCTAGGATGCTTGTTTCCGGTCCAGGGAAGACATGGCTTGGCAGTTCGGGCTGGACTGTTCCCATGAGGCACAGGGTCAGACTGATTTGCATATGGCCATGTCTGAACTGGGGTGGTGGAGTGAGCTAAAGAATGATGATGGATTAAACCCAGATCAGTTGACTGGGGGTGAGTGTTTGATTGGCTCAAGCGTTCCGTCCATCATCCCCTTTTGTATCGCTTTGGTCGCCCTAAGTTGGCGGGGGTATGCCCAGACGTGGGTCCCTTGCTCACTTTGCCACTGGATTCAAGCAAGCCTGGCTGATGACGGCTGAAATGCCAGAAACCGGTCCTAGGATGCTTGTTTCCGGTCCAGGAAGACATGGCTTGGCAGTTCGGGCTGGACTGTTCCCATGAGGCACAGGGTCAGACTGATTTGCATATGGCCATGTCTGAACTGGGGTGGTGGAGTGAGCTAAAGAATGATGATGGATTAAACCCAGATCAGTTGACTGGGGGTGAGTGTTTGATTGGCTCAAGCGTTCCGTCCATCATCCCCTTTTGTATCGCTTTGGTCGCCCTAAGTTGGCGGGGGTATGCCCAGACGTGGGTCCCTTGCTCACTTTGCCACTGGATTCAAGCAAGCCTGGCTGATGACGGCTGAAATGCCAGAAACCGGTCCTAGGATGCTTGTTTCCGGTCCAGGGAAGACATGGCTTGGCAGTTCGGGCTGGACTGTTCCCATGAGGCACAGGGTCAGACTGATTTGCATATGGCCATGTCTGAACTGGGGTGGTGGAGTGAGCTAAAGAATGATGATGGATTAAACCCAGATCAGTTGACTGGGGGTGAGTGTTTGATTGGCTCAAGCGTTCCGTCCATCATCCCCTTTTGTATCGCTTTGGTCGCCCTAAGTTGGCGGGGTATGCCCAGACGTGGGTCCCTTGCTCACTTTGCCACTGGATTCAAGCAAGCCTGGCTGATGACGGCTGAAATGCCAGAAACCGGTCCTAGGATGCTTGTTTCCGGTCCAGGGAAGACATGGCTTGGCAGTTCGGGCTGGACTGTTCCCATGAGGCACAGGGTCAGACTGATTTGCATATGGCCATGTCTGAACTGGGGTGGTGGAGTGAGCTAAAGAATGATGATGGATTAAACCCAGATCAGTTGACTGGGGTGAGTGTTTGATTGGCTCAAACGTTCCGTCCATCATCCCCTTTTGTATCGCTTTGGTCGCCCTAAGTTGGCGGGGGTATGCCCAGACGTGGGTCCCTTGCTCACTTTGCCACTGGATTCAAGCAAGCCTGGCTGATGACGGCTGAAATGCCAGAAACCGGTCCTAGGATGCTTGTTTCCGGTCCAGGGAAGACATGGCTTGGCAGTTCGGGCTGGACTGTTCCCATGAGGCACAGGGTCAGACTGATTTGCATATGGCCATGTCTGAACTGGGGTGGTGGAGTGAGCTAAAGAATGATGATGGATTAAACCCAGATCAGTTGACTGGGGGTGAGTGTTTGATTGGCTCAAACGTTCCGTCCATCATCCCCTTTTGTATCGCTGTACCTGGTGTGAAGGCACATGCATATAGACAGCACATCGACCAATGTGTAGTCTGCCCACATCCACAGTCCATCATCATGCGGACATAGGAATTGAACACAGGGCAACACATCTTAGTGGGTGCACCCACCGTGACCAACAATGCGCAATCATCGACGTACCCGCCCTGTGCATGGCCCCCCACCCAACGGAGGCACATCCAGTGCCACCATCCCACACACACAAGCCTTCCACGGAACATGCTGTGTCCAATGGTCAGTACAGAGTCAGCGCCCATCTGGTGGATCCTGAACAGGAGACACATGCACACACATGCCAGCTCCCACTATGTACGTCTGCCACCTGGCACGTGCAATGTAACCTCTCACCTGTGACGTGTGACTGCAAGCACACAGCCGTCTTGGCATGGGGCTGTCAATGTGGACACCTGTCAATGTTTCGGGAGGTGTGATCCGTACAGTGCTGTACATAGGGTGCAGTGCTGACACCTACTACTGTCTCATATCCCCTCGTGCCACAGGTCCCACTTGTTTTGGCCGCTCAGCCTGTGCCCACATCGTCGTCGTCGTCGTGTGCCATACTCATCCAGCCTCGGAAGCAGTTCCATGCTCAGCAGACACTCATGTTGCCGTGGCGTTGCCGCTTGACGAATATGCAGTCAGTCCCCATCAGCACGCCCCGCAAGTCATTGGGGCCTAGATCCCCATGTGCATGCACATGGCAGTGGTATGTGTCACTAGCCATTGCCATTGTTGGGAGACCTGTGTAAGTGTATTGTGGCCGTGCCGTCCCAGCTTGACAGCTGGGCTGTGGCTCATGTGCTTGCTCAGTCATGTCAGTGATGTGTATGCGAAATTGCTATGTGTCGTGTTGCTTTGACATGTGTCCTCTGCAATTTCCCTAGGCGGAGACCGAACATTGACCGCCCATACCAATTGCTGGTGGACATGGACGATACAGAGGTTATTAGGAAGTTTCGGCTGGACAGGCCAACCCTACATCGACTGTGTGCCATGTTAGAACCCCATCTCCGTCCCCGCAGGGTGTATCCGACTGCTGTCACCCCCACGGCTAAGGTGATGGCCGCCATGCATTTCTTCGCCACTGGGTCATTCCAGCACACAGTGGGCAGTGGAGGAGGGATGTCCCAGCCCATGTTCAGCAAGGTGCTGAGGGATGTACTGGCAGCCATGATGCTGTACCGAAACAGGTACATCCGCTTCCCCAGGGCTCATGAATTGGCGGCAGTGAAGGGTGCATTCTATGCCCTTGGCAGAATCCCACACGTCGTTGGAGCCATTGACTGCACACATGTTGGCCTTGTTCCACCACAGGCCACTGAGCACCTGTACCGCAACAGGAAGCACACGCACTCCCTGAATGTGCAAGTGGTGTGCCTTGCGGACATGGTGATCACCCACGTGTGTGCAAAGTTCCCAGGCTCGGCCCATGACGCACACATAATGCGCAACAGCATCTTGCCACGACTGATGGCCAATCTGCAACAGGATCGTGGCTGTATTGTCGGTGAGTATGTGGAGTGGTGTAGCGTGCTGGTTGTGCGATGCTGTCCCCTGTCCAGTTGGAATAGCAACGGTTCTCTGTGTCCCTCACACCCAGGTGACTCTGCGTATCCGAATGGGGCATGGCTGCTCAGTCCATTGAGGTATCCTCGCACCCCAGCAGACGATCGATACAATGAGGCACATGGGAGGACCAGACGTGTGGTCGAGCGTACCTTTGGCCTCCTCAAGTCCAGGTTCAGGTGCCTGGACCGCACCGGGGGTGCACTGGCGTACTCCCCACAGAAGGTGTACCAGATAGTGGTGGCGTGCTGCATGCTGCACAATCTGGCCATTCAGAAGCAGATCCCCCTCATTGTGGATGACGGAGATCAACCAGGGCCCCAGCCCGCAGACCAGGACAGCTCCAGTGAGGAGGACAGCGGAGAGGAGGAAGCTGGGAATGTGCGGCAGCAGCTCATCGCCCGCTACTTCACTTGACGGTGAGTGTCCATGTACGACGGCTGATGTGGCTGTATCTGTGCAGGTGTGTGTGTGCTGTGTCAGGGTGGCCGTTTGTTCACTACGTGCTGTGTGTCAACGCTCCATGGCCAGGGTAGTATGCCACTGTTGGTGACTGTGGCATTGTGCCCTATTGCTCTGTGCGATGTGTGTACATTGCTTGTAGTTGTTGACATGTACTGTGTGATGGGTGTGTGACACACTCATTGAATGTGCTCCTGTTCTGTCTCCCACCCCTAGGTCCCTACAGGCCCTCCGGATTCCATTGCCATGCCACGCATCAGGTGCCTTTCCGCCCAAGGTGGCCGTTGTATTCCGTACAAATAAAACACAGGGCACAAACAGCAGTTAGTGAAAAAGGTGCATTTATTACAAACTGTGACATGTGATTGTGTGTAAGGTGATGACAAAAGTGGTGCGTGCAGTGACAATGAGCTGTCGGTCATGGCTGCGTGATGCTCAGGGTGTACCCACTGGTTCTATGTCCATAGTCCAACACACACATGCCATCCAGATGGCTGTGTGGAGTGGGATCGTAGTCCAAGTCAATGCAGTGGCTGGTCAAGGAAGGCTGGCGGACGGCTGGCTGGCTGCCTCACTTGCGACTGGAGCGTGCGAAGTCCTCCCGGGAGATCTGTTTCCTCTTCGGACGGCCCCTTCCACGTTTGCGAGGGGGGTGCCTGCTTGCGACATGCTGGTGGTTGAGGTGTGCTCACTGGCTGTGGACGCAGGGGAACTGGACACTGCTGCTCGACCCTGCGCCCCGGCAGGTGGTGGCGGAGGGGAGCTGCTATCCCTGGCCGTGTCCTCACCGCCACCACCAGCTGGCCCATGAGGTCCACGAGTTGACCTATACGGGCGTCCATGGACCTCAGCACCCCCAGCACCTCCCGCGTGTCTGAAGCAGACCTGACCCATTGTTCTTGGGCCCCCTCATAGGCCCCAAGGACTCTGGCCATTTGAGGCAGGGCATGGCTCCCAGGGGAGGCTGGCGTTTCCCTGACCCTGCTCCTCCTACCAGTCCTGCTGCCACCGGCCTGCCCACTAGCCACATTGCTCACCACGGTCCTCGCTGTGGCTCCCAGGGTGGATCCAGTCGGCCGGGCCACCACCTGCGCTGGGGCTGGTGCCAGCGAAGACGTGGTGGTGGTGGTGGCGGTGGTGGTCGGTGCGGCGATGGTGGCGGTTGCGGCAGTGGCCGCAATGACCGTGGGTGTGGCCGCAATGACCGTGGGTGTGGCCGCAACGACAGTGGCAGCAGGGGGCTGGGACTGTTCAGCAGCCCTGGATGATGGGTTGGTGGGTAGGAGGGGTCCTGGGGAGCGGCTGGGCCCTGCCACACCAGATGGGCCTGCTTGGTGGTCCGTGTCCGAAGAGGAGGTGAGATCCTCCACATCCGTGTGTCCTCGTTGGGGGCTTGTGGGCTGGCTGTGCTGGCTGCTGTCTCCATCCCCAGCATCCGGCAGTTCGTCACCTGTGGAGAGAATGAGATTTGTTATTGTGTTGCACCTGGCGAAGTATGTATTTGTCGTCTGACATTGGCAGTTCGTGCAATCTCGTACATGGGTTTCCCGGAGGCGTGTGTGTGGCTGTGGCATTTGTAGTTGTGTGTGCTTGGCAATGGGACTGTGTGCTGTGCACATGTGGCATGGGACGGATTGGCCATGCCGATGGGTGTGTTGCTGTGCCCCTACTCATTGTGACTCTGGTGTATGCGGGCTCCTGGCCCATCCTGGGTCTGGTTTGTACTTTGCTTTTGGGGTACAAATGGAACGCTTAGGAACGCATATGGCAACATGGGGGCCATGCCCCAGATTCGCATTTGGGAGGGAATATGCTTCTGGGGTTCAAATGGAACGCTTAGGAACGCATATGGCAACATGGGGGCCATGCCCCAGATTCGCATTTGGGAGGGAATATGCTTTTGGGGTACAAATGGAACGCTTAGGAACGCATATGGCAACATGGGGGCCATGCCCCAGATTCGCATTTGGGAGGGAATATGCTTTTGGGGTTCAAATGGAACGCTTAGGAACGCATATGGCAACATGGGGGCCATGCCCCAGATTCGAATTTGGGAGGGAATATGCTTTTGGGGTTCAAATGGAACGCTTAGGAACGCATATGGCAACATGGGGGCCATGCCCCAGATTCGCATTTGGGAGGGAATATGCTTTTGGGGTACATGCTGTGAGCCATGGGTGCTGAACGTGACATGTGTTGTGGCAGCATGACAGTGCATGGTTTGAGGTGTGTGCATGCTTGACATGGCCTGCATATTTGCTGTCTGTTGTGATTACTGGACATGGCATTGGACGCATCGTTATGAGTGAGTGATGGTTGTGTGTGAAAGCCAACGTATTGCAGTTGTCCCATCTCCTTGGTGTGCGTGCTGCCCTGTGCCATGTGCATCACTGCAGTGCTCGTGGGGGGGGTGTGGCCCAGGTTGTGTATTGTTGCTCACAGTGTGACGTGCGCTTCATTGACTTCTGGCACATGGTTGGTCATGGGCATGTATCTTAGCGTGACTGCTGTATGTGTGGCAGCTGTGCGGATGACATGCCTTTCATGAGACTGGGGCTGACGGATGGGATGGATGGTATGTTGTATGTGCATGGTGTGTCTGTGTGTTTGATGGGTTCAGTGGTGTTCGTGTGCATTTCTGTTGTTCCGCTCTGTTGCGTCTTGTGTTGTTTGTCTTACATAGGCGTAGTTGTGGGGTGTGTGGTTGACAGGCAGTAGGGGCTACATGGACAGGACTTCAATGGTGTTTCGGTTGTGTGTGATGAGTTGCACAGTGGCTGCCGTGTGGTACTATTTTCAGTGTGGCTTGTGTATGCAGACGTGGCTCCTTGGGTGTTGCTATGTCTGTGATGGGTCATGTGGGGTGTGAGTCTGTTGTTCATGTCCGTGTGCACATTGTTCACTTGTTCGTGACGGTGGGCGGTGCTGCGTTTTCGTCTGCTACGTGACATGTCCCATGTGTTGGTCGTGTGCCGGTCCTCATGCCTCCAGTAATACAGCCCTGTCCAGTTTCCCACCTGCAGGTTGTTCGTGCGTGCACTGTACTGGATGCCACATGGCTCTAAGCGGGGGTGCTCCATGTTGCAGGTCTGTGGGGGTGGGGGGTGTTGTGGGTCGTGGGGGTGGCTGGACACCCACTGACACCGATTGCTGTGGACCGTGATGTCTGCCTTTCGGCTGTCGTTGTGCACTGCGGTGGCTGACACGTGGCTGTGGGGTGTGGGGGATGCTCCTCCTTGCTGTGCTGTGGGACTAGGGGCCTGGTGTGTGTTGTACTTGTGCTGTCCACCGTCCCACCCACTGCACTTTGTGTTCCTGCCACTTACCTGTTACTTGTCGGTTTGTGCAGCTGTGGCGGACACATGGGTGTGGTGGGTGCTCGTTGTGGCGCTTCTGGCATATTTGGGGACCTGTTGGTGGTTACGTGGCTAGCTGAATGTACACATGTCCCCACGCATCTTACAGTTGTTCTGTTTGGGCTGTGTGTGGTGGTGTCTGTTGCATGTGTGTGTTGTGTATTGTGTGCTGGACATGGGGGTGTTTGTCCCTGGGAGCTGTGGCATGGTGGTTGCGCATGTGAGTACATAGCGGTGTGCTGGTATACATTAGTTTGTACTTACCAGCCTCCACTCCCCCTGCTAATCCGGCGAGGATCTCGGGATGTATGATGACTCGCACCTTCTCCTCCCACGCTTTGAAGGTCTTAAAGAGCGCGGGATTCCCTCCGCCAGTGACGGCAGCCAGCTCTCTGTTTTTGCCCTCCTTCTTCTTGACCAGGCTCTTGACGTCATTCCACCGTTTGTTAATTTCGACTCTGTTCCTGGGCAGGGTCCCGACTGCATTGACCTGGTCTACGATCCGGTTCCACATTCTGTTTCTGGTGGCTAGTGGTGTGTGTTGGACCATGTTCCCATAGATTTGTGGGTGCACCTTGATGATCTCGTCGACCATGACCGTCAGCTCAATGGGCGTGAACTTGGGCATTCTTTGTGGTGCCATGGTGTTTGTGGTGCTGGTGCGGTGTGTGTTGTGTAATGTGCAGGGGGTTTGTGGTGCCGGTGTTTGGTGGTGGTGGTGGTGGTGGTGGTTGTGATGTGTGCGTTTCTGTGGTGTGCTGCTGTCCTTGCTGTGTCACTGTGTCCTCTCCTCTCCTCTCTGGTTTGCAATGTAGCAAGGGGTTGTGGTCTGTGGGAGTGCTGCTTTTGTACTCACTTATGTGGGTGTGTCCTCATGGTCTGTTGTTTTCAGGTGTGTTGTGTCTGGGGTTCTGGCCTTTGTATTTTTTGTTTGTCCGGGGGGTGTTTTCGGGATATGTACTGTGCTTGTGTATTTGTGCGTGCCTTGCTGTGTGGACTTGTTGGCCATGTTGTGTGCTATTGGTTTTGTGTGCGGATGGTTTCTGTGCAGGTACGTGGGCGCCATGGCTTCTGCCGTGTCGATTCTCATCGGCGTTGTTTGCGCTGGCGGGCGGTATATTTGTGGTTTTTCCGCGCTCATGTCGGTGCGATCGTAATTTCACGTGCGGTGTGTCGGCCGTGAGGGCGGGCGGTTTTGTGTTGTCGTGCGTGTTTCCGTCCGTGGCGGGCGGTTTGTCTCCGACTCGGACGTTGGCGGGCGGTATTTTGTGTGCTTTTTCCGCCGATGGCGGTATTCGGTTTGTGTAATCGTAATGGCGTGGTCGGTGTTCAGGCGGTGTGTGCGGGCGGATTTTTGCTGCTTCCATGCCTGGCGGAATTATTTGCGCCGGGTATCGTAATGGGCCCCCAAGATAGGTAAAATTCAGTAAAAGAACAGCACAGATTCATAATTCATTCCTACTTGTAGACATGCACAACTTATAACATGATCCCAGCAATGGTACTTATGAAAACATAGCCAGCCAGGTCGTGAGAGCCCCCCATATCCTGCTTCCTTTGCTTTTAGCCCACTTGCCTTTGCGTGCATGCAGTGCATTTTCAAAAAAGTAAACATGCAAGAAGCCCCCTTTCCATTGCTGAAAAGTCGGAGGTAGAGGGTCAAGCCAGGATCAGGAGATACACAACCTAAAAACCATCATTGCTATAAAAATCATTTCTGAGCCAGGCCCTGCAAGTGACTCCTCCACCCCCAACAACATAAGCTGTGGCGATGGAGCAGTAGTAATCTTCAAAACGTCCCCTAAAAAGCCTGAAATTTCCAATTCGAGTGTTTTTAAGCTGGGGCAAGAGTAAAACATATGAACCATCTCCGCATCCATAGCATGGCATCTAGGACAGCGAGTCCCCGCTACACTGCCCCACTTCGCAATCTTTGCTTGAGTTATATATAGATCAAGCAGCGTTTTGTAACGTTGTGACTGTAGGTTCGAGGCACGCATAATTGACCCTCCCAATTCAAGAAACCAGAGTCCACCTGCTCAAACCTATCCCACCATTTTCCATTATGCTTATCCAAGTCATCTGGGATCCGTTCCAGCAAACAACCATATAACTGCAAGATAATGGGGCGAGTGTTTTTAACCAATATTTCCAAAAGGAGGATTCGATCAAACCCCACTGCCCCTACAGCCTTTCTCATAAGAAAATCCAGCAGCTGAAGATATATAAAAAAAATCCCTAGGCCCAGCATTAAATCTTCTACAGACCACCTCAAAGGGTGCAAGAAGATTCCCTGCGAGGAAGTCCCCATTCCTGCCACATCCCCCATGTCCCCACCTAGCTAGGCAATTATCGTGAAATATACCGGGCAGTTGTTCATTCCTGAGCAAGGGGGTTTATCTGCTATACCTACCCACCCCCAATTTCTTCCGTACGTATTTCCAGTTTCAAAATGCGGCAAGTAGAGTCTTAAAGCGGGTCCGTTCAAAATAGCTCGGCTCAAAGAACTTCAGAAGACAGCCGTGGGCTGAACTACCAATCAATAGCTCATATGTGGAGGGTGCATAATATATTGCCCCACTCTTCATTCCCCGGCAACTAAATATTATATTGTAACATTGGAAAGCTGCAGCTAAATAATATAATCTGAAATTGAGGAGCGCCCAGCAACCCTATCTCTAAGTAAGCACATAAAATGTTAGCCCTCCTAGTCTTCCCATAAGCCCAGATGAAATTTACCACTAATCTATCTATTTTTTTAAACCATTCATTATTAACCTCCAGTGGGATGGTGCGATAAAAATATAGCAATTTAGGAAGAAATATCATTTTAACCAGGTTACATCTTCCCATTATAGAGAGCTTCAGATTATCCCACCGTGTGAAATCCTTCTTAGTTTTCTCTAAAACAGGTGTTAAATTTAAATCTATTATACACTCCACTTTGGAAGTAATGCATATTCCTAAATATGTAGCTACATCTGTGATCCTGTATTCAACGGCTAGGGTATGTCTGTTGATCAATACTTGGGTTTTAGCCTTATTTAGCAAAAGCCCTGACTGTCTCCCGAATTCTTCTGCAATCTCCTCAACAGCGCGAAGCACCCTGTCCGGATCACTGGTGATTATGGCCAGATCATCAGCATATGCCAGGACTTTTGTATCCCAACCCTGTAGACTGATGGGCAAAATGTCCGGAGAAGATTCCAGTCTCCTAGGAAAGGGGTCAATAAATAGTGCAAATAGCAAGGGGGAGATTGGGCAACCCTGCCTCGTGCCCCTTTCTATCAAAAAGGGCTCTGATTCATGCCCATTATTTGCAGGCGGGCTGTAGGTTTATTATACATTACACGTATTGCATTAACAAAATCCCTCCCAAGCCATTTACTTCCAGAACATGCCACAAAAAACCCCACTACACCTTGTCGAAGGCTTTTTCGGCGTCAAGTAAGGCCTCCCCATAGGCTTTGCATCGAATAACGAGATAACCCTCTGGACATGATACGAGGTCCCTCTGCCAGGGATGAACCCCTGCTGCCGATCCGACACCAGTCGGTGTATAACACCCGCAAGCTGACTGGCAAAAAGATTTTACATATACCTCTGTGCATCTTTAAGTAAACTCAGAAGTCCCACAGTATATATAGCTATCGGCAACCACAAGACCCATATCTCACCATCTAAGCATATGCAAAGCAGTCATATAAGTTAAAAATGACATTGACAAACATTTCCCAATATATACCTAAAGTATACTTTTTTCTAATTCATATACAGGCAGACAACATGTTCTCATCTTTTATTTGTGTCTACACTGCTCCTGTTTAATAATGTTACTAAAAGTACTACAACTCCCAGAATGCAAATAACCGATGTATCTATTCTGCACATGATGTTTAGACATTTAAATTTTGATTTTTTTGGGGTTGCTAATACTTTCAGTAAATTGTGGAAAATATCTTAGAAATATTTTTTAATTAAAAAATATATGATTTGTACATTTTATTTTAAATTTAATAAAAATATATATTTTTTGTTATTATTTTTAGTTTAAAAAAAGTTTAATTGGATAATTTTGAATTTTTAAATATTGAAATGTATTTTTAGTTTAGAATTTAATATTTTTATTTTATATTTTTGTGAGAATTTTTACTTATAATTTTGTAACTAATTATAATTTTTTATAATTCTTTATTTTACATTTTATTTTACATTTTTGGTGACAAATTTAAAAAAAAAAGAATTTTATTTTTAAATTTGTTGAAGAAATTTAACTTTTTATAAATTTATTTTTTGGGGGGTTTAAAATTATTTCTTATTTTTCTATATTTTTAATTTTTGTATTAAGTAGTATTTGTTTTTGTTTTAGATTTAGGAATAGAACATTTTTGGGTATTTATTATCCAGCACTTTCCCTGAGTTTAGTTGGTTTTGGAGTTGGAATAGTAATTTTTTGGGGTTTATTATCCAGCACTTTCCCTGAGTTTAGTTGGTTTTGGAGCTGGAATAGTAGTTTTTGGGTTTATTATCCAGCACTTTCCCTCAGTTTAGTTGGTTTTGGAGTTGGAATAGTAATTTTTGGGGGGTTTATTATCCAGCACTTTCCCTGAGCTTAGTTGGTTTTGGAGTTGGAATAGTAATTTTTTTGGCTTTATTATCCAGCACTTTCCCTGAGTTTAGTTGCTTTTGGAGTTGGAATATTAATTTTTTTGGGTTTATTATCCAGCTCTTTCACTGAGTTTAGTTAGTATTGGAGATGGAATAGTAATTTTTTGGGGTTTATTACCCAGCATTTTCCCTGAGTTTAGTTGGTTTTGGAGTTGGAATAGTAATTTTCTTTTTGTGTATTATGTATTCTTTTTTATTTGTACTTTGAAATAAGAAAGGAGACGTATGTTAGTTTTTATTGTGAACATTTTTATTTGCAAACACGTATTTTTTTGTTCACAATTAAATTGTTTTAATTTTTTTTGTTATACAATTTTTCAAAATATTAAAAACATGATTCAGAAATGTTGATGTTATTTAGATTTTATTGAAAATTATAATATATTTTTAACATACATTTTTTATGTACAATTTTAAAATTAAAAATATATTTTTACATACATATTTTTTTAAGTTTTAAAAAATGGTAATTTTTTAACTATAGTCATGTAATAGTAAAGTAAATATATTTTTAGTACTTTAACTATAAACAGTTTGATTTTTATTGTTTATCATTTTTGATGACAAAAAGTAAAGATTTGTATACATTTCTTAATACATTTTATATAAAAAAATCTAAAATTATATATGTATTTGACAAATTTATATTTTGTATATTTTATTATTTAATATATTGCATATTATTTATAATAAAATAATATTTAATGTATTAAATAATTTACAATATTTTTAACAAATACATATTTTTTCATTTATTTGATTGAACATTTTCATATTTGTTTGCACATTTACAGTACATGAAACAAATATACATTTTAATATATTTTAAATATTATATTTTTTGTTTTTGATAATACAATATTTATTATATATTTTACAACTTTTTGTATATTTTTTGAACATTTGAATTTTTTTTACAATAAATAAAAATATACATTTAATTTTTGGGAATATTTTATTATTTCGACATTCTTGTCTATGGAGATTCAGGGGCCGATTCCGATTCGGGCCGGAAATCTCTCCGACCGAGCCGGACCCGGAGAGATTTCCGACCGAATCGGACCCTAGCAGCCCGACCGAACGAGTACGATGCGTACGCATGCTATCGGACTCGATTCGGTCGGACTCCCATTGAAGTCAATGGGAGCCGGTCGTACAACGCGTACGCGGGCTCCCATTGACTCAATGGGTGCGAGGCGAACAAGGGCGCCCCCTACAGCGTGTACGCGGCGAAGCGACTCGTGCCGTACACGCACAGGTCCCCCCTGTGTGTGACTCGCGCGGCTACGCGTACAGGGGGGTCCGACACGGACCCCCGAAGTACGGCTCCGACTGCTTCTTCGTGCCGGACGGCGCGAGTCGGTCGGACTGCTCACGGCGCGCATCGTACTTGCCCAGCCGGGGAACGTCTCCATTGCGCGGTGCAAGGCGCATCCGTGCGAGTCGGTCGGTGCGGTTGGGACGGGCGTACGAGTCGGTCGGCGAATTCGCACACGCTCGCATCGTACTCGCTCGGCCGGACGCACGTACGAATCGGTCGGGAAGAGGGCTCCGAATCGGATCCGGTTAAGCCGAATCCGATTCGGTGCCCTACCGGCCGAGATCGGAATCGGCCCCTCAGTCTTTTTTTCTTTTTTATTAAGCAGCCATTTTCTTCTCATTTCCTCACTTTTCTGTCTATCTGTATTGTTTTTAGGTCATTTTGAAAGACGGAACCTCGCGGTTAGGAGCTGTGTTTCGTCGGTTAGGTAAGTTTAATTTAATTTACTTTTAAGGTAGTTTTAGGGTGGGGTGAGGTAGTAGTAGTCTAATTAGATTTGTAAGGACGTTATTTGTTCGTTTTTGGAGTAGTTAGGTGTTGTTTTGGTAGTTTAGAGTTTTATGTGTTTGACGTAGTGTTGGATAAAAGTAGGGTGTTATGTAGTGTTAGTTATGTGTTGTTTAATTCTGTTATCTTGTATTTAATGTTGATATTGATGCGTGTGGGTTTGTAAATGTTATTGTGGGAGGGTGTTCTTTTTTTTCTTTACAGGTTTTCTGTTTTGTGAACGGATGGTGCTGAAGACGCGTTTATTTTTTTTTAAAAGGATAATGTATTTTCGTTTTTTAAAACAAGTTAATTTACATTTCCTTTTATTTTTCGGGTTTGTTGGAGCGTTTTTTTTAACTCATTTTTGGGGGTTTTGAGGGTTTTGTTATTGAGAGGATTGCGTCGTTGGAGCCTTTTTTCAATAGTTCTATTTTTGCGAGGTTTTTTTAACTAATTTTCGGGTTTTTGAGGGTTTCGTTATTGAGAGGATTGCGTCGTTGGAGCCTTTTTTTCTACAGTTGTATTTTTGCATTTTTTGGGTGGCTTTATTTCCAAATGGATTCGTCTTTTGATTTATCTACTATGGATTTTTTCGTTTTCGAGGATCATCTACTGCGACATAACTGTAAGTTATTTTTTATTATTATGGGTGGGAAATCTTTTTGGTTGCATTGGTTTGTTTGTTTCTTTTTATTTTAATAATTATATTATGTCATATATTTTTGTGTTCGTTTTTAAATTGTAAATGACATAATTATAATTATTAATTTAAAAAAGAGAAGAATTATGTTGTTTAAATGCTTTGTTATTTTAAAATGCTTATGATGTTTAGCATTGTTTTTTGTTTAAAGTATAGATTCAGCAATCATGTCTAGGTATTCTAGCCCTTTGGTGTTTGGAAATAGTAAAGTTTTGTGTTGTAGGTATTCATACATTGTTTTTGTTTGTTTACTGAGTTTAGGGCCGATTTTAGATAGGGATTTCTCTAGCCTTAGTTCTTGATAGCTTCTATTAGTTTGTGTAGGGTTAGTTGTCCTCTTCCTTTTGTGGCTTGGAAGGCATTATGCCATCCTTCCACTGCGTTGTTAGTTTTAGCTTTTTGAGCTAGAGTGCTATTGTAGACGCTCCACCAGGGGATTTGGAATTTTGATTGTCTACGGTGCCCTGACCTATGTAGACTTCCCACTAAAGTGTCTTCAAAGCAGTCTAGGAAGGTAGTTAGTTTATTTTCATTTGCTTGATAGAAAGGGCTTTCAAGAAGTATGTTATAATGGTTTGCTACTTCAGTTGTTGGTACATAGGCCAGGGCTATACATTTTTTAATTTGGTAGGCAAAGTTGCTATTGGTGGCGTAATCTATACTTGGGGCCCGATTCCGTTCTCGCTAGGAAAGCCCTCAGTACGACTCGGATCCAGAGGGCTTTCTGAGCGAGACATGCTCCGGAAGTCCGAACGAGCGAGTACGATGCTGCCGTATGCTTATGGACTTGGTTTGCTCGGACTCCCATTGAACTCTATCGGAGCCCGTGTACATACGCGTACACAGACTCCCATAGCAGAAAAGGGGTGGGTGGGGAAATGCATACACCCTGTGTTGGGCACCCCATGGTGCCCACCACACTGTGCATGCCTGGATCGGGGGTACCCATGGGCAAACCCCTGTGACAGGTTCGAAGGGCCCCGGGTGAAGGGGGGCCTGCTACGGCCCCCAGAAGTACACTTCCGACAGCCGTTTTGTCTCGTCTCGCTGAGACCGAGGCGAAGCGGCTGTCCGAATCGTGCATCGTACTTGCTATGTCAGAATTCGGCTCCATAGCGTGGCATGATTCGGCTACGAATGAGTCATACGGACAGGTTCGGGTCCCGGAAATGATTCGGTCAGCGCGTACGCGATCTTTGCATCGTACTTGGTCGTTCGGACCTGTGTACGATTCGGTCGTAAACAAGGGCTACGAATCGGATCCGGGAAAGCCAAATCCGATTCGGAGGCCTTCCAAACGACATCGGAATCGGGCCCTTAGAGTAGATTTTTTGGAGGTGTCTCCAGATAGTTTGGTTGAAGTGGTAATAGCAACCTTGTATTGCAGTCTGTGGGTATATTTTTAAAATTGACTGAATCATTGCTTGTTTAAAGTCAATGATTATTTTTTGAGGAGAGTAGTTGTCAGTCTATTGTTTTAGTATTGTAAGAAGCTCTATGTAGGTGGTGTTTGCTTATTAGGGAGTAGTGCATATATGAAGGGGATATTAGTGTCTTCATATTCGCCGTGGATGGTATATAGTTGGTAAAAAGGCTTGGGGCAAACTTTGACTGTGCCATCCATCCTCCATGTTTCGCATTTTTTTTTTTTACACTTTTTATTAGACAAAAAAGAAAGAACAACAAAGTACAAGGCAATGACGAGGCAATAGGCAGGTCCATAATAAACTGACACAGTGTACAGTACAGAAAACGAAACAATAATCACCATAACTGTCCCTGAGATAAACCAGGGTGCGATCTTGCCTTCTAGTTGGTAAACAATAAGCGCTAGGAGACCTGAATACATCAATAACATATAAGGCATGTGGGGTCACACAGCTAAACAGACATTAATGAAGTGAGGGTGGGGGCTCCTCATCATTTACAGTTGTTCCAGTAATAAGTCTCTTTCACGTCGCAGTTCTATGGAAGGGGATATACAGATATCCCCTCTGCATTTGTTCCATTTCCCCCATTTGTGGTCCCACTTCTTGGGGCACCCTCTACATTTGAACACATCCTTCTCGGCAATCATTGCCCTATCCATGTCCATAGCCCAATCTCGTAAGCATGGGGCCATTCCCACCCCCCATTTTTGTGCAATATTGCGTTTTGCGATGGCCCATCCCATCGCAGCCCACGTTTGTTCCACCTGTGAGAGATCAGTGGCATCCCATATATTGAGGAGGCAGAGCTGGGGGGAGGCCTTCAAGGTTTTGCCACAAGTCCTTTCCATTTGTTTTGTGACTTTTTCCCAGTAGTGCTGCATCAGTGGGCAGTCCCATAAGATGTGGAAGAAGGTGCCAGTCTGATTGCAGTTTCGCAAGCATAAGGGGTCAGGTCTTCTACCCAGTTTAAATAGGAGTTTTGCATCTATGTACACCCGGTGGAGGATTTTCAATTGGATGAGGCGCAGTCTCATGGGGATGGCCACTTCCTTAGGGGAAGCTAGTGCGTCGCGCCAGTCCTCGTCATCTATGCTCCCCAGGTCGGATTCCCAGCCCTCCCGCAGACGTTGCATAGGGTCAGGGCGATTGTTTACCAGCTTTTTATAGGTGAGGGATATTGCTTTTTTGGGCATCGGGTCAAGTATCAACATATCCTCTAGAGGGGAGGACGCAGGCAGGGGGAGCTCCTTGGGCATGGCTGCAGAGAAGGCATGACTGATCTGAAGGTATCAGAAGGTTTCAGTGTGTGCCAGCTGGTACTTGGTCTGTAGGTCGGCAAACATGGCCAATTTCCCCTTCACCCACATGTCCCCCACTGTCGAGATGCCTATTATGTCCCACCTGTCAAAGCCAGGGCATTTGCTCAGCTGTCCCAACATATCTGGTTCCCAGAGCGGTGTAGCTTTTGTCAGTCGGTTGTGCCAGCCCCCTTTCTTCATGATTCCATGCCAGACCTCCACTGTGCGTGCGGTGGGACCCGTTAAGTTAAGCTTATGGTGGTTTGTGTAGAGTGTCCTATTATATCCTCCCCGTCTCAAAAGCCAGCGGTCTGTGCGAAAGTTGGGATCGTCATGATTCCCATACACCCACCTATTAATCGCAACCAGTTGTGACGCCTGGTAATAGAGTCGCATGTCCGGCAATGCGATACCTCCGTCGTACCATCCCATAGTGAGTTTATTCATGGCTATCCGCGGTGCCCGGACATCCCATAGCAGACCCCGCACTACGCTATCAATTCTAGAGAAATAGGCGTTGGGGATAGTATAAGGGGTATTCTGCAACGCATACAGGAAACGCGGCAGTGCAAGCATCTTAAAGAGCGCCGCACGCCCCAATAGGGTAAGAGGAAGAGACTGCCAATGTTTGATGTCTGATTTCAGATGTGTCAGGGGCCCCAGCAGATTACTTTCATAGAATAAATGAGGATCCGGGGTAATGAAGATTCCAAGGTACCTAAAACCTCGAGATGCCACCGGTATGTCGTAGCCCCGAGGGCTAGTAGGCGGGTCACCCCATAACACATACATCTGGGATTTAGATCAATTTATCGTGTATCCGGAGTGGGCGCCGAATATGTGGAATATGTGGAGCACTCTCCGTAGGGACCGCGAAGGTGAGGCAAAATAAAGGAGGATGTCATCCGCATAAAGCGAAATGTGATCTTCGTGATCCTCAGTCCATTTTAGTCCCCTTATTGCCGGATCACCCCTCACCCAGACTGCCAGCGGCTCTAATACGAGGGCAAAGAGCAGTGGGGACAAAGGGCATCCCTGCCTCGTGCCCCGCTGCAGGGGAAAGGTATTGGAGACGTGGTTGTTGACGGTTACATGTGCTGTCGGCTGTGTATATAATAGCTTAATCCATTTGATGAATTTGGGTCCGAAGCCCATACGAGCCAGAACCGCGAAGAGAAACTCCCATTCAATGGTGTCAAATGCCATGGCGGCATCTAACGACAGTAGAATCGCATCTTCTCTGATAGTTCCAAGTCTACCAAGGACCCCATTCAGCCGTCGCAGGTTCAGGGCTGTATTCCTCCCCGGCATAAACCCGGATTGATCCGGATGGATCAACTCAGTGATATGAGGGAGGAGTCTGTTGGCCAATACTTTAGCTAAAATCTTCGCCTCCACAGAGAGGAGGGAAATGGGGCGATAGGATTTGCAGTCCTCCGCTGGCTTACTTGGTTTGTGTATGACCACAATTGAGGCCATCCTAACATTGGCCGGAAGGAGACCCAGTTCGAAGCTTTCAGCGTACAGGTGCAGCAAGTGGGGAGATAACTTAGAGGCCATGGGCTTGAAGAGTTCAATGGGGAGCCCATTGGGACCCATGGCTTTGCCTGAACGGACATCCTGTATTGCTTTCTGAACTTCTGTCTCTGTGATGTCCACTTCTAGGGAGTCGCTATCCTGTGTGGATAAGCTCGCGACTTTGATAGTAGATAGGAGTGCGGCTGCCATCGGAGCCTGAGATGTATCGGTCGTCCGGTATACCGACTCGAAGTGTGATGCGAACGTGTCAGCTATTTGCTGGGGGTCAGTGAGAAGTGTACCGTCCGGACTGGATATTGCGTGGACCCATCTTGAGGCCCGCACCCTCTTTTCCAGCCTGGCCAGGAGCTTACCCGTGCGTTCCCCATGTTCGTAAATCCTGTGTTGGGCAGTTAGAGAGCGCGTTGTGGCGGCTTCTGAAAGAAGCTGCCGGTAATCCTGACGTACCATATTCAATGTGTGTTGTGCATCAGGGTCGGGGGCACGCGTGAGGGCCTCCTCCCTAACTACGATGTCCTCTTCCATTTCCACCACTCGCTTGGACCGTTCCTTCTTGTGTCCCACCATCAGCGATAGGGCGCAGCGCTTAATGACTGCGCCAAATGCCCCCCAAAGCACCCCTGCGGAAGTGACTGACCCTACATTTTCTGCAAAGTAATGGTCGGTGTCTTTGAGCAGTGCCTCCCGAATGTGGGGCACCTTAAGGGCCCAAGGATTAATAGAGAGGGTATTGCGGCGCCTGGTATGGCCCATGGTTAAACTCGTGAGAATAGGGGAATGGTCAGAGATACCGCGCGCCAGGCATCGGGACGCAGTAAAAATATGAATGTCTTGTGCGTTGTGTGAACATGTGGTCTATGCGAGATTGACTATTGTGAGCCCCAGAATGAAACGTGAATTGGATGGTGGTCGGGTTAAGTCATCTCCAGACATCCACCATGCCCAAGGTGGTTGAAAACTCATGCAGCTGGGAGCCCCGGAGGGGGTCGCTGCGTGGCGGGAGGCGATCCTTAGAGCCGTCCAACGTTAGGTTAAAGTCGCCCCCCAATATCAATACACCCAGGGGTAAGTCAAGTAGGAGAGTCCCTATGTCTCGCAATGCCGGGCGCTGTAACCCAGGGGGAACATAAACGGATACAACATTGAGAACTTGTCCTTCCCATGTACCTGTGACTGCTGCATACCTGCCCTGTGCGTCTGTCCAGGTGTTGTGGATCATATAGGGGCAGCCTCTGCGGAGGAGCACCCCCGCCCCCCACCCCCCGTGAGCCTGAGGAGAACCCCAAGTGGGCGACTAATCAATATCCCCACCTATTCAGTGCCCCGCAGGAATTCCCAACCAAGTGCGTCTCCTGGAGCAAAACTATATCTAGCGCCTGGCGCTTCAAGTATTGCAGCACGATCCCCCTCTTAATTTTGTCGCCCAGGCCATTAACATTCCAAGTCAAGTGTTTAAGGACTGCGTGTGAGGCCATAGTGGTTATTTGCTAGGAAAATAAATTGTCGGGAAGTAAAGGGCGATGGATGGACCTCTGGCGCTCCCCCCCGCAATGTACCTGCATCCTGACGGTGGGTAGAAAGCAGCTCAATTGAAGTGTGTAGGTGAGTAGGACAGTCGGACCCATTGACAAAGAAGAGAGCCGAGAATAGCATTGCACAAGTACAGTAAACAAAATAACAAAAACAACTAAACCCCCCTTCCCCCCAAATTCGAACCCCCCCCACCCTGCCTCCCTGCACAACGGGCATAGAACCACCCGCCACCCCCAACTTGCAGAGTGCCTGTCACCCTCCCACATCAACATCGGGTACGTGAACAACCCCACTCCCTGGGGCAACGATTCGTGAACATAAAGTGCAGCCCCGGCCAATATTCCCTTAGGCTAGCATATGAATATTACAAAGAATGAATTACACTAGTGAGGAGTAAACCCAGCACAATCCCACGAAACCAAGGAAGGACGGCATTTGAGTAACTTAGCCCAGCTCCATTAAAACATGTGTGTAGGGTGCGGCACCCAAAATACAGTGACCCCCATCAGACCCGTGACCTGGAAGTCAATTTCTCAGTAGATAGTCACTATTACTTGCCGATCTTTTGTTCTCACCCCGTCGGGCTCTGCGACTCCGAGCCGGTGCTGGGGGGGGACCGCTGTCGTCTGTCACTGGCTTCACCGGCCTCAATTGCTGTTTACTGCGAGTGCTTCCCCACTGTCCGCCAACCGTCGAGCCAGTCCCAGGCATCTTCGGGTCTTGTGGAAAACCATAGCTTACCCTCTGACTCAACCCGGAGTTTGGCTGGGAACAACATGGCGTATTTGACTTTCTGTACCCTGAGCGCACGCTTCACGTCCATGAAGCTGCGTCGCTGTTTCTGGACTCTCAGGGTGAAGTCTGGAAAAAGGGTGACTCTACTACTATCAAGTGTCAGTGGGGGGGCCGCCCTGGCAGTCTGGAGTATGGCATCTCGATCCCGGAAATTAAATACTCCTGCGAGAAGAGGTCGGGGGGCTCCTGGCTTCGGTTTGCCCCCAGGTACGTGGTGGACCCGTTAAATTGAGAAGCACTTGGAAAGGCCCCTTGACTGAAGCTGCTTGAGTATCAATTCTTCGACAAAGAGGTCAGCGGCCTGCCCCTCTGCCCATTCCGGAACACCTAGGATCCGTATGTTATTGCGCCTCATACAGCCTTCGTAATCGTCCAGCTGCAGGGCTAGCGCCTCTTGAGAAATTTGAAGTTCGGTCACTTGGCGCTTGAGGAGATCCGAGTCGCTCACCAGGTCTTTGGTTGCGCTTTCGACGGCACTGACTCGGTCCGCCATTTTACGCATGTCTGCTCTGATTAATGAAACCTCCGTAGCGACAGTATCTATCCGGGTTTCGAGGGACGTTCGCACAGAGGTTATGGCCGCCAAGATGTCTTTATTTGTGGGGCCTGGTTGCTCACCCTGGGATTTGGTGTTGGTATGTTCGTCCTCCTGGCTCTTCTGCCAAGCAAATTTCTCTAATTTCGCCTGTACTGCATTGTGCCCACTTCGGCCCGTTGCCATTATGACGCCGGTAGGGGGGGGTGCAAAGGAGGGCCGGGACACGCCAGCTACTCACCGCCGCCTGCAGTGGGACTTCCCACGCCAGCCTGTCGGCTTTGACCAGCCGCACCTCAGCCTCTGGGCGTCTGGATGGCTAGGCAGCACCCCACCGGTAGCTCAGTAGTCACAGGCCATATGTAGATATAGGGAGGATATAGGCCGCAGTAGTCCGGGGGTAGGTAGGCCCCAGTCCCCACCGCCGGTGGTCAGATGCAATCTGGGTCCACAATTAATGCTTCACACTTGGGCAGTCAACATAGCTTCAGTACAGGTCCTGCACAGCCCTACCAAGTGCAGGCTCGGGGTTCTTGTTGAGGGGTTGACTGGTCGCCACTCCCAGCTTGAGTGCGTCTGTGCCAGGCCCAAAATCGCTTGGGCCCCACCACCAGAAGACTCACGGAGCGTGCCGGGTGTGGGCGGCGAATCCCAAGGGCCCCAGGTAGTCCAGTTTGCAAGGGGGGCAGGGGTTGCGGGGCCTTGTACACACCGCCTGCTGCAAAGAAGGGAGCTCTGAAATCCGCCCCCCGCCCCGGGCGCCGTCTCCTCAAATTGTAGGCCACAGCGGCGGCCTCTCGCAACACCTCTGCCGGATGGATCAGGCCCCTCGAGTCAGTGGAGATGCCTAGGAGCCGTTCAGGCACCCCCCTGTTCACAATTGCCAACGCGGCACCTGCCAGGGACCGCCTCTCATGCGCACGCAGGTCACTGGGCTCCGGCGGGGACAGCAGCGCCCGCTCCTCCGGAGAATCGCAGTCTATCTGGGATATCCCGCGTGGGTGTCTCACTCACCGCCAGCGCCACCGATGGAAACGGTGCCGCTCGGTCACCTCAGCTCAGATGCTCCACGTCCCTTAGGCCGCAGCCGCGGCGTCAAGTAGGGCGCCTCCCCAAGGACTAGCGGCTCTCACCGGCTCCGCCGCGGAAGTCCAGGCATACAGGAGGTCACTACGATACAGGGGCACCTCCGATCAGGATCGCTCCTCGTCCAACTGCAGGGCACCGATCACAGACACAAGCGGGCACAATTTCTGGCAAATCTGGCCGGGGCATACAGTCAATTTTGGATTTATTGGGAGTGGCGCCACGGAGTTCGGCTACCGTGCAGCCATTCCCTTCGGCAGTTGGCCACGCCCCCCCATGTTTCAATTTTTTTTAGTTTTTGTAAGTTGTTGTTGGTGGCAAAGATGATAATTCGTTTTTCATGACTTTTATTGTCATGAAGAAGAAATCTTTGTGGATCATGGTGCATTCTAGTAATATTTCTATTGCTGCAAAAGTTTGGGGGGTGGTTGGTGTTTGAGTTGAGCTCTTATAGTTCTGGCAAATAATCTTTTTAGAGTGGGGATGGACGGTAGTTGTCCTGTGACATGTTCGGGAACCCTAGTTAACCCTTTTTTTATTATTTGGGTACGTGTCTGTTGGGAGCTGGTACTTGCTTCTCTGATTGTTTCTAAAGCATCTCTGACCTCGATTTCAGTCACATTGGGGGATGGCTGTGTTCTTTGACATTAACTACATTTGTTTCTACTGTAGTGGCTCTCACATAGCAAGAATTGGAGTAATATTTACTGCATTTCCAATGGGTTTTGTTTCCAGTTACTTTTTTGTGTATAGGTATAGCCCATGTAGCACAGAAGTAGTTTTCCCTTTTGTGAAGTTATGAATTTTGCTCCTTCTGCCATTTTTTTGTCTATCTGTGAATATATGTTTATATATTTATTTATTAATTATGCGATTTTGAACAGTAAATATGTTTGTATAATTATTATTTGTCTTGCTTAAATTTTCTTGATGGATATTTTATCGATGGTCGTGATTTATTCACTGTTTTTTTTACTGTTGGTTGAAAAGCTAAATGTTATTTTTATTAAAGTGTTACATTTAATTTTCCTATTTCGATTTTTAATCTCTATTTTTATTTAGTTGGAAATAAAAATAATACTTACTAATTGAAGTTGATGAAGTTTATTTCGTTGATGTTGTATTTTGAAGTTTGTAGAAGCTGTGAAGAGAAAAGTATTTGTTAGTTATATTTGGTTTGTTATTTAATTTATCTTTTTTTTTAGTTTGCTATATTTTTTTTTTTAACAACAAATTTTATTGGTTTTCATAGGCACCAAAGAAAGAAAACCAGCAAGCATTATATGCGATACAGGCATATCGTAGAAATTTTGGCACCCAATAACACCCCCCAAGGTCTGCAGAACATCAGACCAGAACCCCCCCACCCCCGCACCACACACCCAACCATCGTCAAAAAGTGATATTACATAATCAAATTCCGTGCACACGCGCCACCCCGTGGCATTAAACAGATGAGTTGCTTACTACAAGACTATCCACCGGGTCCCTGGAATCCGGGGGCCCCAAGAGTGACAGGTCAATTCCTTTGTACGTGGCCCAGCCCGACCAGATTTTCCCATGTTTTCGCAGACAACCCCGTGCCTGGAACACCGCCACTTCAGCCGATAGACATCTATCCATCGCTTTCTTCCAGTTACCTATGCTTGGTGGGGACTCCGCCTTCCAGTGTTGTGCAATGTCCCGCTTGGCTAGTGTGAGACCCAAGAACAGCAGGTGCCTTTTGTATATGTTCCCCCCAATGTCCTCAGTACCATGGAGAAGAATCAGTCACGGATCTGAAGGGATGTTCCACCCAAGGACCCGCCCCAGGCAAGACCTAATGCCGGTCCAGAAATGTTGCAGCGCACCACAGCTCCAGACCGTGTGCAAGAACGACCCCTCCTCTGTGCACAGCGGAGGCACATGGGTGACTGAATAGCCCCCATCCTGTAGAGACGTAAGCGTGTGTAATAGGCCCTGTGGAGGTACTTGAATTGAATCAACCAATACCGGGTGGAGACGGCGGAGTACCGAGGGCTGGCCAATGCATCGGCCCAGTCATCATCGGTCAATGTGGGCACATCCTCCTCCCACGCTGCCCGTGTCTTGTGGATAGTGGTAGTGGAGTGTGTAGTGATTGTTTGGTATACCTGCCTAATTTTGTGGGCCCCTAAATCCCCCATAAGCAGGCGGCCCTCAAGCGGGTGAAACTCAGGCAGAGTTGTGAGATCCCTAATGAGGGGAGATACGGCGTGACAGAGCTGCAAATATCCGTGAAATTGTGTTTTATGGAGCTGGAAATCTTCTTGTAGCTTCTGGAACGATTTGAGCGTAGGCCCCTGCATTATGTCCCCCAACGTGGAGATACCTATGTCATCCCACCGGCGAAACCCCACCAGGGACGAGACCGGCCGGAGATGGGAACCCTGCCAAAGAGGAGTCGCGCCCGTCAACTTACCCCACCAGCCCATCTGGCGAACCGCACACCTCCATATTTGAATAACCGTCCGGCAGCCCGGGGGGAGCCCCGACAAAGGCGAGGAGCTGTATAGGAGGTGGAGAAGCGGGGTTTCCGCCAGGAAAAGTCTCTCCACTGCATAAGCCGGATCTGCCTGAGCGCAGTACCACCAATCATTAATCACAAGCAGGTGTGAAGCCCAATAATATGCCCGGACATCCGCCGCCGCAATCCCCCCACAATACGTGGATTGCACACATGTCGCGAGTGCCACCCGAATCGCACCGCCCCCCCCCAGAGGAACCTGTTCAGAAGAGCGTTGATTTGACGGAACCAAGACGGGGGGATAGGGAAGGGGTAATTCTGCAGCCGATATAGCAAACGCGGCAGAGACACCATTTTAAAAATGGCAGATCTGCCATATAACGAAAGAGGCAGTTGAGACCATACCGTTGTCTCATCTCGTACCACCGAGAGCAGCGGCGCTATGTTATGCGACCACGCCATCGTCTGGCACCGCACGATAAACACCCCCAGGTATCGAAAGCCCTCATCCGCGATAATCAACTGCGAGGCCCAGGCAAGAGACCGCTGATCACCGATGATAGGGAACAAAATAGACTTAGAGGGGTTGGCGTAGAGCCTTGAGGTCTCCCCAAAAATCCGCAAAATTTGGAGCACTGGGCCCAGAGACCCAGGGATCCGACATGAAGAACAGGGCGTCATCGGCATATAACGCAATCTTGTCAGTGTGCTCCGGCAACCAAACTAGACCCCGAAGGCCAGAGTCTATGCGAACCCAGGCAGCCAGGGGCTCGATGGCTAACGCGAACATGAGCGGGGAGAGTGTGCACCCCTGCCCCGTGCCCCTGCGAATGGGAAAGGGGGCAGAACAATGGCCGGCCACTCGAACCGATGCGGTGAGGCCCGTATATAGTAATTGAACATACGCCCTGAAGCGGGGGCCTAAGTTTACCACCTCCAAGAGCCTGAAGAGGTACTTCCAACTCAGAGAGACGAACGCCTTGTCGATATCGGCGAGCAAGACAGCCGCAGGGCGCTCCAAACGATGGGCCTCCGCCACGGCATTGTGGGCCCGTCTAATATTGTGTCTTGTGGACCGGTGGGGCATGAAGCCCACCTGATCTGGATGCACCAGGTCTTGTATGCACGAACGGAGTCGATCAGCCAGAACCTTACCAAACAGCTTAGGCTCAAAATTCAGAAGAGAAATGGGGCGGTACAAACCCGGCTCCTCCGGTGGGTGGCCCGGCTTAAGAAAGACAACAATCTCCGCGTGTCTCCAGTCCGGGGGCAACACGCGCCTCTCCGAGGCATCGCGGAGTGCCTCTAATAAGTGTGGTCCCAGTGTCTCCAGATGGGGCCGTAGGAAATCACACGGGAACCCATTAGGGCTGGGCGCACGTCCCGGCTGTATATTGGAAAGAGCTGCCCGCAGCTCGTCCAAGGTGATGGGTTCATCCAGGACGGCTCGTTGCTCGTCCGAAAGGCGGCAGGGAGGGATATCTACAAAAAAGGCGTCAAGAAGAGGTTCAGCAATAACCTCCCGTTCCTCATACAACTCAGCATAAAAATCTGCAAAGGCATGTACAACCGCCTCCCGGGAGGCGCACATGTCCCCAGCAGGGGACCGCAGAAGGGGGACCTGCGTCGGGGCCGCCCTAGCCTGGCAGAGCCTATGCAGCATCTGACTAGACTTGTCGCCCCATTGGTAAATCCTATGCTGAGTAGCCAACCAGGCCTCTCTGGCAGCGTCTGTGTGGGTTTGGTGGAGCTGCTGTTGGACATGTAGGAGGTTCCGTCGGGCAGCAGGGTCTGCACCCTCCACCACCAGAGACTGGAGCTCCGCCTGTCTGTTTTCCAGGTCAGTCACCTGGGCCAAGCGTCGCTTCTTCTCCCCGGTGCGGTAACTAATGTCAGCCCCACGGATCGTTGGTTTGAACGCCTCCCATAGCGTAACTGGGGACTGGCAGGAGCCAACGTTAAAACTGAGAAATTCAGTAATTGCCAAGCTCAGCATCTCCCGGTACTCCATGTCACGGAGCAGCCAGGGGGACATATGCCATCTAAACGAGGCCCTGTTAGACATCAGGTGCAACTTGAGTTGAATCGGTGAGTGATCTGAGAGGTCACGGGGCAATATCGAGGTATGTGCCACCCTATGCAAATAACTATGTGGGATAAACAAATAATACAGGCGGGAAAGAGTGGGAAGGACCGTCGATGCATAGGAGAACCCGGCTTCAGAGGGATGAAAGGCCCACCACGTGTCCGCCCAGCCCAATGTGTGCGCAAGAACGTTTAATCTAGACGTAGCAGGGGGTATATCGGGTTGACGAGCTCTCCACCTGTCTGAAGGACCCATGATATCGTTCCAATCACCCACCAACACCATCAGACCCCCTGGGAGATCACCCCATAGCTGTGTCAGTTTATCCACAAACGTCTGACCTAGTGGCGGGGGGGCGTAGATACTGCCTAACGTGATCTGCTCTCCAGCAATAGTACCCGTAATCACGGTAAAGCGGCCACCCGGGTCCAACCAGTGTTTCACTACCTGGAGCGGCACTCTGTGATGTACTAAAATGGCCGTGCCCAACGCCCCTCGGGAGAATCCTGAATGGTATACTGTAGTGAACCCATAGCGGGCCAAGCATGGAGCTTTCGTGCCCAGCAGATGCGTCTCCTGGAGCAAGAGAACGTCGGCCGCATAACACTTTGCCTGCTGAAGCACGGCCCCACACTTAACTTTATCCAACAGGCCCCGTACGTTCTCGGCGAGGACATTTAGGGTTCCCGGTGTTGAGCTACCCGTCGTGTGTGCCATTGCTCATTGTCAGAACGAAGTGGGTCGGCCAGTGTGTGCCCGACAGAATAACAGAGTGTGTGCGTGGTGCGAAAACAAAACAAAACACATCAACCCGCAACTCAGAAACAGTCCCCATCACCCCCTCCTCCCACCCCCCACCCCCATACTTCCAGGAACATGAAGTATCTGTCGCGGTGGAATCCTCCCCCAGGCCCTCAAACGGATGACCCAAGCGATTCCTCCAATTGATCCCCCCTCCCAACTTCACCCAACATTACCCAAACAAGTGGGGATAACCATGGCAGTTCCCTCCAGGGCAAATAGTAAAGACCCCAGCCCCAAACCCCCCAGGTGCTAATAAGGCCACAATGAGGTGTCTTAGCCCACCCCGATAGTAAGCAGGAAGCAAAATTTGGCCAACGAGTCCCAATCTTCCTCAGTCCCCGGTGCCCGCCGGGTCCTGGGCACGCCAGTTGGAATGGGATCTGTTGCGTCTCGATGTTGCGTCCCTGCCCTGGTGGCCACTCCGATGCGAGCCCTGGGAAGAGTCTGAGTCCAGTGGGGGGGGCGAGTGCAGCTTAAGGATCCTGCGCTCATCTGTCCACACAAAGACCTCCTCCGGAGTGTCGAAAAAGAAAGTTTTAGCGTTGTAGATCACCTTCATCCGGGCCGGAAACAGCAATGCATAGGAAAGGTTAAGTTCCCGTAGCTGCTTCTTGGCCGCCACGAATGACTGGCGTTGTTGCTGCACTAGCTTAGTGTAATCAGGGAAAACCATGATGGGGTGCGACTGAAAAACCATTTTGTCTTTATGTAGCCGGGCGTAGCGGAGAATGGCATTGCGATCCGCGTAGTTAAGGAGCCGGGCGATCACGGGCCTCGGACGCTCCCCCGGAGGCGGCTTCTTGGTCAAGGCGTGGTGAGCCCTATCCACCACAAAACAAGGGGACATGTCTTCCGGGGGCAATAGCGCCCTGAGCCACTCCGAGATGAACGTGTCCATGGAAGAGCCCTCGCAGCCCTCCGGAAAGCCCACCAAGCATATGTTGTTGCGATGGGCCCGCCCTTCTGCGTCTTCAACCCGGGCCGTCAGGTCTTGCGTGTGCTTGGTCAGCTTGTCCACTTTTTGTTGGAGCGCAGATATGGAGTCCTCCACCGTAGAGACCCTGGTCTCGGCCTCTGTGAACGGTCTACTGCCTTCCGCAGATCTTGGCGTGGAAACGAGACTTCCGAACCCACGGCACCAATCTGGGCCTCCAAAGCGGTCCTGGATTGAGTGATCGCTTCCAGCAGCGTCGCCCTGTCTGAGGACACGCCCTCCGCGGTGTCTCCCCCGGGGGGGTTCGTGGTGGTGTAGCGGTCCATAGTCTGCTGCTTGGGGGCTGATGCCCCTTGCCGATCCCTGCCCATGGTGGTCTGGATCTCTCGGCGGGCCACCCACCTAATCGTGCTCTCCAGGGGTCTACACTGAGGGCAGCAGCGCAGCGCGGACCACCCACTGGGCTCAGCTTCAGGGAATTGTCCACCACACACTGCGGCCCGGTAACCAGCATCGTGCGTCCCCGCCGGGCCTCCGCAGCGACGTCTCCTGGGTGTACTCGGCCAGACCCGAACTGGTCGGGCGTCGAAGACAGTTCTGGGCGCAGGGAAGGGGACCAGGCACCCGGGGCAGAGCCGACCACTCGACCACGCGGCGTACCCAGCCCCCGCTGGAGCTACCGGATCCCGAGCAAGCCCACTCCCCGCGGCAGGTGATCAGGGTTCAGCCCAGCAAGGGCCACAGGAGCTGCAGGCCCCACCGGCCCCCCCGAGGATGTTCCACGGGCCCCTCTCCTTAGCTCAGTAGTTATCAGCTGGGGGTGACCAAGCAGGAACACTCAGAGGCGGAGAAAGGCCCACCACACCACGACAGGCCGGAAATCCTAGGCCCAGGGCCCCAGCAGGCCCACGGCACCGGCAGGGCACCAGGCGCCACCTCCGCCACGTAATTCAAGCCCACCGGTACACGCTGCAATGTGGACGGGGGAGGGGCGCTCCAACGGGCTCGCACACACCTCCCCCGGTGCATCAAACCTCGATCTGGCAGTGTCCAGCAGCGCAGCAGCTTCGGAATCCAGAGTGGCACCGGGGCTCTCCTCCGCAGCCACCACCCCTCGGACGGGGGGAGTTGCTCCGGCCGCGGGTGCGGCCCGCCGGGTCCGGGATGGCTTCACAGGGACCAGCGGTGGCAGCGACTGGCCCACGGCACCACAGCAGGTAGATGCGACCCAGGGGCCACAGCAAACTCACAGCCACCGGTGGTCTGCTAGACCGCAGCATCACTTAGGCGCTCCAGGGCCCACGGCGATAAAGGTTCTCCGCACCGCAGGACAATCGGGGTCGGCTGTGCCCCAGCAGCACCGGTGCAAGGCAACTCCGGAGCTCCTTCCAATTCGTTCACCCCACTTCTTCAGACGAGGGGGGTATACAGCTAGGCGAGCCCGGCCACGCGGACCACAAACTCGGAGCAGGAGCCAAGAGCTCGCCCCCGATGATTCTGGCCCCCCGCTGCCGCAAAACCCGACCCTCCACTGCACAGCGGGGGCCTCAGCTGGAATCTCTCGGGACTCGCGGCCGGGGTCAGGATAATGCAGGATTTAGGCCCTGTTAAGGGAGCGAACTGCGAAGCGCTAAGGAAACGCGACCGCCATGCTCGGCTCTCAAGCCACGCCCCCCTAGTTTGCTATATTTGTTGGTTAATTTATATACTTACTTAGGAGGTCATTAGGATGGCGGAAGGACCGCCACCGCCGGGCCGGCGGTCCTTCCGCCATCACACAGGAAATTCCCACCGCCGAATTAGGATGGCGGTGGGAATCCCAATGTGTCCGTGGGTCCGCCACGGTTCCGCACGGTGGTCCTTTTCCACCCGCCTTGCGGAACCAGGACACAGGGCAGCATTGAGGCGGTGCCATTCAGGCACCGCCGTAGGGATTACGAAATCCCTTTCCGCCTGTCTTTTTGCAGCGGTCATCCCACCGCAAAAAGACAGGCGGACACTGGATTCGGGGGCCGTTGCAGGCCCCCTCTGTGGGGGGGTGCACTGGGCCCCCCTGCATTTCCATGCACCAAGTGGCAGGCACTGCGTGGTGCCTGCCACGTAATACAGGGAAATGCAGTGCAAGCACTTTCAACATTGCGTACGGTGCTGCAGCCTGCAGTGGTGGGACCGCCGCATGTCTGGCGGGCGGTCCCAAACACCGCTATGATGGTGGGCAGACCTAGTCCGCCCGCCATCGTAATCAGCCCCTTAGTTTTATATTTTTCTTTAATGTTGATTTTGTACTTGTTTTCGAAGTTAATGTTTGCTTTGAGTTTTTGGTTGGAGTTATAGTGAAGTTTAATCTGTGAAACATAAAAGACAATGGGGGTCATTACGATGGCGGAAGGCCCACCACCGCCAGCAGTGCAGTGGCGGGCCTTCCGCCATCGGAAAGCGATTTTCTCCCCGCCACATTACAATGGAGGGGGAATCTGACCCCGACCGTGGCGAGCGCAAAGACCGCCCACCACGGATCCGCCACAGGGAATCGTTATGATTTCCTGGTGGAGCGGTCAGCATCAGTAAAATGGTGGCGGTGCCTAGCAGGCACCGGCAGCCAGATTAGGATGCTGGCCGCAGCCAGCCTTTCCGTGGTGGATAAACCGCCATTGAAAGGATGGCGGAGATTAGATTTGGGGGCCCATTGCGGGCCCCCCTTGTGTTGGGGGGAGGTGGCTGTGCACTGGGGGTACCCATGGTACCCCCTACATTTCACTGCAGTATGTGGCAGACACTGTGTGGTGCCTGCCATGTAGTGCAGTGAAATGCAGCACATGCATTTTTAACATCGCTGCGGGTGCTGCCGTCAGCAGCACCTGCCGCAATGTTAAATTGCAAGATGCGACCACCTAATTTGGAGTGCGGGACCGCCGCATGCATGGTGGCCGGTCCCGATCCCCGCAACCGTCGTAATGACCCCAATGTTATCGCTTTAGTTAATTTGATTACTTTGATTATTTAGTCTCTATTTTAATTTATTTGTGAAAAAAAATATACTTACTCTTTTTAGTTGATGAAGTGTTTTTTCGTTGATCTTGTGGTTTTGTTTACTTTTGTAGAATATGTTAAGAGAAAAGTATTTGTTAATTATGTTTTGCATTTTTATTAAATGTATTACTTTTAAATACTTTACTTTATTTGTTGGTTAAGTTATATACTTACTTTGTGATATATTTTTTATAATGTTGATTTTATTGTTGTTGTGTACGTAAATCTTTGTGTTGAATTTTCTAGGTTGATTTTTAGTGAAGTTTAATCTGTGATATGTAAAGGAAAACATGCTATAGTTTTAGTTAATTTAAAAAAAAGCTAATTTTATTTATTTAGTTATAAAGTTTTGCTCTTACCTTTATTGAGGGATTTTTTGAATAGTTGTTTTTCGATCTGAGTTCTCTCTTGCAAAGGTTCACTCTTCCATTGTGTTTGTCCGATATACGGTACAATTTCTGTTAATTCATTGATTGTTTTTATAGTGTTTATTTAATTAGTTAGAGTTTTCTATTGGTTTGTGTAGTTTAAATGTATTGGTCGAGATAGCGTTTTTGAATTTTTTTGCTGTTACCTTTTAATTTGTTTAATATTTATTATGTTTATTTAATGTTTGGTTGTATTTTTTTTATTGTTGTTATTTAAATGTATATGTAGATAAATGTGATATATTATTTTATATATGGAATATATTTATGTTTGTTTATTTTCTGTAGTTGTGATATATTTTTAATGTTGTATTGTTTATTTATTTATTTGTGTTTGTATTTTTAGTGTATTTGTTTTATTTAATGTTATTAATTTTATAATTATTTTTATTGTTTGTTTAAAATATTTGGCACATGTTATTTTATTATATAGTTGTAAATAGTATATTTGTATGTATTTTATCGGTTTGTGTTGTCGATATTGTTTATATCGAGGTTTTTGATGTGTTACATTTTATATTAATGTTATTGATATTTATCTGTTCTTTATTTTTGTCGTCGATATTTTTGTTATCGAGGTATTTTTTAAACAATATTTTTTTATCGATGTTTGTGTCATTTCTTTTTTGTGTATTTTGTGTCGATATTTTTGTATACGATATTGTTGAATCGATATTTTTGTAGTTCGATGTTATAAGAGTCGATGTTGTATCAGTGATCCACATAAAGCTTGCCACAATGCAAAGAAAAAGTAGAATAAACCACAAAACTACAAGCCAGAAGAACCACGCATTGTGTGTTGGTCACAGTTGTCACACATCTTCACTGGCCATGTAGAAACATTCAACTTCACTTAACTCACAAATACTCATTGAAAAGCTACAACATATTGCAACTAACATCAGCCTGGGATAAGCCATACATTCCCATCCTGCTGCTTACCATACTCTGGTCTGGTGCATCATATTTCTGGGTGTATGAGCAAACACACGGCCATGTGTGCCCCAATACAGAATCCTAAGGAACATCACATGATCATAATGTGGCCTATGTCCTTTACACAGAATAGGGAAATGCCCAGACTCTCACACTCCAACTGTGGCATAGGGCCAGATTGAGATGTACATTACAACGCTAGGTACTGTACAACTCTACAATAACAGCATATCATCACTAGCAGTCTAATTGTATGAAAACCATTCATGTACCATAAGCTGTCTACACATTCAACTAACACATACAACAATTGTGACCCTGTAAAGACAGTAAAACACTGTAACTTACTGAGACATGTCCTGGATACACACACCATCTGCATGATGTACCCAAACAAAATCAGGATGTAATGAATGACATCTGATTTTAAAGGCACTGGACAATACAGACCACAGACACCTTGCCTAACAGGAATATCTGCAGAAAGTAGAGTCATGGAAGGCAACTGGGTTGGGACACTGTCAGAAAAATACCTACCTTACACTCACCATAGACACAGGAAATGTATTATGTGGGTCCACAGCCTTGAAAGGGTATTGACCTACAGTGGCATGCCACCTGTGGCAAGGTTGTCATTCCAACTAGTCAACTAGATCTATAGAAGGCACAGACATGGGCCCACTGCTATAAAGTCACATACAACAATTGTACCACTACTCTGTGTACATACGTGTGCCCAAACTCACTACCATGTAGTCAAAGTCTATTTGTACCCAGGTGTATTGATGAGACAGTTGTGTTTCAGTCCATTACAAGCATGCTTCTCCTAAACTGTTGTACTTTGCCACACTTGCACTATGTTGACATCTGAAAGCATGAACTATGTGGAAGTGGGATTTCCAAAACAAAGCTCTGTGACTACATGTCACACTCCTAGACAAAACTAATGTTGACATTGACACCCAGCCAATGTAGGCACAACATTCTAGACTGCGTACTGACCAAGTGCTCATACTCCATGGACCATACGCAATCTATGCCATACTAACATCACTGTATACTTACATCACAATTCACACATGATTGACAGTTAACAACAAATCCATTTTGGGGACACACAAATCTGAAATCAAAATTAGAACATGCTTTATTCAGCAAAATAAGTTAAAAAATAAATGATGGAAAAGGCCAATGGCCAGTCCCAAAACGTTCTTAACATTCATGGGCCACAAACATCACGCCCATCTTATCTTGCCTGCACTAGTCCTGCCAAGGGACACCTCCCACGGGAGGGGCATCCAGGGGGAAGGCCAGGCACCAAGGGGAGAAGACTAGAGAGGACTGGGTTGGGTTTTGGAAGGGATGGAATCGGGGGGGGTGTTAGACAACTGCAGTTGTAGAATCAGATGGAGGGGGTGGGACAACTGCAGTGGTAGGGTCAGATGGAGGGGGGTTGGGACAACTGCAGTGGTAGGGTCAGATGGAGGGGGTGGGAAAACTGCAGTGGGAGGACTAGATGGAGGGGGGATGGGCTGGGCTTCACAAGTTTAGGGATTCAATAATGTTGAAGGCTCTGCAAGGGAATAGGGAGGGCAGGTGATTTCTTGGGGTGGGATTTCTTGGGTGTGGAGGTACTGGGGTGGGATGTGGGATGTGGAAGTCTGGGTTTCAGGAGGGGGTTGGGACTTTTTGGACCAGGGGGATTTTCTTTTTTGTGAAGCTTTGGGGGTACTTTTTTGTGGTGGGCGGGGGTCTGAAGTGAATGGCAGGGGCGTCAGGGTCATTTTCTTCTTTTTGGGAGGGGGTTGGGAGGTTTGGGTAAGGAAGAGGTCAATGGTAGTGAGGTGGAGTTTCTGGGCAGAGTGGGTATGAGGAGAGGCAAGGGTAGGGGTTGTGGTGGCAGAGGGTTGTGAGGTCTGCGGCATGTCTATGGATGCTGGTGTGGTGTCTGTTGGCATGTCTGTGGTGGTGAGTGTGACGTCTGTCTTGTGAGTGTGCGTGTGTGTGTGTTTGCCCTTATGTTTTTGTGTTTGTGTGCTGCATGTAGATGTTGAGGTGGATGCATGTTTCTGTTTGTGTGGGCTTGGGTCAGGGAGGGTAGTCGGGACTGTGGATGGGGAAGAGAAAGAAGGCGGGTAGGACAGCTGAATTTTGTGACAATGCTGCTGTCAGTGTGAAGGATAGAGCCTGATTGGATCTCTGCACGGCAGACATGTCCGAGTGAATGCCCTCCAGGAAAGATACCATTTGTGTAAGGTGATTGATATGCACCTGGAGGACATTCAGCACGGCTGTCTGCCCCACAGAGATCTGTCTCAGGATGTCGATGGCCTCCACACTCAGGGCAGCAGGGGAGAAGAGAAGGCAGGGGGTGAGGTGCCTGGCACAAAGGAGACGCCTCCCCTTCTAGGGGAGCAGCCATGGACAGTGGCCTGGGGATTAGCTGGGAGGGTGGAAATGGTAGCGGTGGTGGTGGACTCTGATGGCATGGATCCAGTTCCTAGGTCATCCACCACCACATGGGAGTCCTCACTGGAGCCTGAGCTCGTCATCGAGTTGACAGATGTGACTTCAGATATGCCCTCAGTGAGGCTCCACTCACCCTCCTTGCCACTGGATCCCTCTTGCTCAGTCTCAGCACAGGGACCACTCTGGCTAGCTGCTTCCCCAAGTTCCATGGAGCTGTCTCCTCTGGCCAGTTTTTATGCTGTGAACAAGAAGTAAAATTAATCACATGAGTCGTCCATATGTGCTTGACACATAGGTTTAATCAAAACTCATCCAAGATTACACAACTACATCAATCGGACTTGTGGGTGAAATATTTGATACTGTTCCATAAATACCACATCTTAGTATGCAAGTAAACCTATGCACCCTCACACATGATGATGTCAGTGACATTGTGTGTAGCAAATTCAAATTCCACATCCACAATGCCTACTACATCAATATGTACCAGCTGATGTATTGTCTTTCGCTACTGACGGCCTTGTGTCATAACATACCTGTCTCATCTAATACAAGTGAGTTTAGACCTCATAATGGGAATATGAGTCACACAATTGATTTGGGACATGGTATCCATTCTGCAATCCCTATTCATCAATTTGGGAACCATTAGGTCTAGTGTTACAGGTCACATATCTTTCTTTTCATACATCAAGCTGGTGTAGTCATTGCATAGGCCATATCACACAGATCATATTGATTTTGCTCATCTGTCCAGTAGCTGAAGTAGCTGATTGTCAGGTCACATGTCTAACTCTTATTGTGGGGACACCAAGGTAGTAGGCACAGCTAGGGTGGAAGGTATATGGACCACAGTCTTGTGTCATTTATGCACAGTGTTAGAAAGATAAATTAGATTATTGTCCACATTGGATACATTTCACCAGTTTGCCATGTAAACACAGGTCAGCACACTGCCATGTCAATGACTGCATCTTTCCCATGCTTTATGTGGATCACTATGCCACTGGGCCATCTGGATGTATTGTCTGTACAAACTATTAGTCCTGAACATCTTACTTATAAATGCGTAATCAAAACGACGTACCATTTTGTCAAGACTGCAGAAGTCCACAATTGTAAAGGCCAAGTCTGACTGTCCCTCACTTATCTCACTTATCTTTTGCATCATGCACACTTTGTACTGCTTAAATGCTATTGCTTTCCATCTAATTTTGGTAAATTATTTCCGAATGAGGCTCATGTGACATCTCTGAATCTAACAGTAAGGCAACCAAAGCATGGTTTAAAAGGCATCAAGTATGAGCAGTCAAGAGCATTTACACACATGAGAACTGTTGTGAATGAGTATCTGACATCATCCCTTTCAATCAAAACCCTGTTTCCACCAGAGATCTACTTTGTTAGCCACTAAATGGCATGTGTTGTCACTATTACAGAGTCAGAAACATGGACTCACTCTTTGGAATAGAGAGGATGGAATCTTACACCCAATCATGGTAAAGGCCAGTGTGAAAGGTGACATGAATTAGCAAATCTGGAATTTGCCCATGGGATACATTGGAGTACACTGGGCACCAGTGTCGGGACCGAACATTGGCGCACCGACCAATCACTACTCACCAAGCCCTCAACATAGACATTACCTGCTACCTGGATGTATGGCATGGAATTTAACAGTTGAGTGCTCCAACATCAACATACTTCACAGAGTTGGTGTTACCACACAGAGAACAGTCCAGACATTTGTCAATGTGCTGACACATGTTGAGAACTTACAATAGTTCTGAAGGTTATCTCCATGCTCATGTTGTTCTCATGCATTCAGACTACATGAGCATGGCACTACTGTCAATACCCTGACCATTTTATCCTCACATGTTCCAGGTAAAAAGGGACATAACCATGCATCCACTGATCCTTGTGAATATGCATCTTTTAACACTGAACAATGGTTTTGTGTGTCTTACAACCTGAAAAAAGGCCAGCAGGCTGAGATACTTGCACATGCATGGGTTAATATGTTGTGCAACATGGCACATACCCTCCCCCTCCTTGCTGCTGTCTGGCTCTCAACTGCCCAACCAGGTCAGGGAAGACCACTGTAAGGATGCGTAGCATTAGGGGGGTCAGGGTGTGGCGTACGCCCCTCCTGCCTGGAGGTGACAGGCCCAGCTAGACTCTTGCGATCGTCTTGGTCCAGCCTCTCAAGTCCTGCCACCGTTTCCTACAGTGTGCACTGCGCCGATGGGTGACCCCCATGGAGCGCACCTTCTGGGCGATAGTCCTCCACAGCTTGGCCTTCTGATGGGAATTGACCTGTAAGGATGACATGGTGACAGGCCTTTAGTTCACATGCAACATGCACAGATACAAATACTGGTAAACATAGGTCATGAGCAGCTTGCCCACACTGTCTAAAGGTTAGCAAAGTGGTGTTCTGTGCACTTCACCAGTGTTCAATGATGACTCTCTCCCATGAGAACAGTGATATGAGGTTTACACCAGGAGCATGTCCAGCAGCATCTTGTTCTCCTCAGCTGTGAAGGCTGGGGCCCTGCACTCTGCACAGTGTGCCATTGTAGCTCCCAGAGGATGTGGACAGCAGCAGAGAGTTGGGGAGGTCCTGGAATCATGCAGATTGTGCAGGCAAGTGCACTCTAAGGGGAACCGACAGACTTATATATCTAAACCACAGAGGCGGTCTTCAGTCCATGTGGCCAAAGCGATAGGTCCACGTCGGTCGCATTTTCCGAAACCGTCCAATGCATTCCATTGCTTACTGATGAAACGCCTACTGCGCAGTTCAAAAAATATCATCAGACTACGAGTGACTTTGATACATTACCAATGGGAGTTTACCACAGCGGTTTACACATGATGTGGACACAATCCGAGACCCGCGACTGTCAATATAACAACTAATAGCCTATGTGAGTTTGTGATATTCCATGGCTGGATGCAGCATTTTTCAGTGGAAAGGGACATCTAACTGAAAAGTTCACACTCCCGATAATGACCTAACCTTGAGGGAAGCAAACACAAGTTTCAGCGCTCCGTCCATCATCTCCTTGTGTTTGCTTTGTTCGCCCTAAGTTGGCAGGGTATGCCCACACGTGGGTCCCTTGCTCACTTTGCCACTGGATTCAAGCTAGCCTGGCTGATGAGGGCTGTTAGCCCGAAACCGGTCCCAGGATGCCTGTTTCCGGTCCAGGGAAGACATGGCTTGGCAGTTCGGGCTGGACTGTTCCCATGAGGCACAGGGTCAAGACTGATTTGCATATAGCTGTGTCTGAACTGGGGTGGCGAATGGAGCTAAAGAACGATGATGGATTCAACCCAGATCTGTGACTGAGGGTGAGTGTCTGAAAAGTTTCAGCGCTCCGTCCATCATCTCCTTGTGTTTGCTTTGTTCACCCTAAGTTGGCAGGGTATGCCCAGACGTGGGTCCCTTGCTCACTTTGCCACTGGATTCAAGCTAGCCTGGCTGATGAGGGCTGTTAGCCCGAAACCGGTCCCAGGATGCTTGTTTCCGGTCCAGGGAAGACATGGTTTGGCAGTTCGGGCTGGACTGTTCCCATGAGACACAGGGTCAAGACTGATTTGCATATAGCTGTGTCTGAACTGCGGTGGTGAAGTGACCTAAAGAACGATGATGGATTCAACCCAGATCTGTGGCTTGGGGTGAGTGTCTGAAAAGTTTCAGCGCTCCATCCATCATCTCCTTGTGCTTGCTTTGTTCGCCCTAACCTTGAGGGACACATGACACACTGAATGGGAGGCTGATACCAACAGGAAAGCAAACAACTCCATTTTGCCTCTTAGGGTTGATCACAGTCAAAATTGTTTTTGGTGCATTCCAAGTACAGTCTTTACCTAGTCACTGCATCACAGGACAGTGTGACCCAGTATGCAATCTGTGTGATGTGAGACTGGAAAAGTGGTGTATGTTTCAAGTCCTTGATACTGCATTTTCCAAGGAATGACTACACCGTGACATCAAGCAGCCATATACACTTAGCTCTGATATGTGAGTTTCTGTGGTATCTTTGTGTGCTACACTTAAGTGGACATCTGCATTTTATGGAACTTCTACATTGTAAATGGTTTGTGTATGTGATTGTTTGTGTAATTCAGACATGACAAAATGACAGTGTCCACCCTGTGACATTAGTGTGCATAATTTACATTGTCATACACTGTATGTATGGGGTGTCCCACATGTCATGCATTACATGATCATATTGTATGTACATATGAACCATATGATTGTTCTCACAAACATAAATCTAGGCTTTTTGGCTTGTGAGTTTTGGAGTATGTCCTGCTTGATTTAGATGAACAATCGCAGACACTAATGAAGTTTACACTACGGCACTCTAATTGTAGTGTCACCAAACCTTTCCAACATGTCTAGCAATGACCTGTATGCTGTGATATGTATCTAAGGTCAACATTGTTAATTGAAATGTGTATTTTCAGTGACATGTAGTTTTAGGTGTGGTTACTTTTTTCTTTGCTGTTGGTATAAGCGCATGTTGCTTGGTACATTGTGAACTAACACCAACTGTGTATACACTCTACACATAGGTATCACAGAGGAGGCGGCAGACAGCTTCCTGTGTACGGGCCCTTTCCAGACCTACAAACATTGAAAGAACAGGACATCATCAAGAAATATCGTTTCACAAGGGCAAAAATTGATGAATTGTACCAGCAGTTGTCTCCACATTTGCGGCCTGGTTGCACTTATCCAAAAGCACTAACCCCCAAGTTGAAGGCGATGGAAGCATTGCATTTCTTTGCAACGGGAACATTCCAGTACACAGTGGCTAAATCGGATAGAATGTCCCAGCCCATGTTCAGTAATGTCCTTCTGGATGCGTTGCAGGCATTGATCCGTTACCTGGACCACTACATGAAGTTTCCTAAACCAGGAGGGTTGTCTGACATCAAGGGTGATTTTTATGCCTTAGGACAGATACCCCATGTAATTGGATCTATTGATAGCACCCATGTTGCATTGATCCCACCACAGGCCAATGAACAAGTGTATCGAAACCACAAATATTACCACTCCATCAATCCCCAGGTGGTGTGTTTGGCTGACATGTGCATCTCACACGTCTGTGCCCATTTCCCTGGCTAAGCACATGATGCATATATCCGACCAAACAGCATCATCCCACATTTGATGAGTCAACTGCAACCTGACCGGGCCTAGCTTGTTGGTAGGTGAGGTTGTATGTGTATGTTGCAGTGTGTGTTGGTTGTATGTTAGATAGTGATCTGTTGTCAGACAGCTGAAGTCTTTTCTGTGTTCAATGTAGGAGACTCTGGATACCCCAACCAGCCATGGATGATGACACCACTGTGCAACCCAGTCACCCCAGCAGAGGTATGCTTTAATGAGGCACATGGTAGGACCAGGCGGATAGTGGAGCGGACTTTTGGCCTCCTAGAGTCAAGATTCCGCTGTCTGGATAAGATGGGAGGAGCCCTCCAGTATGCCCCGGAAAGGTGTGCCAGATAATCGTAGCTTTCTGCATGCTACAAAACGTAGCAATACGTAAGGGCATACCTCTGATAGTGGATGCAGGAGACCAGCAGGTGCCACCGATGGAGGATACAGGACTGGGCCATGATGACAGTGGTGATGATGATGATGGAGTAGATTTAAGACAGCTTATCCACAACTTTTTCACATGACTGTAAGTATGCAATGAGAGGAGGTGACTAACCACCATTGCTTGATTGTTGTGTAGCTGGTGGACAATGTGTATGTATGCTTGAGAGTGTATGAGAAGTTTCCTGATGTTTTTTCGAAGGGTGGTTATTGAAATAGTCAAATTTAGATTGACAGTGTTTCAGTGAAGCCTAGCTAGTGTTAACAATGACATTGTTGTGCTTGAGATATCATACTTCTCTGACTTGTGCTACCTTACTTCTGATTGCTAAACTCTGTTCTTTATGCTTTTTTACCAGGGTACATTGGCATGTCATCTACAGAGTGGACTTGCACGTTGTAACCTGACCAGATATATGATGCTGTGACAGACACCGACATGGAAAGTTTGCCGAACTCCCTGGCACGCACTTCCTTCAGACCTGATATTCAGGTGATTTTGTTATTAGTGCCTTTCAGTATTGTGTGATGTGATTTTACTTTGTGTTCAGGCACCAGGTTGTATCTGGACAATAAAAATGTGTTCCACATTGAGGTGTTCATTGCAAAAGTCTGCAGCACACCCTGTGTTTTCTCCTTGGTGTTAACCTTATCATTTTACTCAATTTCAGCGTGCATACACTCCAAGAGCACTCCGTTCCTTTTAGTGCACGATTCTGACATTCACATTGAGGTGTGCCTTGTCTGCTATCACACATCCAAAGATGTTCAAATTAAAGTTTGACCATGATGAACTAGTTGGCTAACAAGGATACTTTACTGGACTGGCAAGTGGTGGTTGCTGTGTAGACAATTGACTTCCAGTGAATATGTACTGTGTACTAAAGTGTGTCTGAAAACCTGGGGGCATATTCTCAAGGACTCATTGCTGAGTTAGCGGCACTTTATCGCAGCCAAAGTGGCGATAAATTCATCGCACTATTCACAAGCAGGTGCTAACAGCCGATATCACCAGTTTTACCGTGATAGCAGCCGCAAAAAACATCGCCACGGATGACACCGGCAACTAACGCTAATGATATGCAGAGTAGGCGTTCCCGTGCAAAAACCCGCAAAAACACCACTCCGCAACATTCTCAACGACCAGCCAGATCGGCGATAAGATTCAAAAACATGTGATAAGGCGCGTTAGCAGCATGGATTTAACACCTGCTCCTACCTGGTGTTAAGTCGGACGACAACCTGCACCATAAAAGGGAGCCCAGCCCACAGCCACACCAGAAGAACAACAGATGCCATGGAGCTACTGATCATGCAGCTCGGAGCCCCAAGAGGGCCACAACACCCACCTCCACCACCGACAGGACCCCTACCCCCCCATATCCCCCCCCAGACTACCACAGAGGCAGCGCAGACAAAGACACCGGACCTTCCGGAAACGCACCAGCCTCAGAGACTTAACGCCAGAGGAAGTCATTGCCCACTACAGGCTCAAAAGGACAACCATCCTCCGCATCCTGACCCTCATTGCCCACAGGCTGACGGTACCAACACAGCGGAGAACCAACATCCCTCCGCAGACAAAGCTGCTGGCCATGCTGCACCTGTTGGCCTCTGGGACCTTCCAACCAACAACTGCCAGAGTCGGAGGAGTCTCACAGCCAGCCCTGTCAAAGTTCCTCACACCTGTCTTGGATGCCATCATCATCTTGGTACCCCAGCAACTTTACTTCCCACACACTGCGCAGGAACAGCAGGAGATCAAGCAAGGCTTCTATGCCATAGCTGGCTTCCCGCACGTGTTGGGGGCAATCGACTGCACACATGTACTCCTCGTGCCCCCTGCCACCACTGCACACAATTACCGCAACAGGAAACACACGCATTCCATCAATGTGCAGGCAATAGTGGACCACCGGGGACTCTTCACCAATGTCGTCGCCACCTACCCAGGCAGTGTGCATGATTACTTCATCTTCCGACAGTCCATCATCAACCAGCGCTTTCAGGATGGCACTTATGGAAATGCACTGCTCGTCGGTAAGTAACAACTGAACACACCACACACCTCAACTCCACCAACATACAACTCACATCTCTGGGAATGCACATGTCACAAAATCACATACAACATGACAACCAACATTCCCACATTCCAGACACGACAACACAACTTACTGTGGCAACCTGGGCTAGCCATGTACACAAGCCATCAATGGCATGGCACCTCAGCCACACAATAGCAGAATATGGGGAGAGGTGGGAACCAGGCATGTGCGAAGGAGGCAAGTGACCCATGAATGTGAATGTACACAATGCCAAGTGTGGCGTGGATGTGCTGGACAGACTTGAGTATGCAGACCACAGACATTTCCATGTCGACATACACTACTGGTGTCTGGAGTGTACTGGACAGTGGACGCAACCATGTTACCGCAGCCAGTGGGGAAGATCGCGGAAATGTAGCTTGTTACATCCCCCCCGTAAGCGTGAGCGGAGTGGGCTGGCCCGGAGTACGCCAGGCCAGCGTAGGGGTGTGAATAAAAAGCCTGTTGCTCTGGGCGTGGTTCTCTTCCGGAATGGCCAACGTGTCTGCCAGGGCGGTGCCTCTCACCCCGCCACGAGGCCGACGCCGTGAGCGGCGGTGCCTGCGATCCTGTGCACCTGCTGCACCCCAGGCCGCTGGTCCCAAGACCCGTCTTGCCCGCCCCAGCGCACCCAGGCCTCACTGCTCACCTGCCGACACCGGCGTGTGTCAAAGAGGGCCCACCACGTGCCGGTGCAAGCTCGAAGCTTGAGGCCCACGACCTTGGCAGCCTCCTCAGACCATCACGGCCTCCACGACACAGGCCCCCAGCACTCCTTTCTCGTTGACGTACTCCACCGCTGCCTCCGGCCTACACTGCGGTCCAGTAGGTCACACATTTGGAACTGAGTCTTGATTATACAATGGCAGAGTACATATGTTTATGGCAGATTTTAAATCACTGTACTCCCTTCGATGTGGTGCCACCAACTCTGTGCATTGCATTCCAATGACACGTGTCTGTGGGCCCTTGCTGACTACTGCCTTCGGCCTACACTGTGGTCCAGCACCGCGGGGTCACCTGTGTACTGCCTACACTGCGGTCCAGCAGGCCTCACACCAATCCAATCCAGTTCCGACCAGGCAGGACACGGCATCGTCGCAGGCTGCACACACGCCCAGCTCTGGTGCTTCTACTTCCGTCAACCACAAATCATCGCCACATGGCATTCCAACATCGTGTGTGAGAGTACCAGGAGGAGCTGCCTGAACAGCAGTTGGCCCGCGCTGACCGCTGCCCCCGGCCTACACTGCGGTCAAGTAGGTCACACATTTGGAACTGAGTCTTGATTTTTCAATGGCAGAGTCCATATCATTGCACGCAAGGAGAGGAGTAAGAGGAAGACGCGGTTCAGTCCGGATGAAAAAAGGATCCTCGTTACAGAGGTGACAGAACACTACCAACAACTGCTCTGGTGCCACTAACTTTGTGCATTGCAAGCCAAGGACACGTGGCTCGGGGCCCCTGCTGACCGCTGCCTCCGGCTTACACTACGGTCAAGTAGGTCACACATTTGGAACTGAGTCTTGATTTATTTATAACAGAGTTTATACCATTATACAGGCCTCATCGCAGACTGCATCCCCTTTCAGCTCTGGTGCCACTGACTCCGTGCCCCGAAATTCATGGACACTCTCTGGTTGAACTTTGGTGGCGTTTGAGTCTATGGCCTGGGGGTTGTCTTCATCATCATGTAGCTGATACTGACTTGGTGTCAAAAATGAGTCTGTAGCATTCATCTCCTCCACATTGCCTGTGTCTGCTTGGTACTGCCCTCTGTATCATGCCCTGGAAGAACACCTTCCACTGTCCCCCAAAACCCTCCGCGACATTCACCTTGGACATCGACGAGGACCCGCTCAGCTCTCGTGGCCCTACCTCAGTGCACCGGTAGTCACCGTTCCGTGGTGGTGTTCCATGTGCCGGCCGCTGTGCATCTGGGGCCACAGCTCAAGTCATGGACCCTTGCTGTTTGAACTGTGAACTTCTGATTGTCTGATCACTGTTGTAGTTGTTGCCAGCACCAACCACTCCTTGAGGGCTGGCTCACACTCACCCCACACCCATCCAGCACAGGCGTCACTGGACATGTGACCCTGGCAATAAAAGGGGCCGGGCGCACGTGCCCATAGCCAGTTCCACAAACTTTCTAAGTGTGTCCGTGTGGTCATTGTGTATGAATGAGGGCCCCGGATCCTACCACATTGCATTGTGCTGTGTACAGCAGACGCAACCATGTCACCTCAGGCAGTGGGGAAGACCTGGGACATGTAGCTGTGTCGTACCCCCCTGTAGGCGTTGCCGGAGTGGGCTGGCGTACGACAGTCCAGCGTAGGGGTGTGGATAATCACCCCGGGGCTCTGGTCGTGGTTAAGTGTTGGGCTTGCCAATGAAGTACCTAATGCGTGTGTGTCTGTTATAGTGTCGGTGCCACCCGTCCCGCAATGGACAAAGTTGCAATGTAACATGCCCCCGGAGTGCGGGCTCGGCCGAAGGGATAAATGAATGAGCAAAGCCCGCTCGGTGTCCGGGATCATACATGCCAACTGTTGTGTGTGTATCGCTATTACCGCAGCATAAGCCAAAGGTCTTGCCTCGACCGCATCACGAGTTCAGCCAGCCATGAACTCTACATCTGTGTCCGCCCTATCCTTACCATAGGCCTACACACACGTGGCCGCCCACCTTCAACGCACAACATCACAGTGTCGTTGTCAGGCTTGTGGACATGCGCAGACAGGCATGACAATGGTATGCCGTAAGAGTGCAAGTGATGCAACCGCGCAGCGCACACAAGTAAATAGGCTCGGGGGGAGGGAGGAGCAGCAGTGAGGCTACGTAATACACATTGATGGCGCTCATTTGCTACAAGCAGCACATGTCAAACAGGAATCACTGACACACATATCACATGCCAATCAACTAGTGAGCCTGCCAACACATCATGCAGAACCAACTATTGACTCATGTCTCTCTGCAGTGTCACAGGTGATCAAGGATATGCACTCTGCCCTTGGATGATGACACCCCTCCGAGCCCCGAACACACAGGCCCAGAGGCAGTACAATTGGGCCAACAAATGCACCAGGGGCATCGTGGAACGCACATTTGGCGTGTTGAAGTCACGTTTCAGGTGCCTGGACATCACAGGTGGAAGGCTCCTGTACAGCCCAGACATCGTGTGCAAGATGATCGTTGCATGTTATGTGTTGCACAACATATGTGTACGCACCAATGCCCCATGGTTACAAGTGCCAGATGCACCGGACGATGATGAGGAAGATGAGGCAGGTGGACCACACCCCACTGCAGCTGCAGCAGGAATAGCCCGTAGGAACAACATCATTGACAATTTCTTCACATGAGGACGTCACATTGTGACAGTCCTTAGCAATCATGAGACAGTACAAAATGACCACAGGCACAGCATGTGCAAATAAATTCATTACAACACACATTCCCTGAGTTTCTGTATGTGTGCTGCAGTGTGGCACAGGGATAAGGGACATGATCCAGAGTCATTGTGGGTGTGCTGTGTGCTCTACTTAATTGCGTATGTGTACCATTGTGCCCATCTCCCCCCGTCCCCCCAGTCCCTGGTCGGTACTCACCCTGTTGATGTTGTGTCAGGTCATGTTGAGCAGTGTCCCGATCCCCAACTCCTGGCACCGTATCCCGACTGATGACTGTGGCCACCATTTTCTCAATGTCATCCAGCTCCTCGTGTGCCGCTGGTCCCCCACCTCCAATCTGCGTTGCTGCTTTCATGTTGCATCGAGTTTCTTCTTGGTTTTGCCCTTCACATCATTCCAGCGCCTCTTGACCTCTTCCATTGTCCTCCTCGACACTCCGACTGCATTCACGTTGTTCACGATGTACTGCCATATTTCCGTTTGTGTTGCCGATGACACAGTGGAGGTGACGAACAGTTGTTGGTAGTGTTCTGTCACCTCCGTGACGATGATCCGGTTTTCCTGCGGACTGAATCCCGTCTTCCTCTTCTCCTTGCCCTTCCCCAGCCCGGGGTTCCTGGCTGGTCGTCTGTGGGGCTTGTGGGGTTCGCGTTGACCTCTGCACTCGGTCCGGGTGCGTCCATGGTGCTAGGCAGTTACATTTTTTTATCTGCTTTTATAGTGCATTTTCCCGCATGTCGCATGGGAATCGCAGGCCTGTCGCTGGTTATCGCTGATTTTTGTTTCGCGATTTGGGACATCGCAACTTTTTTCGCGTTCGTGTTTCGCATTTTTTCGGCGTCGCGTTAATTTTAACACGGGCATTTGTCGCGTTATCGTGAGACTATCGCATGGTGCCGCCGGGTTTAGAATGCTGCGTTAACATGGTGTTATTTTCCTGCGATAGACTGCAATGTGAGAAGTTGCGTTAAGCGAATTTGGCGATAGTTAACACACGTTCTTGAGAATATCCCCCTGGTTGTGTATATCTATCATGCTGTGCAAAAGTTAATTTACTCCTGGGCACTTAGTTTACTACTTACAAGTAATAACCTAGGTTGTTGACATTTTTATCATTATGATTAGAGGGGATTACATTATGTACATTTTGAAATCAAACTCACAACATGAGCAATTATTGCTGTGTAAAGTAGCTTATTTTGAAAAAATAGTGCTAAATTAAAGCCACACAATGGTGATGTGCTCACAACAAAAAAATAAAGTACCGATTAGAGTTGATAGTGCTTGCTGATGAAATCCAACAGAGACAAGCCACAGTTATTCAAGTCCAAAGTCCAACTTTGACCCTCCATCAGATGTGGGACAGTTATTTTCGACAGTCAACAAAGTGAACGCTTGGCACACACTGGATGATATCAAGGGCATCTTTTTACATCCTGGGGGTGGTGCATTGCCATCTGACTCTCACTGATGTAGGGTGGGTGAACCACAGCTGCAGGCTCCTGGGGTACTGGGGACTCTCCACCTGACTCAACGTCCCTCCCTGTGGCTTGTGCAGATGTAGTAGCAACATATGTTGTGGGCACAGAGGGAGGTGTGCTTAGGTAACTAGCGATCTGGCAGAGGCTGGTACTAATATTCCGCAGCACCCCAGTAATGTTGTCCATTTGGTTGTTGAACCAGCCCAGATGTTGGTTTTGTTCTGCCTGCAGCTGCTCGATGTTTCTGAAGATTTGTATGACCTGGCCCATTTCTCCTTGGTGACCTTCATAGGCATTGATTACCCAGGAGAGGTTTGGGTGGTCATCAGCAGCGCCAGCTGCTCGATGGCATGGATCCACACAACCCTCCCACAACCCCTACCCCCAGAAGCATGCACATTTGGCAGTGGCACAGTCAACCCTGAGCCTCCTTCCTCATTGACGGAGTGTTGTCGTCGGTCAACTCCAGAGTGCTCTGTGTTGCTGTGCCGTTGTCATTGTCTGGGGCTGCTGTGTCTGTCAAGGTAGGGGTCAGATGGGTGTTAGCTGAGGCGGGAGTTGTCAAAGTGGATCCTGCTGAAGCTGCTGGTGTTGTCTGCTGATCCAAACCTGATGGGCCAGGTTGCTCCTCCTCGTACGAGGATGAGTGAGAGACCTCAACGCCGGTGAGCTCATGGTCGGCTGGAGTCTGGGACTGGCTGTCATCATTTGGCCCGGCGGTGTTCCCAGCTCACCCTGTGGGTACAGAAATAAAACATTCAATTATGTGAATGTCCAATACACCTCAAATGGTATCCATTACGTAAATGACTGGACAAATAAATCAGTTTAGGCTGATTGATTGACCTCCTTTATCCATGATGGTCACCTATGTTTGGGATGAACAATGCAAGTTTGACAAGATGTGGATTGGTAATCAGCTCCACCTATGTGCAGAAATGAGTATGTTCTTGTTAGACCTGGCATCCTTGGCGTGGTTTCCCCTGACTTTTTGCCTCTACCTCCTGTATTTTTGACACTGTGCTGGAATTCGTTTTTGCTGGTTTAGATGCTTTGGGTACTTTGCCACTGCTGATCAGTGCCAAACTGCAAGTGCTCCCTGTGTAAATTGTTATTGTGATTGGTTATCCATGATTGGTATATTTGTTTTACCAGTAGGTCGCTAGTAAAGTGCACTGAGTGTGCCAAGGCTGGTAATTCAAATGCTACTAGTGGGCTTGCAGCACTGATTTTGCCACCCACATGAGTAGCCCTAAAATGATGTCTCAGGCCTGCCACTGCAGTGCCTGTGCGCAGTTTGTTAACTGCCATGTTGACCTGGCCAGTGTACCCACTTGCCAGGCCTGACGCTTCCCTTTTCTTACACATTGGACACCCCTATGGTAGGCCCAAGGTACCCCCCTGGGCAGGGTGCAGTGTATGTGAAAGGTAGGACATGTACTAGTGTGGGTAACATGTCCTGATAGTGAAATACTGCCAATTTCGTTTTTCACTATTGAAAGGCTAACTTGCCCATAGGACAGAATGGGGAATGCTATGCAACATGGTTACCTGCATATCTTCCCATAGGAGCAAGATGGAAAATTGGAGTCTGGTATCCCTGAACTCAGACTTTAATAACACATCTTTTAGGAAGGATGGTTTTTAAATTCCGTATTTGAAAATAGCACTTTTAGAAAGTGGCTATTTTCTTGTTCAACCTTTCTGTGTGCCTCTGCCTGTTTGTGGATTGACTGTCTGGTTTGAGAGTGACAGGGGCTGGGGTGGCTCCAGGAGTCTGGGAGTCAGCACTAGACTGAATAGACCTATCTGCATTTGGAGTGGTGGGAGGAGTAGCACCTGGGCCTGAATAGGGCTGTGCCTGCCTTCCACACTGCTGGCTCCACTTCCTGCGGTGTGTCTGATGGCCCTGGCCCACACTCACAAAGGAAGAAGATGTGCACTGGCAGAGTGCCCCCAGAACTGGTTTGAACTGGGTCCAGGACCCCTCACACATAGAGAACAAAGACTTTTGGGGTATAAATACTAAAGCTGAAACCCCTGAAAGTTAGACTACTTTGTGATCAAGAGGAACCTGTTGCCAAAGAGGACAGCTGAAGAGACTGAGGAGAAGTACTACCCTTGCTGTGTGTCTGGGGTTGGCCTGCAGTTTGCTGTTCCTGCTGAGGAGAAGACCAAGGGACTTTGCTGTGTGCTGTGTCCCCCTGCTTGAAGAAGGACTTTGCTGTGTGCTGTGTCCATCTGAAGAAAAAGTCTCCAAGGGCCTGAGAAGAGCTGGCCTCCTGTTTCTGAAGTCCCAGGCACAAAAGGACTTCACCCCCAGCTTCCCTGAAACTTCCTTGCTGGTAGTTCCAGTCTGCCAGGAGGGCCTGTAACTGTGTGTGAGGCCTTTTTGCTGTGGGGAGCTGGAAGCGCAACGCAACGAGAGAGAAGCATGACGCCGCCATAGCAGCTGCTGTTACATCATCGAGGAAGCGTGTCGCCGCTGCCGCTGTTTGCCGTCGCATCACAGGAGAAGCGTGCCGCCGCCACAGAGGGTGCCGTCGCATCACCGGAGAAGCGTGTCGCAGGGCCGTCGCATCGCTGAGGAAGCGCGCCGCTGCTGATGTCCGCCGCAACACCGGAGAAGTGTGTCGCCGTCACCGAGGGTGTCGTCGCATCACCGGGGAAGCGTGTCGCAGGGCCTGTCGCGGCTCAGAAAATCACTGAGTTCGCCGCACGGCCGTCGGGCGTGCACGCATCGCCTCTACGTTGGCGCATCGCAACAAAGACGCCATTTTGTCGCATCGCACCGGATCGTCGCAACGCATCAAGGCGCCATCTTGTCACATCGTAGCCGGAGCGCAGGAAGAATCGACGCATCGCCTTCTCTGCGACCCTTTTGTTTGTTTTGCGTTACGCATCCCAGGTACTTTGAAACTAAAGTGTCGCATTTATCATCTACAAGTTTATTTTTGCAACAACCTTCTTAAAGACATTCTATTGAGTATCTGTATGTTGGATTTTTGTCGTTTTGGTCTTCTTTAGTTTAGATAAAGATATTTTATTTTTCTAAACTGGTGTGGTGTCCATTTGTGGTGTTTTCACTAAGTTACTGTGAGTGTTGGTACAAATACTTTACACATTGCCTTTGGGATAAGCCTGTCTGCTCGTGCCAAGCTACCAAGGGGGTGAGCAGGGGTTATCTAAAGTGTGTATCCCCCTTACCCTGACTAGAAGCAAGGGTCCCTATTTGGTCAAAGGTACCTACCTCTGCCAACTAGAGACCCCCATTTCTAACATTGGTGGTCAGCGGTGAGGATTTGAACTTGTACTTGTACTTGACCCACAGTGACTGGTGTACATCACTAGTTTAGTGCAGACCACTACGCAACCACATACTGTGTTTTATTTTTGGTTCTATTTTTGATCTGATCCTTGAGTCATCCACGCATCATGTCTCATAATGGTAGAGCAGCAAGTGCGAAGGCAGAATTGGAGTTTCACATTGAGGATTTGTATTCCTACAAAATAGATCAACTCAAGCAATTTTGCAAAGATTTTGGATGTCCCATGAGGAGCAGCTCTAAGAAGGATGAGCTGTAGAGGGCCTTAAAGGCCTGGTGGGAGGCCAAAGAAGCTGAGGAGACAGAAAATGCCAATGGGGATGAGAATGCGCAACGGAATGGTTTCAGATCCCAAGATCTGCCAGTGGGCAGACCAGCCTCCAGGGCTGGCAGCAACCATTCCAGTAGGGGCTTCTCCCCAGAGGAGTTACAGGAGAACCAAAGGGTCAGAGATCATGAGTTAGAAGTCATGAGGCTCAAGATAAAGCAATTGGAAATGGAAAAAGAAAAGATGGCAGAGGAGAGCAAGAACGCATGTGCCTTGGAAGAAAAGAAATTGCTTTTGGCTCATGAGTTGAGCATGAGGGAACTGGACATTAAGGCCAAACAACTGGAGTCCAGTTCAAATGGTGGCAGCGCACAGCCAGTGCATGGGGTAAGGTGTACACACCCAAGGATTTAGTGCAGAATTTCCAAAGGGAGAGGATATTTATGCATGGTTTGAGTCATATGAGCTTGCATTGAGGATGAATGAGGTGCCTGAGAAGAACTGGGGGGCGGGCCTATGGAAACACTTTGAGGCTTCTGGGAGGGCTGTTTTACCACCTTTAGAGATGGCGGGTACCCTGACCTACGCCAATATGAAGGAGGCCTTAAGCCTCAAGTATGGGCTCACCCCAGAACAGTACAGAGTGAGGTTCAGGAACTTCAAGAAGCATGATTTAGACACTTGGGTTGAATGTGTGAGGGTGTACACGCGTGCACTGGAAGGTTGGATAAAGGGCAGCAAAGTTACTGATTATGAGGGGTTGTGCCATCTAATTAGTTGGGAGCACTTGAGTAGTCTATGTGTTCCAGAGCTGCGCCAGCATCTTTTGGACAGTAAGTTAACTGATCCCAGTGAGCTTGCTAAGGAGGCGGACCGCTGGACCAGCACCAGGGTCCACAAGGGGATTGTGGGTACCACAGCCAAAGGTGGGCAGGGTCCGCAGCAGAAGAGTGGGGGGGACAAAGGTAACCAAAAGGAGTTCTCTAAAGGGCCCCAAAACAGTTCAGAGGGAAAGGAGTCCCAGCCCCCCCACCCTAAGACGTCACAGCCCCCTAAGGGCGGGCGTCCCATGCAGGGTCCCCCCAGGTGTTACTCGTGTGGTGAGAAGGGCCACATTGCCCCTAAGTGCCCCAAGAAATCCCAGTCACCGGGTTTAGTGAGAGTAGCTTTGGGGGATGAATTAGTTTCCAGTGAAGGGGAGGAGCAAGCAGTTATGACCCTTGTCTCTTTAGGAGACAGAGAGATGGTCCAGGAGACCTACCTGCCTGAGAACACTAAAAAATACAGGCAGTGGGTGACCATCAATGGGAGAAGGGTGGAGGCTCTGAGAGACACAGGAGCTAGCGTGACATCTGTTAGGTGTCAGTGGGTGTCTGAGGAGCAGGTAATTCCCAATGCACTTCACCCTGTAGTTGCAGCGGACAACTCCGTACGCCTCTGCAAAGTGGCGCAAGTTCCCTTTGAGTGGGGGGGTCTCAGGTTCCTTGAAGGTCGTTGTCAGTCCATCCATGCCTGTAGACTGTCTGCTGGGAAATGACCTGGAGAGTTCCCCGTGGAGGGAGGTGGAACGCCAGGCTCATTTGGAGATGTTGGGTCTGCCTGAGTGGGTTTGTGTGACCACTCGGTCAATGGCAGCCAGTAGGGGTAATCAAGCGGACCTGGAGCCTGAAAGAGTAGCCCAGGGGCCTGCCAGGAAGAGGAAGGGCAGGGGCGTGGGAAACCAGCCCCCACAATTCCCACGGCACAGGAGGAGGCAGAACCTGAGGGGGATGCCCAACACACAAGATGATGGACGGAATGCTGCACATTGGCAAACATTCACCCCCAGTCACAGATCTGAGTTTAATCCATCGTTATTTTGCTTCACCACGCCACCCCAGTTCAGACATAGCCATATGCAAATCAGTCTTGACCCTGTGCCTCATGGGAACAGTCCAGACCGAACTGCCAAGCCATGTCTTCCCTGGACCGGAATCAAGCATCCTAGGACCGGTTTCAGGCTATCAGCCTTCATCAGCCAGGATAGCTTGACTCCAGTGGCGTAGTGAGCACGGGACCCACGTCTGGGTATACCCTTCCCACTTAGGGCGAAATGCAAAACACACAAGATGATGGACGGAATGCTGCACATTGGCAAACATTCACCCCCAGTCACAGATCTGGGTTTAATCCATCGTTATTTTGCTTCACCACCCCACCCCAGTTCAGACATAGCCATATGCAAATCAGTCTTGACCCTGTGCCTCATGGGAACAGTCCAGACCGAACTGCCAATGCCCTGGAACCTACAGGGGAACAGGTAGCCAAACTGGGAGACCTGCCTGAGCTGACCCATTGGCAGCAGGAAGGAGGTCCCTCCAGGGAGGAGTTCTGCAAGGCGTAGATGGAATGCCCTTCTCTCAGTGGTATGCAACAACAGGCTGCAGACCAGGCGGCAGGTGGCGAGGCCAAGACTCATATCATTTACTGGGAAGAGGGATTACTCTATAGTGAGCCTAAGGTCGCTGAGCCCAGTGCAGCCCGTGTGCTGGTGGTACCCGAGCGCTTCAGGACCTTCCTACTGGATCTGGCTCATGACGTGCCTCCCGCAGGACATTTGGGGTGTGACAAGACCTTTCAGAGGCTTGCCACCCACTTTTTCTGGCCCCAAATGAGGAAGCACGTCAGTACACACTGCAGGATTTGCCAGACTTGCCAGGCAAGTGGCAAGAGTGGAGGGAAGTGTAAGGCTCCCCTCCAACCCTTTCCCGTGGTGAGCACCCCTTTCGAGCGGGTGGGCATCGATATTGTGGGGCCCCTAGAACCCAAGACAGCCTTAGGCAACAAGTTTATCTTGGTCTTGGTGGACCATGCCACCAGGTACCCGGAAGCTGTCCCTCTCCAGACAATTACAGTCCCCGTGGTGGGCCGTGCATTGATGGGGATCTTTTCCCGTGTGGGGTTCCCCAGAGAGGTGGTCTCCGACCGGTGTACCAACTTCATCTCGAAGTACATGAAGTCTTTGTGGGAGGAGTGTGGGGTAACTTACAAGTTCACCACTCCTTACCATCCTCAAGGGAATGGGTTGGTTGAGAGATTCAATCGAACCCTGAAAGGCATGATAATGGGCCTTGCGGAGCCCATGAGACGGAAGTGGGATGTCTTTTTGCCATGCCTGTTGTTTGCCTACAGGGAGGTACCTCAGAAGTCCTTAGGGTTCAGTCCCTTTGAACTCCTGTATGGTCACCCTGTGAGAGGACCTCTGAGTCTGGTGAAGGAGGGTTGGGAGAAATCCCCTGGTAAGACCCCCCAGGATGTGTTCAGCTGTGTGCTGGCCTTCCGCAACCAGACTCAGTGCTTCAAGAAACTCGCTCAGGCGAACCTGGAAGCTAGCCAGGAAGAAATGAAAAGATGGTACGACCAGAATGCCACTCTGGTCGAACTTCAACCTGAGTGATGGCGCCAGTGGAGCCTTGTGCGCTTCAAGACAAGTGGACTGGGCCATATGAGGTGGTGGAGCGCAAGAGCGAAGTAACCTATCTGGATGACTTGCAGTCTCCCAGGAACCCTTTGAGGGTCCTACATCTGAACCGCCTCAAGCCACACTTTGAGAGGTCTGGTGTGACAATGCTCCTTGCTACAGATGATGGGATGGAGGAGGAAAGTGACCCTCTTCCTGACCTCCTGTCAGCAGAGGAGCAGGATGGGTCAGTGGATGGGGTGAACCTCTCGCCTACCCTGACCCCAGAACAGCAGAGGGACTGTCGCCATGTGTTGGGTCAGTTCGCCTCCCTGTTCTCCCTGACGCCAGGAGTCACCGATTGGTGCATCCATGATGTGGACACTGGGGACAGTCTACCTGTGAAACAGAAATTTTACAGGGTAGCTGACAAGGTCAGGGCCGGCATCAAGGAAGAAGTTTCCAAGATGTTGGCGCTAGGGGTAATTGAGCCCTCCAGCAGCCCGTGGGCTAGCCCAGTGGTCTTAGTACCAAAAGCGGCCTCACCCGGTGCCACTCCAGAACTCCGGTTTTGTGTGGACTACCGTGGGCTCAATGCGGTCACCAAGACTGATGCACACCCCATCCCCAGAGCTGATGAGCTCTTGGATCGGTTGGGTGCTGCCCAGTACCTCGGTACGTTTGATTTAACATCTGGGTACTGGCAGATTGCCTTAACTGAGGGGGCCAAAGAGAGGTCAGGGTTTTCAACACCAGAGGGGCACTTCCAGTTCCGTGTCATGCCCTTTGGGTTGAAAAACGCCCCTGCCACCTTCCAGAGACTGGTCAACCGGGTACTGTCCGGGCTGGAGGAATTCAGCACCGCTTACCTGGATGACATTGCTGTGTTCAGCTCCAATTGGGAAGAACATTTGCAACACCTCTGTGAAGTGTTCAAGGCTCTGCAAAGGGCAGGCCTCACTATCAAGGCCAGTAAGTGCCAGATAGGGCAGGGATCTGTGGTTTACTTGGGACACCAGGCAGAGAGCGGCCAGGTGGCGCCCCTGCAAGCAAAGATTGATACCATTCTGGCTTGGGAGCCCCCCAAGACCCAGACAGAGGTGAGAGCCTTCTTAGGTCTCACCGGGGATTACAGACGGTTTGTCAAGGGGTATGGCACCATTGTTGCCCCCTTGACAGAGCTGACTTCAAGGAAGCAGCCCAGGAAGGTGATCTGGACCGATGCCTGCCAGACCCCGTTTGATGCCCTGAAAGCTGCCATGTGCACGGCACCCGTGCTCAAGGCGCCTGATTTCTCCAAAGAGTTTGTGGTGCAGACAGATGCTTCAGAGCATGGAGTGGGAGCAGTACTCGAACGACGAGGGTTGGACCAACCCGTAGCTTTCATTAGCAGGAGTCTACTTCCCAGGGAACAGAGGTGGAGTGCAATTGAAAGGGAAGCTTTTGCTGTGGTCTGGGCGCTGAAGAAGCTAAAGCCCTACTTGTTTGGGACTCACTTCCGGGTTCAGACAGACCACAGGCCCCTCAGATGGTTAATGCAGATGAGGGGTGAGAACCCAAAACTGTTGAGGTGGTCCATCTCCCTACAGGGAATGGACTTTACGGTGGAACACCGCCCTGGTAAAGAACACGCCAATGCTGATGGTCTGTCCAGGTTATTCCGCCTTAGTGATGAGAACTCCCAGGAGGGTGGGTAGTTCTCCCCACTTTTCAGCTGGTGGGGACACGTGTCAGACCTGGCATCCTTGGCGTGGTTTCCCCTGACTTTTTGCCTCTACCTCCTGTATTTTTGACACTGTGCTGGAATTTGTTTTTGCTGGTTTAGATGCTTTGGGCACTTTGCCACTGCGGATCAGTGCCAAAGTGCAAGTGCTCCCTGTGTAAATTGTTATTGTGATTGGTTATCCATGATTGATATATTTGTTTTACCAGTAGGTCCCTAGTAAAGTGCACTGAGTGTGCCAGGGCTGGTAATTCAAATGCTACTAGTGGGCTTGCAGCACTGATTGTGCCACCCACATGAGTAGCCCTAAAATGATGTCTCAGGCCTGCCACTGCAGTGCCTGTGCGCAGTTTATTAACTGCCATGATGACCTGGCCAGTGTACCCACTTGCCAGGCCTGACCCTTCCCTTTTCTTATACATTGGACACCCCTATGGTAGGCCCAAGGTACCCCCCTGGGCAGGGTGCAGAGTATGTGAAAGGTAGGACATGTACTAGTGTGGGTAACATGTCCTGATAGTGAAATACTGCCAATTTCGTTTTTCACTATTGAAAGGCTATCTTGCCCATAGAACAGAATGGGGAATGCTGTGTAACATGGTTACCTGCATATCTTCCCATAGGAGCAAGATAGAAAATTGGAGTCTGGTATCCCTGAACTCAGAATTTTATAACACATCTTTTAGGAAGGATGGTTTTTAAATTCTGTGTTGAAAATAGCACTTTTAGAAAGTGGCTATTTTCTTGTTCAACCTTTCTGTGTGCCTCTGCCTGTTTGTGGATTGACTGTCTGGTTTGAGAGTGACAGGGGCTGGGGTGGCTCCAGGAGTCTGGCTGAGTCAGCACTAGGCTGAATAGACCTATCTGCATTTGGGGTGGTGGGAGGAGTAGCACCTGGGCCTGAATAGGGCTGTGCCTGTCTTCCACAATGCTGGCTCCACCTCCCGCGGTGTGTCTGAGGGCCCTGGCCAACACTCACAAAGGAAGAAGATGTGCACTGGCAGAGTGCCCCCAGAACTGGTTTGAACTGGGTCCAGGACCCCTCACACATAGAGAACAAAGACTTTTGGGGTATAAATACTAGAGCTGAAACCCCTGAAAGTTAGACTACTTCATGATCAAGAGGAACCTGTTGCCAAAGAGGACAGCTGAAGAGACTGAGGAGAAGTACTACCCTTGCTGTGTGTCTGGGGTTGGCCTGCAGTTTGCTGTTCCTGCTGAGGAGAGGACCAAGGGACTTTGCTGTGTGCTGTGTCCCCCTGCTTGAAGAAGGACTTTGCTGTGTGCTGTGTCCATCTGAAGAAAAAGTCTCCAAGGGCCTGAGAAGAGCTGGCCTCCTGTTTCTGAAGTCCCAGGCACAAAAGGACTTCACCCCCAGCTTCCCTGAAACTTCCTTGCTGGGAGTTCCAGTCTGCCAGGAGGGCCTGTAACTGTGTGTGAGGCCTTTTTGCTGTGGGTAGCTGGAAGCGCGACGCAATGAGAGAGAAGCATGATGCCGCCGTAGCAGCCGCTGTCGCATCATCGAGGAAGCGTGTCGCCGCTGCCGCTTTTCGCCGTCGCATCACAGGAGAAGCGTGCCGCCACCACAGAGGGTGCTGTCACATCACCGGAGAAGCGTGTCGCAGGGCCGTCGCATCGCTGAGGAAGCGTGCCGCCGCTGATCGCCGCCGCAACACCGGAGAAGCGTGTCGCCGTCACCGAGGGTGTCATCGTATCACCAGGGAAGCATGTCACAGGGCCTGTCGCGGCTCAGAAAATCACCGAGTTCGCCGCACGGCCGTCGGGCGTGCACGCATCGCCTCTATGTTGGCGCATCGCAACAAAGATGCCATTTTGTCGCATCGCACCGGATCGTCGCAACGCATCGAGGTGCCATCTTGTCGCATCGTAGCCGGAGCGCAGGAAGAATCGACGCATCGCCTTTTCTGCGACCCTTTTGTTTGTTTTGCGTTACGCATCCCAGGTACTTTGAGACTAAAGTGTCGCATTTATCATCTACAAGTTTATTTTTGCAACAACCTTCTTAAAGACATTCTATTGAGTATCTGTATGTTGGATTTTTGTCGTTTTGGTCTTGTTTAGTTTAGATAAAGATATTTTATTTTTCTAAACTGGTGTGGTGTCCATTTGTGGTGTTTTCACTGTGTTACTGTGAGTGTTGGTACAAATACTTTACACATTGCCTTTGGGATAAGCCTGTCTGCTCGTGCCAAGCTACCAAGAGGGTGAGCAGGGGTTATCTAAAGTGTGTATCCCCCTTATCCTGACTAGAAGCAAGGGTCCCTATTTGGTCAAAGGTACCTACCTCTGCCAACTAGAGACCCCCATTTCTAACATTTCTGTTTAGTTCCTATGACATGTCCACTGACATTGACTTGTACTTGACACTCTGTAGACACTGGAGGCTTAGTGTGCTCCATATCTGTAGAATAACAATGACATACGTACTCTTTAGATCCGAATGTTAGAGTTTGTCAGGCCTGTGTACTGGGCTTAGTCCATGTATCAGCAGTCACATAGGTGTCACAGTCTTCTGCTTTCCCTGTAATTTTGTGATCATGGTGTGAGTGAGGTGCTTATTGTTCTCAACTCATGATCCTCAAGTGAAAGCCTGTAAGGAGCCAAACGCATGATTGCTTAGCTTCGTGCATACAGAGCTCATGGATTTTTTATTTTGACTCCATAGTTAGATCAGATCTCAAACTTTTCCTTTAGCTAATTTATGGCTAACTAATTTCATGAGCTGGGTTTTGAGTACTGATGGGCTATTTGGGAAACTTAAACTCCTCCTCCCACCCAGCCCAACCAGGCCACCAGGAAGAGTGTTGTCCAGACAATAATGGGAAGTGTACTTGCAAGATGGCTGTCACTGGTGCCTGGTGTTTGAAGCACAAGGCCCAGTTGGTAGTCATGATTGAGTCAGACACCAGTCCCCAGTGTCAGCCATCTTGCAAGTAAATTCCCATTCACTTTCAGGAAAGCAGAGTCCCAGGTGGGCTGTTTGTGCTGGGTGGGAGGAGGAGTGTTTGCAATGACTCCATCTCCCATCAGGCCCTGTCCTACACAGACTCTTCCCACCCAGAGAATCCTGACCACCTGGCAAATAGTTTCCTGAGAGTGAGTGGAAATGTACTATCAAGATGTCTGACACTGGTGCCTGTTGTCTGACTTGACCACAACTCCTATCATGGCCTTGTGCTCTAAACACCAGTCCCCAGTGTCAGCCATTTTGCCAGTACATTCTCACTCACTGTCAGGAAAGCATAGTTCCAGTGGGAATTTTTTGTGCTGGGTGGGAGGTGGAGTACTTGCCATGGCCACATCTCCCATCAGGCCCTGTATTACACACACGCTTCCCACCCTGCTCAACAAGGCCACCAGGAAGAATTTTTTGACAGTGATTGGAAATGTACTGGCAAGATGGCTGACACTGGTGCCTGGTGTTTAAAGCACAAGGCGTGGATGGGAGTTGGTCTAGTCAGACACCAGGCACCAGTGACAGCCATCTTGATAGTCAATTTCCACTCTCTGTCAGGAAAGCAGAGTTCCAGGTAGGCTGTTTGGCTGGGTGGGAGGAGGAGTATTTGCAATGGCTATATCTCCCATCAGGCCCTGTCCTATACACACTCTTCCCACCCATCCCAGCCAGCTCCCCTTGAACTCTGCTTTCCTGGAAGTGAGTGGGAATGTACTAGAAAAATGTCTGACACTGGTGCCTGGTGTCTGTAGCACAAGGGGTTGTTGGGAGTTGGCTTCAAGTGAGACACTAGTCCTCAGTGTCAGCCATCTTGCCTGGACATTTCCACTCACTGTCAGGAAAGCATAGTTCCAGGTGGTCTGGCTGGGAGGAGGAGTGTTTGCTACTACTCTAACTCCCATCAGGCTCTGTCCTACACACACTCTTTCCACCCAGCCCAACCAGCCCACCAGGAATTCTGCTTACCAGACAGTGAGTGGAGGTGGACTCTCAAGATTGCTGACACTGGTGCCTGGTGTTTGACTTGACCACGACTCCCATCCAGGCCTTGTGCGCCAAACACCAGTCCACAGTGTCAGCCATTTTGGCAGTACCTTTCCCATCACTGTCAGGTAAGCATACTTCCAGGTGGGCTGGGTGGGAGGAGGAGTGTTTGCTATGAATACAACTCCCATCAGGCTCTGTCCTACACACACTCTTCCCTCCCATCCCAACCAGCCCACCAGGAACTATGCTTACCTGACAGTGAGTGGAGGTGCACTCTCAAGATTGCTGACACTGGTGCCTGGTGTTTGACTTGACCACGACTCCCATCCAGGCCTTGTACGCCAAACACCAGTCCACAGTGTTAGCCATTTTGGCAGTACCTTTCCCATCACTGTCAGGTAAGCATACTTCCAGGTGGCCTGGGTGGGAGGAGGAGTCTTTGATATGAATACAACTCCCATCAGGCTCTGTCCTCCACACACCCTCCCACCCAGCCCAACCCGCCCACCTGATCTCTGCCTTCCTGACAGTAAGTTGAAATATACTGGCAAGATGGTTGACAATAGTGCATGGTGTTTGGAGCAGAAGTCCTTGATGTGAATTTGGGAGAAGTGTATACATCACAATAGTTTAGAGCTTTTTCATCCTCATTTTTTTCTCGGAGTTTTATATAGCTCAAACTTGACCTGAAGTTCTCAGGTTTAAGAGCACTTTACATGACCACCAGTTGCGTTACATAAGGGCATGCTCATTTTTTATTTGGCACGGGGAGATTAAGTGAAATGCCCAGAATCACAGGATGTTGAGCATCGTTGCCGAGACTCGTACCCGGTTCCTCAGATTTGAGGTTGACCGTCCTAGCCATTAGGTCACATCCTCTCCTCATTGCAGGTACTTGAGTTATCTATATTACATACACATCACATGATCATTGACTATTGGTTTGTTTGAATCTAAAAACGGTCATTTAGTTAACTGGGTCCATTACAGAGATGTCTACATAAGTGTAATTGCTAACTTGTGTGAAATGTGGAGCTCCTATGTACCAGACTCCATTCCTTCTGGGATTCCATACAAGCTCTCTGGCAGAAGGATGGCACGCACCTTCTCCTCCCAGGAAGTAAAGTGCACAGGTGGTGCAGGAGGGCCACCACCAGTCTGTTGTACGGCCTTGTGTTCTTTGCTGCACAAGAGTTTGACCCTCTTTCTCACATGTACCACCTCTTCTTGATATCATCCAGTGAGTGCCGGACAGGTGCTTCAGCGTTCACCTAGTTGAGGATCCTGTCCCACATCTTATTTTTCTGGCTGATGGGGGTCTGTTGGAGTAGGGTCCTGAATAAATGTGGCTCTACTTTGATGATTTCATCAACATGCACTATCAACTCCTTAACTTTAAAATGTGGCTGCTTCTTCTTGGCCATGGTGAGGGTGAGTGTGACGGTGAATGTGAATTTGAGGGTGTGTTTAAGAAAAGGAATTTGAACAAAAAAATAGATATGTGCAAGTAGTGGTATGAATGCAGTGTTTGAGTGTGTGCAGGGCTAACAGCAGTGGCTGGCCAAAAACCTCTCTCTGGGGCATGCAGCAGTATTGTGTGAACATAGGATCATGGTCATTTTTGTGTCGTTATATAGGTGAATTGGTGGGTTTGTCTACTATTTAATTTTTTTGGGTGCTGCCTATGCTTGTTGTTGTTAGGCCAGATTTTTCTACTTTGTTCTTGCCATGTGGCACACAAACCGACATGGTTCCGCAACGCATCGGATGCATCCTAATCTGCTCGGAGGGACAACCAATGCTTGATCGTAACCGGAATACCTATGGGACCGCCTTTCTGACCGAATTGGTCAGTTCGGACTTGTTTCCGACTGTTGCGGTTGGATCGGAATGGTCTCCGACCGACGTGGTTGTAATTTTACCTGCTATGCATCATAATATGGCAGTCGGAGACTTCGCGATCGAGTCAAGCGGAATGTGTCCAAGGACGAGTCGGTCGGACAGTCTTTCTGACCGACATCGTAATAAGCCCCTAGGTTTCTTTAAAAACCATCTTTCAGACCTATTTTCTGTTTTCGCGGTTATTGGGAACATTGCGATGACGTTGTTAACCGCAACGATCGCGCATTTTATATAAAAAGTAAAACACATCTATCCCCCACATATTACAGTATTTTACACACTGGGGGTTTCTTACAGTATTCTCCAAAGTCATGTTTTTCTAGAGAGTTTCTATAAAAACAATCTCTAAAACCATTTTATCTTTATGCGGGGACTGCGGAGACTGCAATGACGTCAGTAATCACGATCCCCGCGGACACGTCGCGAAAGCAGAAAACAAAAGTAGACATTCAATGACGGCAAACACATCCAAAAATAATATGTAAAAAAATCCATTCCGAACATTGCCCTACACATATTACTAAATACATATTTCTTTCAAAGCATGTTTAAACTCATATTTTTGTACTAAGTTTCTTTAAAAACCATCTTTCAGACCTATTTTCTGTTTTCGCGGTTATTCGGGATGTTGCATTGTCACTGTTAATCGCGACAGTCGCGCCTTATCCATAAAGTGAAAACATATATATGCACACATAGTACAGTATTTTACACACCAGGGGTTTATTACTGTAGACTTCAAACTCATGTTTTTCTAGTGTATTTCTAAAACAACCATCTCTAAAACCTATTTTCCGTTTTCGCTATGAGGCCGGAGTAGGCGATAACGTTAGTTGTCGCGATCCCCGTGGTTACTTCGCGAAAGCAGAGAGCAAAAGCAGGAATTCAATAGCCACCACCACATTAAAAAATGATAACTATATAATTAATTCTAACTATCACAGTAGATAACTCACCATATAAATAACTCTATAAAAACATTTAGCAAAATCTCAATCTCTCTATATTAATGCTCATTAATAATTCACTAATATATATTTTTTTATATTTCCACCAAAATATGCGACAACGTCGATATTCGCAATGTCCCGGCAATGATACATGGGGCTGTGCTGGCAGTCGCGGTGTCATCGCGAATATTGTGCGCGATTAAAAAAATCAATTTTGGTCACATAACTTGTGTCACTAACACCCCCAGTCCTCAAACATGGAGTCAGAGTACCTCTACTTTGACCCCCTTATGTTAGGTTTCTCAGAAATTTTCCGCCCCGGGAACCATTCCCAAGCAATAAATTGGTGGCCACAACTTTCTGTTCAGATTTTGTCCAGCCAATCAGAGCATTCCGTTGGCGCGTTCATTCGCGATTACTCACAAAACCGTTGCGAAATATCCACGATCAGAGATATCACTATAATTTTAAACTTAAATTTCTCAACAACTACTGAAACTATTTGCACTAAATAAGTAAAAGGCAATTCCTTGAACCAACATCTACCGCCCTGCCAAATTTGATGTGAGTCCATTCAGTAGGTTCGTCTGAAGCTGTGGTTAAAGGTTCCTATGGGAATTAACATTACGAGCGCACCCTGTTTTTGTGCCCCAAATTCTCAGTCCCCACTGCACAGATCACAACCAAACTTTCAATGACAACCAGAACCTACCTTGACACTTTTTTGGGGAAAATTTCTTGCAGATTGGTCAAACGACGCCAACGTTATAGCTAAGTCAAAAAATGCTTTTCCTATGGAAACTAGGTCCTAACTATAACTACCTACTGGCAACCACCAGTAGGTAGTTATAGTTAGGACCTAGTTTCCACAGGAAAAACATTTTTTGACTTGGCTATAACTTTGGAGTCGTTTGACCAATCTGCATGACATTTTCCCCAAAAAGTGTCACAGTGGGTACTATTGAATGGGAAAGTTTGGGGGTGATCCGTGGAGTGGGGACCGAGAATTTGGGGCATAAAATAAGGTTGCGTTTGTAATGTTAATTCCCATAGGAATCTTTAGCTACCTCTACAGCCTGAACAGCTGAACGGACTTACACCAAATTTGGCAGGAAGGTAGAGTTTGGTTCAAGGAAGTGCCTTTTGCTTATTTGGTGTAAATCTGATCAGTAGTTTTTGAGAATTTTAAGTTTTAAATTATAGTGATATCTCTGTCCGCCAAGGTTTTGCGATGAACCGCGAATGCATTTGTCAACAGGAATGCTCTGATTGGCTGGACGCACCTGAATAGAAAGTTGCAGCTGTCATTTTATCTATCGGGAATGGTTCCCAGGGCTAAAAATCTGTGTGAAAGCCCACTTAAGGGGTCAGGGTGGTGATACTCTGACCCCATGTTTGAGAAATAGAGGTGTTAGTGATAAAAGTTATATGTAAAAAAATTATTTTTTATCACATACGATATTCGCGATGACACCGCGACCGCCAGTGCCATGTGCCATCGTGAGGACATCGCGACTATCGACGTCAACACGAATATTGGTGAAAATATTAAAAAATATCAATGACTCATTAATATATTGTTATAGATATATTGATAAATGTTTTTATAGAGTTATTTATATAGTGAGTTATCTACTGTGATGGTTAGAATTAATTTCATAGTTATAATTTTTTTATGTGGTGTTAGCTATTGAGTTCCTGCTTTTGCTTTCTGCTTTCGTAGCGTAACTGCAGGGATCGCGATGATCAACGTCATCGCGATCTCCGGCCTCACCGCGAAAAAAGGAAAATAGGTTTTACAGATAGTTGTTCTAGAAATACACTAGAAAAATATGAGTTTGAAGTGTACAGTAATAAACCTCTAGCATGTACAATACTGTAATGTGTGTGCATATATGTGTTTTCACTTTATGGAAAAGGCACAATCGTCGCAGTTAACAATGTCATCGCGACATCCAGAATAACCATGAAAACGGAAAACAGGTCTGAAAGATGATTTTTAAAGAAACTTAGTACAAAAATTTGAGGTTAAACATGCTGTGAAAGAAGTATGAATATAGTAATATGTGTAAGGCAATGTTCAGAATAGATTTTTTTACATATTATTTTTGGATGTGTTGGTGGCCATTTTATGTCTGCTTTTGTTTTCCGTTTTGCAACGTATTAAGTAAGAGAAAGAAGGAATAAACCAAAAGTGTTAAGAGAGTGACAATTACGCCTGATTTTGTGCAAGACAATCCTTGGGTGAATGAAAGGAAGATGCAAGAGAATTTGGAAGAAAGATACTTTAAGGACCAAGAGAATATACAGCAATTTAGTAAAAACGAGTTTCAGATAAATGACATTAGGTTAACGGTGAAAAATGGCATTAGCTCAGATTAATGTAGTACTTGTTGTACACCATATACACTTTGCTATTTAAGACTAATTATGTGTAATGGTGTCCCCACTATAATTTGTTTGTCATACCAAAAATTGTGTCATACAAACAATTTACTCTGCCTGAGCCTTTCTGTTTTGTTTCATGTTATGCGAGGTTGGATGCAGGCTTGTGTCCCACTTTAAACTGTTCCTTGTTACATTTTTTGTTTATTTAACTAACTGCATATTAAAATACCCCTGTCCGGCTGGATAGCAGTAAAAATATAGTACTGATTGGGTCTATATTTATTGTTTGCTCACATTAATCCTTGTCTAGGGACCACTGTCTTTAGAAATAGTATCTTATTTGGAAGCAGCATGTTCCTTCTAGAATGTGCAGTGACCTTTTGATCTACTGGTTCCACTGGGTTGCTAGGTACACTGAGCTAAGACTGTATGGGGAGGGAAGGGTGTTAAAGAGACAGAATTTTTTTTTTTAAGTTGAGGAGTGATGTCACAATGTAAGTAATGGCAAGTTATAATTTCCAACTCAGGACTATGTAATAAACTGCTGTGTAGTATTTAAATTTCAGAGCAATGAAGCTAGATATCGATTTGAACTCCCATTTTTTAGTCACGATTTCTCTGCGATGATCGCAAAAACATTGCGAAAATGAGGTGACAGAAACCTCGTTTTGAAAGACAAGGGAAAGGGTTAACAGATGCTAGCCATTCACAAGTGGAGATGCAGTAGTCTAAAATGAAAGCCATGATTTCATTTGCTGCCTTTCTCACGATGATAGAGTGGAAAGTTGAAGAGGTTGCCATTTTAGACTTGCTTTGTATTACAATTCTTCTGCTTAGTTTTTACAAATCTTAACAGTGTCAAAACTGTGTAGAAAGAGCTAAATCAACAATATAATCTACAAACTGAATTCAGTGGCATATATATAACTTTGTAATTATTTTAAAAATGTACATTATAAATGAAGATGTATATGGGAGTTTGATTAAAAGGAGTATCACAGTGATGGGGGAAAATATATGAGACGAACTGTATCTATTAGAGGGTATGTGTTTAACCCCTTCGATGCTCATGACGGAATGGTTCCGTCATGAGCATCGGTGCCCCTGTGCTCATGACGGAACCATTCCGTCATGAGGCCAGGGGCACGAAATCCCTCTGCTGCAGACAGCAGAGGGATTTCTCTTTCACCCCTGTGACCTTGGCAGCTGGGGAATTGCTTCCCCAGCTCCCGAGACCCCCTCCCTGGTTTCTGTGCCATGAGGATCAGCGCGCACGTCCCGCTGTCCTCATTGCACAGAAAACGAAACTGAAATGAGCCTTTAGGCTCATTTCAGTTTCACTTTCTATGTGCTCAGGGGCTATCTCAGCCCCCGGGCATGTAGAAAGACGGGAGAGGTATCATTGGAAAGGGGAGAATCTCCCTTTCCAATGGTACCCCTCCCAGTGGATCCCTGCTTGGGGATCGCCCCAGGAGGGCAATCCCCAAGCAGGGATCCACCCACTAGACACCAGGGAGGGGGGAGCGGCCCCTTGGGCAAGGGCTTTTGCTCCCCCCAATTTGTTTTTGGGGCGATTTAGACTTTTGCCCCCTGGGGGCAGATGGGGGCAGTAGCCCCCAATCTGCCCCACCGGGGGGGGGCAAAAAGCCCACTAGACCCCAGCGATATTTATCTTTGCCCTATTAATTTATTAGGGTGGGGGCTGCCCATAAAGGCATGTCCATGCCCCCACCCTGCAAAATTTACAGCCTTTCTGCCTCCCCGGAGGCAAAAGCGCACTATAAGCCAGGGATTTTTTTTAATTATAATTTGTGGTGGGGGCTGCCCAATATGGGCATGACCATGCCCCCACCCACCCCACAAAAATGACAGCCTTTCTGCCCCCCTGGGGGCAGCTGGCATTAGCCCCAAATCTGTCCCCCGGAGGGGCAAAAGCCCAGTAGACACCAGGGATTTTATGGGCAAATTTTAATTAGATTGGGGGCATTGGCATGCCCATTTTGGGCAGCCCCACCCTAATTAAAATTTGCCCAAAACTCCCTGGCGTCTAGTGGACTTTCTGCCCCCCTGGGGGCAGATAGGGGCATTAGCCCCAATCTGCCCTGCCGGGGGCAAAAAGCCCACTAGACGCCAGGGATTTTTTGGGGGCAAATTTGAATTAGGGTGGGGGCTCCCAAAACGGGCATGCCCATGCCCCCACCCCTCCCCGCAAAAATAACAGCCTTCCTGGCCCCCCTGGGGGCATATGGGGCAGTAGCCCCCAATCTGCCCCCCGGGGGACAAAAAGCCCACTAGGCGCCAGCGATTTTTTGGGGCAAATTTTAATTAGGGTGGGTGCATTGGCATGCCCGTTTGGGCAGTCCCCACCCTAATTAAATTTGCCCAGAACTCCCTGGCGCCTAGTGAGCTTTTGCCCCTCGGGGGCAGATTGGGTGCATTAGCCCCCAATCTGCCCCGCCAGGGGGCAAAAAGCCCCCTAGTCGCCAGGGATTTTTTTGGGGCAAATTTGTATTAGGGTGGGGGCTGACCAAAGTGGGCATGCCCATCCCCCACCCCCTCCCTGCAAAAATTACAGCCTTCCTGCCCCCCTGGGGGCAGATGGGGCAGTAGCCCCCAATCTGCCCCCCGGGGAGCAAAATGCCCACTAGACGCCAGGGATTTTCTTGGGCAAATTTTAATTAGGTTGGGGGCATTGGCATGCCCGTTTGGGCAGCCTCCACCCTAACTAAGATTTGCCCAAAACTCCCTGGCATCTAGTGAGCTTTGCCCCCCTGGGGGTCGGATGGGGGCATTAGCCCCCAATCTGCCCCGCCGGGGAGGGCAAAAGCCCACTAGACGCCAGGGAGTTTTTTGGGGCAAATTTGAATTAGGGTGGGTGCTCCGAAACGGGCATGCCCATGCCCCCACCACCTCCCCCACAAAAATAACAGCCTTCCTGCCCCCCTGGGTTGCAGATGGGGCAGTAGCCCCCAATCTGCCCCCGGGGGGGCAAAAGCCCACTAGACGACAGGGATTTTTTTGGGCAAATTTTAATTAGGGTGGGGCGTTGGCATGCCCGTTTGGGCAGCCCCCACCCTAACTAAAATTTGCCCAAAAACTCCCTGACGTCTAGTGGGCTTTTTCCCCCTGGGGGCAGATGGGGGCATTAGCCCCCAATCTGCCCCAACCGGGGGGGCAAAAGCCCACTAGATGCCAGGGAGTTTTTTGGCAAATTTGAATTAGGGTGGGGGCTCCCAAAGCGGGCTTGCCCATGCCCCACCCCCTCCCCCACAAAAATAACAGCCTTCCTGCTCCCCCTAGGGGTCAGATGGGGCAGTAGCCCCCAATCTGCCCCCCGGGGGGCAAAAAGCCCACTAGACGACAGGGATTTTTTGGGCAAATTTTAATTAGGGTGGGGGCATTGGCATGCCCGTTTGGTCAGCCCCACTCTAATTAGGGTTGCCCAAAACTCCCTGGCACCTAGTGGGCTTTTGCCCCTCTGGGGGCAGATGGGGGCATTAGCTCCCATCTGCTCCGCCGGGTGGGGGCAAAAAGCCCACTAGACGCCAGTGAGTTTTTGGGGCAAATTTGAATTAGGGTGGGGGCTGCCCAAAATAGGCATGTCCATGCCCCCACCCCCTCCCGCAAAAATTACAGCTTCCTGCCCCCACTGGGGGGCAGATGGGGCAGAAGCCCTCAATCTGCCCCCGGGGGCAAAAAGCACACTAGACACTCAGGGATTTTTGGGGCAAATTTTTATTAGGGTGGGGGCTGCCCAAAACAGGCATGTCAATGCCCCCACCCCCCACCCGCAACAATTACAGCCTTTCTGCCCCCAATCTGCCCCCCCAGGGGGGCAAAAGCCCACTAGACGCCAACGATTACACTGGCTTTTTTATGTGTGGGGGTGGGGGCTGCTCAGAATGGGCATACCAATGCCCCTACCCCCCAAAAAAATAGCCACAGAGTTTCTGCCCCCCTTGGGGGCATATCGGGGAAACCCCACCCCCCGATATCCCCCCCAGGGCGGCAGAAAGCCGACTAGGAACAGATTTGTTTTTAGCAATATGCCTACCTGTGGATTTTGGGCCCTAGCGCAGCCGGCACATAGGGAAACCTAGCAAACCTGTACATTTTTGAAAATTAGACACCCAGGGGAATCCAGGATGGGGTGACTTGACTGGCTCTCACCAGGTTCTGTTACCCAGAATTCCTTGCAAACCTCAAAATGTGTATAAAAAAACACATTTTCCTCACATTTCTGTAGTGGAAAGTTCTGGAATCTGTGTGGATCCACAAAATTCCACTCACCCCGCATTCCCCAAAGTCTTCCGAGAAAAATGGTACCTCACTTGTGTGGGTGGGTCAAGTACCCGCGACAGGCAAGGGCCCAAAACCTAGTGAGGCGACATCAAAATTACCTATCACAAACCAACCTGGTTTTGTACAGGGGGTTACCTGGGTTTTTGGCCCCGGGTTGGCGGCCACCTAGGGAAACCTACAAAACCCACACATTTCTGAAAACTAGACACCGGGGGGATTCCTGGGAGGTATGGCTTGTGTGGATCCCCCAACGTTTTCTTACCCAGAATCCCCTGCAAACCTCAAATTTAGCTGAAAAAAATCACTTTTTTCACACATTTGTGTGTGGGAAAGTTGTGGCATCACCGGCTGACACAAATTTCCTACCAGCCAGCGTTCCCTCTGGTCTCCTGATAAAAATGGTGCCTCACTCGGGTGGGAGGCCCAAGTACCCGCGACAGGCAAGGGCCCAAAACGTATTGAGGCGACATCAAAATTGCTCTATCACAAAACCACCTGGTTTTGCAAGGGGAGTCCCATGACTTTTTGGCCCGGGGCTCGGCGGCCACCTAGAGAAACCTACCAAACCCACACATTTCTGAAAACTAGACACCCGGGGGATTCCAGGGAGGTATGACTTGCGTGGATCCCCCAACGTTTTCTTACCCAGAATCCCCTGCAAACCACAAATTTTGCCGAAAAATGCACTTTTTTCTCACATTTCTGTGGTGGAAAGTTCTGGAATCTGCGTGGATCCACAAATTTCCTCCCACCCAGCGTTCCCCCAGATCTCCCGATAAAAATGGTACCTCACTTGCGTGGGTGGGTCAAGGACCCGCGACAGGCAAGGGCCCAAAAGCTATTGAGGCGACATCAAAATTCCCTATCACAAACCAACCTGGTTTTGCATGGGGGTCCCACGAGTTTTTGGCCCTGGGCTCGAAGCCATCTAGGAAACCTACCTAACCCACACATTTCTGGAAACTAGACATCCGGGGAGTCCAGCGAGGTATGGCTTGCGTGGGTCCCCCATCATTATCCCACCCAGAATCCCCTGCAAACCTCAAATTTTGCTGAAAAATTCACTTTTTTCTCACATTTCTGTGGTGGAAAGTTCTGGAATCTGCGTGGATCCACAAATTTCCTCCAATCCAGCGTTCCCAGGTCTCCCGATAAAAATGGTACCTCACTTGTGTGGTAGGCACAGTGGCTGCAACAGGAAATGGCCCAAATCGTACTCTGGAGACTTCAAAATTACCTGTAGCAAAACTACCTGGTTTTGGGGGGCACCTGAGATTTTAGCCCGGGCTCGACGGCCATCTTGGGAAAAGTACCAAACCCAAACATTTATGAAAACTAGACACCGGGGAGTCCAATGAGGTATGGCTTGCGTGGATCCCCAACGTTTTCCTACCCAGAATGCCATGCAAACCTCAAATTTAGCTGAAAAACTACATTTTCCACATATTTTTGTGTGGAATCACCGTGCCGGCACAAATGTCCTACCACTCAGCGTTTCCCTTGTTCTCCCGAGTAAAATGATACATCACTTGTGTGGGTGGGCCAAAGGCCTGTGGCTAGGAAGAGCCCAAAACATAGGGATTTATAGTATAGCACCGAGAATTCTAAGCACTATATTTTTTAAAAAATACGTTTTTAGCCAATTCTGCTTTGGACACCCACACAAGTGAGGTATCATTTTACTCAGGAGAACAAGGGGAACGCTGGGTGGTAGGACATTTGTGCCGGCACGGTGATTCCACGCAAAAATATGTGGAAAATGTGTTTTTTCCAGCTAAATTTAAGGTTTGCATTGCATTCTGGGTAGGAAAACGTTGGGGATCCAGGCAAGCCATACCTCATTGGACTCCCTGGGTGTCTAGTTTTCAGAAATGTTTGGGTTTGGTACTTTCCCAAGATGGCCACGAGCCCGGGGCAAAATCTCAGGTCCCCCCCAAAACCAGGTAGTTTTGCTATAGGTAATCTTGAAGTCTCCAGAGTACGATTTGGGCCATTTCCTGTTGCAGCCTACTGTGCCTACCCACACAAGTGAGGTACCATTTTTATCGGGAGACCTGGGGGAACGCTGAGTGGGAGGAAATTTGTGGATCCACGCAGATTTCAGAACTTTCCATCACAGAAATGTGAGAAAAAAGTGAATTTTTGCGTAAATTCGAGGTTTGCAGGGATTCTGGGTAGGAGAATGATGGGGGACCCACGCAAGCCATACCTTGCTGGACTCCCCGGGTGTCTAGTTTCCAGAAATGTGTGGGTTAGGTAGGTTTCCCTAGATGGCTGCCGAGCCCCGGGCCAAAACTCATGGGACCCCCATGCAAAACCAGGTTGGTTTATGATAGGTAATTTTGATGTCGCCTCAATAGCTTTTGGGCCCTTGCCTGTCGCGGGTCCTTGACCCACCCATGCAAGTGAGGTACCATTGTTATCGGGAGACCTGGAGGAACGCTGGGTGGGAGGAAATTTGTGGATCCACGCAGATTCCAGAACTTTCCACCACAGAAAGTGAGAAAAAGTGAATTTTCGCGAAATTCGAGGTTTGCAGGGGATTCTGGGTAGGAGAATGATGGGGGACCCATGCAAGCCATACCTTGCTGGACTCCCCAGGTGTCTAGTTTCCAGAAATGTGGAGTTAGGTAGGTTTCCTAGATGGCTGCCGAGCCCCGGGCCAAAACTCATGGGACTCCATGCAAAACCAGGTTGGTTTGTGATAGGTAATTTTGATGTCGCCTCAATAGCTTTGGGCCCTTGCCTGTCGTCGAGGTCCTTGACCCACCCATGCAAGTGAGTACCATTGTTATCGGGAGACCCGGGGGAACGCTGGGTGGGAGGAAATTTGTGGATTTACGCAGATTCCAGAACTTTCCACCACAGAAATGTGAGAAAAAAGTGAATTGTTCGGCGAAATTTGAGGTTTGCAGGGATTCTGCGTGAGAGAATGATGGGGACCCACGCAAGCCATACCTCGCTGGACTCCCCGGGTGTCTAGTTTCCAGAAATGTGTGGGTTTGTAGGTTTCCTAGATGGCTGCCGAGCCCCGGGCCAAAACTCATGGGACCCCCTTGCAAAACCAGGTTGGTTTGTGATAGGTAATTTTGATGTCGCCTCAATAGCTTTTGGGCCCCTGCCTGTCGCGGATCCTTGACCCACCCACACAAGTGAGGTACCATTTTTCTCGGAAGACTTTGGGGAACGCGGGGTGGGTGGAAATTTGTGGATCCACGCAGATTCCAGAACTTTCCACCACAGAAATGTGAGGAAAATGTGTATTTTTTGACAATTTGTTAGGTTTGAAAGGATTCTGGGTAACAGAACCTGGTGGGAGCCAGTCAAGTCACCCCATCCTGGATTCCCTGAGTGTCTAGTTTTCAAAAATGTATAGGTTTGCTAGGTTTCCATAGGTGCTGGCAGAGCTAGGTTCAAAAACTACAGCTAGGCACTTTGTCAAAAAAGGGTCATTTTTCACTGCGAAATTGAGGTGTGTCCACGTTGCGTTTTGTGCCGTTTCCTGTCGCGGGCACTAGGCCGACCCACACAAGTGAGGTATCATTTTTCTCGGAAGACTTTGGGGAACGCGGGGTGGGTAGAAATTTGTGGATCCACGCAGATTCCAGAACTTTCCAACACAGAAATGTGAGGGAAATGTGTATTTTTTGACAATTTGTTAGGTTTGCAAGGGATTCTGGGTAACAGAACCTGGTGGGAGCCAGTCAAGTCACCCCATCCTGGATTCCCCTGGGTGTCTAGTTTTCAAAAATGTATAGGTTTGCTAGGTTTCCATAGGTGCTGGCAGAGCTAGGGTTCAAAAACTACAGCTAGGCACTTTGTCAAAAAAGGGTCATTTTTCACTGTGAAATTGGGGTGTGTCCACGTTGCGTTTTGCGCCGTTTCCTGTCGCGGGCACTAGGCCTACCCACACAAGTGAGGTACCATTTTTCTCGGAAGACTTTGGGGAACGTGGGGTGGGTGGAAATTTGTGGATCCACGCAGATTCCAGAACTTTCCACCACAGAAATGTGAGGAAAATGTGTTTTTTTATCAATCTTTTAGGTTTGCAAGTGATTCTGGGTAACAGAACCTGGTGGGACGCAGTCAAGTCACGCCATCCTGGATTCCCTGAGTGTCTAGTTTTCAAAAATGTATAGGTTTGCTAGGTTTCCCTAGGTGCTGGCAGAGCTATGGTTCAAAAACTACAGCTAGGCACTTTGTCAAAAGGGTCATTTTTCACTGTGAAATTGGGGTGTGTCCACGTTGCGTTTTGCGCCGTTTCCTGTCACGGGCACTAGGCCTACCCACACAAGTGAGGTACCATTTTTCTTGGAAGACTTTGGGGAACGTGGGGTGGGTGGAAATTTGTGGATCCACGCAGATTCCAGAACTTTCCACCACAGAAATGTGAGGAAAATGTGTTTTTTTATCAATCATTTAGGTTTGCAAGGGATTCTGGGTAACAGAACCTGGTGGGAGCCAGTCAAGTCACCCCATCCTGGATTCCCCTGGGTGTCTAGTTTTCAAAAATGTATAGGTTTCCATGGTGCTGGCAGAGCTAGGGTTCAAAAACTACAGCTAGGCACTTTGTCAAAAAAGGGTCATTTTTCACTGTGAAATTGGGGTGTGTCCACGTTTCGTTATGCGCCGTTTCCTGTCGCGGGCACTAGGCCTACCCACACAAGTGAGGTACCATTTTTCTCGGAAGACTTTGGGGAACGTGGGGTGGGTGGAAATTTGTGGATCCACGCAGATTCCAGAACTTTCCACCACAGAAATGTGAGGAAAATGTGTTTTTTTTATCAATCTTTTAGGTTTGCAAGTGATTCTGGGTAACAGAACCTGGTGGGACGCAGTCAAGTCACCCCATCCTGGATTCCCCTGAGTGTCTAGTTTTCAAAAATGTATAGGTTTGCTAGGTTTCCCTAGGTGCTGGCAGAGCTATGGTTCAAAAACTACAGCTAGGCACTTTGTCAAAAAAGGGTCATTTTTCACTGTGAAATTGGGGTGTGTCCACGTTGCGTTTTGCGCCGTTTCCTGTCACGGGCACTAGGCCTACCCACACAAGTGAGGTACCATTTTTCTTGGAAGACTTTGGGGAACGTGGGGTGGGTGGAAATTTGTGGATCCACGCAGATTCCAGAACTTTCCACCACAGAAATGTGAGGAAAATGTGTTTTTTTTATCAATCATTTAGGTTTGCAAGGGATTCTGGGTAACAGAACCTGGTGGGAGCCAGTCAAGTCACCCCATCCTGGATTCCCCTGGGTGTCTAGTTTTCAAAAATGTATAGGTTTGCTAGGTTTCCCTAGGTGCCGGCAGAGCTAGGGTTCAAAAACTACAGCTAGGCCCTTTGCAAAAAAAGGGTAATTTTTCATTGTGAAAATGTGGTGTGTTCACGTTGGGTTTTGAGCCATTTCCTGTCGTGGGCACTATGCCTACCCACACAAGTGAGGTACCATTTTTATCGGGAGACTTAGGGTAATTCAGATTTGTAAATCAACTGTTATTACCTATTGACTTTCGATGCATTCTGCCTTCCAAATGAAAGACATTGTGTAAAAAAGTAGTAATTTTAAAAAATGACCGATAATTCTCATGCTAGTATGAGCATTCCCAATCTCGGAAATGTGCAAATATCTACTGTTTCTAAACTCTATATTTTGTTCCCATTTCAGAAATACATAGGTGTCTTTCATACCGATTTTTCCATGTATACATTTTCCCACAATAATTGCTATATACCCGGTACATAATAAAAAACCATTGCAAGACGCTGCTCAGTTGTTGGCTCTGGGTTCGTCGGGTTCTTGGTGAACCTACAAGTCCTATATATCCCCACAACCAGTAAGGTCCAGCGGATGTAACGGTATATTGCTTTCAAAGAGCTGTCATAATTAGAAGAAGTTACAGGTGAAAACGTTGACACAAAAGGCTGTTTTTTTCAACTAATTTTCAATTTTTCCTATATTTAACTGTTAGTTTCTATAAAGAAACCTTGATGGATCTACACAAATGACCCCTTGCTGAATTCAGAATTTTGTCTACTTTTCTAAAATGTATAGCTGTCTAGGATCCATTATTGCTTTCATACCCATTTCTACCATTAACTGGAAGGAGGTTGAAAACACAAAAAATAGCAAAAATAGGCTATGTCCCAGAAAAATGCCAAAACTGTGTAAAAAATGTTGGTTTTCTGACAAAAGTCTGTCATTCCCTAAAATCTGGGAAAATGGTGATTTCAGCCCCACAAACCCTTTTTTGATACCATTTGCAGGGAAAAACCCAGACGCTTTGATTTGCAGCCCTTTTTTCGCATTTTTACCAAAAAACCCAAAATGTAGCTGTATTTTGGCTAATTTCTGGGACCCCTCCAGGGGAATCCACAAACCCTGGGTACCTTTACAATGCCCATGATGTTGGAAAAAAGGACGCAAATTTGGCGTGGATACCTTATGTGGTCAAAAAGTTACAGGGGCCTAAGCGCGCACTACCCCAAATAGCCCAAAAAAGGCTTAGCACAGGGGGGGAAAAGGCCTAGCAGCGAAGGGGTTAAGAGGTTAGTGGTGAATATTTTGGGAAGTAAGAGAAACATTCATTCATGCCTGTTTTTTACATTGTGTATTTTATTGAAAAATAACAGTACAGTCTTGTGGAAAGCTGCAATGAGGAACTAAGAATGTTTTAAATGTCTAAACATCATGTGCAGAACAGATATGTCTGTCATTTGCATTCTGGAAGCTGTAATACTTTTAGTAACAACATTAAACAGGAATAGTGTAATAATAAATAAAATATGAGAACATGTTTTCTGCCTGTATATTAATTAAAAAGAAGTCATACTTGTTAGGTATGTATTGGGAAGGGTTTGTTGATGTGGTTTTAAACTGATATGACCACTTACACATGCTTAGATGGTGAGATATGGTTTTTGTGCTTGCACATAGCTATATATGCGGTGGGACTTTTGAGTTTGCTTAAAGATGCAGAGATGTATATATTTTGGGAAAGATGACTTGAAGGTGTTTACATGGTGATCTATGTTCAGTAAGGCTGATAAAACTTTCATGTATATATTGACGGTAGTGTTTTTCTTTTGTTTAAAATTGAGAAGGAATAATAGTGCAGAATGCCTTTAGAGTTCTTGTGACAGATGCATTTCAAGTGTAGGTATGCCATTCGCAAAAGGTTTTGTGCTTTGAAAAATTTCAAAATGTTGTTTTCCGTTTTAGAAACTTACTGATGCATGTGCACGCTCCGTAACAAAGCAATGTATGTTTCAAGAGGGCCATGTATGTAATTATATATCAAATATAATATTTAGATTTCACTCACACATAGCTCAGACGAGAAGCATGTACACAGTAATACAGGTAGTTTGATACTGACAGAAGGAGATAACCAATGATTCAGAGATATAGTGACAACTGTTGTGTATCTAACAGCAATGAAGGTACTTTCTCAGTCAGTTAGGCAGTATTCAGGCACTCATAGAACCACTTAGCCACTACTCAGGCAGTCATCAAATCAGTGATTCACTATCCATTGAGTTATTCAATTATCCAGAAACTATACATGTACTTTTGCAATCAGGCATGCAGAAATGATATAGTTATTGAAGTATGCAGGCACTACGTACACCTTCATCTAATCACCTAGGTACTATCTATTGACTTATGCAATTAACAAGGCTGTAACTATGCAATCATTATAACATTTGCGCAGAACCTATGCAGCCATCTAAACACCCACTTACAACCCATGCAGTCATTGAAATACTGAGGCACAGGCATGCACTGATGAAAAACTCAGGCTCTGCTAAATTGAGTGTTACATTTTAAAAAGTGTAGAAGAAGGAGAGATGCAGTGAAACAGAAAGAACGCGTTGAGAGAGTAGTTGATAAGGCCTTTGCTTTGAAGAGGAAGCTTTTCATTTTGATTCTAAATAGAATAAAGACTCTTGGCAAAATAGTGTTGTGCATGAGGAGACAAAACCAGAAGAAAAGATTAGTGAATAGAAGTAACTGTTGTATAGTTTTTAGTGGGAAATGGATGCATACTTCTTGAACAGAGGCTTTCTTAAATGAAGGAAGCTATTTCCAGGGTAACAAATTAATTCATGCCATTGATTAAAGAGGACAATGTTATGAAATGAAGGATGGTAGTCGTATAGCAAAAGGTGATGTTACCTAGAAATTTAGAAGAAGTTATTACAGAAGAGAGTTACAAGGAAGGTGTAGTCAGGGTACTGTATACAAATGGAATTGTAGTAGTGTTTCTAGTATTAGACAGCAATCCATTGTTATATTAAGAAAATTCCTATGTATCTTTCCAAGGCGAAGTTTAAAACACAAAGGGGCCGATTCCGATCTCGGCCGGTAGGGCTCCGAATCGGATTCGGCTTAACCGGATCCGATTCGGAGCCCTATTTCCCGACCGATTCGTACGCGCGTCCGGGCGAGCGAGTACGATGCGAAATCGCCGACCTACTCATCCGGGCGTCCCGACCGCTCCGACCGACTCGTTCCTGGGTCTAACCGCACCGACCGACTCGCTCGGACTCGACTCGCACCGCGCAATGGAGACGTTCCCCGGCGGGTAAGTACGATGCGCGCTGCGAGCAGTCCGACCGAGCCGCGCACTCCGGCTCCAAAGAGCAGTCGGAGCCGTACTTTGGGGGTCCGTGTCGGACCCCCCTGTACGCGTAGCCGCGCGAGTCGCACACAGGGGGGACCCATGGGTCCCCCCTACCTGTGCGTGTACGGCGTGAGTCGCTTCACCACGTACACGCTGTAGCGGGCGCCCTTGTCCGCCTCGCACCCATTGAGTCAATGGGAGCCCGCGTACGCGTTGTACGACAGGCTCCCATTGACTTCAATGTGAGTCCGACCGAATCGAGTCCGATGGCATACGTGCGCATCGTACTCGTTCGGTCAGGCTGCACGGGTCCGATTCGGTCGGAAATCTCTCCGGGTCCGGCTCGGTCGGAGAGATTTCCGGCCCGAATCGGAATCGGCCCCAAAATAAGTTATACCACTCAATAATGCGAACTTTAGGTAGGAGGCTGTATTATTTGAAACCTCCTGCTTCATGTTTAGGGGAAATAAGCAGAACACTTTTGCATGGTAGTGTGGCATACGGGAAAATGTTTTGTGGTGATGTGCAGTTTTGTTTCTTTGGTCCTGAGAAAGATTCTAGGCAAATTAAAAAGTTATTAAGAGGAGGAGTTGCAGAACAAGACATATATATTACAGTTGATAGTTTTAAAAAAGAGATTGCAAAATGTAACACAGTGTTCTGTAAAAAACCAGCGTATGTTTGTATATGTTATTGATGCACTTACTAGAAGATTTAAACACAGACTGTTGACTTATATTTAAACAGTGAAAAAGTAAATTATGATAACTGACAAAAGTTACCTGTGTATTTATATTGTAGCGAGGCAGTTTGAATTGTCTATTTGGCAAGTTATATGTAAGTAGTGTTACAATAAATTGGAAGATAATAAAATGAACAGCACATAGATATTAGATACCGATTTTGTAAGATAATAAAATGCCTGCTAATGTAGAAAAATTATGAAGGGCCAAAAATAAAAAAAAACATCAACATTATTTATTCTTTCCAGTATTGCGAAGGGCCGTTATGGACTGCTCTCCAGCACTAACTACAACTCCACATTCCATGCAGTATGATGCCACCGGGGAAAACTATGGAGCCAAATTCTGAAGTTGAAATTGGACTTTTGAATGGCCTCTCTGCTTCAGTGTTGTTGTGCTGCTATTGAAGTTGAGGGTCCTTCAGCTTTGTGTTGCCTTCTTGCTGCTCACTATGAACTCCTCTTATGAAATATGCAAACAATTTAAAAGGGAGAAAAAATACCATGTATGATTTGTGGCAACATTGTGAATAGCTATAACACACTGCTTACCAGCTGTTATAACTACAATCCATGCAATACGTGGCCATTCTTGAAAACTGTGGCGCCATATCTGTTGTAGTAGTCTGTACCTCTAAAGGGACTTTCTGGCAGGGAATTGTTGCTGCTGCCACTGATGTAGATGGTCCTCCAGCTTCCTTCTGCTTGATTGGCAGTTGGAGATGCTTTCTATGATAAGTTTTAAGATGATATAACAGGGACGTCGTGCCACATGAGTCCAAAAAAAGTTTCCAGTCAAAATCTACCACCTGCTCACAATAAACGTCTGGAAAAGAATATTCAAGAAGGAGGAGTGGGTGTGTACTTCCTATTCATTTTATTGAACAGTATATTATCCTGTGATATTCCTTACTTTCACGGTCATGTGATGTTGTGCGGTTGCGCATTGCACTAGTTTGGCAACATTTTTTAATTCCCCATGAGTTTGGGTGACAATGGGTAGTTTGATGGGTGTTTGGTAGTTATGTTCTATTTGTGAGTTCAGATGTTGAGTTATTTTTTGAAACTGTTCTTTTTTATAAATGTGTTATTAAAACCAATATGTTACTAAACAGCTAGACTCAAACTTTGTGTAAAGTATGTCTATATATCTATCATTTGTATTTGTGACTACTGATGTCATTGCGACTTCTGGTATTGCTGTGAAGAAGGAAAATGCATTTTTGATTTAGTTATTTCAACAAATGAATACAAAGGGAAAAGTTAAATTAGTATCTTACTAAATAGCTACACTGAAACCTTATGTAAAATATGTCTACATATGTGTTTTACACTTTGTTAAAAACACCCGATATTCGCAGTCTGTCCTTGGCAATGGCACTCATAGAATCATACAGACACTACCTGTGCAATCATAAAAGACGTCCTTTCTCCATCACTCCGCAAACGCGCCACCTCCTGGCATAGTACTAGTTGGGGGATGAAGTGTCCTTGACTATTGAGAGTATTTGGGGGCCAAGTATCCCTCTTTTTATCTCCAGCAAGTCTCACACAGTCAGAGTGTCTTCTGAGGCCACACTCCATTCCTGCACCACTCTGCAAACACGTCTCCTGGCATAATATTGGTTGAGTAATAAAGTTGTCTTGAATGCAAAAGGTTCTTGGGGACCAAGAAGCCCTGCTGGTACTTTCTATAAGTCCTACTCAGCGGGATTTCTGGGAGCTGGTCAGAGGCCCCGTCCCCTTTCCACTCCATTCTGCAAAGACCATTGCTACTTAAAAAACCATGGAAATTTACTAAAAAAACCAAAGGTTACAGGGCTGTTATAGTTCGGAAATAGGATTTCTATTCACTGATTACATCATCCACAGAATCTCTGACGCACCCACTTACTCCCCCCATGTAACCTTTCATACACCCACTCCAACTTTCACAATACCTGTAGGAAAGTAGGATATGCTTCTATGGTTATCCCCACTTTTTGCCTCGTGCTAAGCTGTATTTTGACTAGTCTGACTGGGATCCTGCTAATCAAGACCCCAGTCTATCTGATTTCTCCCCCAAGCTGTTGTGTTCAGTAGTTAGGTACATCCCAGACTTGATACTGGGGTACCCTTATGAGTCCCTAGTATATGGTACTAAGGTATTTAGGGCATAAGTACCCCAGAGGGCTCCCATGGCTGAAGCATGTATTATGCCACCCATGAGAGACCATTCAAAATGGATCTACTGACCTGCCTTTGCAGCCTGTGTAAGCTGGTGCTAGCTCCACTTACTAAAGATATAGGTTTCCTATATCTACAGTCACTGCACTTAAAACCTATAAGTCACCCCTATAGCAGGCCTTTGCAATACTGAAGCCAGGGTGCTTGGTTCTAAGTGAGAGAGTGCCCCTGCATGAGCAGGACACCCCTGCAGTCTACGGAGTCCATTCTCCCGGGTTGTCAGTGAAGCAGCTATATACCATATAGAGGGGCACCGCGTAATTACGCGATGACCATCTCGAAACTGGCTGCAACGAATCCTATCATGTTTGGTATCAAATATGTTGGAATCATACCCCCACACCGTAAACGGTGTGGGAGGTATGATTCCAAGCACTGGAAGAGCCCTCTGTTAGGCTCTCAGTGTTCCCGGTACCAGCCTTCTTGACCCGGACAGCACAAAATGGTTGCTGCCGCCCAGAGACACGATTCTGCCCTCCTGCTGCTGAGCCAAGCTCGAGCAGGGGAAGGCAGAACAATAGACTTCCTGTCACAGGGAGGTGTGACCACCTCCCAGACAGGATTTAATTTATTGGGATGGGATGGGTGCGCTTGCCAGCGCCACTCAGTCTGCTGTTACTCACCCATATACCACTGACACATCCATTCACTCACAGACACAGCCAGCCATATGCACACTCTCTCACCCATACAGCTCCTCTCAGACATACTCACGAACCCATATAGCCACTGATTTACCCACACATTCATCCATGCAGGGAGTCACACAACTCTCGCCCACCCACACAGACACTCATACATCCATACATGTACTCTGAAAACCAATCAATAACCCATACAGCCACTCGTGTACCTACTCACCAACCCATGCAGCCACTTACACACCAACTGACAGACTGATATGCAGCCCCCCCCACAGCCCCAGGGACAACCACCTCCCCGGGGCTTGAAATAAAAGCATGGGTGGGTTCCTGCCCCCCCACACTGCCCTGGGGACCGCCACCTCCCCGGGGTATTGATCATTATGGGTGGGGGGGCCTCGCAGGCCCCCCAACCCCGGGGACTGCCACCTCCCTGGGTCTTAAATTAAAATTATAAAGTATGGGGGGGCTCCTGCCCCTCCCCACACTGCCCCCGGGGCCACCACCTCCCCGGGGCATTGATCATGAAGTGCGGGGGATGGAGTCCACTTTAGTCCTGAGGTCCTCAGAACACAAGAGGACCTCATTGCCCCACCAGCAGTGCACCAGGAGGCGCGTTTGCAGAGTGGTGTAAAAAGGGGGCGTGGCCGCAGACCACTCTCAGCACTCCAGCTGTGTGGGGCTTACTGGAGGTACCTGGTGGGCTAGTTGGCCCCTAGGGACCCTCAGGATTCAAGGGGACTTAATCCCCAACCCAGAACGCGCCAGGAGGTGCGTTTGCAGAGTGGTGGAGAAAGGGGGCGTGGCCTGTGTCCACCTTTCAGCAATCCCACTATCTGGGGCATACTGGAGGTATCAGGTAGGCTATTAGGCCCCTAAGGACCCCCAGCAACGAAGGGGACTTTTATCCTCATCCAAGAGTTCGCCAGGAAGTGCGTTTGCAGAGTGGTGGGGAAAGGGGGCGTGGCCTGCTATGAGAATTTAGCAATCCTGCTTTGTGGGACTTACTGGAGGTAATAGGAGGGGTAGTTGGCCCCCAAGGTTCACCTTGGGGGCCAACTACCCCTCCTGTTAACTCCAGTAAGTCCCACACAGTGGGATTGCTGAGAGGTCTCCGGAGGCCATGCTCACCTTTCTCCACCACTCTGCAAATGCGACTCCTGGCACAGTACTGGTTGGGGGATGAAGTCCATTTTACTCCTGAGGGACTTTGGCAGCCAAGTAGCCCTCCTGGTACCTCCTGTAAGTCCTACGCAGTGGAATTAATGAGTGCTGGTTGGAGGCCCAGCCCCCTTTCTCCATCACTCTGCAAACGTGACTACCAGTTAAAGAAGCATTTGTAATGTAATAGGTCTTGCATTGGCAAGAGTTAGAGCTATTGGCGTTGTAAATCTAAAAGTGTTTTACTAATGTTTTTTGGAGTGGAGTGGGTGTACTTTGTGTGTAGTGGAATTATGTGGTATGTTGTGCAGTGAAATTATGTGGATAGAAAGTATGTGGTATTTAGTGTATAGGAATTATGCAGAGTGGGATTATGTGTTATGGAGAGTAATTATGTGGTATGTTAGTCTGTGTTGTGGAGTGGTAACCTCAGGTATAGTCTTCCTCATTTCCAAAGAAGCTAAATTATGAACTCAATGAGACAAAAAAAGAAGGAATCACTGAGGAGCACTTCTGGACCTAGTCAGAGGTATGAGCAGGGCCACTGGAATTATGTGACTGTTTGACTGCGGTGACTTTCGCACAATTATACATTTTCCGCATTAGCCACATAATCCATCATCTGCAGCCTAATCTGCAGATTTGAACAAAAAAAGGCTTGTTTCTAGCTCAAACGGTTCAATCGTTACCAAAAATGCAGCGATAAGTGTTACAGCGGGGTGGAAGGCCCTTTGCAAACCTAGAATGGTCACCTGTTACTTATTGCTAAATGTGGGTGTTAAATTGGTACTAATGGTGTGCAAACCACTCTTGCTTCTTTCTGCACCTCTCTTGCCATTTTCTGCATTTCTGTTGCTTCTTTCTGCAACTTTCTTTTTTTTCTGTACTTCTTTTGCCTCTTTCTGCTCATCTCTTCCACTTTCTGTACCTCTCTTGCCTCTTTCTGCACCTCTCTTGCCTCTTTCTGCACCTCTCTTGCCTCTTTCTGCACCTCACTTGCTTCTTCCTGTACCCCACTTTCCTCTTTCTGCACCCCTGTTCCCTCTTTCTGCACCTCTCCTGACTGTTTCTGCACCTCTCTTGCCTCTTTCTACACTTCTCTTGCCTCTTTCTGCACCTCTGTTGTTTCGTTCTGCACTTCTCTTGCCTCTTTCTGCACACCTCTTGCTTCTTTCTGCACCTCTCCTACAAATTTCTGCAACCCTCTTGCCTCTTTCGGCACCCCTCTTCTCTATTTCTGCACCCCTGTTCCCTCTTTCTGCACCTCTTCTGCCTCTTTCTGAACTTCTCTTGTCTCTTTCTGCACCTCTGTCTCTTCTTTCTGCATTTCTCTTGCCTCTTTCTGCACCTCTCTTGCCTCTTTCTGCAACACTCTTCCTTCTTGCTGCCTCTCTGTTGCTTCTTTCTGTACTTCTCTTGCCTCTTTCTGCACCTCTCTTGCCTCTTTCTGCAAACACAGGGCTACTTTTAAACTGACCTCAGGCTCAGCGGTGCACACATGCTAGTGCAGAAAAGGGCTGCTGGCTCTAAATTGCCATGCCCTATTATATGCTAGGGACTTAGAGGTAGTTTTAATCCCCTGCCCTATTATGTACTAGGGCCTTACAGGGGAGGTCATGCCATTCACAGGGGTATCCCAACCTATAGTGTACCCTAGTGTATGTAGGTGTTTTCACTGTATTCTAAGTGTCTTTCAGCATAGCACTGGCTCCGGGCCTGGTTAGGTGGAGCCCAGGGTCAGTCAGTATCAGTTACCACCAGTACCAGTCAGCAAAAAGTTGGGGGTGCCCAGAACACAGGATGACTTTGCAACGAGGCCTCTTTCTGCACCTCTGTTCGTTCTTTCTGCATATCTCCTGCTTCTTTCTGCACCTTTCTTCCTCTTTCTGGACTTCTGTTGCCTCTTTCTGCATTTCTCTTGCTTCTTTCTGCTCCTTTCTTCCTCTTTCTGCACATGTCCTACCTCTGTAGGTACAGTTGGAAATTAGCATTTAAAAAACCTTAGAAATTCACTGAAAAAAACATAGGTTTCAGGGACGTTATAGTTAGAAATTAGCATTAAAAAACCTTTGAAATTCACTGAAAAAACATAGGTTTCAGGGACATTATAGTTAGAAATTAGCATTTAAAAAACCTTTGAAATTCACTGAAAAAAACATAGGTTTCAGGGACGTTATAGTTAGAAATTAGCATTTAAAAAACCTTAGAAATTCACTGAAAAAACCACAGGTTTCAGGGATGTTATAGTTAGTTAGACAATTCACTCGTACAAAACCAGAGAAATTCGGCCGTTATAGTTAGTTGAGCTAACTATAACTGGCGCCCCCACAATGCACTGCTGATGACGTCACATATTACATCATTCATGAAATGGTCAGTGACATCACTGATGACATCATCCACATGATAATCTGATGCACCTCCTCACACCCTAATATAATCTTTGATACACCCACTCTAAAATACAGACTACCATTTTCAAAACCATAGACACACCAATACCAGTTGCTACATACCCACTCACTGATTCCTAGGTCTACACACACATCCACTCATTCACCCATACAGTCACTCATACATGCAGTCACTCATCAATACAACACTATCATATGCACTCACACACCTATACAGACACTCACACAGTGCCACTCATCCAGAGTTACTCACACACCTAGTCAGTCATGCAAAGAATCAATCACACTCCCATTTACTCACCTATACAGTTATACACACACCACCTCACTTATTCATACAGATACTAACACATACTTACTCTCTTATACAATTACTGATACAAGCACACACTCATCCATACAGCCACTCTCACAATCAATCACTCTCACATATAGTCATTTATATACTCCAACACTCACATGTACTCTTTCACATATGTAGTTACTCACACATGTACCACTGAGACATCCATTCACTCACCAACACACCCATACACACACTCACCTACCCATACAGCCCTTCACAGATGCACTCTTGAACCCATACCCCCAGTGAATCACCCACTCACACATCTATGCACAGAGTCACACAACACACAGACACTCAGGCACCCATACAGATACTCGGACAACCAATCAATAACCCATATAGACACTCAATTAGCTACTCACCAACCCATGCAGCCGCTTACACACCAACTGACAGACTGATACAGACATTCACACAGTTTAGTCACTAACCCATGCATTCAGTAAGACATGTTTAATCACTCACTTATACAGTCAGTCACGCAACTACTAAATCATCCATTCAGACACTTATACACCCACTCATTCTTCAACACACCTTGGCATATATATATATATATATATATATATATATACAAAACATATTTAAACTTTACAGAAACACACAGTCACTGGATGATGTCATCAGTGATGTCATCAATGATGTCATTTGAGATGTCATCAGTGATGTCATCAGTGATGTCACTGACCATGTCATGAATGATGTAATATGTGACGTCATCAGCAGTGCATTGCGGGGGCGCCAGTTATAGTTAGCTCAACTAACTATAACAGCCGAATTTCTCTGGTTTTGTACGAGTGAAATGTCCAACTAACTATAACGTCCCTGAAACCTGTGGTTTTTTCAGTGAGTTTCTAAGGTTTTTTTAAATGCTAATTTCTAACTATAACGTCTCTGAAACCTATGTTTTTCAGTAAATATATATATATTCAGTAAAAAAAAATATATATATATATATATATTCACTGAAAAAACCATAGGTTTTAGGGACAGTTATAGTTAGTTGGACATTTCACTCGTACAAAACCATAGAAATTCCCCCGTTATAGTTAGTTCAGCTAACTATAACTCGCGCCCCGCAATGCACTGCTGATGATGTCACATATTACATCACTCATGACATGGTCAGTGACATCACTGATGACATCACTGATGACATCTCAAATGACATCACTGATGACATCATCCAGTGACTGTGTTTCTGTAAAGTTTAAATATTTTTAATATATAGGGAAAGGTGTATTGAAGAATGAGTGGGTGTATAAGTGTGTGGATGAAGGATTTAGTAGGTGCATGACTGACTCTATAAGTGAGTGATTAAACGTATCTTACTGAATGCAAGGGTTAGTGACTAAACTGGGTGAATGTATGTAACTGTCTGTCTGTTGCTGTGTAAGTGTCTGCATAGGTTTGTGAATAGCTACATGAGTGTCTATATGAGTTATTGATTGGTTGTCTGAGTATCTGTATGGGTGCCTGAGTGTTTGTGTAGGTGGGGTGTGTGCGACTCAGTGCATAGATGTGTGAGTGGGTGATTCACTGGGTGGATGGTTTCAAGAGTGCATCTGTGATAGGCTGTATGGGTGGGTAAGTGTGTGTAAGAGTGTGTTAGTGAGTGAATGTATGTCCCAGTGGTACATGTGTGAGTAACTACATATGTGAAAGGCAGTATATATGTGTGTTGGAGTATATAAATAGCTATAAGCGAGAGTGTGTGATTGTGAGAGTGACTGTATGGATGAGTGTGTGCTTGTATCAGTGATTGTATAAGAGCGTAAGAATGTGCTAGTATTTGTATGAGTAAGTGAGCTGGTGTGTGTATAACTGTATAGGTGAGTAAATGGCAGTGTGTTTAATTATTTGCATGACTGACTATGTGTGTGAGTACCTCTATGGATGAGTGGCGGTGTTTGAGTGTCTATATAGGAGTATGAGTGCATATGATAGTCCTGTACTGAGTGACTGTAAGTATGAGTGACTGTACGGGTGAGTGAGTGGATGTGTGTGTAGACCTAAGAATCAGTGAGTGGGTATGTAGTTATTGGTGTTGGAGTGTCTATGGTTTTGCGAATGGCAGTCTGTAATTTAGAGTGGGTGTATCAAAGGTTATATTAGGGTGTGAGGAGGTGCATCAGATTATCACGTGGATGATGTCATCAGTGATGTCATTTGAGATGTCATCAGTGATGTCATCAGTGATGTCACTGACCATGTCATGAGTGATGTAATATGTGACGTCATCAGCAGTGCATTGCGGGCGCGAGTTATAGTTAGCTGAACTAACTATAACGGGGGAATTTCTATGGTTTTGTACGAGTGAAATGTCCAACTAACTATAACTGTCCCTAAAACCTATGGTTTTTTCAGTGAATTTCAAAGGTTTTTTAAATGCTAATTTCTAACTATAACGTGTCTGAAACCTATGGTTTTTTCAGTGAATTTCAAAGGTTTTTTAAATGCTAATTTCTAACTATAACGCCCCTAAAACCTATGGTTTTTTCAGTGAATTTCAAAGGTTTTGTAAATGACAATTTTTAAATGTATTAATTGTTATATTTATTTTTTTGATACTGATTTACTACATTTTTTTAAACTATTTATTTTTACATATTTTATTTTTTAAATTACATTGTAATTACATTATACATTACATTACAAAATATACTTTCTCTGAATGAATTACTTTAGTTTAAATACTTTGCAAGTAGGCAATAGACTTTTAAGTACAGTAGTTACAGTTGTTGCAATGGGCAACACAATTTCAAACACAATGCAACATTGAGCTCAATGTGAATTTCTAGTTAAATGCAATTAGTTACTTTATGGATTACTTTTCTAACCACAGGACTGTATCCTAGATTCAGTCCTGGGACATCTCCTGTAAACAGTTGAGTAAAAGCGTTTTGGTTACAGTAGTGATTTTTAAGGAATATTATTGTATTTTAAAAGTTGACACTTAGAAACTTTTTCACATAGAATCACCAATGTTATCCTATGGGAGGAAATTCACTTAGCAGGTAAGTAGTGTTATCGTTACTTTTTCTTACTCAGTGGTGGATCCTGTATCCAGCACTGGTGTATCTCCTGAAAACAGTTGAAAGAATGCGTTTAAGTCATACAGGCGATTTTTAAGGAATATTTGTAGTTTGTGAAAATCGACACTTTGAAACTTTTCTGCTGAAAACCAGACAATGGATTCCAATGGAAGGAAATACAAGTTACTGGTAAGTACGGTTAGAATTACTTTTCAGGGTCAGTGCTGGGCTAAAAGATGCAGCACTGGGTTCTCTCCTGATAACAGGTGAGTAAATCGGAATTCGTAGTTCAGCTGATTTTAGAGGAATATTATAAAGTTCCAAAACTCCACACTTAGAAGAATTTCCAAGTGAAACCAGTCAATGTTAGCCTATGGAAGGAAATTCAAGTTACTGGTAAGTACGGTTAAAATTACTTTTCAGGATCAGTACTGGGCTCAAAGATGCAGCACTGAGGTCTCTCCTGATAACAGGTGAGTAAATCGGAATTCGTAGTTCTGCTGATTTTAGAGGAATATTTGTATGTTTCAAAAATCGACACTTTGAAACTTTTCTGCTGAAAACCAGACAATGGATTCCTATGGAAGGAAATACAAGTTACTGGTAAGTACGGTTAGAATTACTTTTCAGGGTCAGTGCTGGGCTAAAAGATGCAGCAGTGGGTTCTCTCCTGATAACAGGTGAGTAAATCGGAATTCGTAGTTCAGCTGATTTTAGAGGAATATTTGTATGTTTCAAAAATCGACACTTAGAAACTTTTTCAGCAAAAGCAGGCAATGATATCCTATGGAAGGAAATTCAAGTTACTGGTAAGTACGGTTAAAATTACTTTTCAGGATCAGTACTGGGCTGAAAGATGCAGCACTGAGGTCTCTCCTGATAACAGGTGAGTAAATCGGAATTCGTATTTTGGCTGATTTTAGAGGAATATTATTAAGTTTCAAAACTCCACACTTAGAAGAATTTCCAAGTGAAACCAGTCAATGTTAGGCTATGGAAGGAAATTCAAGTTACTGGTAAGTACGGTTAAAATTACTTTTCAGGATCAGTACTGGGCTCAAAGATGCAGCACTGAGGTCTCTCCTGATAACAGGTGAGTAAATCGGAATTCGTAGATCGGCTGATTTTAGAGGAATATTTGGACAATGGTGAAGGGAGGGGCGGGGCCTGAGGTGACATCTGTGCAAACGCGCCCCATGGCGCGTTTTAAGTTGGGGGATTAAGTCCCCTTGAATCATGAGGGTCCCTGGGGTCCAACTAGCCCACCCTGTACCTCCAGTATGCGCCAGGGAGCTGCGTTGCAGAGAGGTGTTCAGAGGCCATGCCCCTTTTTGCACCTCTCTGCAACGCAGCTCTGTGGTGCTTTCTGGACGTACCTGGTGGGCTAGTTGGCCCCCAGGGACCCTCATGATTGAAGGGGATTTCATTCCCCATCTTAAAATGTGCCACGGGGCCTGTTTGCACACATGTCACCTGAAGCCCCGCCCCCTCCCTTCACCACTGTGCAAACGCGCCCCGTGGTGCGTTTTAAGTTGGGGAATGAAATCCCCTTCAATCCTGAGGGTCCCTGGAGTCCAACTAGCTCACCATGTACCTCCAAAAGCGCCACAGAGCTGCGTTGCAGAGAGGTGTAAAAGGGGCGTGGCCTCTGTACACCTCTCTGCAACGCAGCCCCTGGCGCATACTGGAGGTTCCTGGTGGGCTAGTTGGCCCCCAGGGACCCCCAGTATTCAAGGGGAATTGTTCCCCATCTGCAAACGCGCCAGGGGCGCGTTTGCAGAGTGGTGAAAGAAGGGGGCGTGGCCTCCGGCGCGATGCCGGTGTTTTTGTTTTTTTTTAAAGAAGGGGGGCTGTGTGGCCCCCCTTCTTTTTCTAATTTATTGGTCCTGGGGACCCCATCTCCCAGGGCCTGCCCCCTATTTATTTAAAAAAAAAAAAACAATTTGGAAGGGGGCCGCGTGGCCCCCTCCCGAGGCCTTAATTGGCCCCGGGGACCCCATCCCCCGGGCATGACCTTTTTTTTTTATTTTTCTTGTTTTGGAGGGGGGCTGCGTTGCCCCCCTCCTCAGGCCACTTATGGCCCCGGGGACCCCATCCCCCGGGGCCGGCCTTTTTTTATTTTTTTTTATTTTGGGGAAGGGGGCCGCGTGGCCCCCCTTCTGGCCCACTACTTGCCCCGGGGACCCCATCCCCCGGGGCTGGCCCTCTCCGTTGGGGACTGTGGGGGGGTCCCCAATCCCCCCACAGTCCCGCCGGCTCCCCGCGTCCCTTGGGAGCCGGCATTGCTTTTCCACATGGGGAGCTGCTAACATGCAGCTCCCCGTGTGGAAAAGCAATTTGCTTTGGATATTGGAAGCGAGAGCAGGTTTCCCTGCTCTCGCTTCCAATATCCAAAGCAGTTTGCTATGACAGGACGGGAGCCGCGAGGCTCCCGTCCTGTCATAGCAAACTACAGTGTCCCGGGGGTATTCACCCCGGGACACTGCAGGAGCCGGCCCTGGGGGGTGGCGGTCCCCAGGGCCATCAAGGGCTCCAGGAGGGGGCCGCGCGGCCCCCTCCCTTGAATTGCACAGCCCCGGGAGGTGGTGGTCCCCGGGGCTCTGGGGTCCGTAACGGACCCCCACATTTATTTTCTAAGTGCCCCGGGAGGTGGTGGTCCCCGGGCGTGAGGGGGCTGGAGCCCCCCACACGTTATTAAATTTTTAAAAAAGAAGCCCCGGGGGGTGGCGGTCCCTGGGGCTGTGGGAGGGCAGGAGAGCCCTCCCGCACCTTTTTTTTTATAAAGCCCCGGGGGTGGCGGTCCCCGGGGCTTGGGGGCCTTAGACGCCCCCATATAAAACATAAACCCACCCTCGCATGCCCCCGGGACTTGGGCCACCCGGGGGCAAAATACATTCGAAGCGCGGGAGACCGCGCTCGATTTTATCGGCGGGATCCGCGCACCCTAAGCGCATCCCAACGATTTTTTTTTAATGCTTTTTTCTGCCCAGGGGGTCCTTGTGGGACCCCTGAGCAGACCTAGGGGTCAGGGTGTTTCTACCCTGCTCCCTTTTTGCGCTTTGCGCACTTGTTTCTGTCCCTCGGTTCTACCGAGGGACAAAATGGCTGCCAACACTTCCTGATTTGGAGTGTTGACAGCCAATTAGCATGCAGCTCGTGATCGGGAGGGTGCGCGAATCCGACGCGGCCATAGATATATATGTGATTTTCCTTTTGATTTTCACAGGAACTACTGAACGGATTTACACCATTTAACAAAAAGGGTTCTTTCTGAACCAAGAACTACCTCTTTGCCAAATTTGGTGTAATTCCGTTCAGCAGTTCGGGCTGTAGCCGTGGCTAAAGTTTCCTATGGGAAAATGAATGGGGAAAACACGTTTTGGGACCCCCTTTTTCTCGGCCCCCGCTTGACGAATCACCCCGAAACTTTCAGGGTAGGAGCGGACCGGAGCGGGCCATAAAGTTTGAAAATTTCGCGAAGATTCGTCAACCGACGCAAGAGTTATTTCAAATAGAATGTCGCGGATTTCCTATGGAAAATAGGTCCTAACTATAACTATCTACTGGCGACCGCCAGTAGATTATATATATATATTGGGGGTTGTTGATAGAGAGAGATGGGAATCTGGTACAAGCTTAAGCTCGGATGTTGGATCAATGGATAGTAGTAGCTCTTTTGCGCCAGAAATTTCGTCTTTTTCCGAGGAACTGCGCCTCATGCAGGAGGCAAACGAACACTCAATAAGAGGCAGAACAAGATACCAAGGAAGAGGAGGAAAAACAGCAGCAAAAGGAGGCGAGACCGGCGGAGCAAAGAACAGCAATACTGGCGTGGGAACCAAAGGCCAGAACCAGAAGGGAAAATAATGGATGGACAAGAACTCACGGTAATGAACCTAACCAATAGAACTTTAAATCCCATAGAAGAACAGGTTCTTAAGCTTGGTTTAACTTTTTGTCCAGATTTACCTATTGATTACACCCAGACACGTATTGATATGTATTTATTTGTACGGAAATTGAAACTGTTTAAAATTCATACATCTAGACAACAGAATCAAACAACACTGGTAGAAAATACACTCCCCCAGGCCCCACGATAAATGACATTGACATTTTAAGAACACTAGTGAGCTTAGGAGAAGAACAAGAAGCACACGATACACAGATGATTGCTCTGTCTGATCCCAATATAGTTACTGTTGTTGAAAATCTTGGACTAGACCCTGCTAGATCTGTGGTCACTCCTTTCAGAGCAAAATCCAAATATAGGCCACAAATTCCCAGAGATAACATAGATGTCTTCCATGAGCTGGTTAATCGTGATATTTTACAACTTCTTAGAAAACCTATGAGCAGCTCTAATCTCACTATAGCACAAAGAGAGGCCATTAAGGGTCTTCAAAATGATGACAGTATCATCATAAAAGCGTCCGACAAAGGCGGTAACATAGTTTTATGGGATAAAAAGAATTACATTTATGAAGCTATGAGACAGCTCAACAACACCACATGCTACACTAAGGTTGACAAATCTTATATTTCTACACTACAGGTTAGATTTTTCGACCTCCTGCAGGGATGGGCGGATGACAACCTATTAAATTGGGATGAGCTGAAATTCCTGAGAAATGACACACCAACTGTACCAACCTTTTACCTTTTACCGAAGGTACATAAAGACCCTTTACATCCTCCTGGCCGACCCATAGTGTCATCTAAAAATAGTCTGCTCGAGAATGTTTCCATTTATATGGACCATTTTCTAACAGACTATGTCAAAGACCTTACCTCACACATTAGAGATACGAAAGACTTTTTACAAAAAATTGAGAATATCCATTGGGACAAAAAATATTGGCTGGTTTGTTTAGACGTAGAAAGTCTATATACTAGTATAAGGCATAGAGATGGACTAAAAGCATGTGAACATTTTTTGAAGACCAGAAGTATACACCTTTTAACACATACTAGGATGTTACTACAAATGATCGAAATTTGTCTCTTGGAGAATGTATTCACATTTAATGGAGCCTTTTATAAACAAGTACAGGGGACTTCGATGGGAACCTGCTTCGCTCCCAGCTACGCGAATCTTCTGGTAGGCTGGTGGGAGAAGCAGGTGCTCTGGAGTGAATCTCTGGAACATTGGACCAACAAGGTCAACATCTGGCTCAGATTCATTGACGATGTCTTCTTTGTTTGGGAAGGCGAAGAGGGAGATCTCCTTGATTTTGTGAAAGAACTCAATGAGAATTCTGTAAATCTTAAATTTACTATGCAACACAGCCAACAAACTGTTGATTTTTTAGATATCAGATTAACTGTGACAGGTAACAAACTAGAGACAGACTTATTTAGGAAGAGTACAGCAGGCAACTCAGTCCTACATTCAGCCAGTTGCCACCCTCCAAATTTCAGGTGGAGTATACCTTTCGGAGAGTTCCTTCGAGCTAAGAGAAATTGTAGTTCCGAAGAAACATACAGAAAAAACAAGAAGGAAATGTCAAACAGATTTAGAGCTAGAGGGTATCCCCTAAAATGCTTAAAATGGCCGAAAAGAGAACAGACAAAATTGAGAGAAGTGAAGCCTTATACAAAGCACCCAAGATCAAACAAACTGAAACAGATGCCCCCATAAGACTTATCACTACCTATAATTCTCAGTCCAACGAGTTCTGCCAGATAATCAGAAAGAGATGGGACATTCTAACACAAGATAGATTACTAAAGAAAAACTGGGTTCACACCCAGCGATAACTTATAGAAAAGGTCCCTCGATTAAAGATAAAATAGTCAGAAGTCACATGGAACATCGCAAAGTGACATGGCTGGAAAAAATGGGGGTTTCCATAAGTGTGGAAAATGTAAGGCTTGCAGTCACAGTGAAAATGTAAAGGAGGTTGTACTACAGAGAACCCGTAGAAAATGGTGCATCAGGAAGAACATACAGTGTAGCACTGACTTTGTAGTGTATGTCATCACATGCCCTTGTGGCAAGTGGTATATTGGTTCAACTACCTTCCCTGTCAAGAAAAGAATATTGGAGCATTGGCGTGCCATCACTAATAAAGATTTTAGCTATGGCACGGCAAAACATTTTCACCAAGAACACGATGGTGATTGGACACAAGCGAAATTCTTTGCTCTTGATACCATCCCCAAAAATCCTAGAGGTGGTAATAGAATTCAAGCTTTACGCAGAACTGAGTCCAGATTTATTTTGCAAGCAGGCTGTGTCGTGCCTTTTGGGATGAATAATGATGAAGAGATGCATGTGCATCTGTAAATTGATAATAATAGTGCTTCCCGATGTACCTTTGAAACAGAACAATATTCTGTATTCTCTTCCTTTTTTTAAAAAAAATTTTGTATATATAATCACCATTAAGTCACTTTCCCATCCCCTTTTAAATATTTTTCTTTTTGTATCCCTTCACTTGTGCACAATATGATTGTTTTATTTTTCCAGTAGTATTGAGAAGCGGTGTGTTGATTTAGTCTCCATACATGATGAGTGTACTATGTAGTAGAAACATCCTCGTAGTAGGCTATAGTGTAAATATTATGATGTTACTTGTATTTTAAATGGACCGAATGTGTGATTAACTGTTTTATATTTTTGATTGCTCCCCTATAGATTAGATGGATGGAATTCATGTGTCATCTTCACCAGAATTATGAGCTACGAGCACGGAGTTTTAGGTGTTTGTTTCTACAACCACGCTCTCCATTTCCTGATATATTTGGGGCAACAGGATACTTTATACGTTTATTTTGTATATACTCTTAATTCCACATTTTGTCTCTATTTGGGTACTACACCCTCTATTGATTTCGATGTCAATAATTCGAAAACAAGAAACAGGTACTAGACCTTTGATAACATCTTTTATCAATATAGCCCACGCTTTACAAACAGGTACTTGACAGTTAAAAGTGCATTTATTAACGTTAAATCGTCACGAAATTGATGTCGGAGACATTACTACTTAACTTAGCAATACAATGTATAAACTTTTGAAAAGTACATTTCAGTATAATATATTCCACCGCTTTTCTTCGCTGTCTTGGTACTATGTACATATTTCATTATCTTTCTAATTTTTTGAATTTAAATGAATTATATATACAGCACTATGTAAATGATACAAATTGTTTGGTAATACTCACTTAATTAGTGGTGACGATTAAATTGTAAAGTATTTTCTTTATCTCTATGGTAGAGTATAAAAAGTCTGAACTTTGAACTAAGGTCATGTGACCAAGAGCTGGATAGCTCGAAACGCGTCTTTTTGCCCTGAAATAAAATTATATTTTGTACCAAACTGGATCGGTGTGGCTCGTGCTTACGAGGATTAGTAAGCTGTCTGGTGGATTTACGAGAGCGGTGGCGCCCGCTCAGAGACGAGCCCCAACCCGCTTGGAAGGGAGGAGATTAGCGCCATTTCACGAGGATTTGATGCGAAATCAATTATCTCCGCCCGCCGGCAGCGTTATTTACTCGCCAAAGCATATATCAACGACTCCGTGGAAATCGTCTATATTTTCCTCTGAGAAGGTAAACGATCGAGTCTGCTTGAGCGAGTGTGTTGCCAGGGTACGTCAGGGCAGTTGCCCGGAAGGCGCGATCCAGTTTGGAAGCGGTCAGTGGACCGAAGTGTATTGTGGGCAATGGAGTTCTTGAAGGGTCGGGAGGCCTCAGCAAGTTTGATTTTCAAAAAAACATCAAATGCGAGTAACAGAGAGGAAACAGGCACAGACCACCCGCAATCTGCATCAAGTATTAAACAAAAAGGAAATTTACTTGAGAAACTGCGTAAAAAAGAGCTGAGTCGGTGGTGGGAGGCTACATCTCTCCAAAATTATCTGGAGGTAGAACGGATACCAAGAGGTCTGAGAATCTTTATCGTGCCCACACTAAGCAATCCGAAACAAGAAGTTCTGAAAGCATGGCTTGATAATACCACCGCGTGTTCAAGAATGATGCTACAGATTCTAATAAAAAATGCATGGGATGAACACAAAGATCTAGTTGAACAAATACAAAAAGTACTGGATGATATGGCAAAAGATCCGGATCAAAATGAAGTAAAAAAGATCCTGGCTGCAGTTAATGATCGCATTGTAAATTTTGAGAAAGATATCATTGAAAGAAAGCAAAGAAAATTTGAAAGAGATGAGAGAGACTATCGGTCAGGAAGAATTCTGACATTCGCCAGGAAATTTGACAAATTGCGCACCAATCTCACCAAGGATCGGGCATTGGGGGTTGTTGATAGAGAGAGATGGGAATCTGGTACAAGCTTAAGCTCGGATGTTGGATCAATGGATAGTAGTAGCTCTTTTGCGCCAGAAATTTCGTCTTTTTCCGAGGAACTGCGCCTCATGCAGGAGGCAAACGAACACTCAATAAGAGGCAGAACAAGATACCAAGGAAGAGGAGGAAAAACAGCAGCAAAAGGAGGCGAGACCGGCGGAGCAAAGAACAGCAATACTGGCGTGGGAACCAAAGGCCAGAACCAGAAGGGAAAATAATGGATGGACAAGAACTCACGGTAATGAACCTAACCAATAGAACTTTAAATCCCATAGAAGAACAGGTTCTTAAGCTTGGTTTAACTTTTTGTCCAGATTTACCTATTGATTACACCCAGACACGTATTGATATGTATTTATTTGTACGGAAATTGAAACTGTTTAAAATTCATACATCTAGACAACAGAATCAAACAACACTGGTAGAAAATACACTCCCCCAGGCCCCACGATAAATGACATTGACATTTTAAGAACACTAGTGAGCTTAGGAGAAGAACAAGAAGCACACGATACACAGATGATTGCTCTGTCTGATCCCAATATAGTTACTGTTGTTGAAAATCTTGGACTAGACCCTGCTAGATCTGTGGTCACTCCTTTCAGAGCAAAATCCAAATATAGGCCACAAATTCCCAGAGATAACATAGATGTCTTCCATGAGCTGGTTAATCGTGATATTTTACAACTTCTTAGAAAACCTATGAGCAGCTCTAATCTCACTATAGCACAAAGAGAGGCCATTAAGGGTCTTCAAAATGATGACAGTATCATCATAAAAGCGTCCGACAAAGGCGGTAACATAGTTTTATGGGATAAAAAGAATTACATTTATGAAGCTATGAGACAGCTCAACAACACCACATGCTACACTAAGGTTGACAAATCTTATATTTCTACACTACAGGTTAGATTTTTCGACCTCCTGCAGGGATGGGCGGATGACAACCTATTAAATTGGGATGAGCAGAAATTCCTGAGAAATGACACACCAACTGTACCAACCTTTTACCTTTTACCGAAGGTACATAAAGACCCTTTACATCCTCCTGGCCGACCCATAGTGTCATCTAAAAATAGTCTGCTCGAGAATGTTTCCATTTATGTGGACCATTTTCTAACAGACTATGTCAAAGACCTTACCTCACACATTAGAGATACGAAAGACTTTTTACAAAAAATTGAGAATATCCATTGGGACAAAAAATATTGGCTGGTTTGTTTAGACGTAGAAAGTCTATATACTAGTATAAGGCATAGAGATGGACTAAAAGCATGTGAACATTTTTTGAAGACCAGAAGTATACACCTTTTAACACATACTAGGATGTTACTACAAATGATCGAAATTTGTCTCTTGGAGAATGTATTCACATTTAATGGAGCCTTTTATAAACAAGTACAGGGGACTTCGATGGGAACCTGCTTCGCTCCCAGCTACGCGAATCTTCTGGTAGGCTGGTGGGAGAAGCAGGTGCTCTGGAGTGAATCTCTGGAACATTGGACCAACAAGGTCAACATCTGGCTCAGATTCATTGACGATGTCTTCTTTGTTTGGGAAGGCGAAGAGGGAGATCTCCTTGATTTTGTGAAAGAACTCAATGAGAATTCTGTAAATCTTAAATTTACTATGCAACACAGCCAACAAACTGTTGATTTTTTAGATATCAGATTAACTGTGACAGGTAACAAACTAGAGACAGACTTATTTAGGAAGAGTACAGCAGGCAACTCAGTCCTACATTCAGCCAGTTGCCACCCTCCAAATTTCAGGTGGAGTATACCTTTCGGAGAGTTCCTTCGAGCTAAGAGAAATTGTAGTTCCGAAGAAACATACAGAAAAAACAAGAAGGAAATGTCAAACAGATTTAGAGCTAGAGGGTATCCCCCTAAAATGCTTAAAATGGCCGAAAAGAGAACAGACAAAATTGAGAGAAGTGAAGCCTTATACAAAGCACCCAAGATCAAACAAACTGAAACAGATGCCCCCATAAGACTTATCACTACCTATAATTCTCAGTCCAACGAGTTCTGCCAGATAATCAGAAAGAGATGGGACATTCTAACACAAGATAGATTACTAAAAGAAAAACTGGGTTCACACCCAGCGATAACTTATAGAAAAGGTCCCTCGATTAAAGATAAAATAGTCAGAAGTCACATGGAACATCGCAAAGTGACATGGCTGGAAAAAATGGGGGTTTCCATAAGTGTGGAAAATGTAAGGCTTGCAGTCACAGTGAAAATGTAAAGGAGGTTGTACTACAGAGAACCCGTAGAAAATGGTGCATCAGGAAGAACATACAGTGTAGCACTGACTTTGTAGTGTATGTCATCACATGCCCTTGTGGCAAGTGGTATATTGGTTCAACTACCTTCCCTGTCAAGAAAAGAATATTGGAGCATTGGCGTGCCATCACTAATAAAGATTTTAGCTATGGCACGGCAAAACATTTTCACCAAGAACACGATGGTGATTGGACACAAGCGAAATTCTTTGCTCTTGATACCATCCCCAAAAATCCTAGAGGTGGTAATAGAATTCAAGCTTTACGCAGAACTGAGTCCAGATTTATTTTGCAAGCAGGCTGTGTCGTGCCTTTTGGGATGAATAATGATGAAGAGATGCATGTGCATCTGTAAATTGATAATAATAGTGCTTCCCGATGTACCTTTGAAACAGAACAATATTCTGTATTCTCTTCCTTTTTTTTTTTTTAAATTTTGTATATATAATCACCATTAAGTCACTTTCCCATCCCCTTTTAAATATTTTTCTTTTTGTATCCCTTCACTTGTGCACAATATGATTGTTTTATTTTTCCAGTAGTATTGAGAAGTGGTGTGTTGATTTAGTCTCCATACATGATGAGTGTACTATGTAGTAGAAACATCCTCGTAGTAGGCTATAGTGTAAATATTAAGATGTTACTTGTATTTTAAATGGACCGAATGTGTGATTAACTGTTTTATATTTTTGATTGCTCCCCTATAGATTAGATGGATGGAATTCATGTGTCATCTTCACCAGAATTATGAGCTACGAGCACGGAGTTTTAGGTGTTTGTTTCTACAACCACGCTCTCCATTTCCTGATATATTTGGGGCAACAGGATACTTTATACGTTTATTTTGTATATACTCTTAATTCCACATTTTGTCTCTATTTGGGTACTACACCCTCTATTGATTTCGATGTCAATAATTCGAAAACAAGAAACAGGTACTAGACCTTTGATAACATCTTTTATCAATATAGCCCACGCTTTACAAACAGGTACTTGACAGTTAAAAGTGCATTTATTAACGTTAAATCGTCACGAAATTGATGTCGGAGACATTACTACTTAACTTAGCAATACAATGTATAAACTTTTGAAAAGTACATTTCAGTATAATATATTCCACCGCTTTTCTTCGCTGTCTTGGTACTATGTACATATTTCATTATCTTTCTAATTTTTTGAATTTAAATGAATTATATATACAGCACTATGTAAATAATACAAATTGTTTGGTAATACTCACTTAATTAGTGGTGACGATTAAATTGTAAAGTATTTTCTTTATCTCTATGGTTGAGTATAAAAAGTCTGAACTTTGAACTAAGGTCATGTGACCAAGAGCTGGATAGCTCGAAACGCGTCTTTTTGCCCTGAAATAAAATTATATTTTGTACCAAACTGGATCGGTGTGGCTCGTGCTTACGAGGATTAGTAAGCTGTCTGGTGGATATATATATATATATATATATATATATATATATATCAAAGAAGAGAGAAGGTTCCTCCTGGGACCGAGCCCGTCATCAGGTGGTGTGCGGTGCCGGCCGAGTTTGGCCGAAACGCGTCATGGCAGCAATGGTGGCGCACTGAAAATAAACACCTGAATGCACCAAATCTGGGTTCGTCGTCCGTCTTTTTTCCAAGCAAGGAGAAGTGCAAAGCGGAGTGTGGCGATATATATATATATATATATATATATATCAAAGAAGAGAGAAGGTTCCTCCTGGGACCGAGCCCGTCATCAGGTGGTGTGCGGTGCCGGCAAAAGCACAGCCGGACGTAATTTTGCATAAATTGTTCAATAAAGCGCACACTCGAAGTCCTCTGCAAGTGCAAAATGGAACTTTATTCCTCAGTCGTTACGCGTTTTGGCAAAGAATTGCCTTGATCACATGCTGAGCCAACAAAATGATCGTGCATATATAAACAAAAGACATGGACATAGGACTTCGTCTCATGCTATTGGCAGTGGTAGTGTTACAACAGCGGCCATTTTGGAGTGTGTAAAGTACTTGTAAAGTTACTATCTTTGATTGAGGAATGTAGCCAATGGCATCCAAATAACAATACATGTATAGTTGAAACATGCATATGGTCAACCACAGTTGATTGTACACAATTAAATATTCTAAAAATTCAGATTTCAAAATAAACACGAAAAATACCCGGTCTGTTTGTATATTGCAGACTGGATATTGGCGGCCATCGTTTGATTAGTGCCACCATTTGAGAAAAAATGCCTGTATGGAGACATTACAACCTAGATACATCTAATGCATTCATTCGCCAAGTGGCAGATATCGCAGTGTGTCTAGAGAATTAGCGAAGAAGGAACGACCCTTGCCAATTGCTAACCAAAAGTATTTTAACAATAAGATTCCAATGTAGATATTGGGCATGGCTACATTTTACGTATTTTCAACACCATGGCCTAGCAAACAAAAACGATCACTAGCCAAATGCTATTTCATTATATATATATATATATATTTGTATATATTTAGTGGTTTGCGTGCTCATATCAGTATTAGCATATTTTTAAGTAGTACCATTTTAATAAAATCTTTACCTAGTAGTTCGAATATAGATTTTTTGTATATTTGATCATTTATGTTATAGTTTATTAACTTTTTATTTACTTTTTTGTATTATATATGTTTTTTACATTTTAGTAAGTTTATTATTTTAACATTAAATACTTCTACATATCTGTACTTACTGATGTATTTTTAATATTTTTGTAAACAATATTATTTTAGTGTATGTTATTGTTCTTTACATGGTAAGTATGTAAAGTCGATATATTTGTTCTTTGATATTTTTGTGTTGATATTTTTCTATGGCAATACTTTTGACCTCGATATTATGTCATAAAATCAATAGCCCTGCCCATTCTTGTGCCTTCCAAATTCCAGCAGGACATACCTCAACAGTCACTATGCTCTGCCAGCAATTAAACGGTGCATAGACAGAATATCAACGTGGAAAAATCGAAGTGCAGTAATATCAAGTCAAGAATATCTATGGTGTAAAATTTTGAGGTAAGTTTAATTGTTGTTAAAAATATCGATTTTTATGTAATGCAAAAATATCCGTTTTGTATATTTCGATGTCAAAAATAATGTTGTAAATTATATCGATTTTTTTGTTTAATGTTGGTATTTTATTATTAATTTAGTATTAGTTATTATGTTTTTAAAAATAATAAATATTTTAAAATGTTTGTTTTCTTTTTTTAATTAAGTTTTAGGAGTGGGATGTTGGGTTTATAGGGGATAAGGGTAGGGAGTAATTTAAAAATTTAGGATTAAAATGTAGTTTTTTTTTACATTTTTGTAAAGTTTTAGGAGCGGGATGTTGGGTTTATAGGGGATAAGGGTGGGGAGCAATTTAAAAAATGTATAAAATTTCAATATTTTAAAAATCTTTTTTAAGTTTTAGGAGCGGGATATTGGGTTTATAGGGGATAAGGGTGGGGAGTAATTTAAAAAATAAAAATGTAAAAAATATTTTAAATTTTCTAAAAATAATTGAAATATTTAGTTGTGTGATGTTGAATTTATAGGGGATAAGGATGTGGAGTAATTTAAAATGTTAGGATTAAAATTTTAATTTTAAAAGAAATTAGTAAAGGTTTAGTAGTGGGATGTTTTGTTTATAGGGGATTAGGGTGGGGAGCAATTTGAAAATATTGTTTGTAAATTTTTTATATTTTTTAGAATTTTCTGAAAGAATTTAGTAGTGTAATGTTGATTTTATAGATGAAAAGGTTAGGGAGTAGTTTTTAAATTTTGCTTAACAATCAATTGTTGTTTAAAGTATAATTTGAAAATTTGTAAAAAAATTATTATTAAAAATTAAAATTGAAAAAAAAATTTGAGGTTATATTTATGTTTGAGTACATTTTTTTATATTTTTTGTTATTTAATTAAAAAATTATTTTGTGGAAAAATATTATTACATTAATAATTAATTTTCTTTTTAAAGATAATTTTGGTAAAAAATTATTTCATTGATTATAAATTTGGAGTTGTAATAGTTTTTTATTATATTTTATTATCCAGCAAATATTTGAGTTTAGTTGTTTTGGAGTTGGAATAGTAATTTAATTTGGTTTGTTATCCAGCACTTTCCCTGAGTTTTGTTAGTTTTGGAGTTGGAATACTAATTTATTGTGTTTATTATCCAGCATTTTTCCTGAGTTTATTTTGTTTTGGAGTTGGAATAGTAATTTAATTAGGTTTATTATCCAGCACTTTCCCTGAGTTTAGTTTGTTTTGGAGTTGGAATATTAATTTAATTAGGTTTATTATCCAGCACTTTCCCTGAGTTCAGTTGGCTTTGGAGTTGGAATAGTAATTTAGGGGGTCATTACGATGGCGGACGGAAAGCCCTCCGACCGCCGTGGTTGCGGAAAAAAAACATCCGCATGTTGCGCGGCAAAACCGGTGGTCACATTATGATGCAATGACTGAAAAATCAGACCGCGGCGGTCGGATTCCACAAAACTCCGCCAACAACGTCCGGAAAACAATAAAATCAGACCGCGGCGGACGGAAATGCTGCGGAAAGCACCAAAAACGCCGATCCACAAGCGGAATGCCCGCAAGTGAAATTATGATAAGATGGCGGAGCAAGCGGAACGATCAGACTTTTCCGACCGCCGCGGTCGCGCGAAAAGATGAATGGCAGAGCTGGCCGAAGGATCATTGCGTTCAGACTGCTGTGGTCACGCGGAAAGATGAATGGCGGTTGAATGCAACCACACAACAAGGCCACCAAGTGTGGCTGATTGTTTTCCGCTGCCTTCAAAAACATTTGACACACCCCAATGACACACCCCCATGGCATAAAAAAAATACAAATCCCAGGTCAACACAGAGAACACACCTGACATGAATACCCCATTTGGACATACCCACATAGCTGAGTATAAACCCAACCCCTTCCCTGGCCAGCATCCTTTGCACAACTCCAGAAGTGAAGGGCCAAACACCACAGCAGAAAGGAGAGGCAAATCATCACAAACCATCACAACCACCCACACCAACAACACCAACACACACCTCACACATCACCACCACCACCTTCCCACCTGCACTTGTCACCCATTTGCACATCACACACCATGGCACAGAAAAAAATACCAAAATTCACAGACAATGAGTTGTCAGTGATGGTAGATGAGATAATCAGAGTAGAACCACATTTGTTTGGAAGCATGGTCCAACAGACACCAGTAGTCAGAAAAAATCAAATGTGGGAAAGGATAGTCAACAAAGTCAACGCAGTAGGGGCCACCCTGTGCACACTGCGTGGCATTAAGAAGAGGTGGTATGACCTTACGACCAGGGTGAAATACCGTGCCAACAGGAACCATGAGGCAGCCCAGAGGACTGGCGGTGGTCCTCCCATTCCACCACTAACATTCACTGAATGGGAGGAGAAGGTGCTTGCCATACTGCATCCAGAGAGTCTCACAGGAATAGCCGGGGGAGGGGAGGCTGGTAAGTACCAACAAATGTCTGCCATCACACTGCCATGTACTGTCTTGCACAACTATAAAGCTACAATTCCTAGACCTAAATGCACTTACGTACAACACACTCTTCACAACACATGTCTCACATATCTACCATTTCCTTCCTCTGAATCACCTCAAAGGTAGCTAGCAATATTTCCATGGGGGCATGTGTACAGGCAGCCAGCACTACAACTCCCACCAGGCACCCTTGTCCCACAGCTGAGCAGGATGGAACACTCCCCACACCCAGAACCATGCAACAGCCATTTCATTGCTCTCCTCAAACTTACAGGTAGGTAGCCATCTCAACAGGGAGGGGGGTTTGTGGATAGGCAGCCAGCACTACAACTCCCACCAGGCACCCTTGTCCCACAGCTGAGCAGGATGGAACACTCCCCACACCCAGAACCATGTGGCAGCCATTTCATTTCTCCCCTCAAACTTACAGGTAGGTAGCCATCTCATTCTCTCTTGTTTCACCCCGGAGCAGGATGGAACACTCCCCCCATCCATAACCATGTGTCAGCCATTTCCCTCCACTGTATTACCTAACAGGCAGGTAGTCAGTGCATGCACCCTGTCATCCTTCTCAAAATGCATGGAGCCATATGACCACCACATCCCTCACATGTCAGCCAACTCTGTATAGATCCAAATGTTACATCCAGTGTGCAGACAGCTAAGCGCATGTAACTGTCACAGAAATTACACTTTGACTCACCAAGTCACATGTGAAGTAAATTCAGGGCCCAATCATGCACAGCACAGAATGCAATGTGTAAGTGCCATGGTTTCAGAGCATGAAGGCCCATATGAACACAAAACATGCACGGTCAATCTGTCAAACAAACAAAAGTACATGATATGAAAGAACATTTAAATAATTAAATTGTCTAGTTTTTGTATAGCTGAAACAGATTCTCTGAAGAGTAAACAAAATCCACGCATAAACCAAAATTGATGTGCATCAAGTTGGTAGATGATGACATGTCCTTGTAAGCACACTAGCTGTACGTGTCACATGGTTGTAACGTACATCTCACACTAATGACAAGTAATGTATGTCCCTCAACATCATGTCATGATGCTCTTAATCTTTCAGCTATACCAAGAGATTGCAATGTAAAATGTTTTGCGTATCAAATGTAACATCCAAAAGTCTGACACCAAGCTTGTGGAGTGCACTTAACTGACAATCTAACCTCTGTTCAACAGGAGATCCCCAAGCAACAGCTGCTGAAAACACCACCAACCAGCAGAGCCAGTCTGCCCACCCGGAACGTGAACTCTCTGATGCTGATTCTCTATGTTTCTCGGATGAGGAGCAACAACCTGGCCCCTCAGGACTGCCAGGGCGCACTCCGTCTCAGGGCCTCATTGTCCCCACCACCACCACCACAATCAACACACCAGTGACAACCACAGCACTGACCCCTGCTACAACGACCTGTGCTGCAGCCACCTCCACCATCACCACTGCTGCCTGCAACACTGTCCCTGGCTCAGTGGTTAGCAACACCACCACACAAGCCGAGGATGCCAGAGAGAGTGTGCAGGTGCGTCGACTTCCAAAGCCACAGATCCGTGTCAGCAGGGCAGGTGGGAGGGCAACTGGGGAACAATCACATGAGGACACTGAGACAGAAGCCGTGGCCACTGTTCCAAGAGTCCTTGGTGCATACCAACAGAACCAGGGACAGATGGGCCAGGTTGTTGAAGAACTGCATGAGCTCCGCCTGCTGCAGAGGTCCATGGATACACGAATGGGACAACTTGTGGATCTCATGGGCCAGCTTGTGGGTGTTCTGAGGGACATACATGCTGCTCAAATGACGGCTCAACCCCCCTCCAGTGGCCAGCCTGATGAAACACACACCACCTCAGCTGTGGCAACAGAGATGGGTGAGTTGCAAGACAATCAATCAATCATGTCACTTATAAAGCGCACTACATACCCGCGAGGGTCTCAAGGCGCTGGGGGAAGAGGGGGTGGTGCTGCTACTGATCGAAGAGCCAGGTCTTGAGGAGTCTTCTGAAGGCCAGTAGGTCTTGGGTCTGTCGGAGGTTGGTGGGGAGGGTGTTCCAGGTCTTGGCGGCGAGGTGGGAGAAGGATCTGCCGCCGGCGGTCGTTTTCCGGATGCGGGGGACTGTGGCGAGGGCGAGGCTGGTCGAGCGGAGCTGGCGGGTGGGGGTGTAGAAGCTGAGTCGTCTGTTGAGGTAGGCTGGTCCGGAGTTGTGGAGTGCTTTGTGTGCGTGGGTGAGGAGCTTGAAGGTTATCCTCTTGTTGACAGGGAGCCAGTGCAGGTCTCTCAGGTGGGGTGTGATGTGGCTGCGTCGGGGGATGTCGAGGATAAGACGTGCAGAGGCGTTCTGGATGCGTTGCAGCCGTCTCAGGAGCTTAGCCGTCGTTCCTGCGTAGAGGGCGTTTCCGTAGTCCAGCCTGCTGGTGACGAGGGCCTGGGTGACTGTTTTTCTTGTTTCGGTGGGGATCCACTTGAAGATCCTGCGGAGCATTCGGAGGATGTTGAAGTAGGATGAGGAAACGGCGTTGACCTGCTTAGTCATGGAGAGGGTGGGGTCGAGGATGACCCCTAGGTTGCGTACGTGGTCGGTGGGTGGCGGGGCTGTTCCCAGTGATGTTGGCCACCAGGAGTCGTCCCAGGCTGAAGGGTTGGAACCAAGGATGAGGACCTCCGTCTTGTCCGAGTTCAGCTTCAGGCGGCTGATCCTCATCCATTCGGTGACGGCCTTCATTCCTTCGTGGAGGTGGGCTTTGGCGGTGTGAGGGTCTTTGGAGAGGGAGAGGATCAGCTGGGTGTCGTCGGCGTAGGAGATGATGTTGAGGTTGTGCTGTCGGGCGACGTGGGCGAGGGGTGCCATGTAGATGTTGAACAGCGTTGGGCTGAGGGAGGAGCCTTGGGGTACGCCGCAGATGATCTTGGTGGCCTTGGATCGGAAGGGGGCGAGGCGGACGCTTTGTGTTCTGCCGGAAAGGAAGGATGTGGTCCAGTCCAGGGCCTTCTCTTGGATCCCGGCGTCGTGAAGGCGTGTTCGTAGTGTGTGGTGGCAGACCGTGTCGAAGGCGGCTGATAGGTCCAGGAGGATGAGGGCTGCTGTTTCTCCGTTGTCTAGCAGGGTCCTGATGTCATCGGTGGCGGCGATGAGGGCGGTTTCGGTGCTGTGGTTGCTGCGGAAGCCGGACTGGGAAGGGTCCAGGATGTTGTTCTCCTCGAGGTAGCGGGTCAGTTGTTTGTTGACGATTTTCTCGGTGACCTTCGCGGGGAACGGGAGCAGAGAGATGGGTCGGAAGTTCTTGAGGTCCTTGGGGTCTGCCTTGGGTTTCTTGAGTAAGGCGGTGATCTCGGCGTGCTTCCAACTTTCCGGGAAGGTTGCTGTCTCGAAGGAGATGTTGATTATTTTCCGGAGATGGGGCGCGATGGCTGTACTGGCTTTGTTGAAGATGTGGTGAGGGCACGGGTCTAGCGGTGAACCGGAGTGGATGGTGTTCATGATCTCGCTGGTGTCCTCGTCGTTGATGTTGGTCCAAGAGAGCAGGCGGTTGGTGGTTGTGGGGGCAGTGGTCTCGGTGGTTGCCGGGGCGGTCGTGGTGTTGAAGCTGTCGTGGATGTCGGCGATTTTGCGGTGGAAGAAGGTGGCCAGTGAGTCACACAGGTCTCGCGACGGCTGGATGTCGTTGGTGTTGGAGCTGGGGTTGGAGAGTTCCTTCACGATGTTGAAGAGCTCTTTGCTGTTGTGTGCGTTGTTGTCTAGGCGGTCTTTGAGTGAGGCCCTTTTGGCGGATCTGATGAGGTGATGGTGACTGCGGGTGGCGCTCTTGTGGGCGGCGTAGCTGTCCGCTGTCCGTTCGTGGAGCCAGATCTTCTCCAGTTTTCGGCATGTTCGTTTGGAGGCCTGGAGGTCTTCGGTGAACCAGGTGGCTTTCTTGCTGGTGTGGCTGTTGGGCGGATTCTTGAGCGGGGCGAGGGTGTTGGTGCAGTCGTCGATCCACTGTCTGAGGTTGCGGGCGGCGGTGTCGGGGTCGGAGGGTTCGGCGGGTAGGCTCAGGCCGAGGGTTGTGGTTAGCTGGTCTTCCGTGACTCTGCTCCAGCAGTGGCGAGGCATTTGTTCGGTGCGGTGGTGCGTGGTGGGCTTCCTGTAGGTGAAGTGGATGCAGTGGTGGTCAGTCCAGTGGGGTTCGGAGGTGTGGTTGAAGGAGACGTGTGGGCTTGCGGAAAAGATGGAGTCTAGCGTGTGGCCGGCGGCGTGGGTGGGTGTAGTCACGAGCTGTCTGAGTCCGAGGGTGGCGAGGTTGTCGATCAGGGTGGTGGAGTTGGTGTCCTTGTTGTTCTCGAGGTGGAAGTTCAGGTCCCCGAGGAGGATGTAGTCCGTGGAGGCGATGGCGTGTGTGCTGACGAAGTCAGCGATGGAATCGCTGAACTGTGGTCGGGGTCCGGGGGTCTGTAGATGAGGGTTCCTCTGAGGGTGGTGTTGGGATCGGTGTGGATCTGGAAGTGCATGTGTTCGGCGGTGCTGAGGGTGTCGTCGGTGTTGGTTGAGACTCTGAGGGTGTTCCTGTGGACGATGGCGATGCCTCCTCCGACTCCGTTGGTGCGGTCCCTGCGGGTGATCTTGTATCCGTCCGGGATGGCAATGGCGATGTCGGATGCTGAAGCGGGATTCAGCCAGGTCTCCGTCAGGAATGCGACGTCTGGGGAGGTTGAGTCGAGAAGGTCCCAGAGTTCGATGGCGTGTTTGCGGGCGGAGCGGGTGTTGAGGAGGATGCATCTGAGGTAGTTGGGTTCTTTCCTGGGCGGTGGTTTGGCGGGGCGGGTGCTGGCGAAGCTGCAGTTCCGGCAGGTGAAGGGCCCTTGGGTGCGCTTCGGGGTGGCCTGGTAGCAGGCGTGATCTTTTCCGGGGTTGAGTGCGTGGAGGGTGCTGGCGTCGTATCGGCGTCTGTTGATGTGGCGGGCGCGGGGGATGCCCGGACCAGGGGTCTGGCGCTGGGCGCGGTCACGGCGCGGACGGGCGCAGACGGGCTTGCCTTAGGCGCGCCTTCGGCACGCCAGCGGCCGCCATAAATGGGGAGGTGGGAGGGAGGAGCAGGGAATGGGCAGCGAATGGGCAGTGAGGGGGCAGGGCCACAGGGGCGCAGCGGCGGGAAACAGGCACAGAAGGGAAAACGAGCACAATCAGGGCATCAAGGGGGCACAGAAAGGAAAAGAAAACGAGCACAATCAGGGGCAGCAAGGGGGCACAGAAAGGAAAACGAGCACAATCAGGGGCAGCAAGGGGGGCACAGAAAGGAAAAACGAGCACAATCAGGGGCAGCAAGGGGGGCACAGAAAGGAAAAACGAGCACAATCAGGGGCAGCAAGGGGTGCACAGAAAGGAAAAACGAGCACAATCAGGGGCAGCAAGGGGGCACAGAAAGGAAAACGAGCACAATCAGGGGCAGCAAGGGGGGCACAGAAAGGAAAAACGAGCACAATCAGGGGCAGCAAGGGGGCACAGAAAGGAAAACGAGCACAATCAGGGGCAGCAAGGGGGCACAGAAAGGAAAAACGAGCACAATCAGGGGCAGCAAGGGGGGCACAGAAAGGAAAAAACGAGCACAATCAGGGGCAGCAAGGGGGGCACAGAAAGGAAAAATGAGCACAATCAGGGGCAGCAAGGGGGCACAGAAAGGAAAAACGAGCACAATGACTCCTCAGAAACCTCTGAGCCTCCAGCAGAGGCCCCCCCTGCCAAACGCAAGAGGGGCCATCCGAGAAACACCACGGGAGGATCACGTGGCAAAGCACCAACCAGAGCCAAGTCGCTGAGCCAGCCATGATGGCAGATGTGTTGCCCTGGACATTGACTTTGTTGATTATCCAATCCCACTTGCCATGTTTATGGCAGGAGTTTGTTGGACTGTGTGATTCCATTAATGTGAGCACTACTCTATTGGTCTCCTTTACCATCACTGACAACTCATATACTCACTATGCACACATTTCCTTACATCCACTTTAATTTTAACCCAATCTAATTGAAAATAAACACTATTTACACACCTATGCCTTTGTGTCAGTTCCATGTTTATCACAGTATGTACAATGTCAACTCTGATTCCAATGTACCACAAACTCTGATTGTGGCGAGGCATTGATAGAGTGAAGGAACCTAGAAAGACAAAAGAGGATTAAATTTAGTTGTCAGGTGATGCCATTACAGCAAAAACACACCACTAGTTAACACCGTACAAGACTCATCACACATAACAATGACCAACACCATCAACATAGACATGAGGTAAGTGGAAAACAATACACTGTGCAACCCACATCAGCCATTAGCAGAGAGCCAACAACAGCCAGCATCCAAACACCTCATCTATGCTTTGCCACTAACAGCAAAGCCAACAGACAATGTCATTGTTGTTCAATGTTACTTACACTCAGGGGAAGTAGTTGTCGATGAGCTGTTGACGCAGGTCAACACCTTCCTCTTCTCCACTATCATCGTCACTGGGCATGTGTGGATTTGCAGTGGGGGGCATCTGCTGCTCATCATCGTCCAGGATCAGGGGGATCTCTTTGCGCAAGGCCAGGTTGTGGAGCATGCAGCATGCAACCATGATCTGACACACCTTTTGTGGAGAGTAGAGTAGTGCACCACCGCTCTTTTCCAGACACCGAAATCTAGCCTTCAGGAGCCCAAAAGCACGCTCCACTACATGACGTGTCCTCCCATGTGCATCATTGTAGCGGACTTCCCCTGAGGTCCTTGGATTCCTCAGTGGGCTCAGCAACCAAGGCCGGTTGGGATACGCAGAGTCACCTAGGTGTGAGATACACAGACCAAGTTTGTAACACAAACAGTTGACGAGAACAGCATGTCACACATACAGCACACTACTTGACTCAGCGTACTCAAGCCACACACGCTCCGGATGCAGATTTTCCATCAATTGTGGGATGATGCTGTTACGCAGTCTGTAGAAGTCATGTGCAGAACCCAGAAATTTGGCACATACATGGGAGATAATCATATCCGCTTGGCATACCACTTGCACATTAATGGAATGGTAATGCTTCCTGTTACGGTAGATGTGATCACGTGCCTGTGGTGGGACTAGGCCAACGTGTGTGCCGTCATTGGCTCCAACAACATTAGGTATGTGTCCAAGGTCATAAAATTCACCCTTCACATCTGCCAATTCATGGCTCCTTGGAAAGTGGATGTAGCGGTCCTTGTAGGTCAACAATGCGGACAGGACATCACGCAGCACCATGCTGAACATAGGTTGAGACATCCCACCGGCGATGGCCACCGTGTACTGAAACTAACCAGTGGCAAAGAAATGCAGTGCGGCCATCACCTTTACCGTTGGCGTCAAAGCTGTCGGATAGGTTCTGTGAGGCATCAAATGGGGTTCTAACTGAGCACATAGCTCTTGAAGGGTAAGGAGATTCAGACGGAATTTCCTCATGATGTCCTCATCCTCCATGTTCCCCAGCACTGGGAAAGGCCGATGTACATTTGGTCGCCTCCTACGTATTCTGAAAGAGAACACATGTAAATGTAATTCAGAGATGAGATGTGGCAAACATCTTACATAATGACTAACACAGCACCAACATTGACAGGACTGTAACAACAGCTTAATGCACAAGTCACATGCACAGACACCTTGATCTCATGTAGTCAATCATGTGGTCAGTATGTACATACTAACTACTTCCAAATCAGAATCAGACTATGTGAATGGTAAATGGTACACTCCTACATCTTGTGTCACCAGCCCTGGGTGTAGCTGACACAGCACATGTTGCAAACAGCAACACTGCTGAGTTGTACGTACCTGCTGTCCCTGCACAACCTTCTTGCTTTAATCTCACTAAGCACAAAATTATTACACAATGAGCACAGTGAGTGTAAGCTGGACAACTATCAAGATAAATACAGCACTGTATACAGTGATATAGGCACATTATGTGGTTAGTCCATCATGACTATGGGATGCGTTGCCATTTCACACATTGGCATGTTCACAAAAATGAGTCTCCATTACACCTCACATCTGTATACATGCACACAAATATCAAATTTGACATGTAAGTACATATCAATGCATGTACTCATGTGTACTGACATGACATGTGTGGGCATCATTGAGTTAAATGTCACACTCTCATTTCTCTTTACAAACAGGTGCAACAATATAGTGCAAATGTATGTTGATCAGTGATGAAATTTGCCAAGTGGCAATGCAATAGCACAATGTGTCCAGAGGTGCGGTAGGCGTGCTCCGCCACTGCGGTCACGGTCATTGGATACAATTGAAAGATGCCGGATTGCGGTAGAGACCACCTGGCCCCCACGGTGTGACACCACCTATGCCAATGTCATTGCAGCCAATGGGAACCGCCATCGCGGTAGTGCAATACAATTTTGAAACTCGCGGTTGGTGTGCTCCGCCACTGCGGTCACGGTCATTGGATACAATTGAAAGATGCCAGATTGCGGTAGAGACTACCTGGCCCCCGCGGTGTGACACCGCCTATGCCAATGTCATTGCAGCCAATGGGAACCACCATCGCGGTAGTGCAATACAATTTTGAAACTCGCGGTAGGCGTGCTCCGCCACTGCGGTCACGGTCATTGGATACAATTGAAAGATGCCGGAATGCAGTAGAGACCACCTGGCCCCCGCACTGTGACACCGCCTATGCCAATGTCATTGCAGCCAATGGGAACCGCCATCACGGTAGTGCAATACAATTTTGAAACTCGTGGTAGGCGTGCTCCGCCACTGCGGTCACGGTCATTGGATACAATTGAAATATGCCAGATTGCGGTAGAGACTACCTGGCCCCCGCGGTGTGACACGCCTATGCCAATGTCATTGCAGCCAATGGGAACCGCCATCGCGGTAGTGCAATACAATTTTGAAACTCGCGGTAGGCGTGCTCCACCACTGCGGCCACAGGCTTTGGATACAATTGAAAGATGCAAACCAGGCTGACCAATTGCATCAGCAGAGTACCACTGAAACAACCCTAGGGGCCTATAAATGTCTGTGAGAGAGCCACACATGTCACTTGCATTCAGACACTGCTGCCTGCGATTCATCACCACCAACTGCTGCTGTACCTCTACTCTGAACCCAGTCATGGCTCGAACAGAGAACATCAGGGCCTGTCCCTTCACCACAGAGGAGCTAGAGGTCCTGGTGGAAAAGGTCCTTGCCCAGTATGGGAGGCTATATGGTGCTCCAGAGGTACTGGTAAGTGTATGAGTAAAAGTTTGAGAGTGCTCAGAATGCTCACATGATGTTACTGTACAGTAGTATGTGCCTGTGAGTGCAAGCCAATGTTCATGCATCAATATTTTGCCAACAGCATGGTCCATACATGACATAGAACCTATTGCACTTGAGTATGTGGGGAGGATGGCAACATAGACACTGGTGCAGCTCATTTGAAGCCAAAAACACACATGTTGTTCTGAGACTCGGTAATGTAAATGTGTGAGACACTGCCTAGCATGCTGACTTCACGTCAATGGGGTGTATATCCTTATTTCCACAGATCCCTGACTGCATTTAATGATGTAAAGGACATACTGTGGTTTAGCAGTTATACAGTTACACTGCTGATTTGAGACAACCGAACTCTGAACACATATTCCCTGTGCCATGTAATGTCATAGTTCATTAAATGTTCATAGGCTCATTTGTGGCATTTCAAATGTAGATTGGCCAGAGGGTACTGAATAATGTGTGTTGTGCTTTCAAAATCACCCTATGGAGATGTGTCCATTCTGCACAGGAGTACAATGCCTGGACCTATCACTATTGGCGGTAAATCACCTCTGACACATCTGCTAAATGTAAGGTGGACATGCCATCCTTCTATTGATTCCATGATGTGTAGAGTCTCGCATGTGTATGCACTGTTGCACCATGCTCATTGTACATGCATGTGATTTCTGTGATGGACCACGTTTATCCTCAGTGTAAAGCCCTCTGGCCTGCCCAGAAACTGCACAATGTTACAAGGACCCATCACTAAAAGGACTTAGATAAAGATATGTGTTGTCCACCATCCTATTTCTTAATAAGATATCATAGGCCTGAGGAGTACACAAGACAGGACTACACCTTGTGACAAGAGTGAGACTGTAAGATCAGGGACCTAAATGTGACCACCATGACACATGTAGCTATGCAATGGTCAAGGACATTAAGGGGTGTGTAGTGTAAGACACAGTGAGTCTGACCACTACACATCATTTCCAGTGTATTGTATGTCATGCTCACTCACATAGTGCATCACAGATGAGGCCCATTTTCACATTGGTTTCTGTGCTGGCACTCTGCATGTGTATGAGATGGGCATGTAGTGTGTCCATCATCATAGATGTATATATTGCAATGATATGGGTTGATCCAAGTGTACTATGTGACATGGTGTATGGGCTCTGCTCTCCATTGATGTATTAGTGTGCTATGTATTTTCATGCTCCTGTACTGTCACACAGTGGTACACAACACAGTGTTACAAAAACTTCCTCTTCTTGTCTCCCATGCCTGCAGCTCAAGGTCCATCAGTGTAAGGCCATATGGAGGGCCATTGCCCGCAAGGTGCAGTCCCTGGGTGTCTCAAACCGACGAAATACACACTGCCACAAGAGGTGGCATGACATCTGCCGCCTCAGCAAAAATGTCGCTGAGATGATGCTGGGGCTGGTCCCTCAAAGTGGCAGGTTGGCACGCAGGAGCATGACACCACTAATGGCCCGCATCATGGCAGTGACACAGCCAGAGCTGGATGGACGCTTGAGGGCCAAACAGCAGCAAGTTGGGGGTGAGTATTGTGCAAAGTGTGACTTTGCGTATGAGTGACTGCATGAATCCCAGCCCTGAGCAAGTGCGGACCTCTGTGATGTCTTTAGTGTGATGCAATGGCTTCTAAGTAGCCTCAGTGTTGAGTGCAGAGGTTCTGCATTTGTACAACATTTTGTTTCTCATGTGGAATATCCATGAATGTTGTCATAGAAAATCATCTTGCCATGTTTTCATCTCACATTTTGTGAATGTTGTCTGAACTGAGACCTTCCTACACAGGAAAATTCATTGTGTGAAGTGTGTAGCCCAGTACACTTGTCAGGCTTGTGTGTGCTGTGTGGCTACCACAATAGTGTGCTCATGTGTAACCCTGGGCAAAGCACTACGCTACGCTCGCGTAGTTTGCGAAGTTTGCGCTACTTCGCACAACGCGAATTGCACGTAGCACAGTGCAAACACGCGTAGCGTAGCGTAGTGCAGCGGTCATTTTTTGCTTGCTCGCGGTCCTCAACGTCAAGTTGGCGACCGCGAGCAAGCAAAATGACATCCCGGCGAGACTTTTTCTCGTTCGCAATCAGCAACATCAAGTTGCCGATCGCGAGCGTGGAAAATAAACCTCCCGGCGAGATTCTCAACGCGGGGAGGTCAGGTTTCTCATTGCGAGTGGTCGCGTATGCTCGCGACCGCTCGCGATGAGAAACTACCAGTCCGCGTTGAGAAAGCTGCCGCTCGAGTAAAAATCTACTCGAGCGGCAGTAAAAGACAGCTCGCACTGTGCAAGATGCCGTTTTCAATGATTGTACAGTGCGGACAAGCATCCGGCACTGTGCAATCCTCGCGAACAGCGCACTAAGCAGTTCGCGTAGTGCTACGCATAGCTCGCGTAGTGCGAACTGCACTTTGCATAGCTTCGCGTAGCGCTACTTTGCGAACTACGCCCAAGGTTACTCATGTGATGATGTGCAAGTGGCTAGAGACATGCACAGACTCAGGGAGCAGTGAGTTGGTAGAGGTCCCACCTGTCCCATGGGTCCTTTTTTCCCAATGATAGAGATGACAGCACCATTGCAAAACATATAGCCTGATATCAGCAGCATGGCATAACATGATGTAATTTCCTGCCACAGTGACTGCAAGTGCACACAGGTGTTGATGGAGTAGATGGTGATGATTGCAGTGATGCATTGGCTGATTTGCATTTGCCATTTGTGCACATGGCAACATGACTGGGATGGTTAGACTTTGGGATTTAAATGCAATGTAGCTGAACCTGGCTATTGTGAAATTGTTTTGGCACTATGGCTTGACATGGTTGGATGTGATCAGTGGGTATAGAAAAATTGTGATGTGACTGAGGTGTTGTACAGTAATTTGAAAAATAATAAGGAGCAAATGTTACTCAGAGTGTCAGTCCTCAGAATGTGTGCATTGTGGAGGGGTGTCCATGTGCATCAGTGCATGGTGAAGTTGTGGCTAATGCTTTTAATCAGTGAGTACATTTGTGGCACATTGATGTGTCCTCAATGTCATCAGTCAGCACAACGTAGGGATGTCATATGCCAGACCCTAGGTATTCTCACACATTCGCTGTCCTAATGGAGGCCACTGACTTCCTCATCTACAGAAGACAATATCATGCCTTGGATCAATGAGGGCCTGTAAGGCACTTGTGGAGATGTTGGTGTGTGACATGTCACAACCTATGAAGGGCTTGCATTAAATTCCCATTCTCATGCTATTGTTCATTGTCTATGTGACTACATTGTTACATGGGTCTTATTTGCACTTCATTAACAAATAAGATGTGTCCTTGTGACATATGCTGCAGTGTGAGTGTCAGAGACATCAACTGGCAGTGAACAGCAGTGAGCATCATGTTAGTGTGCATTTAGAGATGTGTGCTGTGCACATCAAATAAATTGTTACATCTACACAGCTTACACCAATGTACAACTGTAGTTGTGCTTCAATGGCCAACATTGTGGATTTCAGGAGGTGATCTCCCTTGCAAAAGGATATATTTGACTTTGTATTGGTGGTGTTCCGTGAAATATACTTCAAATGTGACTGAGACAACATGTTTGGATGTGTAGCTATCTTACCTACAGGCACGTAGGTGTGCCTACAGACAATTGTATGTGCGGTCACATGTAGGCACATGCCCAGCTATTTGGCTGTGTCAACGCAACATGGAGCATGACTATCAACTAAGCATGTTTCCATGCATCAGCTGATGATTGCATAAATGTGGCATATGCTGAAAGTACTTGGAGTAGTTAAACATGGGAGTTTCATTCGAAGGATTAGAGTTTGTATTGCATATGATGTTTGTGAGTATGGCACTATACTGAACCTCTGTCTCTGTCTCTTACAGCATCTACCGAGGACAGGGAAGGACAGGGGCCCGACACCATCGGGGAAGCTACTGGCACGACTGCTACATAGGAGTTCAGTGACACTGAGGGGACCAGCGCCTCAGAGGGGGACAGGAGTGCCCTGGAGGATTCCCGGCCGGAAACACCAACCTCCACATCTTCACAGTCCAGTGGTGACTCCTCGATGTTGGCGGGCACCGGAAGTTCAAGATCTGTATCTTCTTCCACCATACCTCGTCCGGTGTCCACCTGCCTGGATACTCCCCAAGTGCTATCCGTGCCCGCAGCCCAAAGAAGTGTAGAGTCTCCTTCCCCCCAGGCACCGCTGCCCCTGCCCCTGTCTCCCCTGCTGCCCTCAGTTCAAGGCCATAGACATTTTGTGGCAGCTATGTGTGGGTCAGACTGCTCTCCTGAATGCCCACCAGGATCATGGCAACAAGTTGTCACAGGTTGTTGTGTTCATGGAGGGCATTCATTCAGACATGGGTGGCCTACACCGAACTGTCCAGTCTTTGTCCTCCACAGTGACGGCAGCCATTCAGCAGTCCCAAGCTCCCAGTCCAGCTCCTGTCCCTTCGGCAACCACCCTGCCAGTGCCCCCACGTGACCAGAGTACACACACACCAGAGCCCTCAGGCACCCAGTCATCCACACGCAGCACACAACAGCAGCACTCTAAGCGTGCCAGACACCATACACCATCACCACAGCACAAAGAGAGCACACATGATCGCAAGACGTAAAGCCCATCAGGGACATAAGGCAAAAAAGCATGCATCCACATTACATTCCTCCGAATCATCACCATCCAAGGGAACTCCCATCCCCACACCTGATCCCAAAGACACACAAACACTTGCCCTGTCTGCAGTGAACCTGGTGCCTGCCACAACTAAGCCCAAACACATTCCAAAGGCAGTTTCACCCAAAACTTCGACTCCCACCCAAACCCCTGTGAAGCATGGACAAGAGAGCAAAGTGGGGAGTGTACCTCCACAACAGGGGATGCAGGGGAAAAGGCAACCCCGCCCCCAGCGTACCACCAGGTCCAGCAAATCCCCACGGGGAGAGCCACCAGCACCTGCTACACCTTTGGGGAAGAGTGAGGCTGTTGTGCCCACCTGACTTCTCACTCCTGCCAAGACACTTGTGGGATATCGGATCCCAAAACAATTGAGACCCAGCCCTCAACATTCACCATCAGCCACTGAGCCTCCACACAGCATGTCTCCATCTCCCCGTGCCACCAGTCCACCCGGACCAAGCAGCCCTCAGGCTCCCACATTCATGGATCCCTCTACCTCAGCCAGTTCTCTCCCTCCCAGGTCCAGTCCTCCAACTGGCCCCGACAATCAGCCCCCTCCCAGTTCAACTTGGACCCAAAGTTGAAGCTAAGTCCCCCTTCCCACACCATTTCTCCCTGAGCGGTGCCTGAACTGCCCATTCGAAGCCCCTATCCTGTGGTGATTCCCATGGCAGTGGACTGTGTTACCTATTTGATGTGCAAGTTTTCATGCACACATGTGCAGACTTTAAATTTGGACTGGCCCATGGCCTTGATGTTTTGCACTTTTGATGCCTATACAGAGTTTATGTAATAAAGACTGTTACTCATGTTGTGAGCTTTGTCGCTGCCCTTGCTTATGATGCAGTGCAATGTATGTGTATATGTTCATCTGATACATGCTCTGTATGCCACATTCACATTGGCATATACTTGATTTTCTTTTGCAGAGGTTGCCAGAGGTTACAGCAACTTTTGCGCTTCTTGAGGCAGAGGCTTGAGGGTGCAATGATGGTTGTCTGTGATGATCTACTCTTATCCTAATCATTGTATTGTCAGGTCTCCAATTTTGTACACATGTCATATTTGGATGCTGTACCACAACAGAAGAGAATTCTATTCACATGATAACTTGCGGGGTGGACAGGGTCCGTCATATCTGTGGGATCTATCTTGATGTGTGCACAGCAGTGTAGATGTGTAGTCATCTTGTGTAGGCCTGGCTTCATAGTCACATGGGTACATTTGAATGTGTGCACTTGAGTAGTCATACAGTGTGATTGGCCTGTCATTGGCTGAAGTGTTGATGTGTATGTGCCCCTGAACATGACACCTACACACATGTATGATCCAGGTAATGAGTTCCAGTTTGTTTACATTATCAGACACCTGCTTTAGATTGTGGGCACATGTAGGAGTTGTTGGTTGAGCAACGTGCAGTGTGTCGGTATGACCTTGCAGTCCTGGGGTAAACCTACTTGTTGTCGCTGTCATTTGTGAGTATGCAGAGTTTGTCACTGCAATGTCTGTGTTGTGGTTTGATGATCAGCCATGGCTCTTGCTTACGTTTGTGCTCACTGTGCTGACCTGCTCAGGCAAACTAACATTATAAGTGACTTTTCACATACATTAATGTCATTTGACACTTTTTTTACCACTATGTGGTATTAAGAGTCATACCAGCCCCAAGAGGGGCTTTTGATGCCTACACATTGTGTGTTACTCCTCTATGTGTTTTTGCTCTGTACACTCCTCACCTGTCCAATACTAATGTACACACCACTTCAGTCTAATATCTTCCACCCCATGCCTTGCCAGTGTGTGACCCTCCCCACCACTTCATAGTGTGACACTATACTGTGGGAGGATGATCTGTGTCCAGGACCAATGTTCCACTCAGGACTGTTTCACAATTTGTTATGTGCTATTTTCTTCTACTTGATTGCAGTCATGGTTGCTCATGTACAGTGCAGATGTTTTTCCAGCACGGTCCTCTAGTCATGTTCCATGCATCTGTGTTTTCCAGAGTTGTGCAGCAGTAGGTGATAGCTAAAATGTATGTCTGTTTGCTGAGGTAATGCTACCCATCCTTAGTGTGATGTGATCTGTGCCCTGTGATGATTTGTGATGTTGAAGTTCATGGCAGAGCACTCAGATATGTGTGATACAGGTTTTGGTGGTGTTCACACACTGCTTACTGTGCATGCACTGCTGTCAGTGTATGTTGCATTGTCCTTGCCTGGCGTAAGTCCCCCTGATGTCCAGCTGAGTTTGCTATGTAATGATTTTGTATGTGCATATGTTGTGTATTTGTGGTTGAGGGATGCAGTCTTTGGCCTGTGTTGGCTCTTTCTACTGACAGGTCCATGTGTGTGTAATGTTATTTTTGCATGGCATTGTGTGTGAGGAGTTTGTGTATTGGAATACATTCAGATGTGTGTTGAATTTGTAGTGTGCATTTCTTGTGTGAATGTCTCATGCAGCAATGTGGAGTCTTGTTCATTAGCTTGTTTTGAGTGCACAATTGTGCTATGGCCTCCTATATTTGTACACTCACTTGTCAGGATTGTGCATGTGCATGCTTGTGCTACACATTGACACCATGCTCACTTTGTAACTGGTGGAGTGACTATGTCTGTGTTTGCAGATTTGTCTTATTGCACACAGTTAGTGTTCATGATTGGCATTTGATCATGTATTTTTTGATTGGTTTGGATGATGGTGTCTGTGCAGCTGGCCAGAGTAGAAATGTTATCTATTCCGGTGCTGTCTAGGATCACATTGCCTATCCACTGTTTGGCTGCACATGGCTGAGCTTGTTGGACTTCTTTTGATGTGGTTTGTGATACATGTGTTTGGCAATTGGTTTGGGATCAGCTTTGGTTCAGACATCCCTGAGTGGGATTCTGACATTTGTAGATACACACCAGGGTGTGGCATTGGTTATCAGGAAAGTCACAGGACCTTATTTTCACCTTTATCTGTGCTTCTCACAGGTGTTGAGTAGTGAAGGTGGGAGATGGGTAGATGAGGGGTATGTGTGAAGGTCATACTTGGGTTTGACAGTCAGGGAGTGTCACAATGAGCCATGAGTGTTGTGCTGGTGGCATACACATGTCAAGATAGTTGACACAGATGAGGGACTGGTCACTGTATGGTTTATGACAGGTCCTATCATCCTGTGCCAATGCATTGCTTGCATTGCTGTATCACAGAGATATTGCACAGATGTTACTTTAGTTCAATTTCAATCACTGTGCCACCCATGTATGATTTTACAGCCTAGGTGTAGTGTGATATGTGGTACCTCTTGCATGTCATGTACAAATGGTATCTGAAATTTCTCTATGCTTTTCCTGCACTGTGCACTCCACTTTAGGCTAGTTTAGTTATTATCATACAGTGCAGCTGACTTATGGTATGTGTATGAGGCTAAGTTTAAGTGTGTGAGCTGTCTGAAGGACTTGACATGCAGTGTGAACAGTTCCAAGGTTGTTAATCTGCACAGTGACTCTTCATTTCTTGAATTATTCACTTTAATTCACATCAGTGGAAGGCAGGTGTGAGGAGGAGGGTTGTCATGAGTCTCAAGTCAGAGTTTCCTGCTGTCAAGATGGACTCTTCCTGACACTTTGGCATTCATTCACTACTTTGTAGTTGGTGCTCCCTTTGTTGAGGTGGAGTAATGGTGTGTAGGTGTTCTGTGAGTTGGCAGTGTAGTCAGTGTTGTTGATTTACTGGACATACTCACATGGTGCCATTTATTGCAGCTGTACACTTGTGAGTCAAATGCACAGTGGTGCTTACTATGAGTTTGCTGTTTGAGTCAGGAATTTCTCACTGTGTTGCATGGTATGGGCTGTCATTGTGTGATATGGTCAGCCATTGTATGTGATGGGCCTATCAATGTCTGCTTGGGGGCTGTGGTGATCTGTGATTGTGTGGCAGTGGTGTCTAATATGATGTGTCATCTACCTGGGCTCACTGACTCATTCCAACACCTTGTTGGACTACTGTGAAATACACATACACACCCTGCTTGGTCTGCCCTCCTCTGTTCCACATTGTATTTGGACTGACCCTTATTTGTGTACAATGATGACTATTGTCATTTTGGAGGGACTCTTGCCTCACCCCACACTCTTGTTACTATACAATTGGTGATGATCCTAATGAGATGTCACCATAGACAGTGTCCCTGCACATGACTTCTTGCTGCAGATATGTTGTGCTGAGTGGTGCTTCTTTTATGATACATGTACTGTGGATGTTGTGATGTTGGTCTTGCTTGTCTGGGGCAATGTCCTAGACTCCTACTATATTGTGGACAGGTTTTCCCGCGGCTTCACCGCTGCGGTGACATGACCGGCACGACTGGGCTAGTTGCAATAATTTCTATGGGGATGGGTGATGCAGAGGTGACAATTTGTGACGTTTAAGACATGTGCACTTAGGCTAGGGTATATGTTCCTGTCTCCACCAGGGTGTCTGATGTAGACAGGACACGTATTTCTGCGCGACAGTTGTGTGTTGTCGTTGTACAGGGGTTGTACAGGGGATGTGTCATTGACTTACCTGTGGTAGTGGATGAGGTACACCAGCGGAAGGGCTTGTAGAGCAGGATCCATGGCGGCCAGGAACGTGTGGAGGTGTCTCGGACTCGAGTTTCTATCTCCGCAGTTCTGCTTCCGCCGTCTCCGAGGGGCTGGTTTCTCCGCTGCGCTCTGATGGGCTGGTTAAGGCATCGTGATTTGTCCGGCGGTTGAACGTCATTCTGCACGGCGGTCTTTCTCCATTGGCTTCCTCCGGCACCGTTGCGGAACCAAAAATCTGGCGGATCCGGAAACTCTGCGACGGATGGGAAATGGGCTATCTTTGCCCATTGTAATATGGCGGTCGCAGGGACCGCCGCAGGAGTAACTAAATGGACGTTTTCCACCACTGCCAGCACCGCTAAGGTGCCTACGACCGCAATCGTAATCAGCCTCTTAATTAGGTTTATTATCCAGCACTTTCCCTGAGTTTAGTTAGTTTTGGAGTTGCAATAGTAATTTAATTTGGTTTATTATCCAGCACTTTCCCTGAGTTTAGTTAGTTTTGGAGTTGCAATAGTAATTTATTATTTTTTATTATCCAGCACTTTCCCTGACTTTATTTTGTTTTGGAGTTGGAATAGTAATTAATTTGGTTTATTATCCAGCACTTTCCCTGAGTTTTGTTGGTTTTGGAGTTAGGAATAGTATATTTATATTGTTTATTAGTATTTTATTTTTATATTTTGTATTTTCATATTTTGTATGTACATTTAAATAAAAAAGTAGATGTATGTTAGTTATTGTTGTAAACATTTTTATTAGTTACACATGTTTTTTTCTATTTTAGAGTTTATTTGTCATCAGTTGGTTTTGTTATACATTTCTTCAAAATATTAAACACATTATTCAGGTATTTTGATGTTTTTCAAAATTTATTACAAAGTTTAATATATTTTTAACATACAGTTTTCTTGTAGAATTGGAAAATTAACAATAGTTTTTAATATACATTTTTCATGTAGAATTGGAAAATTAACAATATTTTTTAACATACATTTTTCATGTAGAATAGTAAAACTAACAATAATTTTAACATACATTTTTGATGTAGAATTGGACAATTAACAAATATTTTTACGTACATATTTTTTAAAACATATTTGACTTTGATTGTTTATTATTTTTTATGATAAAAGTAAACATTTGTATTCATTTTTAAACAATTTTTTAATACATTTTATATAATTTAATTTTTTCAACAATTATATAATATGTATTGTACATAGTTTTGGGGTATATTTTATTATTTAGTATATTGAATATTATTTGTATTCAAATAATATTTAATATATTAAATAATTTACAAATATATATTTCACATATATTTTTTAATTATACATTTTAATATTTTTGGTAAATATACAGTAAATGAAATAAACACATTTTAATATATATTAAATATTATATTTTTTGTTTTTGATAATATAATATTTAATATATATTTCACAATTTTTGTATATTTTTGCAACATTTGTAAAAAAATTACAATATATAAAAATATAAATTTATTTTGCATTTTAATATTATTTCTACATTCTTTTCTATGAGGAGTAAGTCTTTTTTCATTTTTATTACGCGGCCATTTTTTTCTAGTTTCCTCGCTTTTCTATCTATTTGTTTAGTTTTTAGGTCATTTTGGAAGATGGAACCTCGCGGTTGGGAGCTGCGTTTCGTCGCTTATGGTAAGTTTGATTTATTAACTTTTAAGGTAGTTTTAGGGTAGGGGCAAGGTAGTAGTAGTGTAGTTAGCTTTGTGAGAATCGTATTTGTTTGTTTTTGGTGTAGTTAGGTGTTGTTTTGGTAGTTTAGTGTTTTATGTGTTTGCCGTAGTGTTGGATTGAGTAGAGTGTTATGTAGTGTTAGTTATGTGTTATTTAATTGTGTTATTTTGTGTTTATTGTTAATGTTTGTGGGTTTGTACGTTTTATTGTGGGTGGGTGTTCTTTTATTTTCTTTACAGGTTTTCTGGATCGTGAACGGATGGTGGTGTCGAACCATTTTTTTTTTTTTTTTAAACGGAAAATGTTTTTTGTTTATTTAAAACAAGTTATTTTACATTTCCTTTTCTCTTTTCGGGTTTGTTGGAGCGGTTTTTTTAAAGCTATTTTTCGGGTTTTTGAGGGTTTCGTTATTGAGAGGATTGCGTCATTTGAGCCTTTTTTCTACAGTTTAATTTTTGCATTTTTTTTACACTAATTTGTGGGTTTTTGGGGGTTTCATTTTTGAGAGGATTGCGTCGTTGGATCATTTTTTCTACAGTTGTATTTTTGCATTTTGTTGGGGTTCTCTTTTCCAATGGATTTGTTTTTCGATTTATTGGATTTCCAGGATTGTCTACTGCTACATAACTGTAAGTTATTTTTTATTATTATGGGTGGGAAATGTTTTTTGTTACATTGATTTGTTTGTATTTTTTTTAATTTTAATAATTATATTATGTCATATATAAATGTGTTATTTTTTACATTTTATATGACAGTTATAATTATTAATTTAAAAAAGAGTAGAATTTTGTTGTTTAAATGTTTGGAAATTTTAAATGTTTATGGTGTTTAGTATTGTTGTTGTTTACAGTATAGATGTAGCTATCATGTCTAAGTATTCTAGACCTTTGGTGTTTGCAAATAGTCTAGTTTTATGTTGTAGATATTCATACATCGTTTTAGTTTGTTTACTTAGTTATGGGCCTATTTTAGGGGGTCATTACGATGGTGGGCGAACTGGAGTCCGCCCGCCATCGTGGTGGGGATCGGGACCGACCGCCCGCCATGCATGCGGCGGTCCCACACTACTAATTAGGATGCGACCGCAACCATGGCAGTCGCATCTTGCTATTTAACATTGCGGCGGGTGCTGACTGCAGCACCCGCCGCGATGCCAAAAAAGCAGGTTGTGCATTTCACTGCACTACGTGGCAGGCATCACACAGTGCCTGCCACTTAGTGCTGTGAAATGTAGGGGGGTACTATGGGTACCCCCCCAGTGCACCCACACCTCCCCCAACACAAGGGGGGCCCACAACGGGCCCCCAAAACAAATCCCCGCCAGCCTTTCCATGGCGGTTTCGCCGCCATGGAAAGGCTGGCTGTAGCCAGCATCCTAATTTGGCGGACGGTGCCTGCTAGGCACACACACCATTTTAGCCTATCTGGACCTTCCGCCAGGCTATTGTAATGATTGCCTGTGGCGGTTCCATGGCGGACGGCCTTTGCGTCCGCCACGATCGCAGTCTGGATCCCGCCGCCATCGTAATGTGGCGGGGGAAAATCGCGGTCCGATGGCAGAAGACCCGCCACCGCACGGCTGCCGGTGGCGGGCCTTCCGCCATCATAATGACCCCCTTAGTTAGGGATTGCTCTAGCCTTAGCTCTTGATACCTTTGTTCTTTTTTGATTGCTTCTATAAGTTTATGTAGGGTTGGTTGTCCTCTTCCTTTTGTGGTTTGGAAGGCATTGTGCCATCCTTCCACTGCATTGTTTGTTTTTGCTTTCTGAGCTAGAGTACTGTCATATACGTTCTTATCCAATAGGGGTGCGCAGCTTTAGTAAGTCCAAAAGTCAAATAGTAATTATAAAAATAATTTCTTTATTTCAAATCAGTAAAATTTACCCAGTTTAAGAAACTCCAGCCAACGCGTTTCATTCCCTTTCTGGGAATTTCATCAGGGCAATAGAAGAATAACATCTAAGATGTTTCCTCCTACAGTGGCAGATGTTAGTGTTCTGTTGACATCAAAGAGCAGGGATTCCTCCAAAGTCAGTGTGCGTCCTTGTGTGCGTCAGATAACGATATCTCAATTGCCCCTCTAATGGAGACGAATGTGAAAGTTCTTTGATGTCAAGATGGATGTGTTCACCCAAGATCGAAATGTATCCTTATAAGAGCCTATTCCTCTTACGTCGTATAATAAAACGTGGTAGAGTCCTATAGTACAGGTCCAGTGTATTGCACCGGAGCCATCAAAACACCCGCAGGTATGATAAATCCTGCCAGCCCAACTCTGTACGCCGAACAAGTAGTTCGCCTCTCCGTGTAGAAAAAAGGTATTTGGAATTTGGGATGCCTACCGTGCCCTGACCTATGTAGCTTTCCCACCCAAGTATCTTCAAAGTAGTCTAGGAAGGGAGTTAGTTTAGTTTCATTTGCCTGATAGAAGGGGCTTTCAAGAAGTAGGTATAATGGTTTGCTACTTCAGTTGTGGGTACATAGGGCAGGGCTATGAATTTTTTATTTGGTAGGCAAAGTTGCTATTGGTGGCATAATCTATACTTAAAGTAGATTTTTGTAGGCACATCCAGATACTTTGATTAAAGTGGTAGTAGCAACCTTGTATTGCAGTGTGTAGGTATATTTTTAAAATTGATTGAATCATTGATTGTTCAAAATCAATTATGATTTTTTGCGGCAAAGTAGTTGTCGGTGTATTGTTTTAATATTGTTAGGAGTTCTATGTATGTGGTGTTTTGTTTATTAGGGAGCAGTGCGTATATGAATGGTATGTTAGTATCTTCATATTCGCCGTAGATTGTTTATAATTGATAAAAAGGCTTGGGGCAAACTTTGAATGTGCCAACCATCATCCACGTCTCGCAGTTTTTAAGTTTTTGTAAGTTGTTATTTGTTGCAAAGTTGAGTATTTGTTTTTCATGACTTTTGTTGTCATGGAGAAGGAATTTTTCATCTTTGTGATGGTATATTCACGTAATATTTGTATTTCAGCAAACGTTTGAGGGGTGGGTGGTGTTTGAGCTGTAGCTCTTTTAGTTCGGGAAATTAATCTCTTTAGAGTGGGGATAGATGGTAGTTGTCCCGTGACATGCTCAGGTACCCTAGTTAACACATTTTTAAGTGTTTGGGTACTTGTTCGTTGTGAGCTGGTACTTGCTTCTCTGATTGTCTCGAGAGCATCTCTAACTTCAATTTCAGTTACATTGGGGGGATGGTTATGTTCTTTGGCATTTACTACATTGGTATCTATCGTAGTGGCTCTCCCATAACAAGAGTTAGAGTAATATTTACTGCATTTCCAGCGTGCTTTGTTTCCACTCATTTTCTCTTGGGTATAGGTATAGCCCATGTAGCAGAGAAGTAGTTTCCCCTTTTGTGAAGTAATGAATTTTGCTCCCTCTGCCATTTTTTGGTTAATCTGTGAATATATGTATATATATTTATTAATTATACGATTTTGAACAGTAAACATTTTGTATAATTAATATGTTTTTAAAAAACTTACATGTATTTTGATTTGATTTTCTTGATGGATTTTCTTTTGATTGTTGATGTTTATCCACTTGTTTTTTTTTCTGTTGGTTTAAAAGCAAAATGTTATTGTTATTAAAGTGTTACATTTTATTGTATTTATTTATTTATTTAGTTTCTATTTTTATTTAGTTGTGAAAAAAAATACTTACTATTTTTCGTTGATTTTTTTACGATGATTTTGTTGTAGGTTGCAGTTTGTAGAAGCTGGCAATAGAAAAATATTTGTTAGTTATATTTGATTTTTAATTTATTTTAATTTTGTTAATTAGTTTGTTGTATTTGTTGGTTAATTTATATACTTACTTAATTTTATATATTTTTTAATGTTATCGATATTTTTGTGTTCTATATTTTTGTTGTCGATATTTTTGTGATTGAGATTTATTTGAATGATATTTTTTAATCAATGTCAGTTTCATTTCTATTTTGTGTATTGTGTGTCAGTATTTTTGTTTACAATATTATTTACCCGATAATTCTGAAGTTCAATGTTATGAGAGTCGATGTTGTATCAGTGATCCCAATTAAACATCCTCAAAGTTATTATGGTTGCCTTTGGAGACAGAACTTTCTCTCTGGTCACAGCAAATGAATTGAACAAACTCTCTTTAGATCATCGCAAGCTGCCTTCTCTCACTGTCTTACAAATGAAATTGAAAACTTTCTTTTACACTTCATTAACATAATACATTTTTGTTTGATTTTATCTGGTTGCTATTGTGTTATTCTCTACACCGCCAAGAAACCTCATAGTGTAATAGCCTATAACATAATATCACATAAATATGCCACTACAGCAGAACAGAGTAGAGCCCATCAATCTCTAAATAAAGGTCATACGGCCACATGTATGACCGAATCATTGTACGAGTTCCTAATGTCGACTTTTTGCGACTCGCAATTAGGAAGTGGGGTCGCAATTGACCTACCTCATCAATATTCATGAGGTAGGTCGCAATTTGGGACCCATTGGGAATCACTAAAAGCACAGTGATGGTGGCCTGCTGGGGACAGCGTACTACCATGTCTGTGTTTGGTTTTATAAAAAGCAACACTTATTTTTTTTAATGCAGCCCATTTTCCTTAAAGCAAAAAGGGATGCATTTCAAAAACAAAAATGAAACGTTTCAGTTTAATTTTTTAAGAGTTGGCAGTGGTCCGTATCATCACTGCCTGCTTTTAAAAACATTTTCGCCACCATTCACAAAGGGGACCCTTCCCGTTTGCAACTGGCTTACCACCTACTTGAACTAGACAGAAACTATGAATGTTTTGCGACCGTATTCCTGTTGTGAAACATTCATACATCCCCTGCTACTCGCTATTAAGAAAGGACACCCTTGACACACTCCTTCCTAATATCAACTCACAAACCCTATTTTGTGAGTCGGTAATAGGTTACGAAATCGCAAAATAGGGTTAGTGCATGCCAAAAGGCTATTTAGCGGTCACAAACGGCCCGATTCTCCATTTGCGACAGCTAAAACCTTTTGTACATGTGGCCCTTAGTATGTTTGACAGATGTCATATTAAAAATGTACAGAAAGTTCGATGGTACAGAATGCGCAAGCAACATGTTCTTGAAAGATTTAAAACAAACACTTTATTATACATGTCCATAACACATAGGCAGTAGCTTATGTTAAAATGTATTACGAGATAAAAGTAAAACAGTTGTAACAGCATCTGTTTGTGTTGTACTCAAGCAGTGAATTACATGAAATCACATAGATTAATTTTCGTAAAGCACGATGAAAGCTCAGATTGCACATCTAATTTGATGCTACAGCTATTTCACTTTTGCTGACTCGAAAGGTGATTTTTGTTGGCCGATTTTTTAACGAAGACATTTTATTTCAAAATTCAGTGGAAATAAATTATTTTTTTATTTTCACAAGAAAGTTATCTAAATTAATTTACCTTCCTAGTCGAATTTTACATAGTGTATGAAAAGAAAAGTGTAATCTTTAGCTTCAATATGTTAGCAAGCAGACTGATTACACACAGTAAACACGTTGCCAAGCAGCTTGTTTTATCTATGAAGAGTAAAACCATATTTTTAATTATTTTTACACTGCTCAGTCATATTTGATGATTTGACCCCTGTAAATTGAATATGGTAAAAAAACACAGAAGACGCAGCCATGTTCCATTTTTTCTGTGCGAACATTGTACTATGCTTTTTGCAGAAGAACAATTCGTTGAGTTACATTTTAGATTAAGTAATTACAGTTTAGTCTTGCGGTATCATAACAGAGTAAAGCTTCCCTCTTTGTCGCTATTATTTTCTATCATTATTCTCTTTTAGAACTATTCAAGTGGGGCTGATTGGAAAAATCGGCTTTGATGGTCTTTGAAAATCCTTGGAGTCATGTATTTTTCGGCTGGCAGGTTTTGAATTTATGGACGCGTTTCCAGGTGTGAGCTAGCAGGTTGTCGCTAGCGTCTGTTCAGAGATACAAAACAGGCCCTCACCATACTAGGGCGAGGTTACTGGATTGCCAGCCGATACAGTTAAGAGTGGCAGAGGCGTTTTTGGCTCCCATACGGTGCCTGGGGGTTAAACACCAAAGGTAGAGGGGATGGACACAGCTGCGCTCTCAAACCTGCCTCGGGCACAAATAAAGAGATCTAATGTAGTATGACGGTGCTGCAGTAGGGAGACACAGACAGAAAGCCACTTCAGAGACAAATTAACGCAGTAACATCTGCCGCCCAGTTTCCATCGAGTGACAGGGGACAGCAGGTACAGATCGAAGTCCCCAAATAAACAGCTTCCACTAAGTCAGCACTGCTTTTGTAGAAATCAATCAAACATACAAGAGTTTGCTCTCGGATCTGTCACAGGAGCAACTTCCTTTTTGGTGGCAATAAACAAACTGCAAATACAGGCTGGGAATATTCTATCAACAAGTGAGTGTGTTATAGTATTTCTTTTACCACCCTCTTTCTGCATATTTAATTATAAAACTGAAAAATATCAATTGCAACATACTTCTGTTGCTTCATGGTTCAGCTCACTGATTCTGCCGGCAAAACCCCATTTTAATGATAAATAGTAAGGCCCATATTTATGAAGACTTTGGGGCATATTATCTAGGAAGTGGCAGTGAGAGGCGTTAGCCTCCTTGGCTTAACGCCTCTCATCGCCACTTCGGAAGCGCCAGGCTGCACCATATTACCAAGGATATGGTGCAGCCTGGCGTCTCCCCCTGCGATGGCGCTAAGTCTCACGACTTAACGCCAACGCAGGCACCCTGCACCAGAGTGCAAGGGTGTCTGCGAGCAGGGAGGTTTGTTTATGTACAGGAAGGTGTCCCTTCCTGTACATAAACAATCCTAAAATGCCATTTTGTAACTTATATGTGTGCTGCTTCATGCACCACACATGTAAGTTACAAAACGGCATTTTTAAAAAGGTTTGTTTATGTACAGGAAGGGACACCTTCCTGTACATAAACAAACCTTGGCATTTTGCTTTTTCCATGTGTGCTGCACAAGGCAGCACACATGGAAAAAGCAAAAACGAGAAGAAATGAAGCATTTCTCCTCGTTTTGCCACCTTAAGACCAGAATTTTCCTGGTCTTAAGTTCGGCGCTGCCACCTATTATCGCCTCTCTTGATAATAGGTGGCAGCGTCAAAGTGAATGGGTGTTGCGGTGGAACGCCCACCGCAACACCCACTGCACGTCCCTTTCACGCTAATTTTAGCGTGAAAGGGGCCCTATTAACAAGGCAGCGTTAAGCCACTTAACGTGGCTTTTAGGCACGTTATGTGGTTTAACGCTGCCTTGGTAATAGGGCGCTGACCCTATCGCCACCACAACGTCACAAAAAGTGACATTGTGGTGGCGATAGGGGCTTGGTAATATGCCCCCATGTGTTCTTGCGTTATGCTTGGCAATGCAAGGACAACACAAAGGCTACAGTGTTATTTACAAAGCCAGGCAAGGCCTGATTGGCAAAGAAATGTAACGCAAGGCAGCTTCTTGTGCTGTGTTACGTTACATTCTAACTTGGGAGGCGTTCCATGGGTGGAGCATGGGCATTCCCATGTATCCACCCACGGATTTTGGTGCATTCCCAGATTTACAAAGACTTGCAAACCTGGGAAAGCATGAAAAAGCTACGCCTTCCTAAGTGAGCTGTAACGAGGAGAAATATCTTTATCTCTCCTCGTCATTTTCTCTTTCCAGTGTGCTCCTTTCTGTAGCACACATAGAAATAGAAAAATGCCTATAAGGATTGTTTCTGTGCAGGAAGGTGTCTCTTCTGCACAAAAACTATGCTGAGAATATTGCAGGCACCCTTGCACTATGGTGCAAGAGTGCTTGCATTGGCGATAGGCTGCACACAGTGCACCAGTGAAAGGAGAGAGCAGAAACGCTCCATATCTTGTAAATATGGAGCATTTCTGTCCTCTCCCTTTCATGTAACGCAGTGCAGCAACATCATTGATGTCATTTGAGATGTCATGAGTGATGTCATCAGTAATGTCACTGACCATGTCATGAGTGATGTAATATGTGAGGTCATAAGCAGTGCATTGTGGGGGCACGAGTTATAGTTAGCTCAGCTAACTATAACTGCTGAATTTTTCTGGTTTTGTATGAGTGAAATGTCAGCCTAACTATAACGTCTATGTAACCTCTGGATTTTCAGTGAATTTATAAGGTTTTTTAAAATTATATTTCCTAACTATAACGTCCCGGTAACTTTTGTTTTTTCCAGTAAATTTATAAGGTTTTTAAATGCTAATTCCTAACTATAACGTCCTTGTAACCTTCCTCATGATTGTGCACTGTGGTGGCAATGACCTAGGCACCTTGACTGGGGTAGAACTGGAAATCCTAATGAAAGAAACCTTTGCAGAACTGATGTTGCTTTTCCCTCACACTGTCCTGGTGTACTCCTACATATGCCAAAGACAGAAATGGAAGTGGTCAAATAAATTCTATCCACTCATTGAGAAAGCCAAGAAACATGTTAATAAGACAGTTTCTGCATTCCTCAGAGACCATCGCATGGACTGCATCTATAACAACAATCTGCGTTTTGACATGCATGGAATTTATAGAAATGACGCAGGGCACTTTACAGATGAAGGCAACAGGGTGTATCTACATAACCTGAAACTCTGCATCTGGTCTTAAAAACACAACCAACACAACGGCTCTTGTCAGAGCCACCATAGTACCCGAAATATTGTGAAGTTTTTTTCTAAAGTGTTTTTCTTTCTTTAGTTTTTGTGGATCTTCGCAATGACGTCACGATGGACGAGTACACGTTGCAAAAACAGAAAACAAAAGCAGACATTCAATGGCCACTAACACATCCAAAAATAATATGTAAAAAAATCCATTCTGAACATTGCACTACACAAATTACTAAATACGTACTTTTTTCAAAGCATGTTTAAACTTATATTTTTGTACTAAGTTTCTTTAAAAACCATCTTTCAGACCTATTTTCAGTTTTTGTGGTTATTTGGGGTACGTGATGAAGTCGTTAACCGCTACAATCGCACCTTTTTCCATAACATTTAAAACACATATATCCACTGTAGGAAGCTGGCTTTGTATATACTATACCAAAGTAAGGTATAGCATGCACAGAGTCCAGTGGAACCCTAAAGTTAGGCAGAGGTTAAAGTAGATAATACCTTACTCTCTATTTATGGTAGTGTGGGCGAGCAGTAAGGCTTTATCAGAGGGTAGTGCTAAGCATTTATTGTACACACTCAGGCAAGAAATGATGTCACACACTCAAAGACTGAACTCAGACCAATTGGTTTTTATAAAAATATTATTTAGTCAGATTTTATTACTAGAACCAAATCATAGGCAAAATCATAATTTCTAAGGCAAGGTATCAAGAATACACATTTGTCATTCACTTGGTTTTGTTACTGGTTTGTAAAAACAGTCAAAATTACTCTATAGTTACTTTTCTTACACAGTGAGGTTTCTCTAGATACCACGCTGGTACATTTCCTAAGAGGAAGGAAAAAGAAGATAATGAGATTTTTAATACAATTACAGTTTTGCAGGATTACTCACGAGAAACTCTTAATCCTGGGAGAACAAAAATGAAGTTATGTGTCCGTGAGTACAGTTCATCAAGATGGAAACTCGGTTAGCACCGCCAGCGACACAGGGGCGGCCGTGTGCAGAGTGTCGGGACCACACGTTAGTAATGGGCTAAGCAAGGTCGTTGGTTTGGGGACTGCGGATGAGCAGGCCACCTAGTTGATTGGACAAAAAGCTCCTGGGGTAGAGGTCGGCACTGAAGGGCCCAATGGCCAGAACAAGAACTACACCAGTGGCCCAGAGGCGGCCGGATGTAGGATGCGATCGTCGGGGTTCCCAAGGTTTCTCAGTGGAGACCGTCGGTCTTGGGCTATGTTGCAGATTTGGTCAGGAATTTCTGGGAGTTAGTCAGCGACTAAACAGGCGAATGGGGTCTTTGGGAGTTGATGTCTTGTGACAGCAACACTCGCAGACAGAGTTGGTCAGACGGAGTTGGTCAGACAGATGCGATCGGTCTTCTTGGACCGATTCGGTTAGAGAGACGGTCGGGGTGTCGCCATTGGTCGCAGTTGGAGGGGACCTCTCAGATAATGGCTGTAGGCTCGGGTTGGAAGCTTGTGGATGTTCAGGGGTCACCAGAACCCAGGCTAGGTTCACCAGGGGGACCTCCTTAGGGTATTGGGCCTCTCAGGCTCGGGACACCGGGAGCCGAGTGGTGGGGACTCACGGAGTCGGCCGGAGTCAGAGTTGGTTGGTTGGTTGGTTTTGAGCAAGTCTGGTGCTCACAGGAGACAAAGACTTTTTGGTTGCAAAGACAGTGCAGTTTCTCTGGGTTTTTGAGGGCTGCTGGCTGCAGGACACATCGAGGTTCTGATGGAGGAGTCTGAGGTCGGGACAGACAAGTAGGGCTGGAGCCAGTTGGTGTCCTCCTCTTCCTTTCTCCAAGCAGTTGTTCAATCCTTCTTCATCTGTTTTCCTCTTGTCAGCTCTGGTCTGAGGAGGCAAGGTTTGGGGGTGCCCCTGAATACTAAATTAAGGGGCATTTCAGGTAGGTACAGGTCAGGGCCAATGGGTCCCGTCGTTGGAGTGGGTACACCCCCTATTATGCCACCCTCCAGTGGGATGGGGACATAAGCCTCACTCTGGTTGGCTGGGTCCCCCTATCTTCAAGATGGCAGGGACTGAGATTTGTGCTTCACCTCACCTCCCACACCTGAGGGGTGGGGTTGGCAAAGGTGGGCACACCTCTCTTCCTAACTTGGTTTTCCCACCAATTCTCCTGCCCAAAGTGGGGGTCAGAACCAGTGGAGGCCAGTTGCTGGGAGCAGCAAATGGCTGGGGGTATCTCACAAAGGCAGTAAGCCTTTGAAGCTTCCCCTCCTTGGATGCTGCCCATCATGGGGAAGGAGGCTTGGCACCTCGTCCCAGGATGTGCTTTGTTTCAGGACCCCGAGAGCGGCAGGCTCTTGACCCAGGGGTCCAGAAACATGTCTGGTGGTGGCAGTTGGTGAGCAGCCATCAGCCAGGACACTAAAGGTAAGTCTTTTTTCAGGGGGCATCTCTAAGATGCCCTCTGAGTGCAATTTTCATTAAGTCCCACACTGGCATCAGTCTTGGTTTAATGTGCTGAGAAGTTTAACGCCAAACTTCCCAGTTTTCAGTAAAGCCATTATGGTGATATGGAGTTCGTAATGACAAACTCCCATACCATATACTTTTTATGGCATTACTGCACTTACAATGTCTAAGAATTGACTTGGACACTGTAGGGGTACAGGGCTCATGCACCTTTACCCTCAACACTGGTATAGTGCACCCAGCTAGAGGGATGAGTTACCTGTGCCAGGGCAATGGTTTGTAGGCATGGTACACAGGGATGTGTGCCATGTTGACTCTTCACTTTGTTCTGCACCAAAACACACAGCCTGCAATGGCAGTGCATATGTGTAAAGGTACAGGGCCTCTAAGGGTGGCACAAAAAGTGCTGCAGCCCTTAGAGGCCTTCCCTGGTCACAGTGCCCTTGGCACTTGTGGTGCCTTTTACAAGGGACTTATATGTGGCCAGAGAGTTGGCAATTGGGTTGTGCAACAGTACAGTTTAGGGAAAGAACATAGGCCATGGGTACCTGGTTGGCAGGAACCCAGGGCATACTTCGTCAAAGTCCATCAACATTTAGGGAAAAAGAGGGGGGCAACCATGCAAAAAGGGGCACTTTCCTACATCCACACATACTACAGTATTTTATACACTAGGGGTTTCTTACAGTATTCTCTAAACTCATGTTTTTCTAGAGAGTTTCAATAAAAACCATCTCTTAAACCTATTTTATATTTTTGCTGTGACTCCAGAGATCGCGATGACGTCGGTAATCGCGATCTCCTCGGACACGTCATGAAAACAGAAAACAAAAAGCAGGAATTCAATAGCCACCACCACACTGAAAAATTATAACTATATAATTCATTCTAACCATCAAATAGTTAACTCACTATTTAAATTACTCTATAATAACATTTATCAGAATCTCAATATCTCTATAACAATGCGTATTAATGATTCAATGATACATGCCATAACGTCTGTTATGTAGCCAACGCTCATTTCCTCATGCACAGAAACTGTGAGGGCACTGTGGGGGACACACAAGAGGTGTCTCGGAAAGGAGTTTTCTACAGTCTGTAGGTCAGCCTGATTGACATACCCCCAAACCTCACTCCCATAAACTGCCTTAGAAATGCATTTAGCCTGCAAATCTTTATTAAGGCCTTGATAAATCTCCTTCCTACTCTTGAGGCAAAACTAAACAGAGCAGCATTTGCCCATGTAATTTCTCCTTCCTCTTGCTCACAAGAGGGCACCAAGTCAGCGAGGAGTCAAACAACAATTCCAGATAAGAAAAAACTCTCATCTTGGGAGGACCCTGGACCCCAGGGTAAACCTACATGACTTAGTCGTGCGAGGGCCAACCACCATTACGAAGGATTTTTTTACGTTGACCGATAAATCCAGATCCTCCATGAAGTTGGCAAAAGAGTTCAGTAGGGACTGTACTCCCTGGTGGTTTTGGCCATAATGACAGCACCGTCTGAATATAGAAGCACCAGTAAACACCGGGCACCACATGTGGACAATCTGCTTTAGTGTCAATCAAGGCCTGTTCCAATCTGTTAATATATAAATTAAATAGAAAAGGAGCCAGGATACAGCCCTGTCATACCCCTCTTTTAATGCAAAAACTTTGTGAACATTCAACGTCTTTTAAGTAACATACCAAGGCCATGGTATTCGTGTGTAGATCTCTTAAAAAGAGGACAATATCACAGTCCACCCCCATGGATAACATGATCTGCCATAATGTTGCTCGGCTTACTCAGTCAAACTCTGGGGACAAATCCATTAACCCCAGATGAATCAAACCGGGGTGGGCAATGGTATATTTGCCTAGGACCATGTAAAAGTTCAAGCACTGGTCCATTGTTGACCTCCTGGAAGGAAAGCTGTACTGCACTTCTGAAAGAATGTCATTTTCCTTGGCCCATTTCCCTAATCTATCCTGGAGAATTCGCCCTACGACGTTCACGACTGAATCAAGCAGTGAAATGGACCGGTAACACAAGGGGTTGTCCCTGTCCCCCTTCTTGAAGATGGGGATGATGATAGAGGACAACCATGACAGGGGCAGTCCCTCCCTTACCACCACATTTATAAGAGAGGTCTATACTGGGGCCCATACCGCTACATCACAGATATATATGTCTGGGGGGATTCCTTCAGGTCCAGGGGCCTTGCCCTTAGTTAAATCAGATATACCCTTCTTAACTACCTCAAGGGAAAATATCAAATTTGAGGGTGCTGCCACTATCCCCTCCCCCTGCATTGACAGATTGTGAAATCGCATACACCTCCTCAAAATTGGAGACCCACCAGTCCTCTGTGATATGAGGCGCCAAAGACGTCGCAGTTTCCGGAGCCAGGAAGGGGCCATTAACTAATTCCCAGAATTTGGAGCTGCTTTTCAGAGTACTCACTTCAAGCAGATCATCCCTGGCCGCATCCCTTAAATCATTCTTGCACCTTGTCAACTTCTTCTTAAACTGCAGATGACTATTCTTCACTAGGACAGGACCCCTTCTCTTCTTTTCTGTCATAGTAATAATGAATACAACCTTGGCAAGTTGTTGGATTCATTGTAACTATTGTTTTGAGACTTTGAATTATTATTTTAGCTCGTTCTTGTCAATTGTTAGACTTTCTTATTGTTAAATAAAACCTTCCCAATTTAGCCTATAAATCTAATGCACTACAATGGGGAAAATGAAGTTGGTGGTTTTTCCCTCACCAGGGCTTATAAAACATTTTTATAATGGCCCTGCATATTTTAACATGGCACCCTACCCTTGGGACACCTAGGTAGACCTTAGGAGTGACTTATATGTAAAACTAAGGTAATGTAAGACTTTGGAGGTGCCTTTAATTCCAAAATCGAATTTGGACATAGTTTTATTTTAAAAGAAGCCTGCAAGGCAGGGTTGGCTTTTAAAATGACAGCAGGCACCACAGCAGTGCACACTTAAGTGCATTAAATCTACTGGGCCTCTAAACCTACATGCCCTAACATATACTAGGGACTTACCGGTAGGTTGTCAGTACCAATTGTAATTACACCTAATTACCATATACCAGTGGTCTTCAAACTTCTTAATGCTGCACCCCCCCTGTAAAACAAATGATCCTCGGGCCCCCCTCAATTTTTTTCACAACTATTCTGCTAAATTGACAATTTTTAAATATGTCTAAACATATTTAAACATTGCAGTTAAGCTCTGTTACCCCTTTTTAGGTCTCGCCTACGCAGCGTGCATGCGCTGCATAGGAAAAAGACCTTTAGTAATCGCTTCAGCTTTGCAGGCAAAAATGTGCACGTGTTGCATTGCTTTGAATGGCAACGCGTGCACGTTTGGCGATTCCCTTGCGGGAGCGAGCTTTCAAACCATCTGTTAATTACAAACAGATGGTTCCTGCTCGCTCCCGCAAGGGAAGCGCAGCCCCCTCCTCTCTCCCTTCCCCCTGCTGACTCTCGTCAAACTTGTTTTTGAGCGCGAGGTGCGCGCGCTTTTTTTTTTACTTTTAGCGAGCTCACGTGCCCAAATCTAGTTGTTAATGTTACCATTGCAAGTTTCAATATTTGAATTTGGAGGCTGCCGCCTTTTAACTAAATGCCCGATTTTATTTTCACAATCGCGGGTTCTCATTATTTTAATTTTGGGGCAGCGTGCCTTTTAACTACACGCCCGCTTACTGCAGCTCTCTCGCTCTTCCCTCCCCTCCCCCGCACGAAGGCTCTTGTAACGTCACCATCTCACCGCCCCACTATTCAGGCACTGGATTTCAATATGGCAGCTGTGAAACATGAATCTGAATGCGGAACGGCCGCATATTGCTACACAAGTAGCTAAGCGATAAGGGTATAGACGTGTACAAAGAGTACAAAGTCGGCCGCTCTGGCCGTTACGCCACGTTTCGAAAGAAGGGTTAAAAAATGTGGCAACACTGCACAGCAGATGAGTTCAGATCCCTAATGGAGCTTTGAACTCTTTTGCCTCTGACAGCCCAAATCCCGCTGTTTTACCTTCCGCGTCACTTAACTCATCAGAGTCAATACTTACGTTCTGGCAGATGCACTGGACTCGTGATTCTCTCACCTTCGGCTGCTCTTGGATGAGTCATTTGGCGGCTTCCAAGGAGGAGACGTACAGGGCAGCCTGGCAGTAAACTATCCTATCCAGTTGTTCCCGGGGTCCGTGCTGGCAGAGCTGCAGCAGATCATAGCCCAACACTCGCTCTGCGGTAGTGAACATCTTGCGTACTGTAGGGTACACAAGATGCCCCCCCTCACCATGCCCGGGTGCTAGCTACTCTGCCCGGGGAACAGTAGCACTCAGTGGTCCACCAGGGACTGGCTTTGCCTCTCTTGCGTTGTGGCTTCCTCAGCGCCTGCAACAACTCTCGCAACCTCTCTGGCCTCAGTCCGCGGGGATGCTATCAGGAGCTGAACCAGACAGACCCCTGATCCCTGTTCTACCTGGCATTAGCAAAGTGTGGGGCCAAACACGCACTGCAGTAGTGACAGCCATGACACCAAGCACCACACGTGCACATGGGCGAGACTGGCTGTGAGGCGACCGTACCAAGGTCAGGCACAATTTCTTCACTTTTACTAATACGACATAAAACTGTCAGCCTGATCTTGAAACGGGTCCTAATCTGGCCCAACCGCAGCCTCGTTGTCTAGCTGTGGATTAGTTTTAAGTATTTGCCAGTCTTTTTACAGCGGAGAATTCCAGTAAAGCACTAGACCGCGAACAGTCCTGCTGTTGAACGACAGCAGGTTATAATCAGGGCCACTGGAATTATGCGACAGGAGAGGGTCAAATTATGCAGCAGAGGTTCAGCAGCATTCATTGTAGGGCGCCCTTATTTACTGTTCACAAGTGCCATCACAACAGACGCTTGTTTTTCACTGCTGCAAAGGGGCTTCAGCCTGGGCAGTCTCTCTCCACAGTTGTGGCCATTGCCAGTGTGTCTTGTTGTTTCAGAAGTCAAAGGGAAGCTGCATGAGATTGCGGGGTGTTGGGGACTGTTTGGGTGTTGCTCCGTATTGTGCCAGTACAGCTAGAAAAGGCTGCCCTCCTTATCACAGAGTAGAATGTTTAATGGCTTCCCTCCCATAGAATCCTTTTCCCTCCTTCGCTTGTGTAGGTTGTCTTTAATTCGTGGGTCAGGTGTAAAAGATAAATCAAGTAACTGGTTTTTCCAAATGACCTGTCCCTGTTGGGAATGTAACACTCTGACAAGTTCCTTTCTGGAGCCCACCAAAGGCCAGCCCTCCCTCACCTAAGCTGTGTTATTTATACTACTGTTTACACTGGGCCTAACAACCTCTGCAAACGGCCCATAATGACTTTCACTGATGGTAATGCTTATTGGTAAGCAAGGCCCTAATGGCTGGCAAAGCGCCTTCTGTTTATTTCTGTAGCTCCGCTTTGAATTAGGGGGAGTGGGATTTACTGAGCATGCTTCGTGTTTGCAGATCAGTTACAGAACTGCAGTCCACGTGCTTGGTAAACAACAGTAAATAATGCTGATAAGACACAACAAGAGTTTCTAACTAAAACTCGTTTAAATGTCCTAAATACACGTTACAAAAGGTACACAGGCGCGTGCAAACTCTCTCTCTCTCTCTCTCTCACGCACACACACACACACACACACACTCTAACTAGCTCACATTGTGCATAGTTGCAAACACATTTGTAACCATTCCAAATGACATGAGTGACAAAATGTGTATGGATATATTTTGGATGTATTTTAGTGCTTGCCGTTTTTGGAAGAAACCTGAGTTTTTTGCATATAGCATTTGAACCCCAGATGGTGGGTGTTTCCTGTCTATGCGGACTGTTTGTCAAGAGTAGGTATGAAAGACGGAATATGTAATGTTATGTGTTTCACATCTGTATGAAGCACGTCGAGCAACTTGAGGTGTGCATGATCATCGCTGCTCGCCAATTGATTGTTGAGTGTTGGCGAGGTGGTTCCATGTAGAATTGGACACAGTTGGTGTTAGTCTTCAGTTTATGCGTTTTATATATGATGCGTACAAGGATGAGAGGGGAGATCGAAGCGAGCCTTTGAGGGAGGCATTAGTGAATTATTCATTTTAAGAGGGGGGTGGAACTTGGCAGGCCAGACTCTTTAATTACCTCTGAGGAAAAGTTGTTTTGTAACTTGTGTGTTTTACTATACATCCTTCACAGTATTCAGGTACTAACTTGCTCTATGTACATGATTCCCCCAGAATGATAGCTACTTTCTTTTTTCCCACGTATGAGTAGAGTCCCATCTAAAAGCTGGACATAAGAAAGGTTTAGTTCCCCCACACAAGCCAGTGGCTGGTTTTTGCTACTCCACTAAGAGCTTGTGCCAATTCTAGGGCGAGAGACATATAGCTTTCATCTCACGATGTTTTGGTGGCCATGGTGCATTACTGTAGGGTAACCCAACACAAATAGGTGTAGTGTATCCCTTTTCTAAAGGGCAGAGAAATGTAGGTCTCTTATGATTTCCTCCAGTGAGAAGGGAAACAAGCATTGGCATAGCCAATAGGTGTCGCCTTTGGGAACTTATAAGTGTTTAGCCATGCAACAAGTTGATGTTGTTGCACCAAGGATATTGTGCTGCATAACTAAATACTTATGAGGTCCCAAAAGCGAGACCTATTGGCTATGCCAATGATTGTTACACATACTCCCAGTCAGCATATAAATAACAAACTGTGTTAGTGATTGCCCATTACAAGGTGGCTTACTGCTGCTCATGTTTTTAACACTTAAAACAAAGCATGATGCTTCTCTTGGCCACAGATTGGTGCCCCCTTGAGATCCCTTAGAGCCCCCCAGGGGGGCCCGCCCCCCAGTCTGAAGACCTCTGCCATATTCCTTTTACTCAGAGCACTGGTCCTGGGTCTGGTTAGCAGCGCCCAGGGCACAGTCAGAGTCAGAAAACACCAGGATCAGTCACAAATGGAGGCAAAAAGTGGGTGGATACTGCAAAAAGCCCTGTTTTCTCACAAGGTGTGAGAGAGCCATAAAATATCATTCAGATTTTTGAGTATTAGCCCTCTTAAGCCTGGAGTGGCCATATTTTCTTCTGTAAAAAACATAACATCCTACTCGTTATGTTAATATCTATTTTCCACCAACCACCCAGTATGATAATGTTGTCAGTCTTATTAAAGGCTATTGATATTAAGTTCCCAGCCATCTGTATTTTACTACTGGGAAATTGTAATGCACAGGTTCAATCAGTAAAAAATCCAGAAAAGAGCAACTCCGCACTGGAAAAATCCCTTAGCATTCCCTCAGCAGTCTCTCAATGTAAAGCAAGGGAAACAAAAAGGAGAGAAGCCAGTGAAATTCCTAAAAAATTTCAATCTGACAATGATAAATAGCAGAAAAACATGATGATTAGCCAGTAAGAGACATGTTTAATAATGTAAGGGCAAAGTCTTTGATAGACTATACAGTGATCTTGTCTTTTAACTTTGAGTAGGTAAAAGACCTACCTGTAAGTGGGTAAGCAGTTCAGAAGTGATCATAATTATTTATTGATAGTAAGATCTTGACATAAACACAACATAATCTAGCACTTAAAAGCAATATACAAAAATTAAAAAAAACAAAGCTGATTGTTTGGTCTTGACAATGAAAAATGCAGACAACCTTGTGGATAAGAGATTTATTATGTTTCTGCACAATGAGGAGCAGTAAGAACAAAATTTGTGAATATGCAAACCTAATTAAACAAATCAGACAGGAAGCAAACAAGAACTCAGGGAAGAGGAAGCCTCTCTCCTTGCAGGAGAAAGTCAGGCAGAAATCAAACGAACATATAAGAAAAGCTTTCAAACAAACTCGAAGTGAAAGCCAATGAACGCTACTGATAAAACAACATATGTTGGAAGGTGGTTTATTAGTAGGTGCAGGTAGGTACCTACAACTAATAATAACACCACAATCACAAATAAGGCCAGGTCAAGCCTCAATAAATTAATCCTTGCTCAACCCTTGGTAGCTTGGCTGATGAGCAGTCAAGCTTAACTAACTTAGGAGACAGAATCATTTAACATCACCAAAACAGTAAATAAGTAAGACACAGCACAGAATAAAAATCTAACAGCAATTTATAAAAATACAAAATATGTTTTTCTTTAAAATGACACAAAAACAACACAAATCCAATGTAGGGAACCGGAGATATGAATTTTTAAATTTTGAATGAAAAATGTGTTTTCTAGAGCATAAAAGTAAAAGCGCTAACCATCTGGTCGCGCTGGACTGGGACAAAGTCAAAGTTTCAGGCCAACCGCAAAGGAGCATTGGTTGGCTATGATGACTTGTAGGGCCTGGTTAATTTTTTACCTGCTGACTTAGTCACTTTTTTGGAGCTTTTTCTCATAACATCGAGCAATCGGCTTTGGCAATCCGAACTTTGGTTAGACAATGGTGGCTTGCTGCAGTGTGCTGCCTCGTGAGTCTTGAAAGGTCTTTGTCTCCATTGTGGACATCAAAGAACTCCAGAGCTTTCAGCAGAGCTAACCTACAAGTCAGGCCGAGCCGCAGTTTGCCGTCGCCGGTTTGACTCTCGTCATCGAGGTCGGTGGACTTATGAAGCTTTTTCTCAAAAGTTGTCCAAAAGTTTCCAAATGTCCAGAACTTCTTCTAGAAGGTCTCTTGAGGGTCTTTGAGGGTCCACATCACAAGCCAAGGGTCCAAAAGCTCTGATCTGCCTCTTGAAGGTTTGGGACTATAATTCCCACAATGCACATGGTCAAATCCAGTAAAGTCTAGGTGAAGCTGGTCAGCTGGGCTTGTCCTTGTTGGAGATGATATAGGTGACTTCTTCAAGATCAGGGAGTCCACTCCTTGGTAGCCAGGTAATGCCCTCTTTGTGAAGCCATGAGTGTGCAGCAGTTACAGTCCTTGTGAGTCCAGTCCTCTCTTTGTGAATACCAAGGGTTCAGTAGGGCAGTCCTTCTACTCCTGACATCTTCAAGCAGGGATCTGAGGTGCTTTGCAGCTCTCCAATATTTATTCCAGATTCTGGGCTGGCAAGTGGGGGGCACCTCAACCAACGGGGTTCAAGTTGCTACCCTCAGTGATGACCACTTCCTTAGACATGTGGCATATCTTTGTTCCAGAATGCACATCTCAGTCCAAATCAAATTGGAGAAAATCTTTTCTGGGATTTCAGGTCTGGCTAACCAAACCCACAGGTGTGGCTAACCTTTCTCTACACTCCCCTTCCAGCCACTCTCCCAATTGAATTAGAGGGGCTCTCATATGGCTGAGGGTGCAGGAAGTGGAGGTGGGCCTGGTTCCTGTCCTATCTGAGCTTTTCCTTTTGAAGACCAGTTTGGCTACCCAGTCCCCTTCCTGTCCTGGCATCTTCAGGCAGCAGCTCTCCTCCCACCATATGGTCTCTTTGTTTCAGCCCAGGTCATTTCACACCTGATAAGGAGCATTTAGGCTCAACCTGTCAAAGGCTGGCCGTTCAGAAGAGGCTGCTACAGGGCTGCTTTTAGTAACTTCAGGAAACAAGTTCTAAAACTACTTTCCTGCAATGGTTATAATAAATCTAACCTTGGCAAGTTGTTGGATTTATTGTAGCTATTATTTTGATACTTTGAATTATTGTTCTAGCTCACTCTTGTCAAAAGTTAGGCTTTGTTAAAGTTTAATAAAGCCTTCCCATGTTAGCCTATGGAGCTAGCAACACTACAGTGGGGAAATTCAAAAGTTTCTGTTTTTCCCTCACCGGGGCATATACAACATATTTTAAAATGTCCCTGCTTTTAATTGCAAGGCAGACTAACCTTGTGGCACGTAGGGCAGGCCTTAGGGATAACGTATATGTAGGCTATCCTGTTTTAGGTTTAAACCTATAATAACTAACAAAACAACTGAAAGGGAAATAGCCCTCACCAGTGTAAACATATACACACCTGCACAACCACAAACCTAATGCCATTCAAAGAAAGGAAAAGGAGAGTGAAAGAGTCATTTGTATTTCTTCCTGAAGGGGCCCATACAATGTAACTTTATTATACAAGGTAGCAGCGTGAAAGACTTGGCTAACTTTATTATGCTTGGGTTTTGTTATTTAGAGATGTCACTAAATATTGTTTCTTCTTCCTATTACTTATTCAGTTTTCTGGTCTTTGGGCTAAACATGGAGGGTTTAGAAATATGTTTAGGTCTTATTTAATTATTTTGTAAATTGTAGAGAATCAGGAAATATCCAAATCATATTTGATATTTTGGCTACATTTGATTCTTTCACTGATAGGTAAAATGACTGCTTTCATAGGAATCTTCCCCAATATATACTATCACATTTACCCACAGAGAGAGAATGGGTGAAACCCTATGATACATCAGCCCCTTTTCTAGTGAGTCAGCATTGATAGTAGGTGAATTACCAAACACTCCAAGCTTTAAACATTCAATGCAAGGTGTAGTGACAGGTATATGTGAAAAGGGGGCTGTCACCAAGCATCTGGGATAGTGGTGAAAACATGACACCCAGCTTTTGGAAAAAATTGGAATGCATTGTCACTTGGAGTGCTGCTGCAAAAAGTTCTTATCAAATTCAACAAAGATTGGAGTGATATTGTGTGCATTTGCAGTGATTCAGCTACGTATATGAAAATGTTGTGCGATGACCCGTCAAAATTGATACCTGAACTGAAGCGCTTCCCTGTAAGAGATCCTTGCCACTTGCTAGATGATATGCTGAAAGCATCTTTACAATCTTCAGAGTTAACTAAGAATGTCATTGACTTTGTAGCCCATTCTGGTGCACTGTTTTGTTATGCGCGGGAACTAAAATGCCAATATATTTCTCATTTTGTGCTTTGTGTGGCAGCAAAGAAAGATTAATTCAAACTGTGCCATTTAGCTGGTGGTTCTCAGTTCTAGACGCTGTGAATGCTATAATATTCATGTGGCAACCGTTTACAGAATTTTGCTTACTGATGATGCCAAAGGCAAGAAATGTGAGGATCACCGGCTGCATATTGATAGTGATGTGAAAAAAAGTACACTCTACTGCATTCTTAGATTTTTACAGGAAAACCCTTCTGTATGTTGCATTCCCGTTTACAGCATGAAAGTGGACATGGAAGTTTAACCACAAGATATTCATGGTGCACGTCACTGGTGTATCTTCCCATGGATGAGCTCGGGTGAACATCTGTGATAGTCATTGGGCACTTTCTGAGTTTGGAACTCAGAAGACACTGAAGTGAAGATTTCAGACAATAGAAAGCAAAATCTGGCAAACTTGCTGCACCACCGGTTTCAGGTGCTACAGGCCCCAGCCTGCTTCACGGGCATTCCACCCATTCCTGTTCTCTTGCCAGGAGGCACAGGGATAAACTCCGCATCGCTCTCCCGCAACGTGGGTTGGCAAATGCGTTGCACCAGTTTCAAGGACTAGAGGCCCCATCCTGCTTCACAGACATTCCGCCCATTCCTGTGCCAGGAGACACAGGGGTAAACTCTGCATGGCACACCCCCAGCGCAGGATGCGTGCAGATCACACCCGGTCTGAGACCGGAGGAGGCCAGGCCGGGCCTACTCTCTGACACTGGACCTTTGTGTGAGTGCCTGTATTTTGTATCAGTGAATTCTTTACCTTTGGGGTTACATCTCGTGGACATATCTTTTTTGTTTTCCTGAGCTAATTACCATGGGCAAAGAAAAAGGAGGCCTACCCAAGGCCCACTCCCCTCCGAAGTCCACTAGTATAGACAACATGCTTCAAAGGGCAATGGGGATTATCACAACTGAGAAAGCACTAACAGAGAGGATACTGTCCTTGGGAACCCCGTGGACCTCAGCAATGGGGAGCATTAGTTGCTCGGACCCATAAATGTAGATAATATGGAGGACTACTTAGAGGTGGACCATCTAGGGGCAGACATGGAACTTGGCAATAAGGAGAATGTATATTTGGGTCATATCCATCCGAGGGCTAGAAAGAAGTTTGCTCCCCGGCCTCCTCATGCTGCCAAACATCCCAGGCAATGTTCTGGTCCACAGTCCCCCTTGGGCCCCACCAGCCCTCAAATACAGTAAACTCATCCTGATCTTTTCGCAAAGGTTCCTTTAACCTCCAGCTCTGAGGGTGCAGTGCCTAACCCCCCTGGGCAGTTGGCCTTATGGAAATATACTTTGGGAAAATCAAAGATCTGCTATCCTCAATATCAGACCCGTTGGCAACCATTGAAAAAGTTCTGGATAACATCTCTAGTTATCGAAATCAACCTGTGTTCCCCTTACCTGAGGGAGAAGCTGGTGCTTGTGCTTTACTGTCTGATTGCCAAAACAATTTGGCTAATAAGCTGGGTAGTTGTGTACAGGCGTTAAGAGGGAACGTGTTTAGATCCACTGCACCTACCCATGCTTTACGAAACAACGGAGAAGTGATTGAGGTTTCGGGGACTTTGTATGCTACCATATCCTTAAAAGAGCCCATGGTCTCTAACCCTCTCCCTTCTGGTGTGGAAATGAGGGGTACATCTGCGACCAATCCCCTAGTTTTCTCAAAAAGGCATCCTGTGATAGATCTTCTGCTAGCCTCTTGTCCTTTTGCACTTGTGTTAGTTGGTGTTCTGGAACTGTGTTAAAATCAAACAGAGGGCCAGGTTGTACTGACCAACAAATGCTTAAACTGGCTGGTGCAACAGAGACAGTTCCCCCAATCCGAGGAAGGAGATAGTTTGCTCACACAAAGAGTGAGCTGGTTGGGGAGGGGAGCAAATATTTACAGTGGTGATTGTGTAATTATCAATTTTAGATTCCCCTTGATTGTACAAAGTTTGCTTTTTGACCCTTTTCCACGTTCTTTGAGAGAATCCAAGATTGGTCTAGCTCCGATGGGGTACTTTTACAAACCCCCATGTTTTAAAGAGTCCAACACCTTCCCATACAAATTCTCATCCCGCTCATTCAAGGCTCCTCCTGATTATGTAAGAAGTTTTCCTGGCTTTAATATACCTGCTTGAAACCTGTTTGATGCCCTGGATGGGGTAGAATAACTAGTCCCAAGAGGGAATGATCTCTTTCGGGCGTGTCCCCCTATGGGAAAGGAAGGAGAAGCCATTGAAAGTAGTAGGGTCCACAAAGATGGAAGGGTGTGTAATAGCGGGGTTACTTTATTAGTAGGAAGTAGTAAAGGGAATGCAGATATTCCCCTGCACATTAGTTCCAGAGTAAATGAAAATGGTGAATCTCTAGGGGTCTCTATTAGTGCGGGGTTGGCCCTGCAAGATCAACGGGATTCCCAATGGAAGGAAAAATATTCTTATTATGAAACCCAAAGGGGGAGGCCTGAGGTTTTTGGTGCCCAGTTGATTCTGCAGACACAGCCAGTTCTCCGAGGTGGTAGTAGCAGTAGTAGCGACTCTGATGGTCTACTTAACTTGGAGGAATTGTGCACCAAATCCTAATGTAATGAGCCCAAGCTATTATCCTCGTAGACGCAAGACGCAAGCACCACCAACTCATCCGTTCCGCCAAAAGAACCTCCTTCAAGGAACGCATCAACAACAACGCACACGACAGCAAATAGCTCTTCAACATCGTGAAAGTACTCGCCACTCCCAACTCCAGCTCCAACGACGTCCCGCCGTCACAAGAACTCTGCGACTCCCTGGCTTCCTTCTTCCTCAACAAGATCGCAGACATCCACAACAGCTTCGACACCCAGATGCCAACAACAGACGCCGACGCCCCCGACTCAACACCCACCAAACACACCGGCCTCCTACTCTCCTGGAACCACGTCAACGACGAAGACACCATCAAAATCATGAACTCCATCCACTCAGGCTCACCGTCCGACCCCTGCCCCCACCACATTTTCAACAAGGCTAGCTCCATCTTCGCACCCCATCTCCGCCAGATCATCAACAGCTCCCTCGAGACCGCCACCTTTCCGGAGAGCTGGAAACACGTTGAGATCAATGCCCTACTCAAGAAACCCAAGGCAGACCCGAAAGACCTCAAGAACTTCCGACCCATCTCCCTGCTCCCGTTCCCAGCGAAAGTCATCGAGAAGACGGTCAACAGACAACTGACCCACTTCCTGGAGCAGAACAACACCTTGGACCACTCCCAGTCCGGCTTCCGCAGCAATCATAGCACCGAAACCGCCCTCATCGCTGCCACTGACAACATCAGGACCCTACTGGACAACGGCGAAACCGCAGCCCTCATCCTCCTGGACCTCTCGGCCGCCTTTCACACCGTCTGCCACCACACCCTGCGCACACGCCTCCGCAGCGCAGGGATCCAAGACAAAGCCCTGGACTGGATCACCTCCTTCCTCACCGGCAGAACCCAGAGAGTCCACCTCCCCCCCTTCCGCTCCAAAGCCACCACGATCACCTGCGGTGTGCCCCAAGGCTCTTCCCTCAGCCCAACCCTCTTCAACATCTACATGACACCACTCGCCAACATCGTCCGAGCACACCATCTCAACATCATCTCGTACGCCGACGACACCCAGCTGATCCTCTCCCTCACCAAGGACCCAGCCACCGCCAAATCAAACCTCCACGAGGGAATGAAGGCCGTCGCCGACTGGATGAAGACGAGTCGGCTGAAACTAAACTCAGACAAGACGGAGGTCCTCATCCTCGGCTCCACCCCCTCCGCATGGGACGACTCCTGGTGGCCGACCGCGCTGGGAGCCGCCCCGATACCAACCAACCATGCACGCAACCTGGGTTTCATCCTGGACTCAACACTCTCCATGACCCAGCAAGTGAATGCCATCTCCTCCTCCTGCTTCAACACCCTCTGCATGCTCCGCAAGATCTACAGATGGATCCCCACTGATACCAGAAAGTCGGTCACCCAAGCACTCGTCAGCAGCAGACTGGACTACGGCAACGCCCTTTATGCAGGAACCACGGCCAAACTCCAGAAAAGACTCCAACGCATCCAGAACGCTTCCGCACGCCTCATCCTCGGACTCCCCCGCCACAGCCACATCACCACCCACCTGAGAGACCTGCACTGGCTCCCGGTCAACAAGAGGATCACCTTCAAGCTCCTCACCCACGCTCACAAAGCACTCCACAACGCCGGACCAGCGTACCTCAACGAACGACTGTCCTTCTACACCCCGAACCGCCAGCTCCGTTCCACCGACCTCGCCACCGTCCCACGCATCCGCCGATCGACCACCGGCGGCAGATCATTCTCCCACCTCGCCGCCAAGACATGGAACACCCTCCCCACCCACCTGAGACGGACCCAGGACCTGTTGACCTTCAGAAGACTCCTCAAGACCTGGCTGTTCGACCAGTAGCTGCTTCCCCCTCCCCCCAGCGCCTTGAGACCCTCACGGGTGAGTTGTGCACTTTACAAATGATTGATTGATTGATTGATTGATTGATTGATTGATTGATCCTGGAATATCGCAGGTTAAAATCTAAGCTCAATATTCCAGACTGGGTTGTAATTATTGATCAACATACCATCTGCCTTTTTCAGGAAACATGGGCTTTAGACCATTATATCTGGCTGGTTACATTAACTTCAGCAAAGAGGCGATTTCTAACTGCAAAGGTAGGCCATCCGGATGGCTGACTACCTGGGTAAAATCAGAACTAACTGGTAAAATGAAAAAAGTTCCAGTGCACTTCCTTGATATCTTGTGTGTGTCTATAACTAGCATGGTTAAAACTGTGTATTTATAGAATGTGTATCTTAGGCCAGGTGGCTTATCACATGAATCAACTACTACGGAGCTGTTAATCTCCCATATGACTGCTGCTCTGGGGGCTGAATGGAAGATTGTAGGAGGTGATTTTAGTTAGTTTGAACCACTAGATGATGATGGGGTGGCCCTTTCCTATGAAGAAGATATAGTATTGGGAATACCCAGGCTTACAATGGCTCCAATTAAGAAATGGTTGCCTCTGGACCTAAAAATTAATACACTCACTTTGAAACTGGGACTCTGAGCTGTAAATGGAAGAACACGGTCAGACACTGAGGGGAAGCACACTTTTAACAAGTTGAACCAGTTGCCTAGTGCCAGCCTTATTGATGATATTTTAGTTGATCTTATGGCTTGGAATTCATTAATTGACTTTTCTGTTGTTCAACGCATAGAAAGCAACCACAACACCCTCTCACTTGAGGTAGACCTTGCTGATATGGGCTTGAAGTCTTGCCCAGAGGAAATTTTATCTTCAAGGATTAGTGTATCCAGTAACATGCGTAAAGTGAAGTTGGCCAATATGAAGGACCTGCAGGAGCAGATATGTAAATTGTATTCCCCGGTAGCTGCTAGTCTAGGTGATATACTCAACTTGGGGTGGGATTGTGGAGGGGAGGTAATTTCAAACTCAGTTCGTCTAATTCATAATAAGCTGTTTAACAATCTTAAGGGCTTTTAATATGTGGAATTTAAAAATCCTGCAATCAACCCCCCCTTTCAGTTGTGGTATAATAAAGAGTGTAAGAACGCTAAATCTGCCCTACTTTCAGCAATTAAAAGCCAGGATTGTGAAGAAATCAAAGCCCAGAGGGTCTTGTATAAAAAAACTATTAGGACGGCTAAAAAGGTTTGGGAAATTGAACATTGGGACAGCATGCTGTCTGCAGTGAAGTGCAGAGACCGCCATGGTTTTTAGAATCTGGTCTCATGGGATGTAAAGGGGGGTTTGCACTACTAGATGTAAAGGGGGGTTTGCACTACTATGTCAAATGTTTCTGCGGCAGACTGGGTAACACATTTTTCCTCATTACATTCATTGAAAGATGACGGTGACCCTTTCCATCTCTTGACAGGAAAGGGTGGCCCCCACATTCTATGAATCCAAACCCAGTTTTTTCAAGAGGTTGTCAACTTAGCACTCAATATGATAAAGGCCCTGGACTAGACAAAATCCCTGGGGATATTTATAGGAGTGAAACAGATTATGGGGCCATATTTTTTGGTAATGTTTTATAACATTTTGAATGGAGCATCCATGCCACCCACATGGGCAGAGACCGAAATCATCCCTAGTCATAAAAAGGGATCTTTAGTAAGCCTGGATGGAGTTCGCGAAGCGGCACTACGCAGAACTCCACGAAGTGGCAAAAAAACTCCACCGCGCTACGCGGAGTTCCGCGAGTGGGCGGAGTTGCTTGTCCCGCCCGTTCGTGTGACGTTTCCTGCTGTACGGCAACACGGATTGCATGTTTGGGGGAAATATCGCGCAAACTACACCACAAGGTCACGCATGGGCATGGCCATCTTATTTTCTTCTCTGTTATGGTTCTGGGGCCTGTTTTAAATCCTCCCTAAATCTTTCCAATCCTTTGTTCCCAAAACTTTTTTCTGATCTTTTTTATTTATTATCTATCCCTCTCTCTCTTCTTAAGTGTATATTTTGCCTTTTTTTCTACTTTTTGTGTATTTTTTAGTGAGTTTTGTTCTTTTAAACTATTTTTCTCTATGCTTACTTCCTTCCGAATTGTTTTAATTCCTTCCTTCTTCTCCCTGTTATATTTTATACTTGCACCCCACTGACCCCCCAGCATCATTGCAGAGAGCCGGGCCAAGGTGGCAAATAAGAGCCGCCTTCCTTGCAGAAGGTGGCACCCTGAAAGGGTGCAGGCCCGGGCCTTGTTTCTGAGGTGGCAGTGCTCGTTTGTTGTGTGCAGCCCCACCACCCCTCCACCCTGGCAGGAGGTGGCAGGCCTGGTCAGGGTGCGGGCTCCAGGAGCTTCAGAAGCGGTCGGTGAGGGTGCTCCGGGCAGTGTATTGCTACTCTGGGGTCCGGCGCACCCACAATATGCTGATGCACCTGTGGTCCGACATCCTGGACCAAGAGCAGGACCTGCTGGACCTGCTAAGGGGTGAGGTCGCGGGTCTTGGTGAGTAGCTAATTATTAATATTATTATTTGTTTATTGAATTTTGACTTAAACAGAGGAAGGGAGGGGAGCAACATGCATGCCTACATTTCGACAGATTACATATTTCGAACACATTTGCACCCCTTAGTATGTGAGATACGATAAATTTGTCTACATGGGGTAACCAGCATGAATGACATTGCTTGAGGGTGCCAATAATGTTGCGTTTGCATGTGCCGCATGCAGTATGGTTGGGGGGGTAGGTGGGATATGAAGGCCAGTGAGGTAGGCAACGGGGTCGGGAGGTGAACTCTATTAACTTTCGCCCAACTTTGTTATTCTATTGCTCCCCAGTGCTTAAAGCTCACCTTAGTGGTCAGATCAATTGTGTGCCCCATCTCATTACATCTTATGTTATGTCTACAGGATGCGTGCAGGTAATGCCAAGGCGCTAAGCTCTGTGACAGGTTATGTATTGAGTCACATATGCGCTTCTACTGCAGTTCCTGATGTGCATTGGCTAGTGTCTCAACATCGCTTATGGAAGATGCCTGGGGCTCTGTCATTTCCTGCCAGGTCATTTGGAAGTCTAGTAGTATTGCGTCCCATGCAGCCACCATCAGGTGTTTACGGATCCCTATGGTATCCTCACGGTGGAGAGCAGGACTATCTGCTTGGGCCCAAGTAGTGAGTGAGTGAAACCAGGCTATCTTAGGAGGGGGTTCTGGGCTTTGCCAGCGTTTGGTGATTAGGCGTTTGGCCGTGATTAACCCTGAGTCTATAAACCTAGAAGTTGTTTTATGCTTTTTATATCTGCGCTAGAGGCCTAGAAGGCATGTCTCCCAGGAAGTGTCCAACTCACGTTCAGTGCAATTTGACAGACAATTAACTACCATTTCCCAGTAGGTGGTGAGGTCCCTACAGTTCCACAAGATGTGCAACAGGTCTGCATTTACATGATTACATCTGGGGCAATGAGAGTCTTGGTGCCCATTCCTGATCTTTGTAGATCGATGTCCCAACGTTGTTTTAGAGATATCAGTGGTTGTGATGCGTGTGCCCTCAGGGAGTCTGCAAAACATTTGGTGAGATGCTTCGCCGTTCCCAGTTCGTGCAGGTATTGAATGGTGAGGTGTGTTGTAGGCTTGTGTGTTATTTCTCCCCATAGCGACCGCATTGTCAAGGTTAGCGAGCTATACAAAAGAAACTGGGCCCTGGGCAAACCATCCTCATCGACCAGGGTGTTAAAGGGCACTAATTGGCCATTGCTGTATAAATCTCCTACCGTCTGTATTCCTGCCTCTTCCCAGGCAACCAGCTCTCCTGCAGTAACGGCTCACGTTCCTTAAAGCGTGCCTTGACTGGGTAAAGAGGGCGCAAATGGAGTTGTGCATCACGTGATGTGCATGCTCCAGCGGAAGCATCTGTAAGCCACTCCCAGCAGCAACTGAGTAGGGACTGCTCCCTTCCGTCCTGGGTGGAACAGGCTTACAATGGACGAATGCATGTTAAGTGGCAGCTGTGTGGCCATGTCTGTCAGGTGGGTTCCTGCCATCCATTTGGCTGCCCATTGGAGCTGCCAGGTAGTAATGTTCCATGTTGGGAACCGCCAGTCCCCCCTGATCTGTGTGCAAATACAGCTTAGATAGCGCAACTCTGCAGCGCGTTACCTGCCAAATAAAATCTTGCATGACACGCTCGAGCGAGCGGAAGATCGGAGGTCTGACATAAAGTGGCAAATTTGTAAAATAATATAAGAGACGTGGGAGCACTACCATTTTAAGGAGTGGTACGACCCATTACAGTTAGGGGGATGGTGCACCAGAAGCACTTTGCGATTTTATTGTGCTGATAGTGCGCATGAGATTGCCCTCCAGTAGGTCGCCTGGCTGGTGGTAAATTCTGACCCCTAAGTATCAAAACACAGATGGCTGCCATTGTACCTGCGTGTCATTGTTGTTATTGTTATTGTTGTTAATTTGAATTTGTAGAGCGCTTAATACCGGAAGGTCTCTAAGCGCTACAAGAAGAGTGGCGTCAGTCCCGGGCGAGTGGAAGACAGTTAAGCCCAAGCTTCTGTGAAGAGAATGGTTTTCAGTTTTTTTCTGAAAGGAAGAAGGCGGCTTTCTGCGCGGAGCTGGCTAGGCAGCTTGTTCCAAAGGGTGGGTAGAAGGATGGAAAAGGCTCGGCCCCCCTTGGTGGCATAGTTGAAGCGTGGGCAATTTAAGAGGCCCATCGTGGATGATCTTAGCGAGCGGCATGGGGCGTATTTCTCAAGGCGTTGTTTAATATAGGTGGGTGCCTGTCCATGAAAAGCCTTGTGAACAATGCAGAGGCCCTTAAATTTGGCCCTCTGTTTTATGGGCAGCCAGTGGAGACTTTGCAGAAGTGGGGGATGCCCGCGTGTGCCTGGGTACTTTAAAAATTAAACACAAGGAGATGATGGACGAAGTGCTGAAACTTTTCAAACACTCACCCCCAGTCACAGATCTGGGTTGAATCCATCATCATTCTTTAGCTCACTTTGCCACCCCAGTTCAGACACAGCTATATGCAAATCAGTCTTGACCCTGTGCCTCATGGGAACAGTCCAGCCCGAACTGCCAAGCCATATCTTCCCTGGATCGGAAACAAGCATCCTGGGACCGGTTTCGGGCTAACAGCCCTCTTCAGCCAGGCTAGCTTGAATCCAGTGGCAAAGTGAGCAAGGGACCCACGTCTGGGCATACCCTGCCAACTTAGGGCGAACAAAGCAAACACAAGGAGATGATGGACGAAGTGCTGAAACTTTTCAAACACTCACCCCCAGTCACAGATCTGGGTTGAATCCATCATCATTCTTTAGCTCACTTTGCCACCCCAGTTCAGACACAGCTATATGCAAATCAGTCTTGACCCTGTGCCTCATGGGAACAGTCCAGCCCGAACTGCCAAGCCATATCTTCCCTGGACCGGAAACAAGCATCCTGGGACCGGTTTCGGGCTAACAGCCCTCTTCAGCCAGGCTAGCTTGAATCCAGTGGCAAAGTGAGCAAGGGACCCACGTCTGGGCATACCCTGCCAACTTAGGGCGAACAAAGCAAACACAAGGAGATGATGGACGAAGTGCTGAAACTTTTCAAACACTCACCCCCAGTCACAGATCTGGGTTGAATCCATCATCATTCTTTAGCTCACTTTGCCACCCCAGTTCAGACACAGCTATATGCAAATCAGTCTTGACCCTGTGCCTCATGGGAACAGTCCAGCCCGAACTGCCAAGCCATATCTTCCCTGGACCGGAAACAAGCATCCTGGGACCGGTTTCGGGCTAACAGCCCTCTTCAGCCAGGCTAGCTTGAATCCAGTGGCAAAGTGAGCAAGGGACCCACGTCTGGGCATACCCTGCCAACTTAGGGCGAACAAAGCAAACACAAGGAGATGATGGACGAAGTGCTGAAACTTTTCAAACACTCACCCCCAGTCACAGATCTGGGTTGAATCCATCATCATTCTTTAGCTCACTTTGCCACCCCAGTTCAGACACAGCTATATGCAAATCAGTCTTGACCCTGTGCCTCATGGGAACAGTCCAGCCCGAACTGCCAAGCCATATCTTCCCTGGACCGGAAACAAGCATCCTGGGACCGGTTTCGGGCTAACAGCCCTCTTCAGCCAGGCTAGCTTGAATCCAGTGGCAAAGTGAGCAAGGGACCCACGTCTGGGCATACCCTGCCAACTTAGGGCGAACAAAGCAAACACAAGGAGATGATGGACGAAGTGCTGAAACTTTTCAAACACTCACCCCCAGTCACAGATCTGGGTTGAATCCATCATCATTCTTTAGCTCACTTTGCCACCCCAGTTCAGACACAGCTATATGCAAATCAGTCTTGACCCTGTGCCTCATGGGAACAGTCCAGCCCGAACTGCCAAGCCATATCTTCCCTGGACCGGAAACAAGCATCCTGGGACCGGTTTCGGGCAAACAGCCCTCTTCAGCCAGGCTAGCTTGAATCCAGTGGCAAAGTGAGCAAGGGACCCACGTCTGGGCATACCCTGCCAACTTAGGGCGAACAAAGCAAACACAAGGAGATGATGGACGAAGTGCTGAAACTTTTCAAACACTCACCCCCAGTCACAGATCTGGGTTGAATCCATCATCATTCTTTAGCTCACTTTGCCACCCCAGTTCAGACACAGCTATATGCAAATTAGTCTTGACCCTGTGCCTCATGGGAACAGTCCAGCCCGAACTGCCAAGCCATATCTTCCTGGACCGGAAACAAGCATCCTGGGACCGGTTTCGGGCTAACAGCCCTCTTCAGCCAGGCTAGCTTGAATCCAGTGGCAAAGTGAGCAAGGGACCCACGTCTGGGCATACCCTGCCAACTTAGGGCGAACAAAGCAAACACAAGGAGATGATGGACGAAGTGCTGAAACTTTTCAAACACTCACCCCCAGTCACAGATCTGGGTTGAATCCATCATCATTCTTTAGCTCACTTTGCCACCCCAGTTCAGACACAGCTATATGCAAATCAGTCTTGACCATGTGCCTCATGGGAACAGTCCAGCCCGAACTGCCAAGCCATATCTTCCTGGACCGGAAACAAGCATCCTGGGACCGGTTTCGGGCTAACAGCCCTCTTCAGCCAGGCTAGCTTGAATCCAGTGGCAAAGTGAGCAAGGGACCCACGTCTGGGCATACCCTGCCAACTTAGGGCGAACAAAGCAAACACAAGGAGATGATGGACGAAGTGCTGAAACTTTTCAAACACTCACCCCCAGTCACAGATCTGGGTTGAATCCATCATCATTCTTTAGCTCACTTTGCCACCCCAGTTCAGACACAGCTATATGCAAATCAGTCTTGACCATGTGCCTCATGGGAACAGTCCAGCCCGAACTGCCAAGCCATATCTTCCCTGGACCGGAAACAAGCATCCTGGGACCGGCTTCGGGCTAACAGCCCTCTTCAGCCAGGCTAGCTTGAATCCAGTGGCAAAGTGAGCAAGGGACCCACGTCTGGGCATACCCTGCCAACTTAGGGCGAACAAAGCAAACACAAGGAGATGATGGACGAAGTGCTGAAACTTTTCAAACACTCACCCCCAGTCACAGATCTGGGTTGAATCCATCATCATTCTTTAGCTCACTTTGCCACCCCAGTTCAGACACAGCTATATGCAAATCAGTCTTGACCCTGTGCCTCATGGGAACAGTCCAGCCTGAACTGCCAAGCCACATCTTCCCTGGACCGGAAACAAGCATCCTGGGACCGGTTTCGGGCTAACAGCCTTCTTCAGCCAGGCTAGCTTGAATCCAGTGGCAAAGTGAGCAAGGGACCCACGTCTGGGCATACCCTGCCAACTTAGGGCGAACAAAGCAAACACAAGGAGATGATGGACGAAGCGCTGAAACTTTTCAAACACTCACCCCCAGTCACAGATCTGGGTTGAATCCATCATCATTCTTTAGCTCACTTTGCCACTCCCAGTTCAGACACAGCTATATGCAAATCAGTCTTGACCCTGTGCCTCATGGGAACAGTCCAGCCCGAACTGCCAAGCCATATCTTCCCTGGACTGAAACAAGCATCCTGGGACCGGCTTCGGGCTAACAGCCCTCTTCAGCCAGGCTAGCTTGAATCCAGTGGCAAAGTGAGCAAGGGACCCACGTCTGGGCATACCCTGCCAACTTAGGGCGAACAAAGCAAACACAAGGAGATGATGGACGAAGTGCTGAAACTTTTCAAACACTCACCCCCAGTCACAGATCTGGTTGAATCCATCATCATTCTTTAGCTCACTTTGCCACCCCAGTTCAGACACAGCTATATGCAAATCAGTCTTGACCCTGTGCTCATGGGAACAGTCCAGCCCGAACTGCCAAGCCATATCTTCCTGGACCGGAAACAAGCATCCTGGGACCGGCTTCGGCTAACAGCTCTCTTCAGCCAGGCTAGCTTGAATCCAGTGGCAAAGTGAGCAAGGGACCCACGCCTGGGCATACCCTGCCAACTTAGGGCGAACAAAGCAAACACAAGGAGATGATGGACGAAGTGCTGAAACTTTCAAACATCTCACCCCCAGTCACAGATCTGGGTTGAATCCATCATCATTCTTTAGCTCACTTTGCCACCCCAGTTCAGACACAGCTATATGCAAATCAGTCTTGACCCTGTGCCTCATGGGAACAGTCCAGCCCGAACTGCCAAGCCATATCTTCCCTGGACGTGGGTCCCTTGCTCACTTTGCCACTGGATTCAAGCAAGCCTGGCTGATGACGGCTGGAATGCCAGAAACCGGTCCTAGGATGCTTGTTTCCGGTCCAGGGAAGACATGGCTTGGCAGTTCGGGCTGGACTGTTCCCATGAGGCACAGGGTCAGACTGATTTGCATATGGCCATGTCTGAACTGGGGTGGTGGAGTGAGCTAAAGAATGATGATGGATTAAACCCTGATCAGTTGACTGGGGGTGAGTGTTTGATTGGCTCAAACGTTCCGGTCCATCATCCCCTTTTGTATCGCTTTGTTCGCCCTAAGTTGGCGGGGGTATGCCCAGACGTGGGTCCCTTGCTCACTTTGCCACTGGATTCAAGCAAGCCTGGCTGATGACGGCTGGAATACCAGAAACCGGTCCTAGGATGCTTGTTTCCGGTCCAGGGAAGACATGGCTTGGCAGTTCGGGCTGGACTGTTCCCATGAGGCACAGGGTCAGACTGATTTGCATATGGCCATGTCTGAACTGGGGTGGTGGAGTGAGCTAAAGAATGATGATGGATTAAACCCAGATCAGTTGACTGGGGGTGAGTGTTTGATTGGCTCAAACGTTCCGTCCATCATCCCCTTTTGTATCGCTTTGTTCGCCCTAAGTTGGCGGGGTATGCCCAGACGTGGGTCCCTTGCTCACTTTGCCACTGGATTCAAGCAAGCCTGGCTGATGACGGCTGGAATGCCAGAAACCGGTCCTAGGATGCTTGTTTCCGGTCCAGGGAAGACATGGCTTGGCAGTTCGGACTGGACTGTTCCCATGAGGCACAGGGTCAGACTGATTTGCATATGGCCATGTCTGAACTGGGGTGGTGGAGTGAGCTAAAGAATGATGATGGATTAAACCCAGATCAGTTGACTGGGGGTGAGTGTTTGATTGGCTCAAACGTTCCGTCCATCATCCCCTTTTGTATCGCTTTGTTCGCCCTAAGTTGGCGGGGGTATGCCCAGACGTGGGTCCCTTGCTCACTTTGCCACTGGATTCAAGCAAGCCTGGCTGATGACGGCTGGAATGCCAGAAACCGGTCCTAGGATGCTTGTTTCCGGTCCAGGGAAGACATGGCTTGGCAGTTCGGGCTGGACTGTTCCCATGAGGCACAGGGTCAGACTGATTTGCATATGGCCATGTCTGAACTGGGGTGGTGGAGTGAGCTAAAGAATGATGATGGATTAAACCCAGATCAGTTGACTGGGGGTGAGTGTTTGATTGGCTCAAACGTTCCGTCCATCATCCCCTTTGTATCGCTTTGTTCGCCCTAAGTTGGCGGGGTATGCCCAGACGTGGGTCCCTTGCTCACTTTGCCACTGGATTCAAGCAAGCCTGGCTGATGACGGCTGGAATGCCAGAAACCGGTCCTAGGATGCTTGTTTCCGGTCCAGGGAAGACATGGCTTGGCAGTTCGGGCTGGACTGTTCCCATGAGGCACAGGGTCAGACTGATTTGCATATGGCCATGTCTGAACTGGGGTGGTGGAGTGAGCTAAAGAATGATGATGGATTAAACCCAGATCAGTTGACTGGGGGTGAGTGTTTGATTGGCTCAAACGTTCCGTCCATCATCCCCTTTTGTAATACTTTAAAAATTAGCCTTGCCCCGTCATTCATGACTATCTGGAGTTTGCCTACTAAGGAGTCTGGCAGTCCAATGTAGAGCGAGTTGCCATAGTCGAGGCGGGACAGGATCATGGCAGTCACGACTGTTCTCTTGGTCGAGAAGGAGAGGATAGGGGAGAGTCTCCTAAGTAGCCTGAGTAGGCCCACACAGGTTCCAAACACAGTGGAAACTTGGTTAGCCAGTGAAAGCTTAGCGTCCACTTTGATTCCCAGACTTTTTACCACTGGGACTGGGGCCGGAGCATCGCCCAGCTCCTGGGGCCAGTAGAGGGAATTCCATGGGTTGTCAGCATCGGTCATGGCCAGAACCTCAGTTTTGTCTGGGTTAATCTTTAGTGAATTGGCTGTCATCCAGTTGACCGTGAAACGTAGAACATCTTTCGCCCGGGAGTATGCTTGGGGCGTCTTTTCAATTTGCAGAATAATTGGTGTATCGTCCGCATAATTGAAGACTTGGCACTCCATAGCCGAGAGGGCATTGATTAACGGTCTGAGATAAATGTTAAATAGGAGGGGTGATAGGGCCGACCCTTGTGGGACTCCGCAGGGAACGGGCCCCCTCTCTGAGACCCAATCACCCTTCTGAATTCTTTGGGAGCGGTTCGTCAGGAATGAGGTGATCCATTGTATGACAGGTCCCCCGATCCCAATTGTTCTTAATCTTTCCAGGAGAAGGGCGTGGTTGACCATGTCGAACGCTGCCGACAGGTCAAGGAGGACTAGGACACAAGGCTTTTTATTGTCGGTAGTCCTCCTGAGGTCATCATTGACCACCAATATTGGGTTGTCGACAGATTCTGCGAATGGGTATAAGCATGACTTCGCCCAGTTTACTTGTAGGCCAGAGTGTGACGCAAAGTCAGATAGCACTTTCGCTATGTTGTCACAGGAATCCCTTATATCTCTCAGATAGAGTAGTAGATCATCTGCATATAAGGAGACGACATGCGTTCTGTCACATAGTGAGATTCCCCAGTCCTCACCTCTGCAGCAGAGAGCTTCCGCCAATGGCTCCATGGCTAGGGAGATTATTAATGGAGACAGCGGTCATCCTTGTCTGGTGCGGCGGCCAATAGGTATTGGGTCTGATACGTAAGGCCTTGTTTTTATTCTGGCTGTGGGGAGAGTGTAGAGTAGTTTGATTAGACCAATGAAGTGGGAGCCCAGCCCAAACCTGGAGAGAACAGTGAATAGATATTCCCATTCTAACGTGTCAAACACCTTTTCTAGATCAAACACTAAACATCCAGAGTGTGACCCACACCTCCCAGAGTACTCCGCTGCTCGGAAGAGAGAGCATATATTTAAGGATGTGTTGCGGGCTGCTATAAAGCCGTTTTAGTCAGCATGTACTAATTGGGGCATCAGAGGGGTCAAGCGCTTTGCTAATATTTTGGCCAGAATCTTGTAATCCGTGTTTAGGAGCGCTAGTGGCCGATAAGAACCCAGCATTTCTGGGTTTCTGTCTGGTTTGGGGAGTGACACAAGTAAGGACCCCGAAGCGTTGCCGGCAGGGCAGACATCTCTAGGGACTCGTCATACATTGCTAGCAGCTGTGGGGCTAGCAGCGGTGCATATGCTTTTTAATATTCATCTGGTAGGCCGTCCGGACTAGGTATTTTACCGGTAGCTAATGCCTTTATGGCTGCTTGGACCTCTAAGAGCATGATTGGTTCCTCTAGGACCGCCCATTGTGACGGGGATAGTGTTGGCAGTGACAGAGGGGTGAGGAAGACTTTTATCGCCTCCGGGTCCCTGTGCACTATGGATTCATACAACATTGTGTAGTGTGTGACAAACTCTTGATGTATATCTTGCTGAGTGGTCAATTGGTCCCCAGTCCTTGAGCACAGTGACTGGACTGGGTGCTGCGTCTGCTCTTGTCGAATGAGCCACGCCAACAAGCAGCCTGCCTTGTCTGCCTCAGAGTTGCATTTGATTCCAATTGTAGGAGTGAGTTTTCAAGACGTGTCGCCTCTTGATCAAATTGTTTACGGATGCACCACCCCATGCCCAGACACTGCCCTCTTACTACCATCTTGAGTGCTTCCCATTCTATTCTCTTGTCGGTAACCAAGCCGCCATTGTTCTCGAGGTAGGTGAGGATGGCGGTACCCAACACAGCACGAAATGGTGGGTCTTTGAGCGCTGTTTGTTGAAGGCACCAGAGGTGTGTGGTTTTCTCTGCCTCCTGGTTACTCAATTGCAGCAGCTGGGGATTATGATCTGAATGTGTCCTCCATAAATACTCTATTTGGCAACACTTCGCGATTATGTCTGCCGATCCCACAAAGAGGTCTATACGGACGTGCCGTTTATGCGGGAGAGAATAAAAGTCTGTACTAGTCTGTCTGTAGCTTGCTTTCTTCTGGTTTTTCAGTCAGCTATCCCTCTCCCCTTATATGTTTTTTGGACTGCCTAGTGGTCGTACATCTGGACCCACATGCAGACTTCGTGAATTGGCCTGTCAAAGGGGGTTGAGATGATTGCGTATGAGATCGGAACTTAGAAGCAAATATCATTTTTTTTAAATTCATTCCACAGTCTTTGTAATTGACGGGGGAGGTAGGTTTAGGACTCATGAATCAATTGGAACTGTGGAATAATAAAGATGAGACGGTCCGCGACAACGATACTAGTCTACTACTAGTCGATCTGATTTAGAAAATGGCAATGTTATTGCAATTGTTGTTTCCTGTCAAAAAATCTTTTGGGAGCGATTATTTAATATTTATTTAACACCAATCATTTTTTGTCTCTTTAATTATGTCTTACATGATCATCATTATCCAGGGGCAAGACGAGGTCATCTGAGGCGGGTGCGAGAGTGGAGGTGCCACCCAAGAGCAAGACACTCCTCATCCAATGGCTCTGCTGGCCCCAGTGAGTCTTCCTGTTGTTAATATTAATATATATTTATCTAAATTTTACCTCTCTTTATTTTGAACTATTATTTACGTTTTCTAATTTTATTTTTTCCCAAATCCTCTTTGATCTACCTGTTTCTAAATTCTTGATATCCCTGCATTGTCCTATTTACTAACTTAGGGGCCTATTACGATGGCGGTCGGAAAACCTCCCCGACCACCATGGTAGCGGGAAAAGACCGCCCGCATGGACCGCAACATCACCGCTGGTCGAATTACGATGACCCGCGCTCGAAATCCGACGGCGGTGGTCGGATCGCGGGCCTTAACATTGCGTCTATTGCGATGGCGGTCAGATGTCCACCGCCGGGCCGGTCCGGCGGGCGCCACTGCCGGCCCGGCGGTGGACATCTGACCGCCATCGTAATAGACCCCTTATTTATTTCATATTTGTAGTGTTTGTATTTTACCTCAAACTACCTCTGTCTTTACTAGTCTGTCTGTAGCTTAATTTCTTCTGGTTTTTCAGTCAGCTTTCCCTCTCCCCTTATATGTTTTTTGGACTGCCTAGTGGTGGTACTGTTGGAGTCAGAGAACCTATTGGTCCTTACTACTACTAGTACTAGTACTAATACTTTGCCGTGCAGATTGCATGCCCAAGTAAGGTATTCTATGCATGTTTGTTGAGATGAGAAGGCTTTCTTTTTCTTTCTCATGCTCAATCAGTAAAACGAGAGAGTAGCCATGGTTACGTTGGACACCCCAAAGTTGTGTCTTCTTCTCATCTAGGCCTAGTATTATTAGCAGCAATTGATGGAGAACTAATTACTGTGCACCATGGCTGGAAGGAAGTATGAGGAGGAGGACATCACCATTACATTTTCCAAACAAGACGACCTTCTGTACAATTGTTCGCCACTCTTATTTCTTTTCAAAAACTCAGATTCACCAATAGCTCTAGCCACTCAGTCCAGTCCTTTACAGGTTGTCTTCTTGAGAGGCTTTTCAAAAATTGCCACCAACAAAATGCCCAACCGTATATTTTAATATTTTTGATAGGACATACTGTCTTTACCCAAATTGTAGTGATGTGTGTGGTGTATGTATTTTCAATCTTGCCACGGAAAAAAATAAGTAGGGGGAGGCGTATATGGCATCTAAAAAATGTGTAATGTTTTTTCTAGCCGTACTGATCACCAGTGCCGGGGCCAGCGGGGACGGTGACGCCAGCCAGCAGGGAGCAGATGTGGCAGCTGCTGGGGGTGAGCCAGCAGCAGTGGCGGGCAGTGGTAAGTCATATTGCTTGCTTTTTGACAATGTATACACTCGCTGCAAGGGTGTACACTGTTGAGACTAATGGAGTGATTACGTTGGGGGCGGACTTTAGTCCGCCCGCCATCCTCGCGGTGCTGGGACCGGCCGCCAGACATGTGGTGGTCCCGCACCGCTAATTAGGATGCGACCGCCACCCTGGCGGTCGCATTCCGCATCTTTGACATTGCAGCTGGTGCTGCTTACAGCAGCACCCGCTGCAATGCCAAATTGCCATGTTGTGCATTCCCATGCACAACGTGGCAGGCACCGTGCGGTACCTGCCACCTTATGCTTGGGAATGGAGGGGGGTACCATGGGTACCCCCCAAGTGCACCCCCCACCCCCCCGGGGGCCCGCAACGGGCCCCCATTGCAAATCCCCGCCAGCCTTTGCCGCCATGGAAAGGCCTTTAAAACCCAGCATCCTAATATGAATGGCGGTGCCTGCTAGGCACCGCCAACCATATTGAGGCCCAAGTCCGCCCGGCCGGCAATCGGAACAATTGCTGACTGGCGGAAAAGCGGCAGACGCACTTTGCGTCCGCCGCGATACCCCCCGCCATTATAATATGGCGGGGGTAATTCGGGTTGGGATGGCGGGCAGATCGCCACTGCCGGGCCGGCGGTGGCGATCCGCCCGTCATCTTAATCACCCCCTAAGTTGTGAACAGTTGAAGACACCCTTTACTTAGCATTAGCATATACAGCGGGAGTTGAGTAACTAATGGCCTCTTCTATCCTTAACTCAGCAGAGAAAGTTTTATGAAGAAAAGTCAGACCTTGATGGGTTGACAGAAAAGGGAAAGAAGGATGAAAGGAGGAAGGACGGGTGAAATGTAATATGACTGGCAGAGAAGGATGAATGAGTGAAGGGATGCATATATAGATGCCTGATATGATGCATGGGTGGTTGAAGAATGGGTGAAAGGTGAAAGAAAGGATGCCTGCCTGGGTGGGTGGATGAAGGTGTATTGGTAAAAAGAATCCTCTGAGGGGTTTGATAGGTCAAAGCAAGGACGCATGGGTGGTTAAATGACAAATGTATGTTGGCGAAAGGTTTGTTGAGAATAATAGCCATGTTTGGATGGATGGATGGATGGTATTTAATCATAGGTGAAACCTGGATGTAGAGAATGTAAAACTTAAACTGTGCCTGAGAAGCAAAGCCAAGGGTGAAGAATAAAATTTTGCTAGAAGAACAAAGCAATGATAAATGAAAAAATCCCTGGGAAGAAGAATAAACAAGGAATGTTTGTTTTTTTATCAAGGTTTGGATTGAAAAGTTTCAGGTTGTATTTCAGACTACTCCCTTGACTCACAGTAGTTTTCAAGCAAAATATATATATTATATACCCACCCAATATCAATCGCCTCCCTCCGAGGCCCACTCCCTATCCATGGCATTTCGACAGTGTCAGCCATGGGTGGCCTATCAGCTGCATGGTTACAATGGATCACTGACAGAATATCGACGGACCGAATATTGACCTACAAGAATATCGAGTACAGAATATCGATGGACAGAGTATCGACATCCTATCTCTACAAAGGTAAGTACAAAAATATCGAAACGCAAATATCGTTTAAAATATCGTTTAAAATATCGTTTTTTTTAAATGTCTTAAAAATAATATAAAATTAATTAAATAATAAATATAATTACTAAAAACATAGGGGCCCATTACGATAACCGGCGGTAAAAAATCCACCATCTACTATAGCCTGAAAAAACCGCCCACCTGCACCATGGGAATATCGACCGAGCAATTATGATTTCGAGAAGCAACCTCCGCCCGCGGCGGTAAAAACACACAAAATTCCGCCCGTCCATGTCTGAGTAGAAGATTAACCGTCCGCCACGGACGCAATCCCGCCCGAAAACCCAAATCCGCCCGCCCTGACGACCGAGACAACGACCGTGAAATTATGATCTCCCCGACATGAGCGCGGAAAATCCACATTTTCCCCGCCCGCCACGGTTAACAACAGCGATGAATAACTGACACGGCGGAAGGCCTGGCGGCCACGTACGTGCACGGAAACCATTGGCGGGACAAAGAAATACACACAACATGGCCAACAAGTCCACACAGCAAACTACGCCAAAATACACAAACACAGAACACATCCCAATGACACATGCCCCCTGCCAAAACTAAAAACTACAAATCCCAGGACAACAGACACAACACACCTGAAAACGACAGACCATCATGACACACCCACATAAGTTAGTACAAAAGCAGCCTCCTCACAGACCACAATCCCTTGCACGAGGACAAAGCGAAGACGCCATCAGACAACACAGAGAGACACAAAGGAAAGCAGCACACCACACGCACGCACACATCACACACATCACCACCACTACCACCACCACCATCACCACTGAAACAACGGCACCACGAACCCCCTGCACATCACACACCACACACCACACACCACACAACCACCACACCAGCTCAACAAATAGCAGACCACACACCATGGCAAGCCAAAGAATGCCAAAGTACACTGCCACTGAGTTGACGGTCATAGTCGATGAGATCATCAAGGTGCACCCACAAATCTATGGGAACCAGGTCCAACAGACACCAGTAGCCACCAGAAACAGAATGTGGAGAAGGATAGTGGACCAGGTGAATGCAGTTGGGAACGTGCCACACAACCGGGGCGAAATCACAAAGAGGTGGCACGACCTGAAAAGCGTGGTCAGGAAGAAGGAGGCCAAGAATCGTGAGCTGGCTGCCACGACTGGCGGCGGAAATGCCGCGCTATTCAAGACCTTCAAGGCGTGGGAGGAGAAGGTGCGAGGCATTCTGCATCCGGAGAGTCTCACCGGAATACCAGGGGGAGTGGAGGCTGGTAAGTACAAACAAATGTATACCAGCACACCGCTATGTACTGTCATGCACTACCAGAATGCCATAGCACCGAGGGCCAAACACCCCCATGCCCAGTACACAATACACAAGACATCTCTCACACATGCAGCAGACACTCCCACACACTCAGCCCAAAGGTACCAACAAACAAAACCATGGGGGCATGTGTACAGTCAGCCAGCACCACAACTCCCACCAGGTCCCTCTGTACCCCAGATGTGCCGGAAGGAGCACTCCCCACACCCACACTCATGTGTCAGCCATAGCTGCACTAACTAACAAGTAACAGGTAAGTAGCCTTACCACAAACTCCGAGTATCGGAGGGGGACTGCAGAAGTACAACCACCACCAGGCCCCTAGTCCTACAGCGCAGCAAGATGGAGCACTCCCCACACCCATGTGACAGCCATTGCAGTGCACACCTTCACCCGACAGGTAGATATGTTTCCCTACATGGAGGGGTGTCTGTGGATGGTAAGCCTTCACCACAACTCACAACACGGCCCCCACTGCCACAGACCAGCAAGATGGAGCACCCCTCCCTCTCATGACCATGTGACAGCCATTGCATTGCTCCCTACAAACCAACAAGTAGGTAGACTACTGTACAGGGCGGGGTGTCTGTAGGCATGAGGACTGTACTACGACTAACATTTGGGACATGTCACGTAGCAGAGGAACAGGTAGCACTGCTCCCTGTCATAATCATGTGACTAATGTGCACACGGACATGAATTACAGAGTCATAGCCCACATGAGCCATCACAAATACACTAACACGGAAGGAGTCACGTCTGCATGCACAAGTCTCACTGGAGTACTGACCCACATGCCGTGCACTGTGCCAGTCATCACACACATCAGCAACACCATCGAAGTATTGTCCATGTAGTCGTGTCTGCTTGTTCCGTTGACATCGTACAACATCACCCATGTAAGTCTATCTCGTCTCAATGTAACTGAGTGGAACCACAGTAATGTCACATACACCACTGGACCCATGAACCACACAGCTACACAATGCACATTCAATGTCTCATCCATCACATCTTCACAGCCCCAGTGTCATGAAAGGTATATCATCTAATCAGTTGTCCCATATACAGTAGTTCAGCAAAGATTCCTGCCGATGACCAATAATGTGTCTGTAGTGTCTGAAGCGCACGTCACACTGTGATTTACAACATACCTAATATAGTCAACACACCAAGAGCACTGCATTGCTGCACATGGCTGAGGGTAGCACGCACACAAAGGAATTGTCCCATCTGCAATACGTTGTGTGGCACACAACCATTACCCACTCACTACAATGCTTGCAGTGTAATGTCCCTAAATGATAACAGTGAGCAGATATGCTTGGTACGTCAGACATACACACACCTTTGTCTCTGCAGTGTCGTGTGGCCAAAACACATGTCCCCTCCTGCACCCTTATGTCACAGTATGTACCCCAAAACCATATTTCACCTCAAAAGCGTTGAGGGGGCTGTACCCCTTTGCCATCTGCGTTCCTAAGCGTTCCATTTGAAACCCCAAAACCATATATCACCTCAAAAGCGTTGAGGGGGCTGTACCCTTTTGCCATCTGCGTTCCTAAGCGTTCCATTTGAAACCCCAAAACCATATTGCACCTCAAAAGCGTTGAGGGGGCTGTACCCTTTGCCATCTGCGTTCCTAAGCGTTCCATTTGAAACCCCAAAACCATATTGCACCTCAAAAGCATTGAGGGGGCTGTACCCCGTGTCCACCAAAGGCACAAAATGTAGGGGTACTGCAACACACACCGATTGGCTATCCAAATCCGTCCCATGCCATGTGCACCCATCACACCATTCCATTGCCTTGATCACGCACACACATTGTAGAGCCATACACACGCATCTGGGAAATCAGTGCACAACTGTGCACCAACTGTGAATGTCAGTCATCTAACACAAACCTTGCAAGGTGCAACACAATAACCTTTCGTCTCCGCCCCACAGGTGACGAACAGCATGATGCTGGAGAGGGAGACAGCAGTCATCACAGCCAGTCCACAAGCCCTCCACCCGGACTCACGGATGTGGAAGACCTGGACACCTCCTCGGACGAGGACTCCCGACCAGGCACATCTGGTGTGGCAGGGCCCAACCACTCCCCAGGACCCCTCCTACCCACCAACCCATCTCCCAGGGCCGGTGACCAGTCCCAGGCCCCTGCTGCCACGGTCATTGCGGCCACCACCACCGCCGCACCACCACCACCACCACCACCAGGGCCTCCCTGACCACTCAGCCTGCGCAAGGGGTTGTACGCACGTCGACACCGACCCTGGGAGCCACAACTAGGCCCCGGGTGACCACTGTGGCGAGTGGGCAGGTCGGTGGCAGCAGTTCAGGTGGGAGGAGCAGGGTCAGGTCAACGCCATCAGAGCCTGGGAGCCAAGCCCTGCCGCAAATCGCAAGAGTCCTTGGGGCCTATGAAGAGGCCCAGGGACAATGGGCCCGGTCAGCTTCCGATACGCGGGAAGTCCTTGGGGTGTTGAGGTCCATGGACGCCCATATGGGCCAATTTGTGACCCGTATGGGCAAACTTGTCGACCTCATGGGCCAGCTAGTGGTGGCGGTGAGGGCCCAATCAACGCCAACCACACCACCTCCGACACCACCTGCTGGGGCGCAGGTCCGTGCAACATCCAGTTCCCCTGCGTCCACAGCGAGTGGGCAATCCTCAGCCACCACCAGCAGCCCACAAACACAACCCCCCTCTCAAACGTGGAAGGGGGCGTCCGAAGAGGAAACAGGTGTCCAGAGATGACTTTGCACGCTCCAAACGCCAGTGAGACAGCCAGCCACGGTGGCCATCTACTGCATTCACTTGGACTACTATCCTACCCCACACTGCCATGTGAATGGCATGTGTCTGTCGGACTGTGGACCCAGAACAACATGGGTACACCTTGGCCATCACGCGGACATGTCCGTCAACTCATTGTTCCAGCATGCACCACTTTTGTCATCACCTTGCCCACAATCACATGTCACTGTTCAAAATAAATACACCTGGATCACATTCTGTTGTATCTGCTCTGTGTTTAATCAAGGATGTGCAACCGTCACCATGATCAGTAATGCATCAGGAGTGTGGTATGTCGATAGGCCAGGAGAGGCTGGAGGGACCTAGGGGTGAAAAACAGAACAAGAGTCCATTGAATGTGTGTGTCACACACTCATCACACAGTACTTGTCATCAAGTTCAAGCAATGTACACACATCTCACAGAGCAACAGGGCACAATGCCACAGCCACTGTCAGTGGCATACTACCCTGGACATGGACCATTGCCACACAGCACTCAGTGAACAATAGGCCACCGTGACAATGCACACATACACCTACACAACTACAGCAACATCAGCCGACGTACATGGTCACTCACCGTCAAGTGAAGTAGCGGGCGATGAGCTGCTGACGCTCATTCACTGCTTCCTCCTCTCCACTGTCCTCGTCACTGGACACGGCCTGGTCTGCAGGCGGGGGTCCTGGCTGATCACCGTCATCCACTATCAGGGGGATCTGCCTGCGAATAGCGAGGTTGTGCAGCATGCAGCATGCCACAACTATCTGGCACACCTTCTGTGGGGAGTATGCCAGTGCACCCCCGGTGCGGTCCAGGCACCTGAATCTGGACTTCAGGAGTCCAAAAGTCCGCTCCACCACACGTCTGGTCCTCCCATGTGCCTCATTGTATCTGACATCAGCTGGTGTCCTGGGATTACGGAGTGGGCTCAGCAGCCAAGGCCCGTTAGGATATGCCGAGTCACCTGGGTGTGAGAAACACAGAGAATCCTTGCAATTCCAACAGGATACAAGACAGCATGTCACACCCAGCACGCTACACGAGTATGCATACTCACCAACAATCCAGGCACGGTCCGGTTGAAGATTGGACACCAGTCGTGGGAGGATGCTGTGGCGCATGATGTGCGAGTCATGGGTGGAACCGGGAAACTTCGCACACACGTGCGTGATGATCATGTCCGCCAGGCACACCACTTGCACATTCAGGGAGTGGAAATGTTTCCGGTTCCTAAAGATGTGCTCCATGGCCTGTGGTGCAACAAGGCCAAGATGTGTGCAATCAATTGCACCAACAACGTGGGGGATGCGTCCAAGTGCATAGAAAGCACCCTTCACTGCCGCCCAATCACGAGCCCTGGGGAATCGGATGTACCGGTTCCTGTACAGCATCATAGCTGACAGGACATCCCATAGCACCATGCTGAACATGGGTTGGGACATTCCACCTCCACTGCCTACCGTGTGTTGGAAAGATCCGGTAGCGAAAAAATGCAGTGCAGCCATCACCTTAGCCGTGGGGGTGAATGCTGTTGGATACACCCTGCGAGGACGAAGGTGGGGTTCCAACATGGCACATAGGCGATGCATGGTGGGTCAGTCCAGCCGGAATTTACGAATGACCTCCACATCCTCCATGTCTGACAGCAATTGGTAGGGGCGATGTATGTTTGGTCTCCTCCTAGGACAGATGGAAGTGGACACATGTCAATGCAACACACCACATGGCACATACACATACCAAAAATTACTGGCAAAGCTATAGAATCACAGAACAGCTGACAAGTAGGGACAGCACAGCCACAATACTCTTACACAGGTCCCCTTACCAATAGCAATGGCTACTGACACAAACCATTGACATGAGCATGCACATGGGGATTTAGGCCCTAATAGCTTGAAAGGCATCATGATGGTTTCAGACTGCATAGGTGGGAGGCGACAACACCACGGCAATATACCTAGCTGCTGTGCCAGACACAGCTTCCGAGGCCGGGTGAGTATGGCACACACCAACAACACAATGTACACAGGCTGAGCGGCCAAAACAAGTGGGTCCTGTTGCACAATGGGATATGAGACAGTCAATGATGTCCCTAGTCCACCCAATGTCCAGCACTGTACGTATCACACCTCCAACACACATTGACAGGTGTACACATTGACAACTCCATGACAACACAGCTGTGTGAATGCAAACACACATCACAAGTGACACGTAACGTTGCACGTGCCAAGTGGGAGATGTACATTGAGAAATATGGCATGTGTGTGCATATGCACATCCCATGCACCCATGCTAATGTGTACATGATGATGTGCCAACAGACATGTGGAGGCTGAGCACTGGCCGTCAATGCCAATGCACACAGCATGAAGTGGCCCTGTCCAGTGTGGACATGCTCCCACACACAAATCATGGCCACACCTGCAAATGCATGGCGCACCTTCAACTGTGGATTCCACATGGCACCAGCGGACTGTACCCGCCATGGACCAGGCCCTTGAGGCCAACTCCAATGGCCCTCGCGACTGCATCCTGCGTGTTCGACGATAGAGGTAAGCGTACCGGGACAGCTCGGTGCAGGCCATTGTGTGCATTTGAAGCAGGCAGACATGGTACACCAATTGCAGCAGCTTGGACCCACTGGAACAGCCCCAGGGGGCTATATGAGTGTGGGAGGGAGACAGGCATTACCACAGCTTACAGGGACTGCTGCCTGGCATCCCTCAACAACACCTGCCGCTGCTGCCACATGTCCACCTACATGTCGACGACTCTGAAGATATGTCCAGGTCCACTCACCAGCGAGGAGCTGGAGATCATGGATTCCGAGCTCCACGCACACTGCCCAAGGCTATTCATAGCAAAACTTGTGTGTGTAAGACAACTACAGTGTGTGTGGGAGTGCATGTGGGGGACACACATGTCGTTGATCCGCAGCACTATGATTCTGAGCCTGTGGGGTTCCAACATGCACTGCTTACCATGCTAACTACAGGTGTAAGGGGTATGTAGGCTCTATGGCGCTTTCCCATGCATGTCCCTCACGAGTGGTGGTACATGGCATTTCCATGTCAGACATCCAGTCACGCAGCCACTTGGCAATGCAGGACTCAGGGCAGTCATTGCTTGTGTGAATGGCTGGCTGGGTCCCTGCTGGCCTTCTCAGTGGCAGCAGACCTGGGCTGCACATTGACCGCACAATCCTAGAAGGAGACAACACTGACTGTACAGTGGGTTACATGTGTCTTTTGTTCAGGTCTCTCCTGAAATGCACAAACTCAGCCCTGTCGATTGGACACACCATGCCTTGTGATAGGGATGTGTGTGAGAGATAGTGGCACTGAATGTGACCTCCATTGCGTGGTGAGCCATTCACAGGGCGAGTACGTTGAGGGCTGCGCAGTGTTGGACACAGTGAGTCCACCCACAAAGATGTGTTGCCTTGTGATCTATTTGTTGGTCCACCTGACAATGGACAGTAGATGTGGGCAGACTACACATTGCTCAATGTGCTGGCAACCTGCATGTGAATGGGATGGACAGGTACTGTGTACACACTCCCAGCAGCATGCATTCACGTGTGGTGTACACATGCTGTTGGGCCATGTCCGATTACTTCCTGGCTCTGTTGCACGTCTCTGAGTATTTGGGATGGGTCAGCAGCATGCCACTGTGATTGGTGGATGTGGGTGATGTTGAGAAGTGCATGAGTGACATTCCAAGGCTCTTGTGTACCATCCCTGCAGTTTGAAGTCCTCCAGCCCAAGGGCTTGTGATGAGGCATTGCATCCAAGTTGATGCCTCTGTGTATGTGTGACCGACAGTGCAGCCAATTCCACAAAGGGTGTGACGTCATCTGCCGGATGAGCTACTACGTGGCGAGAACGGATCGGGGATGCCCCCTCGTATTGTCAGGTCAGCACAGCGCTGCATTTCACCAGTAATGGTCTGCATCTTGACAGTCACACAGCCTGTGCCGGATGCATGTTTGTAGGGGCATCAGCAGCAAGCAAGTGTACAGTAATGTGGGATGGTGTCTTCTGCGGTGAGAGGCAGCATGTGTCCACAGCCTAACCATAATCTGGGTGATGCGATGTATGTTGTGTATGCAGTGGGTTGTAAGTGTACTCTGTGCTGTGTGCACCTGACATGCATATGCGATTCCTGAGGGTCAAGATGTAATTTGAGCACTCTGCATTCTCAATGCACTCAGAGTCGTAGCCCTCAGGAACAACCTGTAGTGGCCTGGATTGGCAATTCACATGTATGTTTGAGGCACTGTGCCTACTCTGATTTCGTTCGGTCATATGTTTGCGATGCCTCAGCTCATATCTCTGGTGCTTACACATCCGGCACACTGTGCAACAGCAGTTATGCTCGTGTGAACGACAGGTGGATGGCATGGGCTCATGGCCATTGTGGCCCGTCATGTTGCAGTCTGTGTGAGTGGTTTCCCATTCTGCTCCATGCAGGTATGTCTTTGGCCTAATTACGTAGTGGTCATCCTTGCCCCATCAGGACAGTGGGTGTGCACACCACGATTTGGGACTATGGTCGCAGGGTGACACAGGCTGGGTGTAGTGCTATGTGCACAACACATGTGCCACTTATTAGCGGCTTCAGTTACTGTACGCCAGCCATTACGTGTTGATTGTGGTGGCTGTATGCAATTGCACAGGTATCGTGCAACATGTGGATTGGTGGATGTTCTGTGCTGCTTCCCTTGCACATGTCTGTTTAATTGATGCCAGATGAGTGAGGCCACCTCGCTCTCTCTCATGTGGCATCTCCCGTGGGTGCTGAGGGACAGGGGACGGTCAACAGTGGTGTGGCATCGGATGTAGCAGCTGCACAGGTGCTGAGTGTGTCAGATGTGACCAGCGCCTCGGAGGGGCCAGACGTGTGCTGGATGAATTACAGGCCGAGACGGCAATTTTTGAGTCATCTGAGGACCGAGGTGATGCATCCATGTTTGCTAACACAGGGGATGTGGACTCTGGCTCCTCTTCAGCCACGCGGAGGCCAATGCCCGCCCTCCCATCTACTTCCACAGGTGCAACACGTGTCGGCACAGGGATGAAGGGTAGAGTTTCCTTCACACCAGGCACAGCTGCCCCTGCACATGTGACCCCTGCTGCCCTCAGTACTGGGTCTGTTGAGCTCATGCGCCATCTCTGCGTGGGGCAGACAGCTCTCCTCAATAACGTCATTGCCCATGACATCACTTTGCCGCAGGTGACACAGTACATAGAGGGCCCACATGTATGCGTGGGTGGGCTACGCCAGACTGTCCAATGGTTGTCCCCCCCAGTCAAGGTGGTCCTTCAACTGGGCCAATATCAGGCTGACATTCCTGACCCTTTCTCCACCCCCCTGGGCAGTGGCACATCTGACAACAGCAGGACACGAGTCCTAAAATAAGGGGTGGGGGGACGCTGACGTCACGACAGGAAATGACATCACGGAAGGTGGCTTGCACCGTCTAACTCATTGCCTCCCCTCGCTCACCCCTTATATGCGATTGCATCATAGAAGCCAGTGTGTGCACAAGCAGCTCCGATCTCGCCCCAGAGAGGCCAAAGAGTGAATGTGTGGGTCCATTTGCCCCAATTATCTGTCTCTCGGTAATATGAGTGGTGGGACGCCGTCCACCCGCGTGGTACCCCGACTCGATACCTGGACAACAGTGACAATGCATGACAGCCTCCGGAGTCCGGATACACCACATGCAACACACAGAGGCTGTGTCTGCCCTAGCGGGCCAGGCCGCAAACACAATCCCACACGTAAGGTTGACCCACCCCTGCGCGCATAGTCATTACAACCGCTGCCATTGACAAGGGACCCATGTGGTGGGACATGGGCCTCAGGGTGATGGGCCTCCGAGCCATCCCCCGCCAACGAGTGTCATGCAACTCACACATATCGCAAAGCCAATAGGACACTTTGCCTGCACACCAGGTCTCGAGTCAGGGTACCACGCGGGTGGACGGTGTCCCACCACTGATTTTACCGCGAGCCAGGGAACTGGTGCAAATGGACACACACATTCACTCTTTGGCCCCTCTGGGGCGAGCTCGGTGCTGCTTGTGCACCCGCTGGCTTCTCTGTTGCAATCGCATGTAAGGGGTGGGCGAAGGGAGGCAAAAAGTCTGATGGTGCAAGCCACCTTTCGTGACGTCACTTCCTGTCATGACGTCTGCGTCCCCCCACTACATATTTAGGACTTGTGCCCTGCTGCTCACTGAGAATGTGTTGCCTGCAAGATGTGACCAGGAGAAGGGTGCCATGAGCTCCCACCCACCAAGCTCCACTGCCATTCCGTGCCCTGGGTAGCCTGTGCAGGCGGACAATGTAGGTGGTACACCTGGTGGACAGGGGATGTGAGTGCCTTGGCAAGGGCCTGGCAGACGCACAGCAGTATCCAGCATGTCCCCAGAGGGAGGGCTAACGTCTACGCCTGATGCAGTATTGATCGTGTGCCCGCCTGTTGTGCCCACACAAGTTCACATTCATCTCCAGACAGGTGTGCTTTCCAAATACACAACACAGTGGAAATATAGCCCTCCGGAATCCTCCCCACACAGTCTGTTTCAACAATGCATGTGTGCACCTACCCGTGCCACCCACCCACCTGGCCCAAGCGGAACTCCCGCTTCACATGACACATGTGTGTCTTCCACAGTTGTGCTTCTCTCTCAGGGGCGGACCTCCAACTGTCCCGTAGCACATAGACAGCACAGAGTTGAACGGGCCATCCTGTTTGAATGGTAGGGACACACACACATCTACCTGTGACACAGTGGTGGCTGTGATGGCTATTGTGCCTGCCATGGCAGTGTTGGTGGCCATGTCAGGGTACACTCACACACATTGCATACGCAGCTTTTCGTGTCACTACTCTGCACATCGGACTGGCCACTGTCCCTGGTGTTGAACAATTTTGCCGCCTGTCTATGTAATCTGTGACTGGATGCTGTTGTTCCTGTAGTCGGTTGTGTCTGTGTAGTTGCTGATTGCAGTTGTTACTGTGTGTGCATAGTTAAGTGAGGCACATGCCTTGTATGGTACATCAACAATTGCACTGTCTGGTGTCACATTCCAATGTGTTTTACACGTGGCTGGGACTTCACTTCTTTCAGACTCTGCCACTTGTGTGTGTGATGAAGAAGTTTTTTAGTGACACGGATTGTCTGCATGTATTTGCTTGAATTCCATGGTAAATGTCTACGTGTCATGTTTGCGTGCTAGCAAAGCACGGGGTGTGAGTCTGGCCACAGGATGAGAGGTAGCATGTGCATAGTGTGCGGGTATGTGTGAGCTTACTTTCTGGGTGGCCAGCAGTGTAGGTGTATGTTAATCTTGTGATGAACATTGAGCCTGGGCACATGGGTTACTTTCAAAGTGTGCATTTGGGAAGTGTAGGTGTGTGTGGTGTGAAGTGTGTGACTTTGGGGTGGTGTTGGTGTGTGTGTGTGTGCACTCTGGCAATGTCGATTACACACATGTGTTACCCAGGGGCATGGTGGGTGTTTGTATCCGTGTTCAGGTCTGTGAATGTGAGCGCATGTGTGTATTGTATGTTGCACAGTGTGCAGTGTGTGGGTGTGTCATTGCAGTTCAGGATGGCTCCTACTTAATATGTTTTGGCCATTGTGGGTCTGCAGGGTGTGTGACTGTCAAGATTGTGCCTGGTTTAATTAAGCATGTATGTGAGTTTCAGCAGTTCGTACTCACTGTGCGGACCTGCCCACCCACACTGATTTCCTGTGTGTGTTTTGACATGCATTGCTGTAGCATGCTTGTTGCGTGGGTCCTAATTTTGCTTGATGAGTGTGATGTCCGACTGTGAAGGTAATTATACACATATGTAGGACTGTGCTTTGAAGTGACCAGCCCGTCAGTGTTAATGTGATGATCTGTTGGGCCACGTCAGAGTCTGACAATCAAAGGCCCACGACCTGTAGTATTTCACTAGGTCCACTGTGGCGGCAACTCATATGCATTGACATCCAATGTCACTGGACTACATGGTCATCTCACAGCTCTCGTGTACTTCACACACTCTCATCCTCTCTCATTCGTACTTGTCTTCTGGAAATAATTCTACAGAGTCACATATTTGCTTCGAGGCATGTATTTGGACTTACTTCCTCTGTGATGCAGAATAGTGGACACTACTGGCAGCAAAATGCATGTGGAGGATATACTTAGCATGATTACACATACGAAAGGGGGTACAGGTAGAGTAATTAGTTGTTGACTGTGGAATTGAGGCTTCAGGGTTACAGCTGCCTTGCCCTTTCTATGCTACAGTACATTTGCTGATTACTGATGGTCTCTGGGCTTTGACACAGACAGTATTCATTCAGCCTACCAGACAGCTTGACATCATAGGGACAGTTCATCTCAGTTCCATGGTACCGGTTTAATACAATAGTGACTCCGACACACCTGCGTCAGAGGTGACATCAGGGCATGTGCCCACATGCATGCAGCAGCGTCTCACCAGTTGTTGCAATGTGGTTGCTACTGAACATGACACTGTTACTAGGGCCATGTTATAGGGGGTTGCATTAGTTGTCCATGCAAAAGTCCTGGCACGGAAGTACAGACAAAGGTGAGGTGACAGTTTGCACGTACTACAGCAGACAGATAAGTGTGCACTGACAGGTGCATGTGTCCAGGTGCGCAGAATACATATTATGGCATAGTTGTTCGTGCTGTATTGCCCATGTGGTTACTGTACACAAGTCCCATTCCTCTGCCTCCCCCTGTTCATGCAGAGACACGGGATATGGTGGGGAACAGGGTGCATGTCCCAGAAATGTCAGTTGTCATGGCAGTGGAGTTGATGGTAAGGTGTTAGTTGCAGATTATATGGTATAGTTCTTGTACAGCTACCTGCCCACTCCGTGCGAAAGCCAAGCATGGGTACGGTGTTGTACATCTATGTTCAATTGGGGATATTGAGTCGGGGACCCATGAATTGACAAGTTGACGTGTATGCGATACCTTCCAGCAGGGTATCCATCCCATTGATGGTGAACATGGATGTCATCCAATGAAGCGGGTGGTGGGTGGCAACGTGTTCGTCGTAAGTTGTCCCTTGTAGAATCCTGATGGGACATGTTGGATGACATTCGATGAAACTGTGATCCAGAAGACGTTCTGTGGAGGCACACTGGTCCCATTGCAGTGTGTCCCCGATTGCAGCCACAAACGCCATGCCCCCATACACTGAACAGATCCTGTCATGGTCGTCCAGGGGTGCAAACAAGTGTACCAAGTCCGCCTTTGGACATGCCGGGTTGGAGAGACATAAATCCACAGGCCAGTGGAACGGACACCTCCGACAGTAGAATACGGGGATGACGCAGCTGAACATTGCAATGCGGTAAGTTACTCGGTAACTTACATTCAGCATTGCCAGATTTGAGCAGCCCACTATGTGTAGCATGCTGTCACTGTACAGCTTGATCTGTCCAGCGTAGTTGAGAGTCAGTGGTGCAACAGCCATTTTGCTACAGGGTGATGTGATGGCGTGCTCCGTCTGCCTGAGCAGTCAGCAGAGTGCAGCCTCCGACGATGCTGGGAATTCTGGAATGGATGTACGGCGGATGGACTTGGGGTATAGCTTGGGCGGAGGACACAGTCCCTCATCCCACATGCTTCTATGAATAGTCAAGGCCAGTGGTGTGTGACTCTTTCCACATTACTTTCATTTGGTCCACATGGAGGAGTGGTATTATTGCATTTTGTGGTGTTATCTTTCTTTCATGTTGTGCGCTATCTGCCAGTGGACGTTTTACTCTGCATGGCTATGTTTTGCTTCTTGTTGGTACAATGGCTCCATTCTCCAGCATAATTTGTTGCAATGTTATTTCGGAGCAGGAATGGAAGGCCATTCAGTGCTATCTGCTCTCCCGTGTGTGGGCGGGACACTCCGTTGCCGCTGTACATTGCGGCTTCTGTGTGGGTGTAGTGATTGGGCACACCTGTTCTCAGGCAGCAGGGTTTTTCTATTTTGTACATTGCATGTGTTGTTATTGCGAACAGGATGGTTTTGGTATTTCTTGTTGAGACTGGCGTGCCTTTTCCGGACATTATCGATATTCTGCGCTGTTATGTGGTAGCCGCCGTGTGATTATCCATGTTTTACATACAAGGGTGTGTCCTATTTTGCATTTACATTACTCCCCTGTTCGGGACACTTGTGTGACGTCAAGTTGACAACTGTGAGTTGTCGGTTGGGGACATGACTGATGAAGGAAGGCCACGTGACATGTGCCTTCAGGGTGGGGCTGGTGTGTGGGGTGTATAGTTGTGGCCCTGTGGTGTTCGTGTGCAGCCCAATTATGGCGCAGTCGTTGGCCACGGTGTTGTGCGCATGTGTACCTGCGTCATCGCCGCTACGCTGCGGTGCCGTGACGGGACGTCACTTCCTGGGCCCGGGTCGTGGGTGCCCAGGATGTTGCGAGTTGTTTATTTTTGACAGGTGAGACATGTGTGGGTACAGTGGTGGATGTGTCCTGTCCACACAGGGGTGTCTGGGGGGGCCATGTACAGTTTTCCTGCCCTTGCACTGTGTGCATTGTTTTCATACCCTTGTTGTGTGTCTGCCTACCTGCGTCGTCGTGGTGCGTTCACTCCTAGGTGGTGCATCAGGTAGAGCAAGGGGATGGCCTGGAGTGCAGGATTCATCTCTGGGTGGTCCGCCTTTTAGTCTCCGTCCAGAACAGTCGAGTTTCCGCCTTGGTATCTCGTGCGGTGTCTCTTAGCCGGTGGGGCTGTTTGGTTGTGGCATCGTAATTTGTACGCCGGGCGGTACGTCATTTCGTCGGACAGTGTGTCTCCATTGGCTCGCGCCGCTACGTAGACTGGCGCACTTTGATGGCGGGCGGCGCCGCAGGCTTGCGGCCGGTGTTTGCCTGACTAATCACATCCTAATTTGGCGGGCGTGTGGCCTGTTGCTGGCAGACGGTAATTAGCGGTTTTTGTCTCCGTCAGCACAGCGGTCGTGCTTCCGCCCGACATCGTAATGGACCCCATAGTTAGAGTTATTTAAAATAGTTAAAAATGATAAATAATAAATGTAATATATAAAAAAATTAAACATACATATTTAAAAAATGTATGTATATATATTAACTTAATAATATTAATAAATAATTATTTTACTTAATTATGAAATGTTAGAAACATAATAGAAATTATAAATACATATATATATACATAAACCTGTAATATAAATATAAAAATTAAATATATATATAATAAATTAAAATATTAAAATTAATATTTATTTGTAAAAAATATTTTACACTACATTAACTATAACAGTAGGGAAAATGTTGGATAGCGTAGGGGATAACATTACTATTCCCACTCCAGAGAGTGCAACAGTAGGGAAAGTGTTGGATAGCGGAGGGGAATAATTTACTATTCCCACTCCAGCAAGTGCAACAGTCGGGAAAGTGTTGGATAGCAGAGGGGTAAAAATTACTATTCCCACTCCAGTAATTGCAACAGTAGGGAAAGTGTTGGATAGCGGGTAGGTAAAAATTACTATTCCCACTCCAGTGAGTGCAACAGTAGGGAAAGTGTTGGATAGCGGGTGGGTAAAAATTACTATTCCCACTCCAGCGAGTGCAACAGTAGGGAAAGTGTTGGATAGCGGGGGTAAAAATTACTATTCCCACTCCAGTGAGTGCAACAGTAGGGAAAGTATTGGATAGCGGGTGGGTAAAAATTACAATTCCCACTCTAGCGAGTGCAACAGTAGGGACAGTGTTGGATAGCGGGTGGGAATAATTTACTATTCCTACTCCACCAATTGTAACAGTAGGGAAAGTGTTGGATAGCGTAGGGGAATAATGTACTATTCCCACTCCAGCAAATGCAACAGTAGGGAAAGTGTTGGATAGTGGAGGGGAATAATTTAGTATTCCCACTCCTGCAAAATAATTAACATTAATTAACAAATAATTAATTTGTCAAAAATAATTAACATCCCACCATATTCCTCTATAAACGATACCACCAATATTATAAAATATTACACAATTAACATAATTAATTAACAATTAATTCATTAATTAATAACAATTAACAAGCAGATTAAAAACCATCAAAAATAAATTAGATCACACAATTAACACTATAAAATAACTTTAAATAAATATTATAAAAAAAAAAAAATTGTATTAAAATTAAATTACTTCCCACCCTACTCCCTATCAACCCACAACCCGCTCCTAAACAAATTACACAATTAACATATTTACCAATTAAATATTAATAATTAATATCCAATTAATAACTAATGAATAACATTTTTAACACAATTAACAATATAAAATATTAATTACATAAATATTAATTAATAAAATTATTAATTAATTAATTATAATTAAAGTACTTCCCACCCTACTCCCTATAAAACCAAAACCCGCTCCTAAAAAAATTACACAATTAACATATTTACCAATTAATAACCGATTAAAAATATATTAATAACCAATTAATTAACACAATTAACAATATAAATTACTAAATACAAAAATGTTAATTAATAAAATCATTAATTAATTAATTTCAATTAAAATACTTCCCACCTTATTCCCTATAAACCCACAACCCGCTACGGAACTAAAACGCAATATATTTTTTTTTTTTAAATTAATAACTTCTAAAAATGTATTAATTAATATATTATAATTAAATTACTTCCCACCCTATTCCCTATAAACCCACAACCTGCTACGGAACTAAAATACGCAAAAATTAATTAACATAAAATTAATTACTTGTAAAAATTCAAACATACATTAGAAAAATAAGCTATACTTTTAACACATATACTAACATACAAAACACTAAAAAAAAAAATCAATATTATAAACAACGATATTTTTACTTACGATATTACTAACTTCGAAATTAAGTAAAACGATATTTCTTACCTGCATGTCGATATTCTTGTTGACGATATTCTTGCAGGTCGATATTCTGACACATCTAAATTTAAACATCGATATTATGGCATATCGATATTTAAAACTCAATATTATGTCTGCATACCGATTACAATAGTAGTACCTCACATGACGTTGTGCCGTATATCATCATTCATATTAGTAACTATTCATGTATTCATCTGCCTTGTTGTTGTCAGGGTGAAAGTGAAATTGAGCATTTGCCATTTAACAGAGCATGGCCATAATAGAAAAGAGGTGATTGTGTGGTACAGCTGTCCTACCTGCAGGCAGTAGTAAAGTAATGCGAGACTGCGACATGAGTATGTCTGTCTAGGGCGCAAGCTGAGCTTGCATGCCTACAAGATTAATTTAGCTAAACAAGAGAGAAGAAGAAGAATACTTGTCTACTCCATAGTGCCTAATGCCTGAAACTCAAATCACATCCAAATCTTAGGGGCAGAGGAATCGAAGATACCACAAATGTTATGTACTGCTAGTGCTACTGTGCCACTATATAATTTTATGTGTTACTGTTTTGCTAAGAGTATTGGTTACAATTTGTCTTTTTTCTTTCTTGATATAGCTACTCCTTTCAAACCCACCAGGCAGGAGATAGCAGCCAAGTCCCAGTAAAGGAAGCTGGAGGCCTTCAGGGCAGAATATCGGTGGCTGGTGGCCTTGGAGGAGGAGGAGGAGGAAGAGGAGGCAGCAGCAGCTGCAGCCTCCAATGCCCCAGGCCAGCCAGGCCCCTGTGCCTCTGGTGGTATGGTGCCGTGGTCCTGCAGCCGCCCACCGCCATTCAACCTTGGCTGCTCCCCCCTGTATACTTAGAACCTTTCAGCTCTGCATGCTCCTGAGAATAGCGCACCTGGAAGCCATGATGGAGGAGTATTTTGACCAGCTGAAGAGGAAGATCTGAGTCCTAACAGGCCGCCAGGCCTCTCTTGCCCCTTTTTTAATCTTTTGTTTGGTGGATGGGACTTGTTGGGGAGAGGGTGGGAATGTGGGAGTTGGGAAAAACTTTGGTTTATGTATTGTTTTTGATTTATGGACAATTTAAATTTTGGACTTGCTTTACTTTGGACATTGGTTGGGGTTAGGGAGAGGAGTGGGTCAGGTGTTGTGGGTTTTCTTCTAGTTTAGATTTGTTAGGGGAATACATTTATAGTTTTACATATGATGTAAATCTTTTTTTGGGGAGTTACTCTTTTACTTTGCACTGTTTACTTTGACACAGGGACGCAGCCAGTTTTTTAAATCTGCTGATAGTGTAACACACCAACAGATAGATAAGGTACCCTCACTTGACCTACTACTCTCCCCTCCTAGTCTATGCAGTCTGCAACTATATTAACCCCTATGGACTCGGAATGGGTGTGGGTGTGTGACTTAATTTCCATAATATATAGATTATTGCATCTTGAATGAATCCCCCACAGTTCTTCTCTTACCTGTAATTAGGTGAAGCGATGGCTGCATGGTGATGGTTTACTAAGGTGCCATGGTGGTGGTAGTAGTAGGCAGTAGCAGCATGCTAGCGGACGAGTCAAATACTAGTGAAAGCACAAGATTCTGCAGCGAGGTTCTATTCCCTACGAGCCAAACTCAAACTGTAGGATGAGGAATATTCGATGCAGGGAACTAATTAAATTGATATATTAAAAACTGAATTAATACCGTTTTATATGCAAGCTTTGCAAAACAAATGAGCCAGTCACCTGAGGGAGACTAGAGTACGACTAGTGGTACACAAGAAGAACATTGCCAAATGAGAAAACATGATAAACAATGCTAAAGTAAAATAAATAATCAGAATGGTGGGCTAGTACAAGTTACAAACTGAAGCCAACTCGAGATATGAAGTGGACAAGCATAACCTTTAGTTCTGGAAGGATGATGATGCTGGCAATTATTATGGATTGTGTTCCTCTGAAAAAAAATTGAATATCAAATACTGTGCATCGGTGGGCAATCTAATATATATATTATTGCCAGTGTGGGCTACACTTAGAGCAGAATAAGATCCTTGTCCTGCCTTGAGTTGGTGTTGCTTTCCCCACATCTGCCCCACCAAGTCTGTGATCAAGTAATGGTGTAAATTTAATTTAGTCACACCTCAATAAATCAGACAGCCCGGGGGAAGAGGGTTAGGGGTTCAATGAATTGCTGGGAAGGGGGATTTGAGAGAAAGGTTTGACAAAGACAAACACTACACAAGGACAACACATTCACCTTGGCAGCCGACCATCATAAATCTGTTATGGGAGGAAAAGGAAATGCATGCATGATGATGAGTACTAGACTAGTACAGGTAAATCAAATTTTCCGTCTGCCCCCAGAGAGACCCAGGTTACATTATGCTCTGTTGTACCTGGCTTTGAAAGATAGCAAATAAAATTTAAACATCTGTAGGAGTCAAGTAAACAAACATAAACAACACACACAGTTGTAATGATTGAAGAGAAAAAATAATACTGTATTGCCAAATTGGGAGTTGCATCTCTGCATTCCTCTTGGACTGTCCGTCAATCTTGGGTGCCTGGTGGATGAGGTTCGGTAAGGTAAGTGTGAGTTGTTTTTCCAATATGGCGCAGGGTAAAGGGTCTGTAGATGGAAAAATTAAAATCATATTGAAGGATCAAGGAGAAAAGTTAAACTGCATAGGGAGTGCAACAAGAAGACTTTCAGAGGCAGCATGGCTAAATGTCTGTTTCCTGTAGTTACTTCCAACAACAGCCCCCCCCAACCTCCACTTAGTTTTAAATTTGAGCCAGACAGCTCTGAGCACACACACACAGCAACATAGCATTTTCCCAATTAAGTAAAAAATCAATGCACTACTGTCAGTCACACCACACTCACCAGTCCACCACCACTACACAGACATGTGTAAGTCCGGTGTTGTTGTTTCCCTTTAGGCCACTTTAAAGTCATCATCATCCAAATCGATTGGTTTCAGCAAATTTGAAAACTTCCATCTTCTTCTGGTGGCAGTCCTCGAAGTAGTCACTCTCACGCCCACGCCGTAAGTAATTCCATCATCTCTGATCCTCCTGAGTCTGATTCCGAGTATGGTGTTCAAGGTAGGTGCCAGGTAGGTCGCTCCCCCACCACACAGCTCCGCCTGTGTTGTCTGCCCGCTGCTTCTGCAGGTAAGATCGCCCTCCGCTTGTGGCCCCGGTGCCCGTATTTTCTGCTTGTCTCCCCATTTTCCTTTCTGTGCCCCTCGCTGCCCCATTGTCGTTGTGCCCGTGATTTTGTCTGCTTTTCTCCCCTTTTTCCTTCTGTGCCCCTCGCTGCCCCATTGTCGTTGTGCCCGTGATTTTGTCTGCTTTTCTCCCCTTTTTCCTTCTGTGCCCCTCGCTGCCCCATTGTCGTTGTGCCCGTGATTTTGTCTGCTTTTCTCCCCTTTTTTCCTTCTGTGCCCTCGCTGCCCCATTGTCGTTGTGCCCGTGATTTTGTCTGCTTTTCTCCCCTTTTTCCTTCTGTGCCCCTCGCTGCCCCATTGTCGTTGTGCCCGTGATTTTGTCTGCTTTTCTCCCTTTTTCCTTCTGTGCCCTCGCTGCCCCATTGTCGTTGTGCCCGTGATTTTGTCTGCTTTTCTCCCCTTTTTCCTTCTGTGCCCCTCGCTGCCCCATTGTCGTTGTGCCCGTGATTTTGTCTGCTTTTCTCCCCTTTTTCCTTCTGTGCCCTCGCTGCCCCATTGTCGTTGTGCCCGTGATTTTGTCTGCCTTTCCCCCCCATTTCCTTTCTGTGCCCCCGCTGCCTCTCGCCATTCCCGCCGCTGCGTCCCCTGCGGCCCCGCCCCTGACTGCCCATTCGCTGCCCCTGCCTCCCGCCTCCCAGCTGCTCCTCCCTCCCACCTCCCCATAAATGGCGGCCGCTGCGCGGTGAGGAGAGCGACCCTTGACCTTGCCAGGTAGGTCGCTCCCCACCACACAGCTCCGCCTGTGTTGTCTGCCCGCTGCTTCTGCAGGTAAGATCGCCCTCCGCTTGTGGCCCCGGTGCCCGTATTTTCTGCTTGTCTCCCCATTTTCCTTTCTGTGCCCCTCGCTGCCCCATTGTCGTTGTGCCCGTGATTTTGTCTGTTTTTCTCCCCTTTTTCCTTCTGTGCCCCTCGCTGCCCCATTGTCGTTGTGCCCATGATTTTGTCTGCTTTTCTCCCCTTTTTTCCTTCTGTGCCCCTCGCTGCCCCATTGTCGTTGTGCCCGTGATTTTGTCTGCTTTTTCTCCCTTTTTCCTTCTGTGCCCCTCGCTGCCCCATTGTCGTTGTGCCCGTGATTTTGTCTGCTTTTCTCCCCTTTTTCCTTCTGTGTCCCTCGCTGCCCCATTGTCGTTGTGCCCGTGATTTTGTCTGCTTTTCTCCCCTTTTTCCTTCTGTGCCCTCGCTGCCCCATTGTCGTTGTGCCCGTGATTTTGTCTGCTTTTCTCCCCTTTTTCCTTCTGTGCCCTCGCTGCCCCATTGTCGTTGTGCCCGTGATTTTGTCTGCCTTTCCCCCATTTCCTTTCTGTGCCCCCGCTGCCTCTCGCCATTCCCGCCGCTGCATCCCCTGCGGCCCCGCCCCTGACTGCCCATTCGCTGCCCCTGCCTCCCGCCTCCCAGCTGCTCCTCCCTCCCACCTCCCCATAAATGGCGGCCGCTGCGCGCCGCGCAGCGGACGTGCGCAGCGGGTGCGCCGCTGGCGCGCCAAAGGCACGCCTAAGGCAAGCCCGTCTGCGCCCGTCCGCGACTGGACCGCGCCCAGCGCCAGAACCCCTGGATCCCACCGATGCAACACCACTCGACGGACCTACGACGCCGCCACACTCACCGCACTCAATGCCGGCCGGAACCCTGCCTGCTACCGAGCCTCACCGAGACGCACCCACGGACCCTTCACCTGCCAAACCTGCCGATTCACCTGCCCCCAGACGTGCACCACCTCCGCCAAGTCGAGCACCAGCAGCAACCACCTGAAATGCATCCTGCTGAACACCCGCTCCGTCCACAGGCACGCCGTGGAACTCTGGGACCTGCTCGACGCAACAGCACCGGACATCGCCTTCCTCACCGAAACCTGGATGAACGCTTCCTCAGCGCCCGACATCGCCATAGCCATCCCGGACGGATACAAGATCACCCGGAGTGACCGCGTCAACCAGACGGGAGGAGGCATCGCCATCGTACACAAGAACACCATCCGCATCTCGACTAACTCCGACGAGACCTTCACCGCCGCCGAACACCTACACTTCCAGATACACACTGACCCCAAGACCACCCTCCGAGGCACCCTCATCTACAGACCCCCGGGACCACGCACACTATTCAGCGAAGACATCGCAGACTTCATCAGCCCGCACGCCATGCCCTCCGCCGACTACATCCTCCTAGGGGACCTCAACTTCCACCTGGAGAACAACAACGACAGAAACACCACCGCCTCTGCTGGACAACCTCGCCAACCTCGGACTCAAGCAACTGGTGAACACGCCCACCCACTACGCCGGCCACACGCTTGACCCCGTCTTCTCGTCCAGCAAGCACATCTCCTTCAGCCACGCCACCAGACTCCACTGGACCGACCACAGCTGCGTCCACTTCAGCTTCAGAAAGACTGCGACCCACCACCACCCGCAACAGGCTCCCCGCCGGAGCTGGAGCAAGATCACCGCCGAGCAGCTCACCGCCTCCTCAGCCAGAACACACCCACCAACACAACGGACCCAAACGAAGCAGCCAGCAACCTCGCCAAGTGGCTGACCGCCTGCGCCGACGACCTCGCACCACTAAAAACCCTCCCAGCAGACCCGGAAGCAAGAAAACCCCTTGGTTCACCAACGAACTCAAGGAATCCAAGAAGAACTGCCGCACTCTCGAGAAAACCTGGCGACTCGACCAGACCACAGACAACAGGACCGCCCTCAAGCACGCCACCCGCAAACACCACTAGCTGATCCGTGCCACCAAGAAGTCGGCACTCAAAGAACGACTGGACAACAACGCCCATGACAGTAAGGAACTTTTCAGCATCGTCAAAGAGTTCTCCAACCCCAGCGCCGGAAACAACGACATCACCCCTCGCAAGACCTCTGCAACTCACTCTCCGCGTTCTTCCACCGCAAGATCACCGACATACATAACAGCTTCGACGCACAAACCACGCACCCTACCGCCGAACCAACGCCCGCCACCACCACCCTCTGCAACTGGACCCCGATCAGCACCGAAGACACCACCCGCACGATGAACTCCATCCACTCCGGATCACCAACCGACCCCTGCCCACACCACGTCTTCAACAAAGCCGACGCCACCATCGCACCCCATCTCCGGGACATCATCAACTCCTCCTTCCACACCGCCACCTTCCCGGAGAGCTGGAAGCACGCCGAGCTTACCGCCCTCCTGAAGAAACCAACGGCGGACCCCACCGACCTCAAGAACTACCGTCCCATCTCGCTCCTTCCGTTTCCGGCCAAAGTCATCGAGAAGACCGTCAACAGACAGCTTGCCGCCTTCCTCGAGACGAATGGATCCCTCGACCCCTCGCAGTCCGGGTTTCGGGCCAACCACAGCACCGAGACCGCCCTTATCGCAGCCATCGACGACATCAGAACTCTAACCGACAACGGGGAAACAGCTGCCCTCATCCTCTTGGACCTCTCCGCGGCGTTGGACACCATCTGCCACCGCACCCTAGTGAAGCGCCTCAGCAACAACGGAATCCGAGAGAAAGCACTGGAATGGATCATCTCGCTCCTCGCCGGAAGAACCCAGAGAGTCCGCCTCCCCTCGTTCAGATCCGAAGCCACCGAGTCATCTGCGGCGTTCCACAAGGATCTTCACTCAGCCCAACCCTCTTCAACGTCTACATGAGCCCCTCGCAGCCATCGCACGCCAACACAACCTCAACATCATCTCCTACGCCGACGACACCCAGCTGATCCTCTCCCTCACCAACAACCCCACCACCGCCAGAGCCAACCTACACGACGGGATGAGAGACGTCGCCGACTGGATGAGGAACAGCCGCCTCAAACTGAACTCAGACAAGACGGAAGTCCTCATCCTGGGCTCATCACCCTCCGCCTGGGACGACTCCTGGTGGCCCCCGGCCCTGGGCACCGCGCCCAAGCCAACGGACCACGCACGCAACCTGGGCTTCATCCTGGACTCCTCCCTGTCGATGACCAGACAAGTCAACGCCGTCTCATCTTCATGCTTCAACACTCCTGCGCATGCTCCGCAAGATCTTCAGATGGATCCCCACTGAAACCAGGAAGACCGTCACCCAGGCACTCGTCACCAGCCGACTGGACTATGGGAACACCCTCTACGCCGGAACCACAGCCAAACTTCAAAAAAGACTCCAGCGCATCCAGAACGCCTCCTCACGACTCATCCTGGACATCCCCCGACACAGCCACATCACCGGATACCTGAAAGACCTGCACTGGCTCCCCGTCAGCAAGAGAATCACGTTCAGACTCCTCACCCACGCACACAAGGCCCTCCACGACCTGGGCCCAAAGTACCTCAACGACCGCATGACCTTCTACACGCCCACACGCCAGCTACGATCAACCAGCCACGCCTCGACACCGTACCACGCATCCGCAGAACCACCGCCGGAGGAAGATCCTTCTCCTACCTGGCAGCCAAGACCTGGAACTCCCTCCCCACTCACCTTCGGCGAACCCAGGACCATCTCTCCTTCAGGAAGCAGCTCAAGACCTGGCTGTTCGAGCAGTAACTTACCCCCTCCCCCAGCGCCTTGAGACCCTCCCGGGTGAGTAGCGCGCTCTATAAATGCCGTGATTGATTGATTGATTGAACAGTGTCCCGAGTGAGTCCCGCCTCGTCCTGACTCAAAATGCAATGGATTGGCCTGTAGTAGTACAATTTTGTTACTGAACAACAAGAAGGGAAAGATTGGCTTGACTGAGTCACTTTTTGAGAGTAGACTAGATTTGTTTTTGCAAGCTTTGCATTATCTAAGTGACTGGTCGGGTCTGAGTCTTTGAGGAGTGTAAAGTAAGCATAAAACAATAAAACAAAGAAGTGGGGACAGTGTGGAGTGGACCCGGTAAAGGAGTCTCTCTATCGAATCTCACAAAGGGGAAGGAAAAAAAATAACCTTCAGGGGAAAATTATTGATCAGCTGTTGGTAAGTCACCAACATTGTGAATCTCAATTATCATCACTAACACATTAAGTGTAACAAACAAGCATCCAGTCTCACACTGCCTGCCACCACATGAATCATCTCTTCACAAGTCTCAACACACATGATGATGACATATCATTCACAAGTTCACATCGCAAGAAACAACAATCACTCAGCATGCAATGCATGCCATCATTTACCTGTTCTTCCAGTGTGCTCAAGGTGATTGATTGGGGGCACATTGCAGAATGCAGATCCTCAATTTCTTTGCTGTAAATCAAATTATAATAATGTCACATGTGGGGCAGTCCCTCTAGGCTAGGAAAGGATAGATAGTCAGGGCCCAGGGTTGGAGGCAAGCACACATTTGTTTGTATTCTTCATCCAATCTCTGGCTTGAGGGAAACGCCTTTAGGGATAGCCGAACTTCTTCAATGCACACAGTTGCAACTCCAATCCAGCAATAAAATGTGTCTAAGAGTAAGACAGTGGGGATGGATTGGTCAACCAGACACACACAAATAATAAAGTAAATAATGTTCCTCAGGTATATCTTTTTTGGGGGGGCTTTTTTAAAGTCACAGAAAGAAAGAAACTAGAAAAGCCTAGTAGTCAGGGAAGTAGAGCTTGTCTTCAAACTCTGGTGGTTCACCCAGAAGTAGGTCATCTAACACACTACTTCTATGACCTAAGTCTCCATCATCTTCCTCCTGTGGTACTTCAGGTATGGCGTAATCTTGTGGTATAAAGTGCTGATTCATTTTGATCATGGTTAATCTCTCCACATTTTGGAGAGAAAGACTGGTCCTTCTCACTATCAGAACAGCATCAGCAGCACTGAAAACATGCTCAGCAGAGACACTGGCTATGGGGCAAGCCAGATAGTTTATCGCCAGCCTGCTGAGCACTGGCCATTGGCGCCTCTTCCCATACCAACACACCAATGGGTGTCGATCAAAGTAGACCTCTGTTGGGTGATTTAGATAGGCCTGGACCATCCGCTCAATGGTCATGGGTGCTCCGCCTTGCTCGGCCTCTTTTGCCTTTGCCTCAGCACTGGACTTAAGCCCTGCCAGTAGAAACCATTCCTTTGCTGATTTTGGGGCTGATGCTCCTGTTCTTGTTGTTGATGTTGTTCTTGCTGTTGGTGGTTTTGGCTGCTGTGAGCCAGCCGCACTGCCCTCAGGCTCTGAACTTGAAGGCCGCACTGCAGTACTTGTGCCCTGGAGGAGCGGGCCTCTAATTCCTGGACGTTCTTTTTCTAGCTGACTGGCTTGCACAGCTATCCAAGTTTTGCAGTTGGCAACATCCTCGTCTGAAAAAGGAATGAAAGTGGCCAGTATTGGTTTGTATAGTGGATCAAGAATTGTGGCACAAATGTAATGGTTGGATGACACAATGGGGCTGATTCCGATCTCGGCCGGTAGGGCTCCGAATCGGATTCGGCTTAACCGGATCCGATTCGGAGCCCTGTTTCCCGACCGATTCGTACGTGCGTCCGGGCGAGCGAGTACGATGCGAAATCTCCGACCGATTCGTTCGCGAGACCCAGCCGCACCGACTGACTCGTTCGCGAAAGCCGACCGCTCTGACCGACTCGCTCGGACACGCCTCGTACCGCGCAATGGAGACGTTCCCCGGCCGGGCAAGTACGATGCGCGCCGTGAGCAGTCCGACCGACTCGTGCCGTCCGGCTCGAAGAAGCAGTCGGAGCCGTACTTTGGGGGTCCATGTCAGACCCCCCTGTACGCATAGCTGCGCGAGTCGCACACAGGGGGGACCCATGGGTCCCCCCTACCTGTGCGTGTACGGCGCGAGCCGCTTCGCCGCGCACCCGCTGTAGGGGGCGCCTTGTTTGCTCTCGCACTCCATTGAGTCACTGGGAGCCCGCGTACGCGTTGTGACGACCGGCTCCCATTGACTTCAATGGGAGTCCGACCGATCGAGTCCGATAGCATATGTGCGCATCGTACTCGCTCGGTCGGGCTGCTAGGGTCCGATTCGGTCGGAAATCTCTCCGGGTCCGGCTCGGTCAGTGAGATTTCCGGCCCGAATCGGAATCGGCCCCAATGTCTCTTTGCACACTTGTATTTGCAGATAAGCGAAGGATTAAGCTCTACACCAATTCATATGCTTCTTTTTTTTCCTCCACACCTGCGTGCATTGCAGATACCTCCTTTAGATGTTCCTGTAGGTGTACAGTCAGAATATCGAGTAGGAAATGTCGACTTGCACTAATATCGAGTGCAAAATATTGTGATACAGAAATATCGACTGCCAGAATATCATGGTCAAGAATATCGACTTCAAGGTAAGAAATATCGTTTTCCAAAATATCGAAGTCATTAATATCATAGTCATTAATGTTGTTTGCAAAAATATAGGGGCCTATTACGATGGCGGTCGGATGTCGACCGCCCGGCCGGCGGCGGTGCCCACCGGAGCGGCGGTGGAGATCCGCCCGCACCGCAATCCAGAAAACCGCCGGTCCGATTAGGATGGCGGTGGCGACCGCGGCGGTGGGAAATTCCGACCACCGCATTTCCACCGGTCGCCTTCCGCACTCCTACCTGGCGGGTGGAAAAGGTCCAGGATAATGGTGGCGGTGCAGAGCAGGCTCCGCCGGTACAATTATGATGCTGGCGGTAGCCAGCCTTTCCTCAGCGGTCAGACCGCCATGGAAAGGCATGCGGAGACTGTCTTCCGGGGGCCCGTGGTGGGCCCCTGATGTTTTGGGGGGGGTCGGGGTACACTGGGGGGTACCCATGGCCCCCCCAACATTCCCCTGTACCAGGTGGCAGGCACTGTGCAGTGCCTGCCACATAGTGCAGGGAAATGCTGGACATGCCCATTTGGACATCGCGGCGGTGCTGCGGGTAGCAGCAACCGCCGCAATGTTAAGGCCTGCGATCCGACCGCGGGTCATCGTAATTCGACCGGCAGTGATGCCGCGGTCCGTGCGGGCGGTCTTTTCCCGCTACCATGGCGGTCGGGGAGGTTTTCCGACCGCCATTGTAATAGGCCCCATAGTTGTTAAAAATTTCGTTTTTTTAGTTAGTGTTAGGTATTTTAGTATGTATTTTAAATGTATGTGTTCTATTTTTTTGTCTAAGTACTCCATTTGTTTTTTAATATATGTGTTAAATTTTTAGAAGTTATTAATTTTATTATAATTAAATTTAGTGTTTTAGTTCCATAGCGGGTTGTGGGTTTATAGGGGAATAGGGTGGGAAGTAATTTAATTATAATAAATTGAATATTAATTTTATTTTAATTAAATTTTGCTTTTTAGTTCCGTAGCGGGTTGTGGGTTTATAGAGGAATTGGGTGGGAAGTAATTTAGGGGCCCATTAGGATGGCGGGCGGAAGCACCACCGCCGTGCTGGCGGATGCAAAAAGCACCAGTTACCGTCCGCCCGCCGCAGCCCACACGCCCGCCCAATTAGGATGTGAAAATACAGCCAAACACCGCCCATAAGCCAGCGACGCCATCCGCCATCAAAGTGCGCCCGTTCACGTAGCGGCGCGGCCCAATGGAGACACACCGCCTGACGAAATCACGTACCGCCCGGCGTACAAATCATGATGACACAACCAAACAGTTCCCCCGGCTAAGAGACACCGCACGTGAAGCAAGGCGGAAAACCGAACGCACAGTACGGATAGCAAAGAGGCGGACCCCCGAGCATGAATCCAGCACTGCAGGCCCTCCCATGCTCTACCTGATGCAGCACCCAGGAGTCAACGCACCGCGGCGACGCAGGTAGGCAGACACACAACAAGGGCACGCAAACACCGCACACAGTGCAAGGGCGGGAAAACTGTATATGGCCCCCCGACACCCCTGCGTGGACACGACACATCCACCACTGCACCCACACATGCGCACAACGCAGAGGCCAACGGCAGCGCAATGTATGCGCCGCACACAAACAACACAGGGTCACAACCAAACACCACACACACCAGCACCACCCAGAACGCACATGTCACGTGACAGCCCTGCCACAGTCATGTCCCCAACCGGCAATTCACTGTTGCCAACCTGACGTCACACAAGTGACCCGAACATGTCAGTGATGTCACGCCAAATTAGGACACACCCCTGTGTGCAAAACATGGCGAAGCACACAGCGGCGGCAACATCACCCAGCAGAATATGGACCCCGTCGACAAAAGGTACGCCAGTACCACACAGAAACACTGATACCACCCTGCACCCAATACCAAGACATGCAATACATAACATCAAAGATCCCGGGGGACAGACAACAGGTGGCTCCAATCATAACACAAGGCCCAACGTATAGCTGAAACGCAGCCTGCCGCCCACACACGGGAGAGGAGACAGCACTGAATGACCTTCCATTCCCACTCTGAAACCACATCCCGACTAAACAAGCCGGAGAAAACAGTCATCGTACCAAAAAAAGCCCAACACAGGCATGCAGAGGGAAGCGGCCACAGGGCAGATAGCGCATAACACCAAAAAACATTCAGAACGGAAAAAAGAAATGATAACACTCCCCCATGTGGTTCACATGCAAGTTATCTGGAAGGAGTCAGACACCACTAACCTTGACCATTCAGAGAAGCATGTGGGATGAGGGCCTGTGTCCTCCGCACAAGCTAACATAACACAAGTCCTGCCTCCCTACGACCATAACAGAATTCCCAGCAACGTCGGAGGTTGCACTCTGCAGACTGCACAGACAGCCGGAGCACGCCATCACATCGCCCTGCAGCAAAATGGCACTTGCACCACACCTACCCAACTACGCCGGACAGATTAAGCAGTACAAACATAACCTGATACAGATATTGGGATGTGACAATCTGGCCTTGCTGAACGTAAGTTACCGACTAACTTACTGCATCGCATTGTTCAGCTGCGTCATCCCCGTCTTCTACTGTCGGAGGTGTCCCTTCCACTATCCTGTGGATTTATGTCTCTCCAACCCGGCATGTCCAAGGGCGGACCTGCTACAACTATTCAACCCCTGGACGTCCACGACAGGGTCTGTTCAGCTTATGGGGGCATGGCGTATGTGGCTACTATCGGACCCACACTGCAATGGGACCACTGTGCCTCCACACGACGGATTATGGATCACAGTTACATCGAATGTCATCCAACATGTCCCATCATGCTCCTACAAGGGACAACTTACGACCAACACCTTGACAGCCACCATCCGCTACATTGGATGGCATCCATGTTTACCACCAATGCCATGGAAGCCCTGCTGGAAGGTATCGCATACCTGACAACCTGTCAATTCGTCGGCCCCCGACGCTATACCCCCAATTGAACAATGATGTCCCACACCGTACCCATGCTTGGCTTCCGCACGGACTGGGCAGTTACCAGTACAACAACTATACCATACAACCTGCAACTGACACCACACCATCAACTACACTGACATGACATCGTATATTTCCGGGACATGCACTCTGTTCCTCATCACATCCAGTAACTCTGCATGAACAGGGGGAGGCAGAGGCATGGGATTTGTGTATGGCAACCACATGGACAGAACTGCACGTACAACCATGCCATAATATGGATCCTGCGCCCATAAACACATGCACCGGTCAGTGGACAGTAAACGTCAGGCTGTAGTATGTGAGAGCCGTCACCTCACCTCCCTCTGAACTTCCGTGCCAGGACCTTTGCATGGACAACAAGTGCATCCACCAACAACATGACCCCAGTGACTGTGACATGTCCAGTAGCCACCACATCGCAACAACAAGTGGGACGCCGTTGCATGCACGTAAGCCCATGCCCTGATGTCACCTCCACGCACGTGTGTATGAGTAACTATAGCAGCAAACCTGTAACATGGAACTGAGATGCACTGTGCCCATGATGACAAGCGGACTGGTAGGCTAAATGTATACTGTCTGTGTCAAAGTCAGCAGCACCTCAGTAAGTAGCAAATGTACATTAGCACAGCAACGGCTAAGCAGTCGTAACTCTGAAGCCCACATCCCACAGTCAACAACTAATCACATGTACCCCTACACCCTATGCTATGTGTAATCATGCTGAGTATATCCTCCACATGCATTTCGCTGCCAGTAGTGTCCACTATACTGCATCACAGAGGACATAAGTCCCAATACACAGCTTGAAGCAAAAATGTGTCTCTGCCGATTCATTTCACAAGTACGAATGAGAGAGGATGAGAGTGTGTGAAGTACACGGCAGTCGTGAGATGACCATGTAGTCCACTGTCATTGGATGTCAACGCAAATGAGTAGCACAACTGTGGAAGACACACATGTGTTATGTGAAGCGGGAGTTACGTATGGCTCAGGTGGGTGGGTGTGACGGGTAGGTGCGCACATGCAATGTTGAAACACGCTGTGTTGGGAGGATTCAGGAACAGTACATTGGCGCTCCCCTGGGAATTTGTAAAGACCACCTGTCTGGGGATGAATGTGAACTCGTGTGTGCACAACAGGCGGGCACACGATGAATGCTGCATCAAGTGTAGACGTCAGCCCACCCTCCGTGGACATGCTGGATACTGCTGTGCGTCCGCCAGGCCCTTGCCAAGGCACCCACATCCCCTGTCGACCAGGTGTATCCCCAACATTGTCCACCTGCACAGGCAATCCAGGACACGGGATGGCAGTGGAGCATGGTGGGTGAGAGGTCATGGCGCGTTCCTCCTGGTCACATCACGCAGGCAACACATCCTCAATGTGTAGTATGGCACAAGTCAAATGGAAGTAGTGGGGGACGCACACATCACGAGCAGGAGTGACATCACGGAAGGTGGCTCGCACCATCCCACCCATTGCCTACATTCCCACACACGTTACATGCCATTGCAACAGAGAAGCCAGCGCGTGCACAAGCAGCCCCAAGCTCGCCCCAGAGAGGCCAAAGAGTGAATGTGTGGGTCCATGAGCACCAGTTGGACGCGGCCTGGCCCGCTAGGGCAGCTACAGCCTCTGTGTGTTGCAGGTGGTGTATCCGGACTGCGGAGCCTGTCATGCATTGTCAATGTTGCCCGGGTCTCGAGTCGGGGCACCACGCAGGTGGACGGCGTCCCGCCACTTATTATACCGTGAGACAGACCACTTGTTCAACTGGACCCACACATACACTCCTTGGCCTCTCTGGGCGAGCTTGGAGCTGCTTGTGCATGCGCTAGCATCTCAGGTGCAAATGCATATTGGGGTGAGCGAGGGGAGGCCATGAGGACAGTGTAAAAGATGACTGTTTGACTCTCAGTTAGTTTAAGGAATGACCCTGATGTGGTCAGAAAAAGACGTGTCTCGTGTGTATTGCAACTAGTAGATAAGCCGATGACCATCCCATGTCTTGCATGTAGCCCCGCACCTAGCCCCGCCCACTCGACACATCAAAATGAGTACCAGCACCACATTCTTCCCATTCGAAGCACTGACTGGGGGTGACAACCATTGGACAGTCTTGTGTAGTCCACCCACACGTACATGTGGGCCCTCCATGATCCATGTCACCTGCGGCAAAGTGATGTCATGGGCAATGACGGTAGTGAGCAGAGCTGTCTGCCCCACGCACAGATGGTGCATCAGCTCAACAGACCCAGCACTGAGTGCAGCAGGGGTCACATGTGCAGGGGCAGCTGTGCCTGGTGTGAAGGCACATGCATATAGACAGCACATCGACCAATGTGTAGTCTGCCCACATCTACTGTCCATTGTCAGGCGGACCTAGAAAAAGATCACAAGGCAACACATCTGTGTGGGTGTACCCACTGTGACCAACACTGCGCAACCATCAATGTACTCGCCCTGTGCATGGCCCACCCCGCAACGGAGGTCACATTCAGTGCCACTATCTCACACACACTTCCCAATCACGAGGCATGGTGTGTCCAATCGACAGGACTGAGTTAGCGCCCATCCGGAGGGTCCTGAACAGGAGACACATGTAACCCACTAGGCAGTCTGTGTTGTCACCTACTGGCATTGTGCAGTCAATGTGCAGGCCAGGCCTGCTGGGACTGAGAAGGGCAGCATGGCCCCAGCCTGACATTCACACGACCAACAAGTGCACTGAGACCTGCATTGCCAATTGTCTGGGTCACTGGATGTCTGACATGAAGTTGCCATGTACCACCACTCGGGAGGGACAGACAGGTCAAAGCGCCCGAGAGCTCACATACCCATGCCACCTGCAGTCAGCATGGTGAGCAGTGCATGTTTGAACACCACAGGCTCTGACTCATAGTGCTGCGGATCAACGACATGTGTGTCCCCCACATGCACTCCCACACACACTGCAGTTGTCTCTCACACACAAATTCCGCAAGGTATAGCCATGTGCAGTGTGCGTGGAGCTCGGAATCCAGGATCTCCAGCTCCTCGCTGGTGAGTGGACCTGGACATGTCCTCAGCGTCATCGACGTGTAGGTGGAGAGGTGGCAGCAGCAGGTGTTGTCGAGGGGTGCCAGGCTGCAGTTCCAGGTAGCTGTGGTTATGCCTGTCCCACTCACACACACATATAACCCCCTGGGGCAGTTTCAGTGGGTCCAAGCTGCTGCAATTCGTGTACCATGTCTGGCAGCTTCAATTGCAGACGTTGGCCTGCTCCCAGCTGGCCCGGGACGCCTACCTCCATAGTGGAACACGCAGGGTGCAACCGCGAGGGTCATTGGAGTTGGCCGTAAGGGCCTGGACCATGGCGGGTACAGTCCGCTGATGCCATGTGCACCACACAGTATAATGTGCGCACTGCATCTGCAGGTGTGGCCATGATTTGTGTGTGGGTGCAGGTCCACAATGGACGGGGCCACAACATGCTGTGTGCATAGGCAGGGACGGCCAGTGGCCAGCCTCCACATGTCTGTTGGAATATCACCATGTACACATTGGCAATGGTGCATGGGATATGCATATGCACACACATGCCATCTTTCACTATGTACATCTGCCACTTGGCACGTGCAACGTTACGTGTCACTTGTGATGTGTATTTGCAAGCACACAGCCGTGTTGGCATGGGGCTGTCAATGTGTACACCTGTCAATGTTCCTGGAGGTGTGATCCGTACAGTGCTGTACATAGGGTGCAGTAGTGACATCAATGACTGTCTCATATCCCCTCGTGCCACAGGTCCCACTTGTTTTGGCCGCTCAGCCTGTGTCCATAGCGTTGTTGGTGTGTGCCATACTCACCCAGCCTCGGAAGCAGTGTGATGCACAGCAGCTAGTCATGTTGCCGTGGTGTTGCCGCTTGCCGAATATGCAGTCTGTTACCATCAGCATGCCTTACAAGTGATTGAGGCCTACATCCCCATGTGCATGCACATAGCAATGGTGTGTGTCACTGCCCATTGCTATTGGTAGGGGACTTGTGTAAGTGTATTGTGGCTGTGCTGTCCCTACTTGTCAGCTGTTCTGTGATTCAATTGCTTGCTCAGTCATTTTTGTTTTGTGTATGTGAATATGCCATGTGGCGTGTTGCTTTGACATGTGTCCACTTCCATCTTTCCTAGGCGGATACCAAACATTCATCGCCCCTACCAATTGCTGTCAGACATGGAGGATGTGGAGGTCATCCGTAAATATTGTCTGGACCGACCCACCCTGCATCGTCTATGTGCCTTGTTGGAACCCCACCTCCGTCCTCGCAGGGTGTATCCAACAGCATTCACCCCCACGGCTAAGGTGATGGCTGCACTGCATTTCTTCGCCACTGGGTCATTCCAACACACAGTGGGCAGTGGAGGTGGGATGTCCCAGCCCATGTTCAGCATGGTGCTCAGGGATGTACTGTCAGCTATGATGCTGTACAGGAACAGATACATCCGCTTCCCCAGGGCTCGTGAATTGGCGGCAGTGAAGGGTGCTTTCTATGCCCTTGGACGGATCCCCCACGTCGTTGGTGCAATAGATTGCACCCATGTTGGCCTTGTTGCACCACAGGCCACTGAGCACCTCTACCGCAACCGAAAGCACACGCACTCCCTGAATGTGCAAGTGGTGTGCCCTGCGGACATGGTGATTTCACACGTGTGTGCGAAGTTCCCAGGATCGGCACATGACGCGCACATCATGCGCAACAGCATCCTACCACGTCTGATGACCAATCTGCAACCGGACCGTGGCTGGATTGTCAGTGAGTATGTGGAGTAGTGTAGCGTGCTGGCTGTGCGATGCTGTCTTGTGTCCAGTTGGAATTGCAACGGTTCTCTGTGTCCCTCACACCCAGGTGACTCTGCTTACCCGAATGGGCCCTGGCTGCTCAGCCCATTGCGACGTCCTGGGAGCAAAGCTGATGTCCGCTACAATGAGGCACATGGGAGGACCAGACGTGTGGTTGAGCGGACCTTTGGCCTCCTCAAGTCCAGGTTCAGATGCCGGGACCGCACCGGGGGTGCACTGGCGTACTCCCCACAGAAGGTGTGCCAGATAATAGTGGCTTGCTGCATGCTGCACAATCTGGTTATTCGCAAGCAGATCCCCCTAATTGTGGATGACGGAGATCAACCAGGGCCCCCAGCCTGCAGACCAGGACAGCTCGAGTGAAGAGGACAGTGGAGAGGAGGAAGCTGTAAATGTGCGTCAGCAGCTCATCGCCCGCTACTTCACTTGACGGTGAGTGTCCATGTACGACGGCTGATGTAGCTGTAGTTGTGCAGGTGTATGTGTGCTCTGTCACGGGGGCCTTTTGTTCACTGAGTGCTGTGTGTCAATGGTCCATGTCCAGGTTGGTATGCCACTGACAGTGGCTGTAGCATTGTGCCCTGTTGCTCTGTGAGATGTGTGTACATTGCTTGTAGTTGGTGACAAGTACTGTGTGATGAGTGTGTGACACACTCATTGAATGTACTCTTGTTCTGTTTTTCACCCCTAGGTCCCTACAGCCTCTCCTGTCCCATCGACATACCACACAGCAGATGCATTTCTGCTCATGGTGGCGAATGCACATCGTTGAATAAACCCAGGACACATAAAGCAGATTGTGATCAAGGTGTATTTATTTACAGCGGTGACATGTGATTGTGTGCAAGGTGATGACAAATGTGGTGCATGCTGTGACAATGAGTTGACGGTCATGGCTGCGTGATGGTCAAGGTGTACCCATGTAGTTCTATGTCCACAGTCCAACAGACACATGCCATTCACATGGCAGTGTGGGGTAGGATCGTAGTACAAGTCAATGCAGTAGGTGGTCAAGGTGGCTGGCTGACTCACTGGCGTTTGGTGCGTGCGAAGTCCTCTCTGGACACCTGTTTCCTCTTCGGACGGCCCCTTCCATGTTTGGTAGGGGGGGGTGTGTTGATGTGCCGCTGGTGGTGGCTGAGGAGTGCTCACTCGCTGTGGACGCAGGGGAACGCGATGCTGCACGACCCTGCGCCACAGCAGGTGGTGGCGGAGGTGGTGTTGCTGGCCTTGCTTGTGCCCTCACCACCACCACCAGCTGGCCCATGAGGTCCACAAGTTGGTCCATACGGGTCACGAATTGGCCCATATGGGCGTCCATGGACCTCAACACCCCAAGGACCTCCAGCGTGTCGGAAGCCGACCTGGCCCATTGTCCTTGGGCCTCTTCATAGGCCCCAAGGACTCTGGCGATTTGCGGCAGGGCTTGGCTCCCAGGCTCAGATGGCGTTGGCCTGGCCCTGCTCCTCCTACCAGTACTGCTGCCACCGACCTGCCCACTAGCCACATTGCTCACCACGGTCCTCGGTCTGGCTCCCAGGGTGGAGCCCGATGGCCGTGCCACCCCTTGCGCAGGGGCTGTGGCCAGGGATGGCGTGGTGGTGGTGATTGCGGCGGTGGTGGTGGCCGCAACGAGCGTGGCAGCAGGGGTCTGTGACTGGTCAGCAGCCCTGGGTGATGTGTTGGTGGGTAGGAGGGGCCCTGGGGAGCGGGTGTGCCCTGCCACTCCAGATGGGCCTGCTGGGTGGTCCGTGTCCGGAGAGGTGTCCAGCTCCTCTACATCCGTGAGTCCGGGTCGGGGGCTTGCGGACTGGCTGTGCTGGCTGCTGTCACCCTCTCCAGCATCCAGCAGTTCGGCACCTGTGGGGAGAATGAGATGGGTCATTGTGTTGCACCTAGCAAAGTATGTATTGGTTGTCTGACATTCACAGTTCGTGCACTGTCGTGCACAGGTTTCCCAGAGGCGTGTGTGTGGATGTACGATGTGTGTATGCGTGGGCTAGGCAATGGAACTGTGTGATGTGGACATGTGGCATGGGACGGATTAGCAATGCCGATGGGTGTGTGTTGCTCTGCTCCTACATTTTGTGGCTCGGGTGTATGCGGGCTCCAGGACCATCGACGATGTTGGGTTGAACAATGGTTTTGGGGGACAGATGGAACGCTTAGAAACGCTGATGCCAAAAGGGGTACAGCCCCTAAACGCTTTTGGGTTGAAATATGCTTTTGGGGTTCAAATGGAACGCTTACAAACGCTGATGCCAAAAGGGGGTACAGCCCCCTAAACGCTTTTGGGTTGAAATATGCTTTTGGGGTTCAAACGGAACGCTTAGAAACGCTGATGCCAAAGGGGGTACAGCCCCTAAACGCTTTTGGGTTGAAATATGCTTTTGGGGTACATACTGTGAGTAATGGGTGCAGAACGTGACATGTGTTCTGGCAACATGACAGTGCATAGACAAAGGTGTGTGTCTGTCTCACATGCCCGGCATATCTGCTGACTGTTATCATTCATGGACATTACATTGGTAGCATTGTTGTGAGTTCGTGCTTGTTGTGTGCCACACGACGTATTGCAGATGGGCCAATTCCTTTGTGTGCGTGCTGCCCTCGTACATGTGCATCAATGCTGTGCTCTTGGGGTGTTGACTATATTATGTGTGTTGTTACTCGCAGTGTGACGTGGGCTTCAATCACTGCAGGCACATGATTTGTCATGGGCAGGTATCTTTGCATGACTCACGTATGAGGGCCAGCTGTTCAGATGACATACCTTTCATGACACTGGGGCTGAGAGATGAGATGGATGATATGTTGAATGTGCATTGTGTGCCTGTGTGTTTCATGGGTCCAGTGGTGTTTGTGTGCAATATTGTGGTTCCAAGCTGTTACTTCTAGTACGGTCTGTCTTACATGGGCGTTGTTGTACGATGTGTGGGTGACAGGCAGTAAGGACTACATGGACAAGACTTCGATGGTGTTGCTGATGTGTGTGATGGGTGGCACAGTGCCTGCCGTGTGGGTCTGTACTCCAGTGGGACTTGTGCATGCAGACGTGGCTCCTTAGGTGTTGCTGTATCTGTGATGGGTCATGTGGGGTATGACTCTGTAATACATGTCCGTGTGCACATTGGTCTCATGATTGTGACTGGGAGCAGTGCTGCGTGTTCCTCTGCTACGTGACATGTCCCATGTGTCAGTCGTAGTACAGTCCTCATGCCTACAGACGCACCGCCCTGTACAGTTTCCCACCTACAGGTTGATTTTTGAGTGCGCAATGCAATGGATGCCACATGGTACTGGGAGGGTGGGGTGCTCCACCTTGCTGGTCTGTGGGAGTGGGGGCCTGGTGGGTGTTGTACTTCAGCTGTCCCCCTCCGACCCACTGACTATGTGTTCCGGCTACTTACCTGTTAGTTGTCGGTTACTGCAGCTGTGCCTGACACATGGGTGTGGGGTGTGCTCCACCTTGCTGGTCTGTGGGAGTGGGGGCCTGGTGGGTGTTTTACTTCAGCTGTCCCCCTCCGACCCACTGTATTTGTGTTCCGGCTACTTACCTGTTACTTGTCGGTTAGTGCAGCTTTGGCTGACACATGGGTGTGGGTGTGGGGGTGCTCCTTCTGGCGCTTCTGGAGTACAAGGGGACCTGGTGGGAGTTGCGGTGCTGGCTGACTGTACACATGCCCCCATGGTTTTGTTAGTTGGTAGCTTTGGGCTGAGTGTGTGTGAGTGTCTGCTGCATGTGTGGGTGATGTCTTGTGTATTGTGTACTGGACATGGGGGTGTTTGTCCCTCGGAGCTATGGCATGGTGGTAGTGCATGTGATTACATAGCGGTGTGCTGGTATACGTTTGTTTGTACTTACCAGCCTCCACTCCCCCTGGTAATCCGGTGAGGATCTCCGGATGTATGATGACTCGCACCTTCTCCTCCCACGCCTTGAAGGTCTTGTATAGCGCGGGATTACCTCTGCCAGTCCTGGCAGCCAGCTCACGATTCTTGGACTCCTTCTTCTTGACCACGCTTTTCAGGTCGTTCCACCTTTTGTTAATTTCACCTCTGTTGCGTGGCACGTTCCCGACTGCATTGACCTGGTCTACGATCCTGCTCCACAACCGGTTTCTGGTGGATAGTGGTGTTTGTTGGACCTGGTTCCCATAGATTTGTGGGTGCACCTTGACGATCTCGTCGACCATGACCGTCAGCTCGGTGGAAGTGAACTTGGGCATTCTGTGTGGTGCCATGGTGTGTGTTTTGGTGTTTGTGGTGCTGGTGCGGTGTGTGGTGTGTGATGTGCAGGGGGTTTGTGTGGCCGGTGTTTGGTGGTGATGGTGGTGATGGGTGTGATAGGTGCGTGTCTGTGGTGTGCTGCTGTCCTTTCTGTCTCGCTGTGTTGTGTGCTTTCATCCTCAGTTTGTAATGTTGCAGGGGGTTGTGGTCTGTGAAGGGGCTGGTTTTGTACTTACCTATGTGGGTGTGGCATGATGGTCTGTTGTTTTCAGGTGTGTTGTGGCTGGTGTTCTGGGATTTGTAGTTGATTTGTTTGTCCGGGGGGGTGTTTCCGGGATGTGTACTGTGTTTGGGTATTTGTGCGTGGGTTGCTATGTGGACTTGTTGGCCATGTTGTGTGTGTTTGTTTTTGTCTGCGGATGATTTCTGTGCATGGACGTGGCCGCCAGTGCTTCCGCCGTGTCCATTTTCGTCACTGTTGTTTGCGCTGGCGGGCGGTGTATTTGTGTATTTTCCGCGCTCATGTCGGTGCGATCCTAATTTCACGGGAGGTGTCTAGGTCGTCAGGGCGGGCGGTTTTGGGTTGTCGTGCATCTTTCCGTCCATGGCGGGCGGATGGACTTAGACTCGGACATGGGCGGGCGGTATTTTTTGTTTATTTTCCGCCTCCGGCGGTTTTCGGTTCGAGGCATCGTAATTGCTCGGTCGGTATTCAGACGGTGTAGGCGGGCGGATTTTTAACACTGTGGTAGATGGCGGATTTTTTACCGTCCGACATCGTAATGGACACCTTAATTATAATAATTTGAATAATACATTTTTATTTATTAGTATTTATTTAATTTTAATTTTATAGTGTTAATTGTGGTAATTAATTTATTATTAATTAATTAATAATTGGCTTTTAATTTTTATTGATTAATTAATTGGTAAATATGTTAATTGTGTCTTTTTTGGAGCAGGTTGTGGGTTTATAGGGGAATAGGGTGGGAAGTAATTTAATTATAATTCAATTATTAATATTTTTATTGATTAATATTTTTATATGTAATATTTTATATTGTTAATTGTGAGAATTAATTTATTATTAATTATTTACACATTTGTTAATAATTATTATTAATTAATTGGTAATTATGTTGATTGTGTCATTTTTTCATTTATTAATATTTTTAATTTATTTTTATTTTATAGTGTTAATTGTGTGAATTAATTTATTAATAATTTTTTTTTATTGTTAATTGTTATTAATTAATTAATTAATTGTTAATTAATTATGTTAATTGTGTCATGTTTTACTGAAATTGGTGGTGGCATTTATAGGGGTATATGGTGGGAGGTAATTTATTTTTGATTAATTAATTATTTGTTAATTGATGCTAATTAATTAATTAACATTTTAATATGCCAATAGTGTAATTATTTTGATGTGTGCGTTGTGCTGTTTGTAGTGGTAAATGGTGGGAAGATTTTTTTTTTTAAATTAATTAATGAATTGTTGTTAATTGATATTAATTTATTAATGTAAAATTAGTTATGGAAATTGTGTAAATATTTATAGGTGTGTGTTTTGTTGTTTATTGGGGTAGATGTCGGAAAGTAATTTAGTTTACATTAATTCATTATTACTTGATCATTAATATTCATTTATTAATTGATAAATATTTTTGGTAATTGTTTTTTTGGGGGAATTTATGTTCTATAGCTGTAATGTTTGGTTAGTACATTAATTTTTACCTTTTTCAATATGTTTTTTAATTATTAATATTTTTTAAATTGATAATTAATTGTGTTAATTATGGAGTTAAATTTTTCAATTTAATTTAGATGTGTGTTGTAAATTATATGGTGTAATAAGGTATGGGAAAAAATATTACATTTATGTAATAATTATTTTTTTGATTAAAAATAATTTCTATTACAAAAATTAATTTGTTTGCTAATTTTTGTTAAATTTTATAAATTATTTCTTTTTATGTAAATTTTATATTTTTTCAACATTATAATATGTTTGTATGTTTTGTAAAATTTTATAATATTATATATGTTTTGTTTTTGGCTTTTTATTATATTTTGTATTGTAGTTGATATTTTTTTTAATTTGAATTTTCTTCAGTGTGAATAGTGATTTTCACCCCTTTGCTATCCAACACTTTCCCTACTGCTGTATTCATAGGAGTCGGAATAGTAATTTTTACCCCTCCGCTATCCAACACTTTCCCTACTGTTGCAGTCACTGGAGTGGGAATAGTAATTTTTACCCCTCCGCTACCCAACAGTTTCCCTAGTGTTGCACTCACTGGAGTGGGAATAGTAGTTTGTAACCCTCGCTATCCAGCACTTTTTCTACTGTTGCACTCACTGGAGTGGGAATAGTAATTTTTACCCCTCCGCTATCTAACACTTTTTCTACTGTTGCACTCGCAGGAGTGGGAATAGTAATTTTTATCCATCCGCTATCCAACATTTTCCCTACTGTTGCACTCATTGGAGTGGGAATAGTAAATTATTCCCCTCTGCTATCCAACACTTTCCCTACTGTTGCACTTATTGGAGTGGGAATAGTAAATTATTCCCCTTCGCTATTCAACACTTTCCCTACTGTTGCACTCGCTGGAGTGGGAATAGTAATTTTTTCTCCTCCGCTATCCAACACTTTCCCTACTGTTGTAGTCAATGTGGTATAAAATGTAGGATTAAAAAATATTACATATTTTTATATTTTAATTTATAATATAATTTTTATTTTTTTATTTTTATATTACAGGTGTATGTATAGATATATTTTTTATAATTTTTAATATATTCCTAACATTTTATAATTAATAAAAATTATTTATTAATTATTTGTAAGTAAATATATATATATTACATTTTAAATATGTATGTTTAATTTATTTTTACATTAAATGTATTACTTATAATTGTTAACATATACAAATAAATCTAAATATTTTTTTTAAGTAAAATGTATTATTTAATTTATTTTTATACATATAAAAACAATATTTTATACTTTGATATTTTTAACAGCGATATTTTTTTCCGATATTTTCGTACTTACCATTATGAAGATAGGAGGTCGATATTTTTGACAAACATATTTTTGTCACGATATTTTTGTAGGTCGACATTAGTGTTGTCGATATTCTGTCAGTGATCCGTTCCTGTAGCATGTGCAACAATTGGATAACTTTGTCAGGCATTTAACTAGGCCCCATTGGTCCGTCTCAATGATCATGTCTTTCACAGTTTCATCCCCTCTTTGCATGACATATTCATTGATTAGTTTGTACTGCTCAAACAGATGTTCAAAAGAAAGTACCTAGATTAAGTACTCTAGACACAGGGGCCGATTTCAATTCGGGCCGGAAAACGTACCGACCGACTCGGTACGGGAATAAAGTCCGACTGACACGTACCTGCACTGCCCGACCTGTGAGTACGATGAAATGCATGTGAATCACGACCGACTCGTACGGAACACAAGCCGAATGACCGAACCGGACGGAAACAAGCTATCTGGCCGGGAAACCACGCAAATCGAACCGACCGACACCCACCAGGAATGAACCCGAACGAAACATACCCGCGAACTCCGAGCCGCGCAGTACGATGCAATGCAGCAGACCGAGTCGCACGGAGACCAAGTCGCACGACCGACACGCATACAAAACCCAGCCGAATCAACCCATTACACCACGAACGACGCGTACGCCGCACAATAAACCTAGCAGAAACACAGCGTGAACGACTCGGAGAAGCTGGCACGAGACAACTGCAGCGTCCTACTCGGTCAGAAGAACGTCTCCTACATGCACAAAAGATACAAAGGGAAAAATACAAAAAAAGGGCCAAACAAGCAATTACAAAGTCAATAAATACAGGGGGAAATAAACAGGGAACAAGGACACACCCCCAACTCCACCTATATAAAGGCCACAAATCCCTACCATGATCCTTTGCAAATTCAACTGACCTGCCAGCACAGAACACCAACACACATCAACCACAGACACACTCACAGCTCATCCATCACACAAGCCACACACCATTAGCACCTCAACAAATAGCACCCTCACATACACCCAGCAAAACCTACACACACACACCCTCACTTGCACACACACACACATCAATCACCACCACCATCACCATGCCCCCAAAGAAGAATCATAAGTTCCTAGACAGTGAATTGGAGGTCCTGGTAGATGAGATCTTCAGGGTAGAGCCACAGTTGTTTGGTACATTGGTCCAACAGACCCCCATGTCGCAGAAAACCAAGATGTGGGAGAGGATCGTCGACAGGGTCAACGCACAATCACCATGTTTGCGCACAAAGGAAGACATCCAGAACAGGTGGTATGATGTGCGCAGGAGGGTCAGGGACCTACTAAAGAAGGATTACATTGTGAGTCAGCGCACCGGCAGTGGCCCTCCTGCCAAACCACTATACCTCAAGCCCTGGGAGGAGAAGGTACGGGCCATCCTACCACCAGTGAGCGTATATGGACTAACAAACATCCCAGAGCCTGGTGAGTACACAACTAATATACCCAATATTGTGTGGCAATACACACACATCACTGTCAAGGGGATAGTCAAACCATGCACCCTTAGCAAATCCACAGCAACCAAAAGATAATCAAACCAAGATGACTATGTTAGTCAGAGAAACACAATACCTGCCATCTCATAGTGATATGTAACAGTGTCATGACAGGTACAAACCTAACAATAAATAGAGCAAGCCAGTGGCACAAATATAACAAAAAAACAGTAACATATGTTGCCACCACCAGAACACCACCTCACAGGGAAGCTCACTGAAAGGAAGGAATTCTGGGTATGCTGGTGAAGTCAGTGTAGGCAATAGCATGATGGGAGTTGTAGTCACAGATATTGGTCAGCCTCACAATTGGCCCATCAACACCACTCTCAACCATGCACACATCACAGGGAGTTGAAAAGGACTGACAAGATGGCTGACACTGGGTACTGCTGTGGGAGCACAAGGCCCTGCTGGGAACTGGGCACCAACAAACAACAGGAACACACTGTCAGCCATCTTGCCATTGCTGTCACACTCACGCACAGTGAAGTCCACCCAAAAGGAAGGAAGTATGGGCATGCTGGGAAGGGGGGTGTAGGCAATAGCATGATGGGAGTTGCAGTCACAGATATTGCTCACCCTCACAATTGGCCCATCAACACCACTCTGAACCATGCTCACATCACAGGGAGTGGAAAACAACTGACAAGATGGCGGACACTGGGGACTGCTGTGGGGAGCACAAGGCCCTGCTGGGAACTGTGCACCAACCAACAGCAGGACACCACTGACTGACATCCTGAAAGCCAAATTGCACTCCCTGCAATGGAAGCACGTTCCATGGTGGGATATCTGGCTGGGTGGGAAGGAGGACTGACAGCTCTGACCATAGTTACAAGCAGCTTTTCCCACACACACCCTTAACACAAACTCCACACAACTCACCTGGGAGAATGCAATGCCTCACACCTTAATTTAATATCCCACAAAGAACCACCACACTGGGTTATGCTGGGTGAAGCACAGGGACACTTTTGGGACTTGTAGCCAAACAAACACCAGGACAACACTGTCAGCCATCCTGGCAGCACAGGCACACTACCCCACAGGGAAGCAGAGTCAAAAGGAAGGAAGTATGGGCATGCTGGGAAGGGGGGTGTAGGCAATAGCATGATGGGAGTGGTAGTCACAGCTCAACATCCCCCACCCACATGGCCCAGCAAGCTAGCACTGAAGCATGCACACCTCACAGTGAGTGGAAAACAACTGACAAGATGGCTGAAACTGGGTACTGCTGTAGGGAGCACAAGGCCCTGCTGGGAACTGGGCACCAACAAACAACAGGACCACACTGTCAGCCATCTTGCCATTGCTGTCACACTCACACACAGTGAAGTCCACTCAAAAGGAAGGAAGTATGGGCATGCTGGGAAGGGGGTCGTAGGCAATAGCATGATGGGAGTGGTAGTCACAACTCAACATCCCCCACCCACATGGCCCAGCAAGCTAGCACTGAAGCATGCACACCTCACAGGGAGCGAAAAGCCACTTCAAAGATGTCTGACACTGGGCCAGCTGTGGGGAGCCTAAGGCCATGCTGGGAACTGTGCACCAACAAACAACAGGACCACACTGTCAGCCATCTTGCCATTGCTGTCACACTCACACACAGTGAAGTCCACTCAAAAGGAAGGAAGTATGGGCATGCTGGGAAGGGGGGTGTAGGCAATAGCATGATGGGAGTTGTAGTCACAGATATTGGTCACCCTCACAATTGGCCCATCAACACCACTCTGAACAATGCTCACATCACAGGGAGTGGAAAACACAAGATGGCTGACAATGGTGCTCTGTTGTGGGGAGTACCAGGCCCTGCTGGGACCTGGGCACCAACCAACAGCAGGACACCACTGACTGACATCCTGAGAGTCAACCTGAACCCACTGCAAGGGTGGCATGCCTCATGGTGGGATAACTGGGCTGGGTGGAGAAGGAGGGCCGGATGTCCACTAAATACAACCAATGCTGGCCATGCACACACCTCAACATTCACATTGAAATGCCTCAGGTTTGCAGGACAATGTGCTACACCAATATCAACCTCTTACTGTGACAATTTAGGTCAATGCAATGTACAGGGCCGCATCCAGAGGTACAGTCACAACTGTCAGGTGTGTGAACCATTGATGCCTGTAGAAACATAACATACATTGTGTGTCTCTTCCAAAAACAGGTGAAGATGGGGACACAGCAGCAGACGATGAGGAGTCCCAGTCCCAGGCACCAGGGGACACTGAGCGCACTGGTGTGGAACAGCCTCTGCCCTCGTCGGATGGCGAAGACCCACCTGGCCCCTCCGGCGTGAGTCATCATGCAGCACCAGCAGGACCAACATCTGCACCCCCTGCACCCACTCCTCCAACAACTGCCAACACACAGACCACCCCCGCAGACACGGACAGACCAAGAACCACCAATGACAACAGCACAGGGACCCTGGCCCAACGTCGAGCTACAGACAACGACCCCAGTAATAACCCCCAAGGGGGCCTAGGGACACCTGTGCGTGCCACCGCAGGTCCCGCACGTGTCGCCAGGGGTGGTGGGAGGGGTGGTAGACATAGGTCACTGTTTGCAGAGGGGTCTGGACTGCATGATGACCCACAACTGGTACGCATTGCTGATGCGTACCAGAATAGCACCGGAGCGGTCACCCAGGTAGTGGGGATCCTCAAGGACATTCAACAGCAGCAGGCTGCCCATCATGCCCGCTTAGACTCACACATGTCCCGTGTGGAGACACACATGGCCCGTGTGGAGACACACATGTCTGGCATGGAGTCCAAGTGGGACACATTGCAAGAACTGACAGCGGTGCATAGGGACATATTGACATGCCTCCGCCAGATTAGCACCAACATGGCCACACCTCCCTGTGTGCCCACAACATCTGGTGCTGCAACACCTGCAACTGCCACAGGGAGGGAGGAGGACTCTGGCGGAGAGTCCCCTGCACCACAGCAGCCTGCACGTGAGGGTCCCCCAAAGAAGAGGGGTCGTCCGAGGAAGGAAAACTGAGAGGTCGATGGCCATGTACATCCCCCAGGAAGCCAACACCTGTTCTGGAAATTCTCCTTTGTGTGCAAACTGTTCACCCTGTCGAATGCAACACAACTCACCCACATGACATGGGAGTTCAAGTTGGACCAATGTATCAGATCACTGTTGACTTTACTCTGGACATTTCTGCTACCAAGACTTCCAACTCACCTGGGAACTTTGGATCACAATCCCAATGTACAGCACCCACCATCCTGTGCACTAACCTCACACATGTATGTAATAAACTCACCAATACACCATACTTGCCTCTGTTGTGAGTCCAACGTTGTTATTGTCACGGAGATGATGATCTGCTAAATGACACCGTGCATGCTAACTGCCACAGCAAGTTCAACACCATCATGTGAGTCATGGCGACGTGACACATATGAGGGAGACACACCACTAGGGCTACACAACACATAGACACCAGGGCCATCGGACTCATCGCCTACACTGATGTTGCCAGGAAATATTGTGGAATGCACAGACACCACACCTATTCAGAGTCTGTGTTAACTAGCCCACAGGTGCAGTAAGCAAATGTCAGTCAGATGTGTGACCACAGACAACGCACATCCCAAAGTGAAGCACAGGTTTATTACACATTTGCAACATGTTGTTTCCACTACAGATGCAAGGTAATCCCACGTGGCAGTGGCCACACAGTCAACAAGTGTAGAAGAAAGAAAGTCCAGGGGTGCGGGGCACATCACCTGTAGGGAAACGACTGCTTCCACCCTGGAAGTTGAACCATGGTGTCGGGGATCCGAGTTGACCAAACAACTCTGAAAGCACCCTGTGAAGGACAGACATGACACACAGTCAAAAGCACTGAAGAACAGGACAGAACTGCAATACTCATGCCCAATACATGTCACAAGATACCTACACAAAACCAAGTTAGCATGTCAACACTGTTGGGGAGTACAGACTACCTGTAAGGACATATCACTGCACACATCCAGTCAAGTAGCACATGGCCACACTCAAACAGCAACAGAGCACCACCAACACATATCATGCACTCCAATCATTGACATGCCATCTCTGGATACTCACATTCAGCTGAAGAAGTTGGTGATGAGCTGTGTGTGGACATCACCCTCATCATCATCATCATCACAGGCATCGTGGCCCAGGCCAGGATCCTCCACAGGTGGCGGATGTTGGTCATCGTCATCCAGGATGAGAGGCAACTCCTTCCGCACTGCCAGGTTGTGTAGCATGCAGCAGACGATGACATTCTTGCACACCTTTCCTGGGGCATATGGGAGGGCCCCTCCTGTGTTGTCCAGACAGCGGAAGCGGCTCTTCAGGAGACCAAATGTCCACTCGATCACTCTCCTGGTCCGACCATGTGCCTCATTGTAGCGCATCTGGGCTGGTGTCACAGGGTTCCTGAGGGGTGTCAGCAACCACGACATGTTGGGGTATCCGGAGTCACCTACAGACAGACAATTGCACATTAGCTGAGTTGGAAAAGAGTGCGGAATACAACATAGCAGAACACACACAATGGTACAAAGTCAGTACACACCAACAAGCCAGGCACGCTGGTTCCGCATCTGTGACATCATCCTCGGGATGCGACTACTCCTCATCACGAAGGCATCGTGTGCCGAACCAGGGAAATGTGCACACACATGTGAGATGCTCATATCTGCTAAACATACCACCAGAGCATTGATCGAGTGATAATGTTTACGGTTCCTGTATGCCTGCTCATGTGCCTGTGGTGGTACCAAAGCCACATGTGTCCCATCAATGGAGCCAAATACATGTGGCACCCTCCCCATAGAAGTCACTCTTGACGTCAGTGAGTTGTTGACGTTTAGGGAAATAGATGTACTGGTTCAGGCATCTCAACATTGCCTCCAAAATATCGCGTAGCACACGGCTGAACATAGTCTGTGACATCCCACAAGCAGACGCCACAGTGTGTTGAAAGGTACCGGTGGCAAAGAAGTGTAGGGATGCCATCACCTTCACCTTGGGGGTCAGCGCTGTAGGGTACGGCCGGCCAGGTTGCAAATGTGGGGCCAAGCGCACTGCCAAATCCTCAATCAGCTGCCTGGTGAAGCGGTACCGTCAGATGCAGTCACGTTCCACCATCGTTGCAAGGTCAGGGAATGGTCTATGGACAGCTGGTGCCCTGCAGTGCATAGGTGAAGAAAGAAAGATTGTCAGTCACCCCACATATGTGGCATAGACCAGACTCAACATCACATGATACATCATTACGAGACACAAGTACATGATGTGTGTGCCGTTCCGTAAGGGCATGTATGGCACCGAAATGGACAACATCTAACATCACAGTTCAACATGTGTCCTCAACAAGTCCCAGGTTGTGCTATGGGATATCATTCGGCTGTGTCACAGTACCCATGTACTGCTGTCACGTTCCAAACACACACCACAGTGACATGTGAGGACAGATGTGCCCCAGGCATCACAGCTCATTGACAGGTAGATTCCCAGGGACCCTGTATTGCCACATGGACACTGGCATGACATGGTGCATCATGAATACACCACAGCAAAACAACCATGACCCCCACAGGTAGTGGTCCCTGTTGCCTCGGCAGGACAGACATGGACGTTTGTGACACACACACGCACAACATCAAAGTCCATGCACAAACAACGTGGATGTGGAGACTGTCTCCCATTGTGCACATGGAATCAGAGACATTGTAAACACAACATGCACACAGACTGTGGAGGGCCATCACTATTGTGGCAATGGGTCACCCTGTGACGTACATACCGTCCCACATGGGACTCAGGGGGTATGTGACATGACATACACATACACAACCGTGAAATGTGACCATGCCACATGCTCTGAAATGAACAGTTGCACATCACAGTGGTCATGTGCACAACACACAAAGGATCCTGTCCCCATGAACACGTGCACAGCCTGGGAGTGGCTGCCCCCAAGTGCCACCCCAAAAACCACATGTTGACCCCCATACACAGAAAAGGTCATGCAGCCTTACATGCCTTAGGATACAGTGTGGACAGGCTGTGGTGTTGTAGGTGTGCCCCTGAGTCCCTGGCAAGTATATGTTACTGGCATATGTTCACCAGTGACAAGCATGGTGACATATGCGAGTGACCTGTACAGGGAAGCGTCGTGCAGCAATGGACCGATCGGTGTGCACGCACTGGCCATTGAATCTGTTGTGAGCGGTGCAGCGTTGTACCCGGAATACGCGTTGTACAGCAATGGACCGATCGGTGTGCACGCACTGGCCATTGAATCTGTTGTGAGCGGGTACGCGTTGTACCCGGAATACGCGTTGTACAGCAATGGACCGATCGGTGTGCACGCACTGGCCATTGAATCTGTTGTGAATGGGTACGCGTTGTACAGCAATGGACCGATCGGTGTGCACACACTGGCCATTGAATCTGTTGTGAGCGGGTACGCGTTGTACAGCAATGGACCGATCGGTGTGCACACACTGACAATTGAATCTGTTGTGAGCGGGTACGCGTTGTACCCGGAATACGCGTTGTACAGCAATGGACCGATCTGTGTGCACGCACTGGCCATTGAATCTGTTGTGACCTGGTACGCGTTGTACCCGGAATACGCATTGTACAGCAATGGACCGATCGGTGTGCACGCACTGGCCATTGAATCTGTTGTGAGCGGGTACGCGTTGTACCCGGAATACGCGTTGTACAGCAATGGACCGATCGGTGTGCACGCATTGGCCATTGCATACAATGTGACCGGGTACGCGTTGTACAGCAATGGACCGATCGGTGCGCACGCATTGGCCATTGCATACGATGTGACCGGGTACGCGTTGTACAGCAATGGACCGATCGGTGCGCACGCATTGGCCATTGCATACGATGTGACCGGGTACGCGTTGTACAGCAATGGACCGATCGGTGCGCACGCATTGGCCATTGAATCTGTTGTGAGCGGGTACGCGTTGTACAGCAATGGACCGATCGGTGTGCACGCACTGGCCATTGAATCTGTTGTGAGCGGGTACGCGTTGTACCCGGAATACGCGTTGTACAGCAATGGACCGATCGGTGTGCACGCACTGGCCATTGAATCTGTTGTGAGCGGGTACGCGTTGTACCCGGAATACGCATTGTACAGCAATGGACCGATCGGTGCGCACGCATTGGCCATTGCATACGATGTGACCGGGTACGCGTTGTACAGCAATGGACCGATCGGTGCGCACGCATTGGCTATGGCCTGGCATGGCAACGGACGCGTTTTCGAAAGTTTAACGAGTCTGATGCTGTAAATTCAGTTGGCCACCCACAACAATGTTGCAAATTCATGGGTGTCATGAAGTTGAACTTTTGAAGGATGCTGTGGGCGTGTGTAAGTGGTGCAATTCCATGGATTGGCCAGATTCAGAAGATGCAAACGACTTGGACCTATCACTTTGGACACATGGGACAGTATCTGCCTCAGCAGCACACATATAATGCTGGCTGTTCCCCTGAGAGCTCACTTGCCTGCACTACATGCTCCAGGATGACATCTGCCACCACCACTGATGCTGTCTCTGCATCCTCTGGATCCTGCAATGGCACGTACTGTGGAGAGAGCCCCAGCCTTCAGCACTGAGGAGAACCAGGCCCTGCTGGACAGCCTCCTTCCACAGTACAGCAAGCTGTATGGGAAACCAGGGGAGCAGGTGAGTGTGCTATCCACTGCCTTACAAATGTGCATGTTGTCTGACTAGCCAGACTTACAGTCTGCACGCCACTGGCTAGCAGGCTCACTGAGTAGTTGTCACCCCCATAGTGTGTAGTTACATGCACTGAACAGGTATAGTGCAGTAACAGTGCATTTAAACAAGGTTTGACTTCCCAGGCAATGATACCATGTAGTAACTGCTGGCAAACTGTTCATAGCCATCCTTGCACTGCCCGTGTACATCATGTGCCCCTGTGATTGAGACATGTATATCCAAATGTGTGATGCACGGATTAGTTGCATGTGTAGTAATGGCCTTTACACTTTGTCATCCTCACAGGTTGATGCCCACCAGAAGCAGGAAATATGGATGGACATCGCCTGGGCAGTAAGGTCTGTGGGGGTCTACAAGCGCTGGATCCGCAACTGCCAGAAGAGGTGGCAGGACCTTCGGGGCTGGACCCGGAGGATCCCAAGGGTCCAGCTGAAGCTGTCGCCTCCTTGCAGGAGGGGCGGACACCGGACCCTGACCCCCCACATGCTCAGGATCCTGGCGGTGGTCTTCCCTGATCTGGATGGGCAGCTGAAGGGCAGACAGCAGCAAGGAGGGGGTGAGTCCATGACTGCACTGTGAGCTTTGTCTGACATGCTATGTGCCCTCCTCTGGCCTGGTTAAACTTCAACAGTACATCAGTTATGTGGTCCAGGACCCATGTCCCTCAATTGTGCACTGCCCACTCCTCATCTGATACCCAGGTGTGGCCCTTACAGTCAGGAAATTGTGTCACTTGGGTACTGTGTCCTTGCATTTTGCTTAGCTCAAGGTGGGGGACAGCATTTGTTCCCCTAACTCTGTGGTGGGCTTCATGGGTGGGTCCATTGCTTACACAATGCCTGGGTTCTGACATGTAATCTGCGTGTTACTTTGATATGTGGTCCAATTTCTGATCTGATTCACCACATGTGCCTGGGGTATTTGGCACACACCCATGCTGCGGGTGGGAACAATGTTTGGGCCTCAGGAGTATGTATATCAAGTGTGTCACACATGCTTAGCCACCTGCCTACTGTCAGGGCTCATCCCTCTTTCACGTGGAGCAGGACAGTCATGCCTACTCCAGGCCATACAATACACTCTGAACTCCCACTCCCGTGTATCAGCTGACACGTTGTGCTCAGTGAATTGTTCCCTCAGGTGTCTGCCTCTGTGTCATTGTGCTGTGGCTTCGTTGTCAGGACTACTGGGGTGTTTATCGGTTAGGGCTCAGCATGCCACCGGAGATGTGACCATAGGAGACGATACGTGTGTAACATATAGGTGTTTGATCACTTGACCGTACATACTGGGGTATGTGACTGTGAAGTTCAGGCAGCTGTTTCCCATTCACAGCAGATTGTGAGGTGCTCAGGTTCCGAGGGTTGTGTTTCATGTCTCCTATATGTCCAATTGGTATGACGTGGACAAATGAGAGTTCAGATGATGTGGTTTGTGGGGGATGGACATGTGCACTTGTCAGCTACAGGACTTGCATTCCCCATGACCTAGGATTGTGACACAGTGCAGACTGTTGTTGTCTGGCTGCCCTGCCCATGTGACTGGAGACAGTGATGTATGACTTTGCAGGCATGCCTGTGCCATGGCGTTAAACTTCCTAAGAGTGATCCTGCAGGGGAGTGACATGTGCTACATGCACCCCATTGTGGCATTGACTATCAGGACATGGGTGCATCATGGTGTCTGGTGCTGGTATGCATCACATGCATTTCAAAATAGACTCTGGCCATCCCTTTTTCCAGACACCTGTACTGACTCAGTGGCAAGAGTTGTGATGTGTGCATGTTCACATACTTCACTGTGTTCTCTGCACTGTCCAACTACTGTGTAGGTGGTGCATGTGTCCACACTGGGGTATTGCCATCCGACAGACACCAGACCGATGGGTGCAAGGCCAGGAGGGATGTGAGTGCCATGGTTGACCATCAGACTGACAATTGGCTTCTCCTACTCTGTTTGGGCACTTTTGGCAATGTTCAACTAAGGATGCCAGGGCTTGCTCTGTAATGTGCTGTACTTACTGTGGTTTTGTGCGGTCAGTGCAGGTGACTGATGTCGTTGGGCCCGATTCACAGAACTAACTTACGACAAAATCCTAAACTTACTACCATTTTGGTATTCACAGAATGAACTTACTCATTTTGGTATTCACAGAATAAACTTACTCATTTTGGTATTCACAGAAGACACTTACACATTTTGTGTAACTTACACATTTTGTGTAACTTACACATTTTGTGTAACTTACACATTTTGGTATTCACAGAAGGCACTTACTCATTGATGAGTAAGTGCCTTACTCATTGATGAGTAAGTGCCTTCTGTGAATACCAAAATGAGTAAGTTAATTCTGTGAATACCAAAATTGTTGTAAGTTCATTCTGTGAATACCCAAATGTGTAAGTTCATTCTGTGAATACCAAAATTGTTGTAAGTTCATTCTGTGAATACCCAAATGTGTAAGTTCATTCTGTGAATACCCAAATGTGTAAGTTCATTCTGTGAATACCCAAATGTGTAAGTTCATTCTGTGAATACCAAAATTGTTGTAAGTTTAGGATTTTGACGTAAGTTAGTTCTGTGAATCAGGCCCTGTCTGTTTCCCTAATTGTTTGCAGATACATCCATGGCCACAGGAGGGGACAGCTCCATGGACCAGGAGGAGCTGCAGAGCCAGACTGGGTCAGCAGCCGATGAGTGGTCGGAGGGACCCAGTGGCACGGAGGGCGAGGGGAGCCACACCGAGGAGTCCTCAGCACCATCCACCTCAGCTGAGGACCACAGCAGCTCGGAGGATGACTCCCTTGTGGAGGCGGGTGTCAGCAGCCACCACACCCCAGCTACTATTGCTGTCCCCGCCACCACCACCACCACCACCACCGCCCTCCCATCGGCTCCCATTCCAGAGGTCCGTGGAGGCTCCCATGTTCGGGAGCATGTCTCCTTCGTGCCAGGCACCGCAGCCCCTGCCCCTGTGTCCCCTGCTGCCCTGAGTGAGGAGTCTGTGTACCTACTTCGCCAGCTCCATGTAGGGCAGACAGCAATGCTGAGTGTCCTCCATGCCCACACCACTCTGTTGACTCAGCTGGTGTCATTTATGGAGGGCATCTCATCGGGCATGTCTGCCCTACAGAGGAGCAATAGGTCCATGGACTCCTCCCTGACGGCAGCAGTGTCCCTCCTCCAACAGTCCCTCACCCCTCCTACCTCTGCCCCATCCATACTTCCTGGCACCCTACCTGTCCCAAGCACATGCACACCTGCACATTCACCCAAACACACAGAGACGAGCAGCACAGACAGACCCACTACAAAAACAAGACGTGCACGCAGGCATCCTCAGGGGACTGATACCACACCCACAGGGGATGGGGTACATACACACACACAGGCATCCACAGTCACTCTGCAGTCCTCCGATACCTCTCCCTCCAAGGCCCCTTCCCTTGCCTCACCTGCAACCCCACCTACACAGCAGCTCTTCCTCTGTGACCTCGGCCTCTTCCCCTCCAATCCAGCTGATCCAGCATACAGGGGAAGAGGAAGTCCACCCACACAGAGGGAGTGCCCTTGCCCCCGGACACCCTCCCCCAGGTGCAGACAGACTGAGGCCCCCCTCCGCAAGTCCCCCCGGACCCGGAAGAGCAAGACCCCGCCGCCACCCTGCAGCTCAACCTCCAAGTCTCCTTCCTCCATCCCTCAGGCCCCCACTCCACAGGTTCCCCCACCATACCCTGCCCCAGGTTCCCTCACCCACAGATACACCATCCCCAAAAGATCCGGCCTTCTCCCCCTACCACTTGCTCTTTCAGCACCACACCCCCCACTGCGCTTGTTTGTGCCACTGGTGTGGAGAGCGTGTCCTCCCCCTCTGTCCTGCCCACCTTACCTGAACCCCATTCTACTCCCCTGGAGATAGGCACTGCAGTGGAGTCCACTACCACCCTGTCTGACTTGGGCACTGCAGTGGGGAACCTGTCCACTCCATCTGCACGGCCCACTGCAGTCGTGCTGGCACCCACACCATCTGACTCATGCCCCCCAGTTGTGCCGGCACACACCATATCAGACACCTCCACTGCAGTTGTCAGTGACTCTCCAGCACCCACCACCCCTTCCCTGCCTCCTTCTGGTGAGCCCTGATCCTGTCCCTGCAGTGCCTGGCCTGCCCCCCGTATGCCTATAAGAGGGGAATGTCCCTGATGTGTAGCTGTGCAGGCATGCAAAGTGTGACATCTGGCACTGTCACCCTGTTTGGACTCTTGTTATGGACTGGCCATTGGCCTTTGTTATATTTCTGGACTTTCACTTCTTCACACACAAATGCTGAATAAAGCTACTTTCTGTTCTCTAGTGGTTTTGCTTCTGATGTACATGATGTTGATGATGCTAACCGTGCCCTTGCTGCACTGATGGTGATTTTTGATATCAGGGAAATGAAGTGTTACTGTGCAGGACCCCATGTGGTGTGGTGTGGTCCAGGGGGAATGTGTCCTATCCTGGTGTGTATCCATGTCATCCTTTGCAGCTATATGAGGGTGTCATGTTTTCAATATTTGGCAATGGGATTTCCTACTTTTATTTGCGATATCACATCTGTGGCTTACACCCCTGCACATCTGTTGTGCTTGCCATTGTTCAATGTGTCTATTTCCCTGACCGTGTGACCATCTCCACTGGACATGCAAGTTTGGGCATCAATGGGGAAGGACTCATCTGTGTGATCAGTGCAACTTGCTATACATGTGTGTTGGATCTGTGCAGATGAGTGTCGGTGACACTCCCATGACCAGGCTGATGTGATGAGAGCCTTAATTTTGTGCCAATTGTTGACTGAGTGACCAAGTGTACTGCTGATATGATAGAGCCCTGCAGAGACAACGTATGGCACAGCTTTCCTTACACCGGAGTGGAGTGCCCTCATGGCAGTGTGTAATTCCGTGAAATTGCCTGAGCCCAAGGTGTGTGTTGTGTGAGCATGTCTGTGTGTGTTCACTTCCGTTTTGCAACACCGGCTGGGATCCCTAGTGATGTTCCTGTTTGTGATGCTTGCTGAGTTGACCTATGTACCACCCAAATCTTCGCACTGGGTTCTCTGGGATGTGGGTGCATGGCACATTACTGGTCATCAGGGTGTCATCCATAGGTGTGTTTGCTGTCAGGGCTGAGTTTGTGGGCAAACGCAGATGAGACAAAGTCAGGATTCCCCTTGGCACTTGTTGGTTACACAAGTCATGTAATTTACAGTTTGTGGTAGCTTTCAGTGATTGTGACACGTTGTGTGTGTGACTGCTGCCACTCCTCTGGGTCAGAGCTGCAATGTTGGAAGTTGTCTATGTGTGTTCTTTGTGGGTGACCTTGACTTCTTCATTGGTGTGTGACTGTGTCCGGGATCACATTGATTGTGGTGGATTTCACGTAATGCCCATGTACGGCGTACTGTGCAGTGTGTCAGACATTCACGAGTCTTGTTGACTGGCCATGTGTGATGGGTTTCTGCACCTTAGTTCCCACCACCACCCCTGGGATTGTCATGGGTGCATGTGCAATGTCACCAGTCCATGTGAGCTTCACTGCTGCACATTGGTGGAGATCAAGGTGTGTGGTGTTGAGTGTGTGCAAATGAGAGTTGTTGCACGGCTAGACCCCTATCTCGATGTTGGCCTTGGCTGACAGGCCGTGCTGATTGATTTGTGCTTGTGTAGGTGTGATGGTAGTTTGTTGCTCAGGACACATGACTGTGGTTCACAGTGTGAACGATATCTAGCTTTGTCATCACAGTGGGATTATCATGCAGGCCCAGGCCAGGGTCACCACAATGTGGGGTCCCTGGGGGTAGTGCTGTGGTGGGTCTGTCTCTTGCTGTGTTATTTGCTGTTCCTACAAGCTTGTGTGACATGTGTAATTTGGGCTCCCTCTCATCTAACAATGCCTGATTGCTTACATAGGGAAATCCGATCCATGAGTTACTTTTGTGTGGCACTGTATACACATCTGTGTAATTGTGATTCAGGCCTCCTCATGTGTTGTGTGGTTGCCTGGGGACACTGGCACACCCCCATCACCTGTTGTGTTTGATATGCAGTGTGAGGCTGCCTGTTTGTGTTTGTGGATCTGCACCACTGCATTGGCATATCTTTAGTGTGCCATTGGCTGTATGTTGTTTGGTGGCTTTCCCCTGCTGTCCCTGGGACTCCTAGGTCATCAGTCAGCACAATGATCATGGTTTGTATGTCCCATTGCTGCCATGGTATGGTATTTGTTCACCTGACATCTACAGTCTCCACAGGATATCTACGTTTGTGTGTCCATTGGTGCAGATATGTGGGGCTGCATTATGATGGTCAATTCTGTCATTGTGTTATTGACGAATGTTGACAATGTCAGCCCCCATGGGTGATGTTTGTCTGCACATGGTCAAAGGTATATCTTATTTGCACTGCACTGTTTGCCTCATGCAATCTATGTTGCTATGGGACACAAGCACTACTATGCCACAGATGTGTTTGTTGTTCTGTGACCAGGAATCATCCATGCTGTTTGGCATTTGCAGCTTTTCCCATGACAACACTTACATTTTGGTCACTGTGATGATGGGGTTTTAGACCCCATTGCCACAATGTTCAAAATGTGCTTCAGCTATGGACCCCACACTTACCTTTTGGTCACTGTGATGATGGGGTTTTAGACCCCATTGCCACACTGTTCAAAATGTGCTTCAGCTATGGACCCCACACTTACCTTTTGGTCACTGTGGTGATGGGGTTTTAGACCCCATTGCCACAATGTTCAAAATGTGCTTCAGCTATGGACCCCACACTTACCTTTTGGTCACTGTGGTGATGGGGGTTTAGACCCCATTGCCACAATGTTCAAAATGTGCCTCAGGTATGGACCCCACACTTACATTTTGGTCACTGTGATGATGGGGGTTTAGACCCCATTGCCACACTGTTCAAAATGTGCTTCAGCTATGGACCCCACACTTACCTTTTGGTCACTGTGATGATGGGGTTTTAGACCCCATTGCCACAATGTTCAAAATGTGCTTCAGCTATGGACCCCACACTTACCTTTTGGGCACTGTGATGATGGGGTGTTATACCCCATTCCCACAGTGGTCATGGTCTGCTTGCATTGTGGAGGCCACACACATTTATGTGTGACACATGTGATAGGGGGTCAGATTGTATGTTCAATGTCATGTTCAGTGTTGTAGGCATTTGACACAGACTACACACGCTTGTCATGGTGTTGGGGGATGTATTTTTCAAACATTCCTTATGTTGGAGTATGCTGGTTGTGTCATGCATTACCCGTCCTATGTGTAGGGGTGGTGTGGGTGGTAGGCATCCATCCCCTATGAGTGGGGATGGTAGTAGTGACAGGCATCCAGGCCCCTGAGTAGGGGTGGTGGTAGTGGTAGGCATCCAGGCCCCCTGAGTAGGGGTGGTGGTAGTGGTAGGCATCCAGCCCCCTGAGTAGGGGTGGTGTTGGTGGTAGGCATCCATCCCCTATGAGTGGGGATGGTAGTAGTGACAGGCATCCAGGCCCCCTGAGTAGGGGTGGTGGTAGTGGTAGGCATCCAGGCCCCCTGAGTAGGGGTGATGGTAGTAGTAGGCATCCATCCCCTATGAGTGGGGATGGTAGTAGTGACAGGCATCCAGGCCCCCTGAGTAGGGGTGGTGGTAGTGGTAGGCATCCAGGCCCCCTGAGTAGGGGTGGTGGTAGTGGTAGGCATCCATCCCCTATGAGTGGGGATGGTAGTAGTGACAGGCATCCAGGCCCCCTGAGTAGGGGTGGTGGTAGTGGTAGCATCCAGCCCCCATGAGTAGGGGTGGTGGTAGTGGTAGGCATCCAGCACCCATGAGTAGGGGTGGTGGTAGTGGTAGGCATCCAGCCCCCATGAGTAGGGGTGGTGGTAGTGGTAGGCATCCAGCACCCATGAGTAGGGGTGGTGGTAGTGGTAGGCATCCAGCCCCCATGAGTAGGGGTGGTGGTAGTGGTAGGCATCCAGCCCCCTGAGTAGGGGTGGTGGTAGTGGTAGGCATCCAGCCCCCTGAGTAGGGGTGGTGTTGGTGGTAGGCATCCATCCCCCTATGAGTGGGGATGGTAGTAGTGACAGGCATCCAGGCCCCCCTAAGTAGGGGTGGTGGTAGTGGTAGGCATCTAGGCCCCCCTGAGTAGGGGTGGTGTAGTGGTAGGCATCCATCCCCCTATGAGTGGGGATGGTAGTAGTGACAGGCATCCAGGCCCCCCTGAGTAGGGGTGGTGGTAGTGGTAGGCATCCAGCCCCCCATGAGTAGGGGTGGTGGTAGTGGTAGGCATCCAGCACCCATGAGTAGGGGTGGTGGTAGTGGTAGGCATCCAGCCCCCATGAGTAGGGGTGGTGGTAGTGGTAGGCATCCAGCACCAATGAGTAGGGGTGGTGGTAGTGGTAGGCATCCAGCCCCCTGAGTAGGGGTGGTGATAGTGGTAGGCATCCAGCCCCCTGAGTAGGGTGGTGGTAGTGGTAGGCATCCAGCCCCCCCTGAGTAGGGGTGGTGTAGGTGGTAGGCATCCATCCTCCTATGAGTGGGGATGGTAGTAGTGACAGGCATCCAGGCCCCCCTGAGTAGGGGTGGTGGTAGTGGTAGGCATCCAGGCCCCCCTGAGTAGGGGTGGTGTAGTGGTAGGCATCCATCCCCCTATGAGTGGGGATGGTAGTAGTGACAGGCATCCAGGCCCCCTGAGTAGGGGTGGTGGTAGTGGTAGGCATCCATCCCCCTATGAGTGGGGATGGTAGTAGTGACAGGCATCCAGTCCCCCTGAGTAGGGGTGGTGGTAGTGGTAGGCATCCAGGCCCCCTGAGTAGGGGTGGTGGTAGTGGTAGGCATCCATCCCCCTATGAGTAGGGATGGTAGTAGTGACAGGCATCCAGGCCCCCTGAGTAGGGGTGGTGGTAGTGGTAGGCATCCAGGCCCCCTGAGTAGGGGTGGTGGTAGTTGTAGGCATCCATCCCCTATGAGTGGGGATGGTAGTAGTGACAGGCATCCAGGCCCCCTGAGTAGGGGTGGTGGTAGTGGTAGGCATCCAGCCCCCCATGAGTAGGGGTGATGGTAGTGGTAGGCATCCAGCACCCATGAGTAGGGGTGGTGGTAGTGGTAGGCATCCAGCCCCCCATGAGTAGGGGTGGTGGTGGTGGTAGGCATCCAGCACCCATGAGTAGGGGTGGTGGTAGTGGTAGGCATCCAGCCCCCCATGAGTAGGGGTGGTGGTAGTGGTAGGCATCCAGCACCCATAAGTAGGGGTGGTGGTAGTGGTAGGCATCCAGCCCCCCTGAGTAGGGGTGGTGGTAGGCATCCAGCCCCCCCTGAGTAGGGGTGGTGTTGGTGGTGGGCATCCATCCCCCTATGAGTAGGGATGGTAGTAGTGACAGGCATCCAGGCCCCCCTGAGTAGGGGTGGTGGTAGTGGTAGGCATCCATCCCCCTATGAGTGTGGATGGTAGTAGTGACAGGCATCCAGGCACCCCTGAGTAGGGGTGGTGGTAGTGGTAGGCATTCAGGCCCCCCTGAGTAGGGGTGGTGGTAGTGGTAGGCATCCATCCCCCTATGAGTGGGGATGGTAGTAGTGACAGGTATGCAGGCCCCCCTGAGTAGGGGTGGTGGTGGTGGTAGTGGTAGGCATCCAGGCCCCCCTGAGTAGGGGTGGTGGTAGTGGTAGGCATCCAGCCCCCCCTGAGTAGGGGTGGTGTTGGTGGTAGGCATCCATCCCCCTATGAGTGGGGATGGTAGTAGTTACAGGCATCCAGGCCCCCCTGAGTAGGGGTGGTGGTAGTGGTAGGCATCCAGGCCCCCCTGAGTAGGGGTGGTGGTAGTGGTAGGCATCCAGCCCCCCGTGAGTAGGGGTGGTGTTGGTGGTAGGCATCCATCCCCCTATGAGTGGGGATGGTAGTAGTGACAGGCATCCAGGCCCCCCTGAGTAGGGGTGGTTATAGTGGTAGGCATCCAGGCCCCCCTGAGTAGGGGTGATGGTAGTGGTAGGCATCCATCCCCCTATGAGTGGGGATGGTAGTAGTGACAGGCATCCAGGCCCCCTGAGTAGGGGTGGTGGTAGTGGTAGGCATCCAGGCCCCCTGAGTAGGGGTGGTGGTAGTGGTAGGCATCCATCCCCTATGAGTGGGGATGGTAGTAGTGACAGGCATCCAGGCCCCCTGAGTAGGGGTGGTGGTAGTGGTAGCATCCAGCCCCCATGAGTAGGGGTGGTGGTAGTGGTAGGCATCCAGCACCCATGAGTAGGGGTGGTGGTAGTGGTAGGCATCCAGCCCCCATGAGTAGGGGTGGTGGTAGTGGTAGGCATCCAGCACCCATGAGTAGGGGTGGTGGTAGGCATCCAGCCCCCCTGAGTAGGGGTGGTGGTAGTGGTAGGCATCCAGCCCCCTGAGTAGGGGTGGTGGTAGTGGTAGGCATCCAGCCCCCTGAGTAGGGGTGGTGTTGGTGGTAGGCATCCATCCCCTATGAGTGGGGATGGTAGTAGTGACAGGCATCCAGGCCCCCTCAGTAGGGGTGGTGGTAGTGGTAGGCATCCAGGCCCCCTGAGTAGGGGTGGTGTAGTGGTAGGCATCCATCCCCCTATGAGTGGGGATGGTAGTAGTGACAGGCATCCAGGCCCCCTGAGTAGGGGTGGTGGTAGTGGTAGGCATCCAGCCCCCTGAGTAGGGGTGGTGGTAGTGGTAGGCATCCAGCCCCCATGAGTAGGGGTGGTGGTAGTGGTAGGCATCCAGCACCCATGAGTAGGGGTGGTGGTAGTGGTAGGCATCCAGCCCCCATGAGTAGGGGTGGTGGTAGTGGTAGGCATCCAGCACCCATGAGTAGGGGTGGTGGTAGTGGTAGGCATCCAGCCCCCCTGAGTAGGGGTGGTGGTAGTGGTAGGCATCCAGCCCACCCTGAGTAGGGTGGTGGTAGTGGTAGGCATCCAGCCCCCTGAGTAGGGGTGGTGTTGGTGGTAGGCATCCATCCCCTATGAGTGGGGATGGTAGTAGTGACAGGCATCCAGGCCCCCTGAGTAGGGGTGATGGTAGTGGTAGGCATCCAGGCCCCCTGAGTAGGGGTGGTGTAGTGGTAGGCATCCATCCCCCTATGAGTGGGGATGGTAGTAGTGACAGGCATCCAGGCCCCCTGAGTAGGGGTGGTGGTAGTGGTAGGCATCCATCCCCTATGAGTGGGGATGGTAGTAGTGACAGGCATCCAGGCCCCCTGAGTAGGGGTGGTGGTAGTGGTAGGCATCCAGGCCCCCTGAGTAGGGGTGGTGGTAGTGGTAGGCATCCATCCCCTATGAGTGGGGATGGTAGTAGTGACAGGCATCCAGGCCCCCTGAGTAGGGGTGGTGGTAGTGGTAGGCATCCAGGCCCCCTGAGTAGGGGTGGTGGTAGTGGTAGGCATCCATCCCCCTATGAGTGGGGATGGTAGTAGTGACAGGCATCCAGGCCCCCCTGAGTAGGGGTGGTGGTAGTGGTAGCATCCAGCCTCCCATGAGTAGGGGTGGTGGTAGTGGTAGGCATCCAGCACCCATGAGTAGGGGTGGTGGTAGTGGTAGGCATCCAGCCCCCCATGAGTAGGGGTGGTGGTAGTGGTAGGCATCCAGCACCCATGAGTAGGGGTGGTGGTAGTGGTAGGCATCCAGCCCCGCCTGAGTAGGGGTGGTGGTAGTGGTAGGCATCCAGCCTTGGTGGTAGTGGTAGGCATCCAGCCCCCCCTGAGTAGGGGTGGTGTTGGTGGTAGGCATCCATCCCCTATGAGTGGGGATGGTAGTAGTGACAGGCATCCAGGCCCCCTGAGTAGGGGTGGTGGTAGTGGTAGGCATCCAGGCCCCCTGAGTAGGGGTGGTGTAGTGGTAGGCATCCATCCCCTATGAGTGGGGATGGTAGTAGTGACAGGCATCCAGGCCCCCTGAGTAGGGGTGGTGGTAGTGGTAGGCATCCAGCCCCCATGAGTAGGGGTGGTGGTAGTGGTAGGCATCCAGCACCCATGAGTAGGGGTGGTGGTAGTGGTAGGCATCCAGCCCCCATGAGTAGGGGTGGTGGTAGTGGTAGGCATCCAGCACCAATGAGTAGGGGTGGTGGTAGTGGTAGGCATCCAGCCCCCCCTGAGTAGGGGTGGTGGTAGTGGTAGGCATCCAGCCCCCCCTGAGTAGGGTGGTGGTAGTGGTAGGCATCCAGCCCCCTGAGTAGGGGTGGTGTTGGTGGTAGGCATCCATCCCCTATGAGTGGGGATGGTAGTAGTGACAGGCATCCAGGCCCCCTGAGTAGGGGTGGTGGTAGTGGTAGGCATCCAGGCCCCCTGAGTAGGGGTGGTGTAGTGGTAGGCATCCATCCCCTATGAGTGGGGATGGTAGTAGTGACAAGCATCCAGGCCCCCTGAGTAGGGGTGGTGGTAGTGGTAGGCATCCATCCCCTATGAGTGGGGATGGTAGTAGTGACAGGCATCCAGTCCCCCTGAGTAGGGGTGGTGGTAGTGGTAGGCATCCAGGCCCCCTGAGTAGGGGTGGTGGTAGTGGTAGGCATCCATCCCCTATGAGTAGGGATGGTAGTAGTGACAGGCATCCAGGCCCCCTGAGTAGGGGTGGTGGTAGTGGTAGGCATCCAGGCCCCCTGAGTAGGGGTGGTGGTAGTTGTAGGCATCCATCCCCCTATGAGTGGGGATGGTAGTAGTGACAGGCATCCAGGCCCCCCTGAGTAGGGGTGGTGGTAGTGGTAGGCATCCAGCCCCCCATGAGTAGGGGTGATGGTAGTGGTAGGTATCCAGCACCCATGAGTAGGGGTGGTGGTAGTGGTAGGCATCCAGCCCCCCATGAGTAGGGGTGGTGGTGGTGGTAGGCATCCAGCACCCATGAGTAGGGGTGGTGGTAGTGGTAGGCATCCAGCCCCCCATGAGTAGGGGTGGTGGTAGTGGTAGGCATCCAGCACCCATGAGTAGGGGTGGTGGTAGTGGTAGGCATCCAGCCCCCCTGAGTAGGGGTGGTGGTAGTGGTAGGCATCCAGCCCCCCCTGAGTAGGGGTGGTGTTGGTGGTGGGCATCCATCCCCCTATGAGTAGGGATGGTAGTAGTGACAGGCATCCAGGCCCCCCTGAGTAGGGGTGGTGGTAGTGGTAGGCATCCATCCCCCTATGAGTGTGGATGGTAGTAGTGACATGCATCCAGGCCCCCCTGAGTAGGGGTGGTGGTAGTGGTAGGCATTCAGGCCCCCCTGAGTAGGGGTGGTGGTAGTGGTAGGCATCCATCCCCCTATGAGTGGGGATGGTAGTAGTGACAGGTATGCAGGCCCCCCTGAGTAGGGGTGGTGGTGGTGGTAGTGGTAGGCATCCAGGCCCCCCTGAGTAGGGGTGGTGGTAGTGGTAGGCATCCAGCCCCCCCTGAGTAGGGGTGGTGTTGGTGGTAGGCATCCATCCCCCTATGAGTGGGGATGGTAGTAGTTACAGGCATCCAGGCCCCCTGAGTAGGGGTGGTGGTAGTGGTAGGCATCCAGGCCCCCTGAGTAGGGGTGGTGGTAGTGGTAGGCATCCAGCCCCCGTGAGTAGGGGTGGTGTTAGTGGTAGGCATCCATCCCACTATGAGTGGGGATGGTAGTAGTGACAGGCATCCAGGCCCCCTGAGTAGGGGTGGTGATAGTGGTAGGCATCCAGGCCCCCTGAGTAGGGGTGATGGTAGTGGTAGGCATCCATCCCCCTATGAGTGGGGATGGTAGTAGTGACAGGCATCCATGCCCCCTGAGTAGGGGTGGTGGTAGTGGTAGGCATCCAGGCCCCCTGAGTAGGGGTGGTGGTAGTGGTAGGCATCCATCCCCCTATGAGTGGGGATGGTAGTAGTGACAGGCATCCAGGCCCCCTGAGTAGGGGTGGTGGTAGTGGTAGCATCCAGCCCCCATGAGTAGGGGTGGTGGTAGTGGTAGGCATCCAGCACCCATGAGTAGGGGTGGTGGTAGTGGTAGGCATCCAGCCCCCATGAGTAGGGGTGGTGGTAGTGGTAGGCATCCAGCACCCATGAGTAGGGGTGGTGGTAGTGGTAGGCATCCAGCCCCCCTGAGTAGGGGTGGTGGTAGTGGTAGGCATCCAGCCCCCTGAGTAGGGGTGGTGGTAGTGGTAGGCATCCAGCCCCCTGAGTAGGGGTGGTGTTGGTGGTAGGCATCCATCCCCTATGAGTGGGGATGGTAGTAGTGACAGGCATCCAGGCCCCCTGAGTAGGGGTGGTGGTAGTGGTAGGCATCCAGGCCCCCTGAGTATGGGTGGTGGTAGTGGTAGGCATCCATCCCCCTATGAGTGGGGATGGTAGTAGTGACAGGCATCCAGGCCCCCTGAGTAGGGGTGGTGGTAGTGGTAGGCATCCAGCCCCCATGAGTAGGGGTGGTGGTAGTGGTAGGCATCCAGCACCCATGAGTAGGGGTGGTGGTAGTGGTAGGCATCCAGCCCCCATGAGTAGGGGTGGTGGTAGTGGTAGGCATCCAGCACCCATGAGTAGGGGTGGTGGTAGTGGTAGGCATCCAGCCCCCCCTGAGTAGGGGTGGTGGTAGTGGTAGGCATCCAGCCCCCACTGAGTAGGGTGGTGGTAGTGGTAGGCATCCAGCCCCCTGAGTAGGGGTGGTGTTGGTGGTAGGCATCCATCCCCTATGAGTGGGGATGGTAGTAGTGACAGGCATCCAGGCCCCCTGAGTAGGGGTGGTGGTAGTGGTAGGCATCCAGGCCCCCTGAGTAGGGGTGGTGTAGTGGTAGGCATCCATCCCCCTATGAGTGGGGATGGTAGTAGTGACAGGCATCCAGGCCCCCTGAGTAGGGGTGGTGGTAGTGGTAGGCATCCATCCCCTATGAGTGGGGATGGTAGTAGTGACAGGCATCCAGGCCCCCTGAGTAGGGGTGGTGGTAGTGGTAGGCATCCAGGCCCCCTGAGTAGGGGTGGTGGTAGTGGTAGGCATCCATCCCCTATGAGTAGGGATGGTAGTAGTGACAGGCATCCAGGCCCCCATGAGTAGGGGTGGTGGTAGTGGTAGGCATCCAGGCCCCCTGAGTAGGGGTGGTGGTAGTGGTAGGCATCCATCCCCCTATGAGTGGGGATGGTAGTAGTGACAGGCATCCAGGCCCCCCTGAGTAGGGGTGGTGGTAGTGGTAGGCATCCAGCCCCCCATGAGTTGGGGTGGTGGTAGTGGTAGGCATCCAGCACCCATGAGTAGGGGTGGTGGTAGTGGCAGGCATCCAGCCCCCATGAGTAGGGGTGGTGGTGGTGGTAGGCATCCAGCACCCATGAGTAGGGGTGGTGGTAGTGGTAGGCATCCAGCCCCCATGAGTAGGGGTGGTGGTAGTGGTAGGCATCCAGCACCCATGAGTAGGGGTGGTGGTAGTGGTAGGCATCCAGCCCCCTGAGTAGGGGTGGTGGTAGTGGTAGGCATCCAGCCCCCTGAGTAGGGGTGGTGTTGGTGGTGGGCATCCATCCCCTATGAGTAGGGATGGTAGTAGTGACAGGCATCCAGGCCCCCTGAGTAGGGGTGGTGGTAGTGGTAGGCATCCATCCCCTATGAGTGGGGATGGTAGTAGTGACAGGCATCCAGGCCCCCTGAGTAGGGGTGGTGGTAGTGGTAGGCATCCAGGCCCCCTGAGTAGGGGTGGTGGTAGTGGTAGGCATCCATCCCCCTATGAGTGGGGATGGTAGTAGTGACAGGTATGCAGGCCCCCTGAGTAGGGGTGGTGGTGGTAGTGGTAGGCATCCAGGCCCCCTGAGTAGGGGTGGTGGTAGTGGTAGGCATCCAGCCCCCTGAGTAGGGGTGGTGGTGGTGGTAGGCATCCATCCCCTGTGAGTGGGGATGGTAGTAGTGACAGGCATCCAGGCCCCCTGAGTAGGGGTGGTGGTAGTGGTAGGCATCCAGGCCCCCTGAGTAGGGGTGGTGGTAGTGGTAGGCATCCAGCCCCCCTGAGTAGGGGTGGTGTTAGTGGTAGGCATCCATCCCCTATGAGTGGGGATGGTAGTAGTGACAGGCATCCAGGCCCCCTGAGTAGGGGTGGTGATAGTGGTAGGCATCCAGGCCCCCTGAGTAGGGGTGGTGGTAGTGGTAGGCATCCATCCCCTATGAGTGGGGATGGTAGTAGTGACTGGCATCCAGGCCCCCTGAGTAGGGGTGGTGGTAGTGGTAGGCATCCAGGCCCCCTGAGTAGGGGTGGTGGTAGTGGTAGGCATCCATCCCCCTATGAGTGGGGATGGTAGTAGTGACAGGCATCCAGGCCCCCTGAGTAGGGTGGTGGTAGTGGTAGGCATCCAGCCCCCATGAGTAGGGGTGGTGGTAGTGGTAGGCATCCAGCACCCATGAGTAGGGGTGGTGGTAGTGGTAGGCATCCAGCCCCCATGAGTAGGGGTGGTGGTAGTGGTAGGCATCCAGCCCCCATGAGTAGGGGTGGTGGTAGTGGTAGGCATCCAGCCCCCTGAGTAGGGGTGGTGGTAGTGGTAGGCATCCAGCCCCCATGAGTAGGGGTGGTGGTAGTGGTAGGCATCCAGCCCCCTGAGTAGGGGTGGTGTTGGTGGTAGGCATCCATCCCCTATGAGTGGGGATGGTAGTAGTGACAGGCATCCAGGCCCCCTGAGTAGGGGTGGTGGTAGTGGTAGGCATCCAGGCCCCCTGAGTAGGGGTGGTGTAGTGGTAGGCATCCATCCCCTATGAGTGGGGATGGTAGTAGTGACAGGCATCCAGGCCCCCTGAGTAGGGGTGGTGGTAGTGGTAGGCATCCAGCCCCCATGAGTAGGGGTGGTGGTAGTGGTAGGCATCCAGCACCCATGAGTAGGGGTGGTGCTAGTGGTAGGCATCCAGCCCCCATGAGTAGGGGTGGTGGTAGTGGTAGGCATCCATGCACCCATGAGTAGGGGTGGTGGTAGTGGTAGGCATCCAGCCCCCTGAGTAGGGTGGTGGTAGTGGTAGGCATCCAGCCCCCTGAGTAGGGGTGGTGGTGGTGGTGGGCATCCATCCCCCTATGAGTGGGGATGGTAGTAGTGACAGGCATCCAGGCCCCCATGAGTAGGGGTGGTGGTAGTGGTAGGCATCCAGGCCCCCTGAGTAGGGGTGGTGTAGTGGTAGGCATCCATCCCCCTATGAGTGGGGATGGTAGTAGTGACAGGCATCCAGGCCCCCTGAGTAGGGGTGGTGGTAGTGGTAGGCATCCATCCCCCTATGAGTGGGGATGGTAGTAGTGACAGGCATCCAGGCCCCCTGAGTAGGGGTGGTGGTAGTGGTAGGCATCCAGGCCCCCTGAGTAGGGGTGGTGGTAGTGGTAGGCATCCATCCCCCTATGAGTAGGGATGGTAGTAGTGACAGGCATCCAGCCCCCATGAGTAGGGGTGGTGGTAGTGGTAGGCATCCAGGCCCCCTGAGTAGGGGTGGTGGTAGTGGTCGGCATCCATCCCCCTATGAGTGGGGATGGTAGTAGTGACAGGCATCCAGGCCCCCCTGAGTAGGGGTTTTGGTAGTGGTAGGCATCCAGCCCCCCATGAGTAGCGGTGGTGGTGGTAGTGGTAGGCATCCAGCACCCATGAGTAGGGGTGGTGGTAGTGGTAGGCATCCAGCCCCCCATGAGTAGGGGTGGTGGTGGTGGTAGGGCATCCAGCACCCATGAGTAGGGGTGGTGGTAGTGGTAGGGCATCCAGCCCCCATGAGTAGGGGTGGTGGTAGTGGTAGGCATCCAGCACCCATGAGTAGGGGTGGTGGTAGTGGTAGGCATCCAGCCCCCTGAGTAGGGGTGGTGGTAGTGGTAGGCATCCAGGCCCCCTGAGTAGGTGTGGTGTTAGTGGTAGGGCATCCATCCCCCTATGAGTAGGGATGGTAGTAGTGACAGGCATCCAGGCCCCCTGAGTAGGGGTGGTGGTAGTGGTAGGCATCCATCCCCTATGAGTGTGGATGGTAGTAGTGACAGGCATCCAGGCCCCCTGAGTGGGGTGGTGGTAGTGGTAGGCATCCAGGCCCCCTGAGTAGGGGTGGTGGTAGTGGTAGGCATCCAGCCCCCTGAGTAGCGGTGGTGTTGGTGGTAGGCATCCATCCCCTATGAGTGGGGATGGTAGTAGTGACAGGCATCCAGGCCCCCTGAGTAGGGGTGGTGGTAGTGGTAGGCATCCAGGCCCCCTGAGTAGGGGTGGTGGTAGTGGTAGGCATCCAGCCCCCCTGAGTAGGGGTGGTGTTGGTGGTCGGCATCCATCCCCCTATGAGTGGGGATGGTAGTAGTGACAGGCATCCAGGCCCCCTGAGTAGGGGTGGTGGTAGTGGTAGGCATCCAGGCCCCCTGAGTAGGGGTGATGGTAGTGGTAGGCATCCATCCCCCTATGAGTGGGGATGGTAGTAGTGACAGGCATCCAGGCCCCCTGAGTAGGGTGGTGGTAGTGGTAGGCATCCAGGCCCCCTGAGTAGGGGTGGTGGTAGTGGTTGGCATCCATCCCCCTATGAGTGGGGATGGTAGTAGTGACAGGCATCCAGGCCCCCTGAGTAGGGGTGGTGGTAGTGGTAGGCATCCAGCCCCCATGAGTAGGGGTGGTGGTAGTGGTAGGCATCCAGCACCCATGAGTAGGGGTGGTGGTAGTGGTAGGCATCCAGCCCCCATGAGTAGGGGTGGTGGTAGTGGTAGGCATCCAGCACCCATGAGTAGGGGTGGTGGTAGTGGTAGGCATCCAGCCCCCTGAGTAGGGGTGGTGGTAGTGGTAGGCATCCAGCCCCCCTGAGTAGGGGTGGTGGTAGTGGTAGGCATCCAGCCCCCTGAGTAGGGGTGGTGTTGGTGGTAGGCATCCATCCCCCTATGAGTGGGGATGGTAGTAGTGACAGGCATCCAGGCCCCCTGAGTAGGGGTGGTGGTAGTGGTAGGCATCCAGGCCCCTGAGTAGGGGTGGTGTAGTGGTAGGCATCCACCCCCTATGAGTGGGGATGGTAGTAGTGACAGGCATCCAGGCCCCCCTGAGTAGGGGTGGTGGTAGTGGTAGGCATCCAGCCCCCCATGAGTAGGGGTGGTGGTAGTGGTAGGAATCCAGCACCCATGAGTAGGGGTGGTGGTAGTGGTAGGCATCCAGCCCCCCATGAGTAGGGGTGGTGGTAGTGGTAGGCATCCAGCACCCATGAGTAGGGGTGGTGGTAGTGGTAGGCATCCAGCCCCCCCTGAGTAGGGGTGGTGGTAGTGGTAGGCATCCATCCCCCTGAGTAGGGTGGTGGTAGTGGTAGGCATCCAGGCCCCCTGAGTAGGGGTGGTGGTAGTGGTAGGTATCCATCCCCCTATGAGTGGGGATGGTAGTAGTGACAGGTATCCAGGCCCCCCTGAGTAGGGATGGTGGTAGTGGTAGGCATCCATCCCTCCTATGAGTGGGGATGGTAGTAGTGACAGGCATCCAGGCCCCCCTGAGTAGGGGTGGTGGTAGTGGTAGGCATCCAGGCCCCCCTGAGTAGGGGTGGTGGTAGTGGTAGGCATCCATCCCCCTATGAGTGGGGATGGTAGTAGTGACAGGCATCCAGGCCCCCTGAGTAGGGGTGGTGGTAGTGGTTGGCATCCAGGCCCCCTGAGTAGGGGTGGTGGTAGTGGTAGGCATCCATCCCCTATGAGTGGGATGGTAGTAGTGACAGGCATCCAGGCCCCCTGAGTAGGGGTGGTGGTAGTGGTAGGCATCCAGCCCCCATGAGTAGGGGTGGTGGTAGTGGTAGGCATCCAGCACCCATGAGTAGGGGTGGTGGTAGTGGTAGGCATCCAGCCCCCGTGAGTAGGGGTGGTGGTGGTGGTAGGCATCCAGCACCCATGAGTAGGGGTGGTGGTAGTGGTAGGCATCCAGCCCCCATGAGTAGGGGTGGTGGTTGTGGTAGGCATCCAGCACCCATGAGTAGGGGTGGTGGTAGTGGTAGGCATCCAGCCCCCTGAGTAGGGGTGGTGGTAGTGGTAGGCATCCAGCCCCCTGAGTAGGGGTGGTGTTGGTGGTGGGCATCCATCCCCTATGAGTAGGGATGGTAGTAGTGACAGGCATCCAGGCCCCCTGAGTAGGGGTGGTGGTAGTGGTAGGCATCCATCCCCCTATGAGTGGGGATGGTAGTAGTGGTAGGCATCCAGGCCCCCTGAGTAGGGGTGGTGGTAGTGGTAGGCATCCATCCCCCTATGAGTGGGGATGGTAGTAGTGACAGGCATGCAGGCCCCCTGAGTAGGGGTGGTGGTAGTGGTAGGCATCCAGGCCCCCTGAGTAGGGGTGGTGGTAGTGGTAGGCATCTATCCCCCTATGAGTGGGGTTGGTAGTAGTGACAGGCATCCAGCCCCCCCTGAGTAGGGGTGGTGTTAGTGGTAGGCATCCAGGCCCCCCTGAGTAGGGGTGGTGGTAGTGGTAGGCATCCATCCCCCTATGGGTGTGTAGGGCATTGGTGGTAGCCATCCCGCCCCTATGGTTCTGCTGTTGCTGGTGTACGTCATTTCTGCATCCCTATGTGTGTGTGACATATGTTGGGTACATGTGGTTTGTTTGTGTGGTGGGTGTTTGACTTACCGTCTTCGCCATACGCGTCCGTACCGGTCCCGGTAATAGATGTAGAGTATTGGTAGGACCTGCGTGATGGGATTCATGGTTTGTTCGTCTCGTTCGGGTTTCTCGTGGCTTCGACTCATACTCGTCGCTGGCTTGTTCGTCTCGTAGCCGTGGATCGTCTTGTGGCGCGAATCGGAGCTTATGTACAGCTCTCCCGGATGCTCTGACGTGCCGGACGTAGCGACGGGTTGGGCGCGTACGGAATGCGCATCGTACTAGTCCGACCGGAAGGTGCTGTGTATTTGGTTCCGTGCGACTCGATTGGACGTTTACGGATCCGGCTCAGGCGGGGAACAGGAGCTGAAATGGGTGAGTACGGCTCGCTCGGAATCTGGGCTGTTATGCGCGTCGTACTTGTTCGTTCGGACGACTGTCCGAATCGGTCGGGAAACACGCGTTCGGCTTGGTTTTTTTCCGGTCGAATACTGTTAGGTGCGCTTCCGGCCGAGATCGGAATCGACCCCACAGTGTGCACTACTACTTCCCGACAACGGGAATAAAATCTGATTATATCTCTAATGTATGCACTTTAACAACTTGAACAAAAGTTATATATGCATAGGCACAGATATTCAACAAATGAAAGTGTTACACATTATACCACTCGTAAACAAAATCTTGATCAAGTCGATTTCAATGCAAGGACATGATTCTTGTCACTGGCGATTGTAACACACGAGACAAGGTCTACAGAGAACTTCATAAAAGGTTTTATTCAGGGAAGTTGGGTCCAGACTTTACCAGACAGCATTTTTTTAACGTTGGTTTCAATCACTTCTAATTTGGCAGTGATTGTACATCTACAAGACACCCCTGACGAAGGGCTACTGTTACAGCTTGAAATGCATTGGGATGAATAACATTGCTAGTCTCTAAAGAATGTCAAGACTAGTTTTCTTGTGAAAGACTCACTGACAAGAATCATGTCCTTGCAATTAAATTGACTTGATCAAGATTTTGTTTACGAGTGGTATAATGTGTAACACGTTCGTTTGTTGAATATATGTGTCTATGCATATATAACTTTTGTTCATGTTGTTAAAGAGCATACATTAGAGATATAATCATATTTTATTCCCCTTGTCGGGAAGTAGTTGTGCACACTATGTCTAGAGCACTCGTTCTAGGTACTTTCTTTATTCTCATTTGGAGATGAGGGTGGAGCCCCCTCACAGAGTACACACAAAGCTTTGCAAATTAGTTCACTCGTTCCTTTTTAGCATAAGACTTTGAGTCACATTGGAGTGCATCACAACTCTCTTTATTTACAAACAGATGTTCAAGCATGTAATAAGTCGAGTTCTAACGTGTTGGCACCTCCTGCATGAGTGCTTTCACTGGCATTCTATTATCATGTTGAATGATCCTCAGCTGCTTACCGGCTTAAAAAGAATGGCTGAAATGTGTGCAGATTCTTCTGCAGGTGGACGGTAAGTTGCTTACTCTGTCTTCTTTTTTGAAAAAGTCTTGAACCATGATGTTAATGCAGTGCACCAAACACAGGACCCTGAAATAGCCACCATCGGCCATGGCCTTAACTATATTACTGCCATTGTCCGTGGCAACAAAACCAATGTTAAGTCCTCTTGGTTGCAGCCATTCAAAGACCTTAGTGTTAAAGACTTCCAAAATGTTTGCAGCAGTATGGGGTTCCTCCATGGCGAACATGGCTACTGTTGCACGGTTCCGAGCGCCATTGAAAATATCAGCAGTGTCAACACCTGCAGTTATCTTTTCTCTAACCCCCACAAAAGAGATCCAGCGTGCAGTGATGCACATGTAATCAGAGGCTTGGCAACTGGTCCACATGTCTGTCATCAGGTGGATAGTATGAACAGCACTCTGCTGCAAAGCTTGTCGAAGCAATTCCAGCACGTCATGATATAACACTGGAACGCAACTGTGGCAAAATAGGACCGGCTGGGTACCTTCCATTTCGGGCAGATGGCTGCCAAAAATTCAAGAAAACCCACCCCTTCCACAGAAGAAAAAGGGAGGAGGCCCAGCGCTAACATCTTAGCCAACTTCGCGTTGGGTAGTTGCGTTCGTACTGCCCCTCCGGCCTAAACATGCCGAGAATGGTAGCCTGGATTTTTTTCTTTTCTGGTGCCACTGATGCAGGTGACTTCTTTAGAGCAGACATTGGTAGGATCAATGCACGTTTCGGTGCAGCACTCACTGTACTCTCTTGCCTTGGTGTCTCGACCTGACTCTTGTGCCATTGCGATGTTGCAGATGATGATGTGGGCAATACCACTGCACTGCTGGTGACAGGGCTGCTTTGTGTACCGGAGAAAATGTCTTCCTCTTCTTCACCTTCCACCATGATCGGATCTGATTCCCTGCTCAGTCTTTCACCCCCTCCACCAACAACACTTGCAGTTTTTTAGCCGCTAAGGTGCGCCTCCACTGTATCAAGTGGTATTTTCTCAGATGGGTTGTTTGGCCTCCGGTACCATAGTTTGTACCAAGCTTACCCCGACTAACACTTGCTCCACAAAGGGAGCATATAGCAATGTTCACCTCCTTCTTACTAACCGAAAAGAAATCCCAAACTGGGGAGGTCAACTTTCTGACGCTGCTGGTGCCACTTGCAATTTCAGATGAACTGGTAGGTGGGTGTGACGTTTGACTCTCTACAGTACCTACTTCTACTGAGGTGGTTAGGGTGGATGTAGGTCGCTGCCAGGACTTTGTAAATATGGCAGCTGGAGGTGATGTTGGTGGTATCTGTGTTGGTGGTATCTGTGGTGCCACATCCCTCCCAGCAATTTGGGATGGGGTAATGTCATTCTCCACTGGGGCGGGGCTAACTTTCATGATGACTGGCTCGTCATCATCCTCCTTTTCTACATCTACCTCCATAACTCTAAGGCTTTCTGGAACCTTCCTTTTCCCTAGCCTTGTCTCGTGGCGTGTCTCACTCTCAGACTGAGGCGGGATCCAAGTGGTGTCTAGATCATCAGAATGGGGGCTTGGAGAAGAAGTTGATGGACTAACCCTCCTTTTTCTTGCTGGGGATCTGGAAGACAATGGATCTTCTGAAAGAGTGGCTTGCTCTTCTTCCTCAACAGGAAGCTCGATATCCTGAAATGCCCCTACTTCGGGAGGAACTACTATTGGTGGTTGTGGCTGTTGTTGTCCACTTATCTGAGTTTCCTGCATTGATTGGGTACCACTTTGCAATAACGATAAGTCAATTTCAAAGTCACTGTTCGTCGGCGTTGCGGTATTTAGACTGGCTGCCTTTGAGACAGACATTGGCTTGGGTCTAGGTTGGTGGGGTGGGCCCGCTGATGAGGGGGTGCTGCTCGCAGCTTGCTCCCCAGACACTGCTGCTGCAGGCTAATTTTTTGGTTTCCCAAAAAAGGTATTGAGAGATATACCGGTGGTGGTAAGTGCCTTCTTCTTCTTCTCACTGGCAACTTTCTTGGTGCTGGTACATTTCTTTGGGGCCATCTTGAAGCTGTCAGTTAGCAGCGGCACTTAGCTTCACAAGTTGAAGAGATGTCTGTGGTCACACGTCATGTGCAGGCCTTCTGTCTGGCAGTACTATGGGTGATGTTGTCTCCTCCTCTTGTGCACCTAAAAGCAAAGAAGTCAGAAGAACATCAGCAAAATGTGGCATTGTTGTAGTTCAATTACAAGTACAAACAAATATAGTATCATTTAGTGTGGTCACACTTGTTAACTCAGTTATTAAAACAATTAACAATACAGCGTATCCATTTCTGAGACTTTGACAACAACATAAGCTTTCATAGTGTACTGTACAGTACACTCAGGAAGGATAGGAAAAAAGAACAACAACAAAATAAAGATGCAACGGTTTGCTTTATGTGCATTGTGCATCACGTGGGATGTGGCCCTCAGGGAGCTGCAGCTGACAAATGACAATGGAACAATCCCTAGACAACGAATACTGTTGTGCAAGTCATATAGCAGACATGTGGTTAATGGTTCATTGATGCCAAATCATGTTACTTATGAAACTGAAAAAATAAATTGAAAAAAATAAAAAAAACTTTGAAAAAATTGAAAATATTTAAAAAAATAAAAAATTAACCAAATTGGGAAAATAAAAAATAATGAAAATAAACAAATTAAAATAAACAAAAAATAAAAAAGAAATGTAAAAAAAGAAAATAAATAAATTATAAATAAGTAAAAATAAAAAATACCCTCAAGAGTCTAAATGTTAATTTATTAAGCTGCTATTATCTCATTGATCACCATCCATGCAAGCATATGGCAAAGGGGCACACTGCCTGAATGCACGAAATGGCTGCCAGCCAGAGCCAGATGGTCATCATCAACATCAACAACAAGCAAGAAGAAGGCATTTGAGAACAAAGAAAAGACATGCAGGCCTATGGCAAAAGTACACTGGCTGCCTTCACAAAATGGCCGCCAGCCACATGGCCAGGCCACAACAAGAAGCAATAAGCCAAGGGGAACAAAGGGGAGACATGCAGGCCGATGGCAAAAGCACACTGGCTGCCTTCACAAAATGGCCCCCAGCTACATGGTCAGGCCACAACATGAAGTAATAAGCCAAGAGGAACAAAGGGAAGACATGCAGGCCTATTGCAAAAGCAAACTGATTGCCTTCACAAAATGGCTGCCCGCCACATGGTCACAACAACAAGCAGGAGACCTGGAAAACAATTAACACAAGCAGGCCTATGGACACAGACTTTACAAAATGGACCCTGGCCGCATGGGGAAACAAGGCAAATGCTGGCCTACTATTGCAAACACATTCACACACTGGCCAGACAAAGGAGACATGCTAAACAACACATCTTTAATGCAACAATGCCAAAAACAAAAAAATTCATAGGGCTAAAAAGGTTTGCAAGTTACAACCACACACATCCAACAAAGACATTAACACACATGAAAAAAAAGTGAAATACCACAAAAACACAAATTTTGTATTTCAATCCAATGCCATCCATGGCCTAAATGATGTTTAAATTCAACAGACACCATAGAAAAAGTTTTTCATGCACCCATGAGTAGCTCTGGGCCTACTGGCGTAAAGTCCTATTGGAGGACTACTGGGCTACATAGTGAATTAAATCAATATTGCAAATTGATTTCAAAACATGGAGAAAATGTAGTGAACTGTGCAACATTTTTCCTTTATACAAGAAAAAATAATTTCTTGCAAAGAAATAACTAGGACCCTTATAAAACTAAAGGACACTCACCACAATAAATTTAAAAAATAGATGAAAGTACAAATAAACCAGGTGCATGGCCCCAATCAAACAGACAACACCAGTTTTCCAACTTACTTGTGAAACCTCAAATTCAAAGTCCTCAAATCCAATTATATATTATGCAGCAGACACAGAGTGATCCTTCCAGCTCCAAATCCAAATGAAAAGTGACCAGGAGATGGACAAAGCACTGGGAGGAGCCTGCTGGACAGGAGCAGGAAGTTGGAGACTCAGGGGCACTTCCTTCCTCTTGGAAAAAAAGTTAAAAAAGAAAAAGGACTCCTTGCACAAAAAACCTATAGCCAAATGTAAATTTGAGGAGTTTTTTTTACTCCAAATCATCATTTCGAGAAGGTTTTGATGCTGCTTGGGTAGAGAACCTTCTCCAGATTGCATTTGCAGTAGATCCTGCACGTTCAGTATCCCGTTCGTCACAAACCCCCGTCGGAACTCCGCCAGCGCGCAAATGACATCTTAGTGACCGCAAACTCTCGCGGAACAATGCGGCTACTTAGCAAATCTCGTGCCGCTCGCGAACGGCTCGGAAATCTCATCAGCGATCGCGGGCACCCGGTAAGTCACTCCAGTGCGTGTGAAAACACATTTCGGGCACGCCAACACAAAAAAAAAATTTGCTCCATTGCGGAGTATATCGTCAAGTTCGCGTTCCCCAGAGTTGTCAAAATTCCACAAACTCCGTGAGCGGATAGAGTTTTAGGCCCAGGCTTAATCTTTAGCTGACCCTCTTAATTATAGAAATATAACTAAACAAAGAGAGAGAGAGGGAACTTCTTTGTCTCCACTCTTATTCCCCAGGAATATATGAAAAAACAACAAAAGAGTGAGGCCAGGATATCAAGGGATATAAACAGGGATCACTCATGTTTTTATAAAGGGTCCTCACTCACCAACCTGGTTGGTGACATGCTTCATCATAGGACCCCCACCGGAGAGGCCGAATGCCTCTCCAGTGTGCTTCAACGCCTGATTACAGCGGAGCAGGATTTATGAGTGTTGTGTGCAAGTGATGGTGCAGTGAGTGGTGTTAAAATAATCTTTACTACTCCTAAAAAAATTAATAATAGGGTAGTAAGACTAGATTAAAAAATGTGTGATGGACATTGTGACTGAATAAATTGATCAGCCATATCCAGAATTAAAACATTAGGTCGACATGTTTCAGCCTCTATGTGCCAGTTGCGAGGCTTTCCTCAGGACCAGGGACCATGGCGGTATGCACTCTCTAAGGTGCACCCTAACCTATGGCCACGTAGAGAACCGGATTACTCACGGTTCGAAAAATCACGCCTTCAGCTCTTCTGAATGCGCAATTAACTCTGTAAGAAGAAAAGAACATTGAAAAACACATACACAAGACATGACAAATACACATATTTTGCCTGGTGCATAGTCCAAAAATTCGAGCGATCCTCTGTAATCGCAAATGCCCTTAAAATGTGACTGCTTAAATTGCTCCCGTCACATGAAATTGAAATCGACGGTGGCGAATGCATCAACAAAATAATTCTTGTTAAACTACCTATTCAGGTGTCTAGGTGCAATTACGCATTACCAGCAATAGATAAAATTCACTGTTTCAAATTCTATGCGCAAAATTGCTTTACCGTCACAGGGTGCAGTATCCTATGACCGGTGTTTTATGTGACTAATTGCCAACTCAAAAATGTCTTAGATAGTTACCTAAGAAAACATGGTGGAACTAACTCTTGAAGTAAGAAAAGGCTATATGATCAAATATTCTCCAGTTACGACAACTGAGAATAAAAGTCAAGGAGATGTAAAGCTTACGTTTCAACATGAAGTTGTATTACAGCATGGGTCCTGGCAGGGGGCGGTGACAAGGAGTCACTCGCTGGCGGGTGAGAAACAGAAAAACGAGGGTCATTACGATTTTATACTAGGGAAAATACCTCGTGTTGACCGAATCGTTCTGTGTCACTTACTGCTTCAAAGTCAGCCGCCCGCGTTGCCTAGGTCGTGCCCGTCTACAGGACCCGAAAACTGCGAATGATCCTCCATCAAGAAAATATAGCCGGAAGTACCGCCGCTGTCTCTAGGGCGGCGCTCAGCTAGCGGGATGACGTCAAAGCGCATGCGCGCGTCACTCACGTCAGATGAGTGGACCGCTAACCCAGTCAAAGGCGTACTGGCTTCCCGATGATGATGTGCGCATGCGTTCAAACAATAATGTCGGGGCTGGATGAGTACAGTCTAATCTTACTCATTACATGGCACCAGGTGCCAGACAGAATGTTTTACGTGGCACCATGATAAAGTGCCTGTATCCTATGGATAATAATTAGACCAAAGGGTCAGAGCATGTCATGTCCTCGAGATTATGGGAAAACAGCATGAAAAAGCCTACTTCCATGGAAGAGGATAAAATTAACTACAAAATCAGTTAACACTGGAGGATAAGGCAAGTAACTAAAGCCCGTGGAAATCATACTTTAGTAAAGATAGCAGAGTCTCCTAGTTCTAAAACACAAAAAAAGGTAACGGCTACATCACTTAAAAGATCTGTCTTGCAGTAAGCCTAATATTATTCAGTGATAGCTGGCTATATTAGAAAGAATACATAGGAGGATGACTGATGGCAACCGCTAAAGGTTTATATGTTGGACAGTACCTTTACGCACTTGCTAATTATCTTTTTAATACTGAACCCCATGGGATATTATCATTCATTCCCTGCTTGTGAGTGGACAGACGGTATATCCAGCGTTGCTCTTTCTCGAAAAGGGAGCTCTGTGTATTTTTGCCTGGTTTCAGTTGCTCAATTACAGTCCAGTGTAAGTCGTTGGTGGTATGATTAGCCTGTATGAAGTGTTCGGTCAGCTTAGTTGTATTCTTTTTACACCGGATATTACTCCGGTGTTCGCTGATACGTAACTTAATTTTTCTGGTCGTCATACCCAAGTAACGTAGGCTACAGGGACATGTGATAAGATATATCACGTTACTTGAATTGCAGTTTGTATGGGCTTTTTGAGTCCAGGTTCTGTTGGGTTCAAGATCAAGTGTTTTGGAAGCAGTGGTCAGATGGCAGACACTGCAATTCCCACAAGTGCCCAACTGTTTATAGCCTCTTAATTATAGACCTATTGGTCTTATTGACTATTCTGTACCATACTCCTTGACCGGCTCCATATTTGGATGGAATAACATAAGATTTTAAAACCCTCCCAAGCAGGATTCAGAAAAGGTATTAGCACAGTTGACACAGCTTTTCGCTTTCTATTATTCCTTTGGAAAACAGTGATCTTGGTTGGTGGTAGTCTCTATATCGCATTTGTTGACTTACATTGTTTAATACGGTACCCCTATCAAATCTTTGCCAGGCGTTGTCTGCTATGGGTGTTCCCCCAGATCTTTTGGCTATTTTAATCAAACTTCATCTAGGCAATTTTGCACAAGTGTGGTGTGGATTGGCAGGTGACCTGACGTATTCTTTTTCTGTGGATTGTGGTGTAAGGCACAGGTGTGTTCTTGCCACTACACTTTTTCCATTATATGTGAATGATTTGATCTCCTTTCTGGATGATTGTGATGGCGATTCACCCACGTTGGCCAGCATTAAGGCTCTGGCCTTAATGTCTGCAGATGACACTCTCCTAATGTCAAAATCCCCTATGGGCCTACAGAATATTTTATGTCATTTTGAGACGTTTTGTGACTAGAGGGGCCTTAAAATAAATGTTGATAAAACTAAATTCATGATTCTAAATCCAGGTCATCTAACTCCAAGATTTTAGGTGTTCCTCTAGAGTGGGTTAAGGTTTTGGAATACTTGGGGTTGACACTCACAGAAGATATGGACTGGTGTTGCCATATTGAGTAAAGGAAACTCAAACTCATGCAGCATAATGGGACGCTATTAAGAACACATCTATTTCACAATTTCTCCTGTTATTCAAATATATAAGGTGCATGCTTTGGGAGCTGTTATGTATGGTTATGAATTTTGGGGCCATAAAAACATGTCTAAATTACAAGTTATAGAGAACAGTTTTATTCAACAACTATTAGGTTTACCATGTAGTACTCCGTTAATCCCACTCAGATTCGATCTGGGACTAAAGTCCATTAAGGAGGTAGCGGATATAAGGCCCATTCTTTATTGGCAATGGATATGGGCCACATCTATGTAACCATCCGATTGAGTCGATCTTAAAGAAGAATTAGGCATTTTGAGCTTGTGAAGTATCCCATGGTTCAGATACATGAAAGATACTCAAATTAGGATTGGGTGCAGTGAGTTGTGGGAGGTGCCAGAGTCCTCACTGGCTATTAGCAAAAATCAGATTAAAGAAATCTATTTCCAATTTAAATTGGGCCAAATATTGTCAGCTTCCTCCCAAGATATTTTGACTGATTGCTTTTAACAAGTCAAGGTTGCCTATAATTTTGAAAAATTTCGAGATGAAATTGAGACCCTGCTGGCCCGAAAACTTTACTTGTGCTTTAGATATGGAACATTATCAATCGCATCTTATACTGGCAAATGGGCTCACAAATCTGATCCATTAAGGTGCTCCTGCCCTACTTGTGGGGCAGAAAGGGAAACGATACAGCATGTGCTGTTTTTCTGTCCAACTTACTGTTACAGCAGGAAAAAGTGGCTTATTCCAATCTGTCGGCTTCTAGGTGTTAGAGAATATAAAAATGCCCTCCGTGCATTGAAGTCTGATGTAAGCCAATACATAGTTTTTGCTGTATTCCGCTTTTTATTAGCAATGTGGAGGATAAGGCAAGTGACTTGCCTTTAATAGGATATGTTAGCCCCTTAGCATGACTTAATATACTGTGGTTTTTCTGAGAAATTGCCTAGTTAAGGGGCGTGGCCAAGGAGGCAATGGAGTGAGACGTGTCTCCCTTGCTCTCCGACCTCCCGGGGCCCACCGTACTGATGTTTGCTGTGACGGAGCATCTGCGGCCGCTCCAGGGTGCTCTTGGGGGCATTGGAGCATGGTGGGTGAGCGATCGCACGGACATTGGCCTGATAAATAGGGGCTGGAACACCGGGACCGGAGGCAACGATCGGCGGCCGCCATCTTGTCAGCGGAGGCCGCCACTCGCCTGCCACTACCCGCGTCACGGGGTAATCAGCGACCATCCAGCCTATTGTGGTGCACGCAGTCCCCCTGGAGCCATCCGCTGCTGAGGGTAATTGCGGCTGCTCCTGATCCTGCGGTAACCGCTTGCAGACGAGAGAGGCGGTGGCCGCACTGTTTTGACAGATGGCCCAGAACCAGGCCCTGGCACTCTCGTCCCCTGCTTGCTGTTGCCAGCGTCGTCCCTTGCCCACCCACAGCCAGTCAGAGCAGGCCGGATGGATTTTGGACACCCCACTGCGAGTTGGCCTGCGGCAGCATCCTGGGCCTGAAGGGGGTGTCTCGAACCTCCAGCAACGCGGAGGCCTGGTCGGCGGCTTGGTGGCAAGGCGCTGTCCCCCATGGCCTGCTGAGCGAGGCAGGGCCTGTATCCCCTGGGGATACGCACACAGAGCTACAGAACCGGTAAGCGGGAGCACTACCTGGGGGTGGGCATAGCCCCTGATACAGGAATCAGCGCTGGCCGGTCAGGCCCTGACCCTGTCCTGCGAGACACCCATGTGCTGCGTGGACACATACTGGGGGAGCTCCGGTGTGGTACCGCTTCTCGCAGGTGCAAAAGGTACAAGTTTAAGGTCACCGGAACTGAGCGGGGTCCCGGAGGCTGTTGGGGGCCCCCCGGAATTGGCTGGCATTGGGCACCTATTGGGGCTGGTGGACTGGAGGATTGCGCCGCCTTGTAAGCGAAGGCCCCCCACAATAACCTCTTGTCGGACCTGGGAAACCTACGGCACTGGCCCAGAGAGCTTGGGACCATGACACTGAACCAAGCGCGTGGCCCCCGGTGAGTACTTGATGGCAGGAGGGCGAGTAGCGGTGGTCATCACCGGTGGCGTCCTTTCGGCCCCGGCCCCAGGTGCTGACGAGGCCCTCACTCCGACAGCGTTCGACGTGCCTGTTGATGTGGTTATTTGGAGCGGCACGCCCCTGCTAGAAACACCGAGCCTTTCTCCTGCCCTGGTAGCCTTGTCGGAGCCCCGTTGGAGTCAGCTGGTACGGGCCTGCACGCTGGCCAATTGAATGGAGGATTTGTGGCAAATGGTGGATACGAAGGCCCTCCCCCGCCATGCCCAACTCCAAGGCGACCAAAGACACATCTGTAATGTCTCTCTGGAACAAGACTTCGCAGCAGGAGGCGACGCCGCATCCCCCACTGCCTCCGGGCAGGGCGGCGGCCAGCGAACCCTCAGCCAGATCACCCAGGGCTACATGGGCCGCTTCCTGCAGGAGATACGAGTCGACAACTCCTCACTTCAAAGCGGGGCTCTGGGACATCCGGAAGGAGCTGTCAGAAAACGGAGACAGGGTAGACGATCTGGAGGGTGAGCCGAAGACCAGGAGATGCTGTGGCGTCACATTAGCGCTCTGGAAGACCAGCACATCAAGCTGCAAACTAAACAGGAGAACCTAGAAAATAGGAGCTGCTGTAACAACATCCGCATCCGGGGAGTGCTGCCGGGGTGGAGAGCACAGACATTATGACATTTGCGGCGGAGCTCCTTTCAGGCGGTCAGGGGAGATGAAGACGCGTCCCCTCCTGCCCTGGATCGGGCCCACCGAGTTGCTCCGAGGAGGGGGAGAGCTGGCAGCAGTCCAGATATCTTAACCAGAGCGCACTTTTTCACTGAAAAAGAAGCGATCATGCAAGCAGCTAGAGGCAAGACAGAACTTACTTTCCAAGGCCACACGATACAACTCTACCAAGGTCTCTACCCTGTCACTCTCCGCAAACGCTGTGACTTCAAGCCAGTCACAGATAAACTGCGCACCCAGGGCATCTGCTAACAGGGGGGCCACCCCTTTGCTCTTCTGTTCCAGTGGGAGGGTAGGTACCGCTCGTTGCACTCGCTGGCTGAGGCCAGGGCACTACTGGGACTGCCAGAGGACTCTTCGACTGGCGATGGGCCGCCCTGACCGGGTTCATTGGGACATGATTGCAAACCCAAATGGACCAAGGTCGCACCAACAAGCAGCACACAGATCTTTCCTACCAGGATGCCAAGCAGGACATAATTAATCACCTTTGAGCACTCGACAGAGAGACTTCTCCTGATCGCTAGACGGTTGGCTCTGTTTGATTGCATGCTGGCACAAAGGCAGACTCAAATTCAATGCTTTGTCGCGGCCTCCTCACACTACTCTACCTCTGATGGAGGTAGGCCCTGGGATGCCGGGGAACCCTGGGGGTTGGATCCTGTTGTTCCTCTTGAATTGCTGATGGCCACCCCTTGCAGACTTCCTCTTCCAGAGGGTGACTCCTCTAGCCGGATTGGAGCACCTCGGTGCCGGTCTCCGCATGCAGAAGAAGTCTCAGTTAGACTCGGTTGGTCTCTTGTTGCTATCAGTTATATTTTGTTTTTCCCTTCAGGTCAGACATTACGTAATGCAGGTCAACGGTGAAGGGTCACTTATTGCTTCATGTGGCGGGGGAGGAGTGTTGTGGAACATAGCGGACAACCCGTGGACCGGGGGGCGGGTATGGGGATACACATGAGTGGGGTACCGACACAGGTGGTGGGCCTAGTGGGGTCTGGATATGCGGGAGACAAGAATGGCCACTCTTCCCCAGAGCAACATGAGCACCCCAGTCCCACTGCCGGTTCAGCCACACACCTCTCCCGGTGAGCCCATCGACCCCCCACTCGCCCTGGGTGATCTCAAGCTGCGCTCTTTAAACGTTTAGAGTCTGAATACCCCGAACAAACGCAAACAAATCTGGGGGTACGTGTTGCAACAGGACCCAGATGTCTTAATGCTCCAAGAGACTCACCTGGTAAAGGCTGATCTTCACCGCTTGACACACCCAAAATACCCCAGGCAACATTGGGCATACACCTCCTCCAAAACCCTAGGGGTGGGCATCCTATGCAAAGCCACCTTTTATACCTCTGTAGTTAAAGAGTCACTGGACAAGGAGGGCCGCATCCTATCTCTTCAACTACTCCGGGGACAGCGGTCGCTAACACTGCTTAATATATACGCTCCCAACACCTCCCAAGATGCATTCGTTAGACGCATTTTACAAGAACAACTGGGGGGGTAGAAGGAGATGTCATAGTCTGTGGGGATTTCAACCTGGTCTGGGACCCCTCTCTAGATATGAGCACCACAACATACCAGAACACGGGTGTGATGTCTGCGAATCTTAAAAGGGATATCAAAGGCGATGTGTTGACTGATGTGGGGCGTTATTGGCACCCCGGCGTGAAGGATTATTCCTTCTACTCACATTTTCACGCTTCCTACTCCCACATAGACTATGCTTTTGTCACATCTTCCATCCTGTACCGTCTTCACATAGTAGAGCTCTCAGATATCTCTATATCCGATCACGCGCACTTAGCTCTTACCTGGGATGCCGGTACCCGTCATGAACACACCCTGCGCTGGCGCCTGCCCCAGCACTTGCTGCAGGACCCAGTGGACGTAGCAGAGATACGTAAGGGCATTGAAGAATACTTTTGTTTTAACGCCATGCCCGAAATCTCTTTACATACACTTTAGGATGGTCTTAAAGCTGCTATCCGGGGCACAATCATGACAATAGCAATAGCCCAAGGGCGGGAAGTGCAGTTGGTAGAAACTAAACTTACTGCGGAGATCAAGCAGCTGGAGCGCTTGGATAGGGTGGCTCACACCCGAGAATCCAAGAGACAGCTGGCCATACTAAGCAGCCAACTGCGTGCCCAGCACACGTGCAGGGATGAGCACGCCTTCTGTCCCTACGTCAAAGATACTATGAGGGGGGTGACAAAACAGGGAAAATCTTGGTGCATAAACTACGCCACCAGCGCGCTTTGTCCCATATCGCTAAACTGCAAGTAGGCAACACGGGATGGGTGACAGCGGAAAGGGATAAACTGGAGGCCTTTCAAGCCTATTATCAACAATTGTATTCTTGTGAGGACCGTTCCCCTATGTGACTTCACACATACCTTACAGACTGCGACTGGGAGCCCTTACCCCCACACCACGCAGCCCTCCTGGAAAACCCTATCACTGCAGACAAACTGCACGACCCAATCCAAGCCCTTCCCCTTGGCAAGGCCACTGGGCCAGATGGGCTACCGGTACTGTTCTACCGCCTGTTTCTTCCCTAGCTTCAGGAACACCTCCTACATTTATTCAACTCCTTCTCACAAGACACTGGACTCACCTCCACAATGGCAATGACGGAGATCTCACTCATCCCCAAGGTAGGGAAAGGCCCTGCACAATGCTCCTCATACTGCCCTATAGCCCTTCTTAACATGGATGCCAAACTTTTCACCGAAATCCTTGCAACACGTCTTGACCCGTATCTACCAGGCCTCATCAATCTTGACCAAGTGGGGTTTATCCGCCCACGGCAGGGGGCCGATAACATATGGCGCATTGCCCATTTAATAGAGAAAGTAAGACTTCACATACCCGCTTGCCTTCTCTCGCTAAATGCAGAGAAGGCATTTGACAGGGTGGATTGGACTTACCTCAGAGCGGTGCTCCACAATATTGGTCTGGGTCAGGCCTTTATCTCCAAAATCATGGCGTCATATGTAGCTCTGACCACTTGCATCCGAGTGAACGGGAGGACCACAAACCTGATCCCCCTAAGTCATGGCACGTGGCAGGGTTGCCCGCTCTCACCCTTGCTCTTTGCCTTGGCAGTAGAAACGCTGGCTATTCGCATCCGGGCCTCAGAAGGGATCAAGGGCATCTCCTTTGGGGGGCAGGAGCATAAGGTCAATCTATTTGCAGACGATCTCCTCCTTACCCTTGCTCAGCCTGCTGTATTGCTCCCCAATGACATAGAAAGCTTGCAGACCTTTGCAGCTGTCTCTGGCTTCATGATCAATATGACTAAGTTGTTCGTCCTCAATCTTACCTTTCCGATTACGGAGGCAAAAGCACTACACAGCGCCACCCCCTTCTAGTGGTCTTCAGACTCCATCAAATACTTGGGCCTCCATATCACCCCTACTCTCTCAATGTGGTCCCGAGCTAATTGGTCCCCCCTTCGCCGCTCGATTCTGGCAGACCTGCAGAGGTGGAAACCCCTCCATATCTCCTGGCTGGGGCGTATCAACACTATCAAAATGAACATACTCCCACAGGTTCTATACACCTTCCAAACATTGCCTACATCAATCCCACAGGAGGACATTCAATGCCTCCAGAAAGTTCTACGCACTTTTATATGGAATGGGAAGCCTTCCCGCATAGCTCAGTCGTTACTGATGCGGCAGCGTGATGGGGGGGATGGCATGCCCAAACCTGTTGGAATACTACTGGGCGGTGCACCTGAGGTATATCTCTGAGTGGGTGGTGCGCGAAAGTTAGAAGCACTGGTTCCACATGGACCAGGCAGTGGTGTGCCAGCCCCTGTAGGACCTTGCCTGGCTGCCCAAACGAGCCCGCCCGCCCAGTGCCTATGTGGCAGCCCCGACCAGGACGGTATTAGATATCTGGGATAGAATTGCCCTGAAGAGTGGACTCACCTCATTCCCTTCCCCCAATACTCCCCTTACACGTAACCCAGCCTTCGCCCTGGACCAGACAACGCTCGCTTTCCGCCACTGGGGGGAGGGGGGCTGCCGGACTCTCAGTGATCTGTTTGTGTGAGGCACCATGAAGTCCTTTGAGGACTGCAGGGCAGAATTCGCTCTCCCGACCACTGCTCGACACCAATGCCTCCAGTTGCAGCATTGGGCAACACATCCTGGGATATACGCCGCGGCAACATTCCCCCTCACCCCTTTCAAGAAGCTAGTAAGTGCCTTCGATGGCACCAAAGGGTTGATCTCTAGAACCTATCAGGTGCTCCAACATTTAACCCCAGATCCCACGCATAGTTACCAGGCTGCATGGCACGACAGTACCCCTGGGGGGATAAACACTAAGCAATGGGAAACACTAAGGCGTGATATCCCTAAAACTTATCACAGTCTCGCAGCGCGTGAAACTGCATATAAATTGATGTTCTGATGGGACCACACACCCGCCCGTCTAGCAGCCATTTACCGCACAGTCCCTAACAAATGCTGGCGCTGCGGACAGGAGGGAGGCACACGCTGCCACAAGGGATTACAAATTTTTGGAAAGAGGTTTTGGGACACATCGAGGGCATTTTGGGCTTCCCGCTCCTACCCCTGCCCCACACAATCATCTTAGGCATATGCCCCCCCAACATCGCTGCTATGACACACGCTGATTGGGCACTGGTGAGTCACTTGCTGCTTGCCGCGTGGCAACTCATAGCCTGTGCTTGGAAGCAAGCATCACCTCCCTCGGTGGCACAGAGGTTCACTAGGACATTGCATCTTCTGGCGATGGAACGGCTGTCACACAGCTTAGCTAACACCAATAAGAAGTTCCAACGGGTATGGCAGCCATTAACACACTATCTCACACGCATTAAATTTGCATGCCTCAACCCCCCAAAACTTATGGCACTTCAGCTCTTCGGTCCTGAGTGACTTGTGGCCCCCCTCAGCTGGCCTGAGATCCCCCGACTGCGCCGCTGGAACCTAGGCATCGCCCTCCCTGCACAATGCGCGAATTTGCACCTTGCCACCATCTCGTATATAGGACAGTCTCCGGCCTGTGGGAAGTTAGTTTGTTAGATGTTTTTAGTTTGTTATTGATCATTACCCTGCCCTAGATGCCTTCATATACCAGGCAATCCAACTACCATTAGCTCAACACAAATAACATTCCCATGATTGGGTGACAGGATGAGAAACAGCTCTTGGGTGCCTACCGCCTAGACTAGACCGACCCTCACCACTATATGCACGGGGGAATTATGCTCCCATCATGCACTTCATATCTGTCAAGGCGAAGGAGCATTGGATATACCATGTGTATGGACTTTTCCTAGTGGATCGCTTTCAATGCTATATCCAACATAACAATGCGTCCGGCCCAACGTGATTGTAGGCGTCTTGCTGTGTATCACCTGTACTGTTATCTTTGGTCTATTAACCATGGATATGCAGCCGGCCCGACCAGGGTTGTAGGTGACGCAATATATTTCACACTGCTGATCTTTATGATAACAATAAAACCTTTAAAAAAAAATTGTCTTGTTAAGTATGTTCTATTTTTATGTCTTTTTAATAGCTACTTTGATATACTGTAAGATTTTATCCTCTTTTTTTAGATATTTATAATAAGTCTGCAATTCAGATTCAGTTTCATGTGTGAGACTGTTATAGGTTCCACAAATAGTCTATAATTGTCTAGCGCACTTGTCTATCAGTGGGGTTCTGCCTTTGTCTAAGTCCATTTTTTAGTGGTTTTAGTGTTTTTAGACTTATATGTATGACATGATTGAATATATTTTATAAATGGCATTTTAGTTATTTATTTGTGTGATCATGTTATAGTATAAATTATAAATGATAATGTATTTGTTTTAAATTGCACTTGTATGGTCATATTGACCAAAATAAAGTATTTTGATGATGATGGCTGCTGTAGTGGACATAATAAAAAAAACTAGAGTCTGAAAACACTCTTGTCCACCAAGTGTTCAGTGTAATTGGTGTAGATGTGAAACATCTCCTTGAGAGTAGGCTGGGTGACACTTTTAGTGGCTTTGGCACTGCAACATGTTCCATGTTAGAATGCTTGCCGCTTCATAAGCAAAGAAATGCTGAGGAGCAATTCAGGAAATGTTATTTTCCAATGCATGAGAAATAGCTTACAATAATGTATAGAAATGTTCCTTCACCAACCATGAACGACATTACGTTATGTCCTATGTCAGCTATTCTTGGAATATGTAAAGAAGATATAAGGATACACTGAACAAAACATTTTTGGGACATTTTGATTATCTGTGATTCCAAGGTCTCATGTTTGTGTATGTGATCACTGGGAGATTTGTGATTTTCACTATGTATATGTTAATGTGATGTATTGTTCTTTATATTCTCTGGACAGCCATTGAAAAGAGAAATATGAAAAGAGATAGATATGCATGCTTTGATATATGAAAACTAATATATTTAAAACAAGTTAATGGTTGTGTTCTGTCAGTGGTTTTTAGATATCATTTTCCTTGAAAGATTTGTGTTTTTTGATTCAGGAGAAGTTTCACACATGTTTGAGGGATCATTTATAGGCCCTTCTAGTATTTAATGTTTAATGAAAAGCATTATTTTACAATTCCTCTTGAGGAGATCGCATACACCCACAGGGCCGGACTGGGAACAGCAACTAGCCCTGGCGGATTGCTGTAAAACCGGCCCCCAGTGACAAAACCGGCCCCACAGGCACAAAACCGGCCCCCACCCCTCTGGCCCACCGGGGAAATGACCGGTACACGCTACTGCCAGTCCGGCCCTGTTTACCTAACAGAACTGTTTGTAGCTCATAACTGTATACCCAGGTTCTGAGGGACACAGGGTAACCCAATTATATTTAATGGCCTTCACCAACCATGGCATTTGAAGTCAATCAATCCTGATGGCGGTACTCTGCACAAGTTCTACATTCCTTCGGTAAAGGGGAATTTTCTCCCGACTTTGAAAAGTACTGCTTCATTTTTTGACTGCTTCAATAACTCTGAGGACATATGCTCCCAGTTCATTGCATATGTTGCAGAACTTATCCCAGAGAATTGCAATCTTCAGGTGCACCAATATTGGCATGGAAAATTACGTCAGTGGCCAGAGTTTGCAAATTGTGTTCTGGCTGTTTTGGCATTGCTGTCTCAAGTGTTAATGTTGAGAGGGCCTTTTCACAGATATATGTCTACATGGGAAGGAAAGAGTGAGTACACATGACCAAAGACTCACCGAAGAAGTATTGTATGGTGTACTACAATAAGTATGATTTGTAAAAATGTATTTGGACCTCGTATATACCGTACGTGCGCTGTCTATATGCCATGCACTATCAGTGCAGAAAGCAAGCAATAATAAAAGCGAAACATTCCATAAACACCGGAAAAACACTGTTTCTGTTGTATTTAATGGCATAAAAATGTGTAACCACTGATAACCCCTGTTTTTTAAGGTATTGAAATCACTGGAAAAACTGGGAAAAAACCACCAGAATTTACCAAAAATATAAACTGAAAACAGGAAAGCCTACTTATATGTAATAAAAAGGTAGTTTTAGACATTGGAACTGCTCTTAATCCCAAAGTTGAATATGGACACAGTTTTATTTTAAAAGCAGCCTGCAAAGCAAGAATGGCTTTAAAATGACAGCAGACACCACAGCAATGCACACTTAAGTGCAAAAATCCACTGGGGTCTCTAAACCTACATATCCTACAATATACTAGAGACTTATAGGTAGGTTGTCTGAACCAATTGTAATTACACCCAATTACCATATACCTTTTAAACAGAGCACTGGCCCTCGGCCTGATTAGCACAGCCCAGGGCACAATCAGAGTCATTAACCGGCAGTATCAGTCAATATAATGGGAGTGATGAGGGAAAAAAGGATGTCTTTCTCACAACATAGAATAGTATTTAGAAGGGTAATCAGCAGAGCGAAATGGATGGATAAAGAAAAACATGGTCCCAAGTAATAGTCATCATGCAGAAGGGGAAACAAACGTTTTGGGGACCTCATAGCCAAAATAGTTGGTTCAATAAAATTATCTGTGGTTTATCCAGTGACCAAGGAGGCCTGATTCCAATATTTAGGAGAGCTTTATAGAGTAAAAGATCAAGAAAGAAAACTGGGAGTTGCTATTAAAGAACTACAAAGCTCATGGAAATTGTAATTATCCTCTGACCGCGTGGTAATTTCCCCAATGATAAAAGAAACCATCTCCTGTCTCCCTTATATGAGGCAGTCATAGATGAAAATATAATACCAGATTCCTGGAGGAGAACTGTGAGGGTATCAATTTAGAGAAAGGGGCACAGAGACCTACCTAAAAATTACAGAATGATCACCATCTTAGACATCCCAAGCAAAATCTATGCAAAGTATCATTAAAAAGTCTAGAATCATGGGTGGAATCGGAACAGATCTTGCTGATGACTCAATTAGGATTTTGGGCTGGACACTCAACTATAGACAGTTTTCTTACAATACAATGATTGACTGAAAATTATGTCTTATAGTCGAGTGAACCTGTACAAGTGGTTTACATAGATTTAATCACTGTGTTTGACACAATAAACAAAGCAAAACTGTGGCAAAAACTGTTAGAAAGGAATATTCCTTGCAACCTATTAAATTTGATCACCCAACTTCACGAAGGCTCCTGGACACAGGTCGAGCTCGGAAGCAATGGTTTACTGTCTCTGAAAATCTTTACTCTGAATGGCTTGCAGCAGGAATGCATCCTGGCTTCACTGCTGTTTTCAATTTATGTATCAAATATTCCATGGCAATGGGGGCAATACAAGCATTTCCACCAAAAGTGGCAGATGTTTCAATCCCCTACTTTTTTACTTTGATACCAGTGGGTCTTCAATTTCAAAATAATGAGTTTGCAGAATATTGTGGGTCCATCTCACAAGGGTAAACTTATAACCTCAAGTTTAAGTTTAGACCTGAATTTTAAGGGCTCGATTCACAAAGGTAAACTTAGACCTGAAGTCTAAGTTTACCTTTGTGAATTGGGCTCAGCAATCACAACAATTTAATTGTAAACATAGAGAAAAAAATGATTTTTTTCAGAACATCTGCCTAAGAAAAGGACACTTAAGTGGTGGTGGGCAGGTTAACAACTAGAAATAGTGTGAGAATACACTATGTGGGTGTAACTTTCAAACGTAATTTAAATTTCAATATCCATATAGAGAAAGTGTTGTGGGGGCGAGAACTATTGTGGAAGTTTTCCATATGTTTGATTACAAGTTGGGATAGAACTCATTGGAAGTCCTAAAATAGGCCTACAACTTGAAAAGTGTAAGACTAATGCTTGTTGGGAGTGAAATAATGGATATGAAGTTAATGCAGAAGATACAGAGGGTTGAAATGAGCATTGTAAAAACTGGCTAGGTCTCCCAAAAGGGCCAATTAACAGTGCACTATGACTGGAATTGGGCCAGATGAATATATTATGTAAATATTTTCAGAGACTGGTTAATTATGACCAGCTTGCTGCAGCCGGACCCTGCTCTTTAAAGTATGCAATAAACTCCTATTTGAAAATAACATTTCAATTCCTTGGGTGGTGAACTTTCCACATATTTTAGGACAGTTAGAGTTGCAGCACATGCCGAAAACTGAGCAAATTTCAAAGGTAAGCAGGAAAAAATCTGGTAAAATACCAGCTGAGAGAGTTCACATATGCAAAAGATGTAGAGAACTGTAATAAGAGACTTCAAACTGCATCTTTTCCTTTACCTCAAGCAGGAGTAAAAATACCTTACCTAAAATATATAAAAAAGTAGAAACATTTAGAGGTGAGCATTGAAACTGAGATGTGGGCAAGTCCCAGTTCTCATTGACTGGAAACTAGGTGTTACTCAATGGAATAAGAATACATTTACTTGCACGTTTTGCAAGCCTGGAATGTTAACTTTGTAAAATATGATTCTTTTCTGTACATAATTTATTGGGGAGAGGAGGGCTATTTTAAGCCCAGTTTTTAGATTACTACAAATCCTAAAAGGAAAAAAAGTAAATGAAATAATGTCTTTGGTGATGAATTGTGAAAATGTGTTATTATGGTCTAGATTGTCTAACTTTTGGAATCATTACAGAGAAATGGAAGTTGCATGACTCTTAGAGTCTGTACAAGCTAGCGATATTGTATTTGGTCCTGGTGTATGGTCATATCAGTAGGTGGAAGCAGCTTTGATTTTAAAAGGGATTTGGTTGAGGGCATTAATTTATTTATTTATGTTGGTTATTTCTTGTTGCTGAGAAAGCTTATTATTTTATTATTATGTTTGACTGTAAATGTTTGTTTTGACTAATTGGCAATTTATTAAACTGAAACTGATAGTGCTTGGCATTCTGAAATAAAATTTCTTTTTTTGATCAATTTATTTAGAGAGGTAAAAACTATTTAATAATTTGTGTTTATAAATTTCTGTAGGACTTGGTTGTTTACATTTTTTTAAGTTCGGTTTTATTTTGATTTAATCTTTAGTGATTTTCTACCATAGTGTTCTGGCTTTGTTTCAAGTTAGGGTAGGCATTGGTTGTTAGTTAATAGTGGCAGCTCGCTTGCTAGCATTTAATACATATTTTTAATTTCTTTGGATATTTTGGGTTTCAGTTGCATAAGGGTTTGTTCTTGTCTTAGTTCTTGGTAACTTTGTTTATTTTTTGTGTATTTCTAGAAGTGGTACAGTGTAGAGTTGTTTATCCATGTTTTCCTGGGAGGGAATTGTGCTACCCATTGTTAGCATTGTTAGTTTTTGCATTGTTTTTGCAAGATGGGGTTGTCGTATACAATCCGCCATTGAACGTGCAATTTGGGTTGGGGTCTGCATCTTGATCCATGCAGGCAACCAACCCAAGTATTTTCTAAATTATCTATTAGTGGCGAGAGGTTGTTTTCATTTTTCAGTAGTATGAGGATTCTATTCACAAGGCATAGTGTTTGCATAATTACTTCTTATGAAAATTCTGTATTTGTGGTGTCCCATACTAAATATAGATGTTTGTAGGTGAAGTCATGTACTTTGATTGAAGTGGTTGCAGCACCCTTCTATTCCTATAAATGGGTAAATGTTTACTATAGTTGAAATCATACTGTGTTAAAAATCATTATTTATCTTTAGGGGCAGTAATTATTTGTTTTTATTGGTGTTAACAGTTTATTATAGGTTGTATTGTGCTTATTTCGTGTACAGCAAATATTATAGGTCCATTTGTATTAAGGTATATATAACCTCCTGTGCTTCATTAATTAATGGCCCCTGGGTGGGCCAGGTCCCGGGGGCATTATGCAAAAACAGGAGGGGGGTGCACGGGCCTCCCTCCTTAGGCTTATTACTCCCCAGGGACCACCACCCCCCAGGGGCTTCTTTATTTTAAAATGGGGGGCCCTTCAGACCCCACAGCCCTGGGGACTGCCACCTTCCGAGGCTTTATGCTAAAACAATGCAAGAGAGCCTCATGGATCCCCCTTGCAGCCCCGGGGACCACCACCTCTCCGAGGCTCTTTTTACATTGAGTGCGGGGCAATGCACCTCCCCCGCAGCTCCAGGGCCCGCCAACTCCCTGGGACTTGAATTTGAAAAAATGCGTGGGGCTTCACGGATTCCCCCCCCCCAGAGCCCCGGGGGCTACCTCCTCCCCGGGCTTTAATTTGAAAAAATGAAAGGGGTCATGTGGACCCGACCACAGCCCCAAGGACCTCCACCTCCCTGGGGCAAAATCAAGAAAGGTAGGGGCCACGCCCCGCTCCTGGAGCCATATATGGCCCTGGGGGACGGCTCCTGCAATGTCCAGGGGTGCACACCCCTGGGAATTGCAGTTTGCTATGGCCAAGCTTTAGCAAACACCAACTCCGCCCGTACAAGCAAGAGCATATAAAATGCTCTCGCTTGTACGAAGTAGAGCAGAATTGTTTTTGGGCAAAGGGAGCTGCATGTTTACCAGCTCCCTCTGTCCAAATGCAATGCTGTCTCCTGCAGAACGCAGGGAGACGGCAGCGACCGAGGGGGACTTCAGACTCCCCTTGCAGTCCCCAACATGAAAAACTGAGTGCCCTGGGTGGGACCAAGGCACCCAGTATTGAGGCCAGGCCCCGGGGGATTGGGTCCCTGGGGCCAAATTCGGCCCAGGGAAGGGGGCCATGCAGCCTCCCTTCCTTTAAAAAAAAATTTAAAACAAGAAAACTGAGCCCTGAGGGATTGGGTCCCCGGGGGTAAGCTCCACTCTCCATTTTAAAAAAAAGAAACTGGCCCCAGGGATGTGGTCCCCGGGGCCAAAATTGTCCCAGGAAAGGGGGGCCACATAGCCCCCCTTCCTTTATATTTTAAAAAAGAAACTAAAGAAAAAGCCCCCTTTCTGCACACTCTGCAATTGCGGCTCCTAGTGCCCTGCTGGTTGGGGGATGAAGTCCCTTTGGCTGCTGATGGTCCTTGGGGGCCAACAAGACCTCCTGTTACCTCCAGTACACCCTATGGCATAAGGAATAAAGATCTCCGCCAAGAAGGCCCCATCTCGGGCGCCGATCGGGTATTGCAGCGCCAACCCGATAAGGAGCAGACCCGATGATGAAGCAAGACACCTAGCTGGCTGGGTGTGTGAGGGTCTTTTTCCAACAGGAGGAGATTCTCCTCCTAAATCTCGCTCTATACCATTGTGTGGAGCCTTTGATTGATTATAACCACCTGCTGTTAATATTAGGAACTGCATACTTTAATTGTAGAGATATTATGTTGGGCATGTATGCTGGACCTAAGAAAATAACGCCCTTGATTTCCTCTCTTTGTTTAAACCTCCAGTAAGTACCAGACAGCAGGATTGCTGAAAGCTGGTCAGAGGCCCGCCCCCTTTCTCCACCACACTGCAAACGTGACTACTAGTTAAAAAAATCATTCAAATTCACTGAAAAAAACCTAAGGTGACAGGGATGTTAGAGTTTGGAAATGAAATTTAAAAAACGCAGAAATTCATTGAAAAAATATATATATATACATACATATACAAAATCAGCTAGTTATTTGCAACACTCCAATATGATTTTGGAAATGGTGGAGCTAGCTCTTAATAACAACTTTTTCTATATAGAAAGCACCTTTTACACCAAATAAAAGGGACTGCTATGGGCTCCAGATTTGCTCCTTCGTACGCAAATCTATTTATGGGCCAATATGAGAAGGAACACGGCTGGAAAATGAAAGATGTATTTGAAGAGAAATTAACATACTGGGGCAGGTACATAGACGACATCTTTATTATTTGGAAAGGAAGTGAGGAAACACCAAAAACATTCCACACATATCTGAATAATAAACAATATAATGTCACTCTCACCTTGGAGTACAGTAAAAATGCATTTTCTTTTTGGATTTAGAAATGTACTGAAAGCAATGGTCAGTTGGAGTCTAAACTGCGTAGGAAGTCCACAGCGGTGAATTCCATTCTACATGCTGAGTCAGGACATTTAAAGAGACAGATTGATAATATTCCTTTTGGGGGATTCTTACGTGCTAAACGTAATTGTAGTGAATACAGTGAGTATGAGAAGATAGCTGAAGACATTACACCAAGAGTTAGACGGCGTGGATGCAATTTGGAAATTATTAAAAGAGCAAAAAGATGGTCTCATAAGGAAACAAGAGATGAATTGTTGAATGACAAGTTGAAGGTTACACCTGGAGATAATGATATAGTGAGGTACATAACAACATATAGTGAAGGCAATAAAAGAGTGTACAATACCTTACGAAAATACTGGGTTGTCCTCACGTTAGACATGGACATCAACAAAATCTTGCCTGCAAAACCGATTATGGTATATAAGAAGGCACCGACGCTGAGATGTTTACTGAGCCCTAGTGACACTTTTAAATTTGAGGTTCTGAGTGCAGCATCGGGAATAGATAACTTTGAAACAAATGCACTTCCTATAGGTTCATATAGGTGCAACAATTGTATTTGCTGTAAACATGTAATAGACAAAGCCAAAACATTTTTTGACAGTAAATACTGCAAGAAATATGACATTTCTTCCTTTATTAATTGTAACATTAGTAGCTGTGTATATGCTGTGACGTGTATCTGTGGCCAAAAATTGGAACTTGTAAAATCATATACCTTTTTAGGAAAAATAGTGTGTGGCAACCTAAGTGATAAAGCCCATATAGAAAATAACATCTCTAAAGCTTCCATGCAGGGGAAAAGCTTGGGCTCCCTGTATAAGTCTACTGGAAAAAGACATTTTGCAATTTTATTGGAGGTGTTTCAGTGCAAAAATCCCCACTTCCCTGCTGTATGGTATTGAATTGATCGTTGTAGAGAAATGGGGTTTTTAAAGCAACAGAAGGCCGAATTTTAAGAAGTTTAGCCTCAGTTAACGCAGCATGTCCCGTGGCTGCCCTCAGGTTAGAATTTGGGTTGAGAAGCATCTGGGTACAGGGTCTCACGGGAATAGTGCGTTGGGTCCTAGGCCTGGCAAAGGCTGATGCTGGTACATTAAGATTTTTACTTCGGAAAGAAATTTTAGAATGTTTAAAAGAACAGTCATTAATTTTTAGAAATTTTAGGACTGCAGTTGATTTGCTGCAATTAGATAAGTCCCTGCTCTTTACTTTAACGTCGTATCAATTAAAGGCCACCTTGAAACAGGCCACCTGGGAATCAAGTTTTACAAAGGATAGGGAAGCTTGCACTCTAAAGAGGGGTATCCATCCGGTCATTGACTCCTGCGTGATAAATAAAGTACAGGCCTACATCTCTTGGAACCTGCCTCATGGAGTGCGCCGTTTTTGGCTATTATTGAGGCAGGGTATGCTCCCTTTAAATCCTTTACTGTCTAAATGGTATGGTTCTTCACCAATTTGTAATTTGTGCAATAATGGCCTCCAGGATGTTAATCATGTGTTATTTATCTGCCCTGCATTATTATTTTGTCGGCGTAAATGGATGCGACATATATGTTTACAACTATCTATTCTTTCAGCCTCTGCACTAATCAATTCTCTTTATGAGCCGCCAAATGAAATGTTCTGCCATAGGATTTTTTACTTTTTTAAGTGTTTTCTAAACATGTATTAAGGCTCATTAAGTGTGTAGGGAGCAACCGCTAATACTTGTTTTTAATTCTATGCCAATTGCACTAAGGGCATAAAGGATATTTTTAATTATCTTATATTATATATTATATTGTAATGTTTTAATCCAAAGATTTTTATATTGTTGGATCTCGCTTAGGACTTGCAGATGTTTTGTTGGATAGGAATATTTTTTAAGTCAATTTTATATCAAAATAGATTCTTGACTATCATGTTGTTGGTTTTCCAGTTTATGTGGATCTCCACGGAGTTCTGTAATCATAAAAAAAAATAATAATAAACTAAACAGTGTATCTGTGGTAAAATGTACATAGGATCAACAGTAAGAAAATTTAAAATTAGGTGGATTGAACATCTGTGAGCCATAAAGAAGTGTGATACAAAATACCCTATGGCTGTACATTTTCGTGATGTTCATAGAATTACAGATATAGGAGGCATACGCTTCATGGGACTGGAACATGTAACACTAGACCGAAGAGGTGGGGATCTTGAGAAAAAGATTAGAATAAAGGAAACATTTTGGATCAACAAATTGAAGTAGACTTTGGACTAAGCATAGATAGGGAATTACACACAGTAATTTAAGAATTATTCCCTTTGACTAAAACTAATTCTAAATGAAAGAATGTTGACAGGCACAGTGATAAATAGAAGTTCCGATCGAGTGATCTAAAATTATTTAAGCAAAATTAAAGTTCTGTTAATCCCTCTCAGGAGCAGCATTAGGTCATTACATCTGCTTTATGGTAACTTGTATTTATATTTCGACTGTACATTATTAAGAGATCTATAATTCAATAATAAAATTAGTTCTACAAGCCTAATCCTGACTCCTGTACTTAAACAGGAGGGTGTGTCATGAAGTTTAGACAGTTAGTTTTTTTCACCACTGATAGCTATATTCCACGATAGCTTAAGGGTGGATTATGCTATGATCAAATGAAGAGGACCATGTGTAGGGTTCAAATCCTGGTGGGGCTTTAAATACATGTCGAGAATTTTGGAAAATAGAACACAAAATAACTTACCAACCCATCATTTTGGGTTTCTTTTTCATGAATTCTATAAGGAGGCCTTAGGACATTTGTATTAGCACCACCTGTCCAACACAGAGCTTATGCAAGTTTATAGGTAAAATAAGAGAAGTAACAATACAGACAATATGAGTCCTTGTGATGATTTCAGAATAGAAAGGTTCTTGTGATAATTATAAACACACAACGAAGGATAAGAACAAGAACAGTTTGCTTAATGACGTACTTGTCTCCGATATCACAGGGGCAACTCTGTGAAGCGATTAACTTAGAACATTGAGGGTTCGAGCCTCTTTCTTGTGTGTGTGAAACCAAAATCTAAGTAAATCATTTTTTTAAAGAATCTTTTTTACGAAGGGGGTTAAACACATAGAATGTGGTGAAGCAATAACAATGAACCAATATAAGTGAAGTTCAAGCTACATATACTAGGTAACATATATTTTGTCTGTTATGTAGGCTATGTAAATAGGTACCGATGGAAAAAAAGAGAATCTTTGCGCGTGAACAGGTGTGACCAATTAAAGCGAGACTGAATATAAATAGAGTAGGGGGCGTGTATCTTGGATGCTCTTTTGAACCTGACATGAAGATGGAAGTACAGAGAGATACAACTGTGAGTTGGCATTAGGCAGATTTTGAATACACACCGGTTGGGACTTTAATCTAACTACGGTCGGGACATTAATTTAACTATGCAAATAGTGAGACCTGGTCCACGAGTATCTTAAAGAGGGTGGGTGTTTTTCAACTGAGTTTTCTAATGAACTTCTCAGTCCGTAAATGATTTAGAAAGTGGGACATGCAATTTTAAGGTGATGTCAAGTTACGTATAGCTCCGTCCCTTCGTTGGTTATAAAACACAATAGACCTCAAGTCGGCTGATTATTTGCTCTAGTAATTTTCCTTTTGTTAACTGCTCGGGTAACGGACACTGCTAAAAGAATTTTTTTTAAACAATGTCTTTGCATTTCCCAGTCATAACTTACTTATCAATAAACAGACTGGAGGTAGATGTAAATGGAGACCCTCCCCCACATTTTAGGGTCTGATAAATCTTATAGTACAAATAATTTTTTTCAACTATGATAAAACTTTGAAATCAAGTTTTCTAAGTGTGACTATGTATCACATCTGATTTATTCACAGACCCATATCAAGGGGAATTCGAGGTCATTATTAAATCTCTTTGACCAATGACTCTTGAAATGGGTTTTTGAAAAAGTGATGCCACATGATTCTTCTACAGGTGTTAATCTAAGTTGAAGTTTTTAAATAGTTTATAAAAAATAGAATATACAACTGATAGGAATTTCGAGTGGTAAAGAGGCTTTCATCTATAGTTCTCCTTAGGTCATTACTTATTTGTATTTCAATTTTGCATTGACTTACGGGTTTATTTATGACAAACATCATGTTTGAGTATGTAGGTATGGGTAAACCGTAGTAAGACCACTAAATAATATTATCGATCGTATAGAGACCATCGTTTCCATTACATTGTCCTTCTGTGTTCATTTGCTCTAGAGAGTGTTAATTACGCAGAGACACTTCATTGAATAAGATTGAGGAGACAAGACTGATTAGGAAAATACCAAGTAGAGTGACTCAATAGGTAAATATTCACCTTATCGTAACTTCTAGTAAATCTGATAGGAAAGAAAAGAATTCAAATAAGAATTTATTGAATGCGAAGTACAAGAATGTTATGAAAAAGTGTATGTAATGCATTTTTTATTAATTTGGTATTTGTAGGTTTCTGTGTATATGAATTGTACATAAAGAATTTATCTGCATCTAGGTGTATATGTAAGAGGAGTTTAATTGCTATGTGTGATGAACATTATGTATTATCATTTTGTTAAATTGATGTAATTTCGTTAAGATTTAAGGTGATGAATTCTGATATAGGTTTTCTGTGTCTAACAGCCCTGAAGAAGTTCAAATGTGAAACACGTGTTTGCTGTATCGCTGTATTCACTGAGTCATCAAGGCTGTATTGCTGTATTTATTCAGTCACCAAAAGAAAGAGATAAAAGAAACAATATGAGATTTATCATTATAGTTTTTTTGTGGTGGTATCTCAGTACAGTGTTTTATATATATACATACCAAGGCAGTAATGCCCTTGTAGATAGGAGGCAGCTGTCAAAAGCAATGGGTGTTGCGGTGGAACGCCCACTGCAACACCCACTACCCACCTCTTTCACGCTAAGCATAGCGTGAAAGGGGTCCTTGTTTACAAGGCAGCGTTAAGCCACATTAATTGGCTTAACGCTGCCTTGTAATAAGGCAAAGCCCCTATCGCCACAGAAACGTCACAAAAAGTGACGTTCCTGTGGCGATAGGGGCTTGTACATATGCCCCCTAGTTTCCATAGGAAAAGCATTTTTTTACTTACGTATAGCTTTGGCGTCGTTTTTCTAATCTTCATGAAATTTTCCCAAAAAAGTGTCAAAGTAGGTTTGTGTGTCATGGAAAGTTTGGGGGTGATCTGTGCAGTGAGGACCGAGAAATAGGGGCACGAAATAAGGGTGCATTTGTAATGTTAATTCCCAAAGGAACACGTTGTTGAACCAGCCGCCTGAACTGCTGGACGGAATTACACCAAATTTGGTAGAAAGGTAGATGCTGTTATGCAGATTGTGCTTTTTGTTATTTGGTGTAAATCCGTGCAGTACGCTTTAAGAAATTTAAGTTGAAAATTATAGTGATATCTCTGGTTGCGAAAAAAGACGAGCTAGTGCAGGGAAATGCACCGCTCTGATTGGCTGCCAACACATCAACCAGGAAATGTTGGCAGTTATCTTGGGACTCGGCTTCACCGAGTCTCAAAACAAAAAGTGGAAATAAAGAAAAGGGGGCAGGGTAGGAATATCCTGACCCCCAAGCCATGGTATTGGGGTCCCCGTCGGACCCTGCCATGGCATATAAGCATTTTTTTTAAAGAAAATTAGCTGCAAAATAGCGATAATCTCAAATAAATTTAAAAAAGCAAGCTCGGGCTCCTGTGCTTGCTTTACAATAACCCCCGGATGGGCCAGGTCCTGGGGGCGTATGCTAAATATAGGAGGAAGCGCACGGGCCCCCCTCCTTAGGCTTATCAAAGCCCCAGGGACCGCCACCTCCCTGGGGCACTTTTAAATATGAATGCGGATGGGCCCACTGGGCCCGTCTGCAGCCCCGGGGACCACCTCATTGGGGCTAACTCCATATGTGTGGGGGGGCTTGTGGACCACCCCTGCCCCGGGGACCGCCTCCTTCCCAGGGCTAATTTCAATAATATGGGGGGTCACAGACCCCCCTGCCCCGTGGACTGCCACAGCCCCGGGACTAATTTCATTATTATGGGGGGCCTCGGGGACCACCACCTCCCCAGGGCATACTTTTTTAAAAAGTAATGTGGGGGAGGCCATAGGGTCTAAATACTTATTGCTGTCTGAACCACACAGGAGCAGAATGACGCTAAGTCCCAATACCCTTCTCAGAACCAACCCTGCTAGGTCTTTTAGTATTCCATTGCAGTTAAGTTCTAAGGGGGGAAAAGGGGTTGGGGACAGAGAAGAGACTGCTCCAATATTCTGCCTGTTCAGCTACATCTTCTTCTTCTTCTTACTGGACTGCAACATTAACATGTAATAACCTTTATTTACTGTGCCTTTTAACTTGCTGTTTTTTCTATGGTGTATAAATAACTTATCTTACCAGAATGTTTACTGAAGCTTACTTCTCTTCTACTTCTCATGTATTGTTTGCTAGGTTGTATGAGAAGTCTTTACTCAGATCTCTTTCCTTTTCGTTATCAGGTACAATCTGCACTTGATCCTGCTATTCCTTAATGTAAGAAAGATAAGGTAAGTATTTATTTCTGTATTCCTAATTTACGTATTATTTGGGTTTCTCTTTCTTTCTATTAACTCACTGTTAAGAGACTGGAGTGGGCCTTGAACTGGGGTTTCTGGAGTAGGATGACTGGTTTTCTGTCTTTAATTAGTTTTTAAACAATGCTTCAGAACTTAGGTTAAATGTTAAAAGGAAGCGTTCCTTTTATTCAGGCCTTTGGTTTTATGTTTGCTGGAAGCACAATTTATTCTGCCATACGTGAGGAGAACATTACTGGAGTTCTTTAACTAGCCTTCACATTATTTATCTTCAAACCTAACACATGGCATGAGAAATAAATATGCCGGGCTTTTGACCCTGACTTCACCTTTTAATTAATTCTCAGAAGAGTGAACAAGTTTCAGTCTAAGAAGACACTGTATGTTGAAAGGTCACGCCTGCATCTGACAGATTCAGGAACAGCTGAAAAAGACAGCTGATTCAAAAAGCTTTTTATTTAATCTTCTCAGCTAAGGAAAGCAATTACTGAAAAGTATTTCCAGTTTTCAAACGAAGGAAAATATATTCTGACTTTGTTTCCTTTTTCTCTTTAAATAGAAATTTACCTCTGACACTATAACCTTTTCTCACAGAATGTTTTATATTAGCTACATAGTTTAACACTAACCTGATTAGTGAGGGAATGTAGTTCCGACGAAGCTAACCCCGATTTTATCGCAACTACCCTAACTGACTTCCACGACGCTGGGAAAACAGGTGCTCTTCAAATTATTTCTTCAATGAAGTGCACAGTGGAATGTTGAAGCACACTTCACCAGATGTCATGAAACCTAAAAGACTACACTGCTAACAGTGGTGTGCTGTCGCAGTATGTGCATGTTGGCAACCATTTTGGAGTTCCATCGGTGCCAACAAGCACTCCAGCTTGAGGGATTATCTGACTTTTGGTAAGTTTGTAGGGGGAAAATGGTAGCCAGCATAGAGTTGGAAGGAGGAAACCTCCTGTGAGTCCTGACAGTACCCCCTCCCAACGGGGTTTCCTCCGGTCGTGGTTTGGCAGGGAATTTGGCATGAAAGGCTCTAATTAAACAGGGGGCATGGACATTAGTACTCTTTTCCCAGGAACGTTCATCAGGTCCATAACCTTGCCAATCAATGAGGTAGAAAATTTCATTGCGGATGAGTTTTGAGTCCAAAATTTGTTTAACTTCGTACTCCGCCTCACCATTAACCATCAGAGGATCAGGAGGGGAAACCCTACGCAACCCCGGTTGAATTGGTTTAAGGAGAGAAACATGAAATACTGGATGAATTTTGGTAGAACCAGGAAGAGATAGTTGATAAGTGACTGGATTTATGACCTTCTCAATTGGATAAGGACCCATAAAACGAGGCTGAAATTTACGGGGACCTTTGAGTCTGAGATTTTTTGTACTCAACCAGACTAAGTCTCCTACATGAAGCTCAGGTTCTTTTTTACGTTTTCGGTCAGCGAAGTGTTTGTAACGATCCTTCGCGATCGACAAATTCTGGGTTACTGAGTGATGAATTTTAGTTAACTGTCGGGCGATATCTTGAACAGCAGGAACATTAATATCATCAAAATTAGCATGAGAATTGGGATGTCTGCCTGAGTTTATAAAGAAAGGGGAGTGGCCAGTGGATACATTTAGAGCATTATTGTGAGCATACTCCGCAGTCCATAAGTGGTCAGGCCAGTCACCCTCCTCATCTAACAAATAAAGTCTGAGGTGTTGTTCTAGGTCTTGGTTAATGCGTTCAGTCTGACCATCAGTTTCTGGGTGAAAACTGGTGGAATAACGATGGTCAATATTAAGGCCTTTGATGTAAGCCTTCCAAAATCGTGATAGGAACTGAGAGCCCCTGCCTGAGACGAGGACCCTAGGAATCCCATGAAGGCGAATAACATGTTGATTGAAAAGTTGGGACAATTGTTTAGCAGTGGGTGGACCTTTGAAGGGTATATAATGTGCCATCTTACTAAAAGTGTCGACAACTACAAGAATGGTATCATACCCATGAGAAGAAGGTAGATCAACAATCAAATCTAAGGAGACTGTGTGCCAAGGATATGGGGGTTGGCATGGGTTGTAGGAGACCTTTAGGAGCTTGCCTGTCTGATTTTCCCCGTGCACAAATTTCACAGCCTAACACATATTGACGAACGTCTCGGCACATGTATGGCCACCAGAAACGACGTTTGAGTAATTCTTTGGTTTTCACAACACCTTTGTGGCCAGCCAGAGGGTTGTCGTGACATTCCTGCATTGCCTTCAGCTGAAGCTCCTTGGTGGGTAAATCCAGGGTGGTACCTAAATAGGGGAGGCCATTGCGAATGAAACGTTGTGGATCTTCTGTGGCCCAGTTCTCCATTTCAAGGTCGGTCATCAAATTTCGAACGTGATGTTCAAAGGGTTCTAAGGAGATAGTTCCAATGAATTTTCCATCAGGTATGATTTGCTGGTTTTCAATGACTGAAGTTTGATTTTCTGTGTCGAGTCTAGAGAGGACATCAGCCTTTCCATTCTTGGATCCGGGACGAAAAGTGATAACAAAATCAAAGTCCGCGAAGTAAAGAGACCAACGCAGCTGACGTGGTGTGAGAGTTCGAGCAGATCGCAAAAATTTTAGGTTGCGGTGGTCCGTAAACACCGTTACGGTGTGTTTTTCCCCATTAAGTAATGCCTCCAATCTTTGAAGGCATCTTTGATTGCCAGGAGTTCTTTTTCTGTAATCGTATAGTTGCATTCCGCAGGGTTGAGTTTGCGGGACCGATATGCCACCGGGTGTAACTGTCCCGTGTCCTTGTGCCTCTGAGAAAGTATCCCTCCGATGGCTAGGTCCGATGCGTCTGTCTCCAAATAAAAAGGCTTAGAGGGATCTGCATGAAGCAACACCGGTGCTATGGTGAAACTGTCCTTCATCAACTGAAAAGCTTCTTCTGCTTCTTCTGACCATTGGAACGGAACTTCCTTCTTCAGAAGACGAGTCAGCGGAATTATCTTATTGGAGAATCCATTAATGAATCGTCTGTAAAAATTAGAGAATCCGATAAAGCTTTGAACCTCTTTGATACTGGTAGGAGATTTCCAGTCTGTTATCGCCTTCACTTTTTGCTCATCCATTCGAACTCCTGCAGGTGATAACACAAAACCTAGGAATTCTACTGTATCTGTGTTGAAGAGGCATTTCTCCAATTTAACGTATAGAGAGTTCTCTCGTAGACGTTGTAAAACTGCTCTGACCTGGTCGTGATGTTCTTCAACTGTGTTGGAATAAATCAGGATGTCATCTATGTAGACTATAGCGCATCGGTCAATGAATTCACTTAAAACATCATTGATAAAGTACTGGAAGGCCGCTGGTGCGTTACAGAGACCATATGGCATCACAAGATACTCATAAAGGCCAAATTTGGTCCTGAACGCAGTCTTCCACTCGCCGCCTTCCCGGAGTCTAATCAAGTGGTACGCTCCTCGTAGGTCTAGGCGAGTGTATATCTTTGCTTCCTTCACTTGATCAATTAGTACTGAAATGAGAGGCAATGGATAACGATTCTTCACAGTTATCCTGTTAATCGCTCTAAAGTCAATACAAGTCCTGAGATCTCCCCTTTTTTCGGCACGAAAAAAAGTGGGGAAGAGACAGGGGACTGCGACGGTCGGATAAATCCGTTCTCCAGATTCTTAGCTAGGTATTCCTTCAAATGGATGTTTTCCTTCTCCGTTAATGCGTAAACTCTGCTGCATGGTAGATTAGCCCCTGGTTCTAGATCAATTTTGCAGTCATAGGGCCTGTGGGGGTAACGTCTCTGCCTTAATCTCATCAAAGAAGTCTGCAAAGTCTTGGTATTCATCTGGTATCATGGTAGTTTGGATCACAAATACCGAACCTCCACCTTCACACAATTGGGTGGCAGCGCAGATTACAGAAGAATGTGTCTGGTCGTCGAAACCATTTTTGGTGCAGTAGTCTGAATTTAATTGAATAGTTCGGGCTCCCCAATCAATTAACAGGTTGTGTTCTGTTAGCCATGGTAGACCTAGAATCAGTTGAAATTGGGGGGCGTCTATTAAATTAAATTGCAAGGTCTCTTGGTGTCCTTCGACAGTAGTCATGTGTACCACTTCAGTATGACTGGTTATGGGCCCTGAAGTTAAATCCGTACCATCCACCGCTCTGACCTTCTCACTTTTCTCCTTCTTGATCGCTTGTAAACTGATCAGGCTAGCGAATTTGTGGTCGCAGAAATTACCTGTTGCCCCAGAATCTACCATGACGATGATTCCTGTCAAAACCACATCTCTAAACCTTAAAGTCACAGTCATAACCAAATGGGGAGAGGAGACTTGTAGTGTGTTTGCCAATTGGTGATTTGTTGGAGTCATTTTTCCATTCGCATCCACAGGTCCAACTCCCCTTACCTGTGGTGCCTCTAGTTTTCCTTCTCCTTAGCAGGCAACTTTGGTCTTTTTAAGCAATTCTTGACAAAATGTCCACTTCCTCCACAATATAGGCACAGTTTGTTCAGCCTTCTCTTTTCTTTTTCTTCTTTAGAGAGTGGACCTCTGACTACACCGATTTGCATGGGTTCAATTCCCGAAGAACTCTCTACTGTCCGTGTGGATTCTGTTTTGACACGGTCAAAACGAGGAACACTTGGTCTAAGCTCCTTCCGCCGTTCTCCTTTCCGCTCACTTTGCCGATAATCGATCTCTAAGGTTAAATCCACTAAGGCAGAGATATCGGTGGGTCGATTAGGGATTTGAGATAGAGCGTCCTTCAGTTCCTCTCGCAATCCTCTATAGAATACTGCTGCTCTTTTATCCTCGGGCCAGTTGGTCTCGACCACTAGTTTATTAAATTGGGCTAGGTAAGACACGAGTTCTCGGTTTCCTTGCTTTAACTCCAACAGTTCGTTGTCTGAAGCTTGAGATGCTGTTCTTCTATCAAAAATTCGGAGAAATTCCTTCTTGAAGTCATCTAAACTGTACAAAATTGGGTCATCCTTGGTTACTAGTGGCATGGACCAAGAGGCGGCGTCCCCACTAAGGTAGGACAAGATAAACGCCACTCGGGATTGAGCATCGGGAAGATCGTTGGACGGCACATAAAATGCAGAGAGCATTGGGTCAAAAAAATTGCGCTTTCATGCGGGTCTCCATTGAATCGCTCTGGAGGGGCAAGAGGAATTACTGGGGATAATGAGTGGATTACTTGTGTGGGGGCAAAGGATGAAGTGCTGATCTTAGGACTCTGGGTTTCAAAGGATGTGGTGCTTGGCCTAGATCCCAAAGCTGGTGTTCCCGTTTTAAAGGTTATTATCTCCTGTCTTAGTATTTTATTTTCCTCTCTGACTGCCTCTAAGTCCCTTTGTATAATACTCAAAATCTCACCCAAATTTTTTAAATCAAGTCCTTCTGCCATTCTGCTCAGGTGCTTGTACCAACGTGGGCACTTCACTCTGTCAGGGTCTAAATACTTATTGCTGTCTGAACCACACAGGAGAAGAATGACGCTAGGTCCCAATACCCTTCTCAGAACCAACCCTGCTAGGTCTTTTAGTATTCCATTGCAGGTAAGTTCTAAGGGGGGAAAAGGGGTTGGGGACAGAGAAGAGACTGCTCCAATATTCTGCCTGTTCAGCTACGTCGTCTTCTTCTTCTTACTGGACTGCAACATTAACATGTAATAACCTTTATTTACTGTGCCTTTTAACTTACTGTTTTTTCTATGGTGTATAAATAACTTATCTTACCAGAATGTTTACTGAAGCTTACTTCTTTCTACTTCTCATGTATTGTTTGCTAGGTTGTATAAGAAGTCTTCACTCAGATCTCTTTCCTTTTCGTTATCAGGTACAATCTGCACTTGATCCTGCTATTCCTTAATGTAAGAAAGATAAGGTAAGTATTTATTTCTGTATTCCTAATTTACGTATTATTTGGGTTTCTCTTTCTTTCTATTAACTCACTGTTAAGAGACTGGAGTGGGCCTTGAACTGGGGTTTCTGGAGTAGGATGACTGGTTTTCTGTCTTTAATTAGTTTTTAAACAATGCTTCAGAACTTAGGTTAAATGTTAAAAGGAAGCGTTCCTTTTATTCAGGCCTTTGGTTTTATGTTTGCTGGAAGCACAATTTATTCTGCCATACGTGAGGAGAACATTACTGGAGTTCTTTAACTAGCCTTCACATTATTTATCTTCAAACCTAACACATGGCATGAGAAATAAATATGCCGGGCTTTTGACCCTGACTTCACCTTTTAATTAATTCTCAGAAGAGTGAACAAGTTTCAGTCTAAGAAGACACTGTGTGTTGAAAGGTCATGCCTGCCTCCGACAGATTCAGGAACAGCTGAAAAGACAGCTGATTCAAAAGCTTTTTATTTAATCTTCTCAGCTAAGGAAAGCAATTACTGAAAAGTATTTCCAGTTTTCAAAGGAAGGAAAATATATTCTGACTTCGTTTGCTTTTTCTCTTTAAATAGAAATTTACCTCTGACACGATAACCTTTTCTCACAGAATGTTTTATATTAGCTACATAGTTTAACACTAACCTGATTAGTGAGGGAATGTAGTTCCGACGAAGCTAACCCCGATTTTATCGCAACTACCCTAACTGACTTCCACGACGCTGGGAAAACAGGTGCTCTTCAAATTATTTCTTCAGTGAAGTGCACAGTGGAATGTTGAAGCACACTTCACCAGATGTCATGAAACCTAAAAGACTAGACTGCTAAGAGTGGTGTGCTGTCGCAGTAGTGCATGTTGGCAGCCATCTTGGAGTTCCATCGGTGCCAACAAGCACTCCAGCTTGAGGGATTATCTGACTTTTGGTAAGTTTGTAGGGGGAAAATGGTAGCCAGCATAGAGTTAGAAGGAGGAAAACTCCCGTGAGTCCTCACAGCCAGGAGCTGCATTTGCAGAGTGGTGAAGTAAGGGGGTGTGGCGTTTGACCATCTCTCAGCAATCTACCTGTGTGGGTCTTACTGGAGGTAACGGGAGGGCTAGTTGGCCCTCAAAGACCCTCAATAGACAAGGGGACTTAAACTCCTTTACTAGTAGTGCGCAGGAGGCATGTTTGCAAAGTGATGAAGAAAGGGGGCGTGGCCTCCTAGCAGGTTGCAGCAATCCTGCTGTGTGGGACTTACTGGAGGTAATAGGCAGGGTATTTGTCTCCAAGGATGTCTTTGGGGGCCAACTACCGCTCCTGTTATTTCCAATAAGTCCCACATAGCAGTACTGCTAAGAGGTCTTCGGCGGCCATCCCCCCTTTCTCGAGCACTCAGCAAACACAGCTCGTGGTGCACTACTGGTTGGGGAAGAAGTTCACTTTACTCCTGAGGGACCTTGGGGGCCAAGAAGCCCTCCGTGTACCTCCTGTAAGTCCTACAGAGCAGGATTCCTGAGAGCTGGTCAGAGGCCCAGCCCCACCACTCTGCAAACGTGACTACTAGTTAAAAAAAACATAGAAATTCACTGAAAAAACAGAGGTTACAGGGACGTTATAGTTAGGAAATGGAATTTTTAAAAACTTAGAAATCAACTGGAAAACACAAAGGTTACAGAGACATTATAGTTAGGCTGACATTTTGCTTGTACAAAATCAGAGAAATTCAGCAGTTATAGTTAGCTGAACTAACTATAACTCACGCCCCCACAATGCACTGCTATGACCTCACATATAACATCACTCATGACATGCTCAGTGACATCACTGATGACATCTCAAATGATATCACTGAAGACATCATGCACAGAATCTCTGACACACTCACTCACACCCCAATACATCCTTTCATACACCCATTCCAACTTCCACACTACCAATTTCAAAACCATGAACACACCCATACCAGTACTTACACACCCACTCACTGATTCACAGGTCTACACACATCCACTCAGTCACCCATATAGCCACTCATAATCCAACTCCCTCACTAATACAGCCACTGATACATCCACTCATATGCCCATACAGCTACTCACACACCTACTCACTTGCCCATAGAGTCAATCAAACAGCCACATACTCAACTATGCAGTTATCCACACACCACTCACTTACTCATACAGATACTAACACATACTCACTTACCTGTATAGTCACAGACAGAAGCACACACCCATACAGCCACTCTCATAATCACTCACACATACAGTCACTCACATACTCCAGCACTCACCTATGCTGCCTTTCACACATGTATTTACTCACCCATATACCACTGACATAAGCACTCAGTCACTGACACAGCCATACACACTCACTGGCAAATCCAGCCCCTGCCAAACACACTCATTAACCCTTACAGCCAATAACAAATCCACTCACTCATCCATACAGGCAGTCACACACACCCTCTCCCACCCATACAGACAGTCAGAAACGTATACAGGTACTCATACAACCAATCACTCACCCATACAGCAACTTACTTACCCACTCACATACCGATTCAGCAACTTACACACCAACTAACATACTGATACAGACATTCACACAACCAGTCACTCACCCATACATTCACTAAGACACCTAATCACTCACTTATACAGTCAGTCACGCAACCACTAAATCATTCATACAGCCACTCATACAGTCAGTGATTCACCAATACACCTAGGTATATATATTTAACATCAATAAACTGTCAGTTACTGGATGATGTCATTGATGTCATCAGTGATGACATCATCCAAAGAAACACTGGCATACCCACTTACACCCTCATAAATCATGTCATACACCCACTTCCACACAATCACTAAAAATTCATTCACAGAACCCAAACATACACTCACACATCTCATCACTCATCCATACAGCCAGTAACACTTCAACTCACCCATAGAGCCACTAATGGAACCACTAACTCACAAATACAGCCACTCTACTTATTTACCAATACAGCCAGTCGCAAATCCAGCCATAGAAGCATAGACACACTTACACACCCACTCATACACCCACACACCTACTCACACATCTACTCATGCAACCATACAGTCACTCACACAGCCACTAAGTCACCAATACAATTACTCACATGGCTACTCAGTTACTTATACATTTACTCACTCACCTATACAGTGACTGAGAGTACCACATACTCTCCCATACAACCTCTCTCACACTCACTCACCCATACAACCACTCAAACACGCATTCGCTCACATACACAGCCACTCATACACTCACCCATACCCCCACTTACACACCCATTGATGCACCGAGACAGCCACTCATGTACCCTGTCACTCGCCCATACAGACACTTATGTATCTGCTCAAACAGCCATTCAACCATTCATGCACCCTCTCATTCACCATTTACAATCATTGATACACCAACTCAGTCAACTATACAGATACTCACACAGCCACTCACTTACTCATATATGCACTGGCACACCCACTCGCTCAACTATACAAAAACTCACACACCCACTATCTCATGTAAACAGTCTTTTATATACCCAGCCACTCTTCTGTACACCACTTACACACCCATTCACTTACCCATATATGCACTTCCACAGCAAGTTACCTTAGCATATATGTTTAACACTCAGTAACTTTTAGAAAACACTCACAATCACTGGATGATGTAATTAGTGATGTAATTTCAGATGTCATCAGTGATATCATCAGTGATGTCACTGACCATGTCATGAGTGATGTAATATGTGAGATCATAGCAGTGCATTGCAGGGGCGTGAGTTTATAGTTAGCTCAGGTAACTATAACTGCTGAATTTGTCTGGTTTTGTATGAGTGAAATGTCAGCCTAACTATAATGTCCCTGTAACCTTTGGTCTTTTCAGTGAACTTCTACATTTTTTAAAATTCTATTTCCTAACTATAACGTCACTGTAACCTTTGGTTTTTTAAGTGATTTTCTAAGATTTAAAAAAATATATTTCATTACAATAACGTCCCTGTATGTTTTTTCTGCAATTAGATATTAAACATTATATCTGCATGGTGCACCACTTATTGTTGCATTTGTCACCTATTTATTTAAAAAAACATTAATCATCTTATTTCAAGATATTTTTGATTTTCCAAATGATGTCGCAATTGCCAAGGACACATCACAATTACTGTGTGTTTTTGACAAAGTGTAAAACACATATATAGACATATTTGACATAAAGTTTCACTGTATCTGTTTAGTAAGATACTAAATTAACTTTCTCCTTTGTATTCATTTTTCAAAATACCTACATCGAAAATGCATTTTTTTCATTCTTTACAGCAACACCGGAGGTCACAAGGATGTCAGTAGTCAAGAATACAAATGACAAAGTGTAAAACAGATATGTAGACATTTTGCACAAAGTTTGAGTCTAGCTGTTTAGTAACATAATGGTTTAACTTTATTTTAACAATGCATTTGACAAAATCAACAGTTTCAAAAAATAACTTTCAACATCGGAACTCACAAATTGAACATAACTACCAAACAAAGAAATTGCATTCACCCATCAAACTACCCAAACTCATTTTGAAAATTGTGCTGGTTTTTAACTTTTTCCCTATTTCTATAAAAGCAAAATGGAATCAGAAGAACCAAACGAAGACCTATAACTGGTTAAAGTTCTTAAACAGTAGCAGGACTCGGCTTCACATGAACAGTCTTGTGATGAAAAACCACCAATTTAAAAACAAAACATAGCCTGAGATTTTTTCACTATTCCATCTGGTAAATCAAACACCACAACTAAATTGGTGAGATGCAGCATATGTGAGAAGACATTATCTCAGTGCACAGCAAAAAAAATATTCATGTGGCATAACAAGCATGTTGTACCACTTGAAAACATACCAGGAGAAGGAACTTAAAATTACACAGAGAAGAAAAAGGAGAGGAATCATCATTCTCCAGACCTCCAGCCCCTGCTCCTGAAAACAAAGTTCCAGCTGAAGTGCAGAGAAGATGTAGTGAAATGTCACCAGAACTAAAGAGTTTTGCTACCTTCTGCATGAACTATAGCACCATCTTAATAGCTGGGAAGCAGTCTATGGATGTAATTATGCAGAATGTGAAAAACCATACTTGTTAATCTTTAGTCTTTTTTTATTGCAACAGTTCAAGCACTGTGAAAACATGTAAACAAAGAAAAATGTATTAGGATTTCATTTTGAACATTAGCCAACCAAAACAAGATACAATGGTGAAGTGGAGAAGAGACTTCTTTGATGCAACTTAAGGCTGCTGGTATTATAGTGCCTACATTTAGTTTTTATCTGTAGTAACAGAATGTAGTCCTGTAATGTTTTATAAATTACTTTCCTCCAGTTAAAAACAGTCTTTCATTTCTAACAACTTACTGTAGACAATGACCCTAATGGCTGAATAATGTCTCAAAAACTCATATTTCATATACATTTCGATGCAATACCACATTTTGTTATCCTAAATTGTCCTTAGAACTTCGGTTCTGGAAACAGCAGATATAAGTTTGTTAGCTTTTTACATAGTTCTGATTTGAATGACATCTCTATGTCATTGCACTATGTCCATCCACTTTGACATCCTTAATATATTGTGTAGTATGTAGAGGTTATATTAACTCCTTCATGAAATATCTTTGGTATAGTTGTGAAACTTCTTTTTGAAATGGAAATTTGTCCAGCTACAAAGTTTGTCATTTCAGTTTCTAATTTACTACCATCCACTCTGCATCATTGTAGCATGACTGTGACATATTTCCCATATATGTTTGTACTAACAACGTATGTCTAAGTTCTAATCTACAGTTTGGACAGGTCATATCTTGGTGGGCATTTGTTGTTATATTTTCAAAGGCCACAGCTTTACAATCTGATAACATCAAGTAGAGCAATCTTTCCAAATTAATTTCAGTGCTAGAGGTGAATTCACAATGTTCACAATTATTGTTCCATTTATAGCTCAAAACAAATAAGTCATTGATATTCACATACTCTTCCTCTAAGAGTCCTAACATTACCATTAAAAATACTTGAACATTCTGCTGAACATTTTGAGAAAACACTACTAATCCAGTACATTATTCTACCTTTTAGACCTTTCTGCAGCTCTGTTGGTGGTAGCTTCCTGACTTTGGCTCCACATGGACTATAGCCTGAAATGGATGTTTACTTTGGATAAGAATTTACTCATAAACATTTAAACCCTGAAGTGGTTGTGGAATGGGAACCAGTACTGACTTGTTATGTACAGCTCTAGCTGCATTTTATTTTCCTCTAATTTATTGTAAGAGTACTTACATATAACTTGATGTGTGGACAAGACAAAGCGTTCCTCTACAAATAAGTGCACAACAAACTTTTGTCAGTTATTATTTTCTTTTTCACTTTTTAAATACAAGTCAACAGTCCGTGTTTGAATCTTGTAGTGAGTGTGTCGACAACATATACAAACATATTCCGGTTTTTCAGAGCACATTGTGTTCAATTTTGTAATCTCTTCTTCAAAACTTTTAAGTATAATACCTGTGTCCTGTTCTGCAACTCCTCCTGTTATCAATTCTTCATTTTCCGTAGAGTCTGGACAAATGAAACGAAACAGCACATCATCACAAACCTTTTCTACCTCTGCCATAGTACCATACAAAAGTGCTCTATTCATTTCTCCTAAACATATAGCAGGAATTGTCACATAGTACAACCTCCAAACTAAAGTTCACATTGTTGAGAGGTGTACAGCTTACATCCTGAAATGATGAAAGGTGCTTCGCCACACTATCTTTGATAAACAAGGTACTGAGCGTTCCTCCAAATGTGTATGCTTTCTAACCTTGCAAGGATCCAATCCTTATAAAGTACTTATTTTCTGTTTTAAACTTTGCCTTCGAAAGATTTGCAGAACTTTTCTTAGTATATCAATGGATTGCTGTCAAATACTACAAACACTACTACAATTCCATTTGTATACAGGGCCTGACTACGCCCTCCCAGTACATCTTATACAATAACTTGTTCTACATTTCTAGACACCATCACCTCTTTCACTGTAAGAGTGCCATTCTTCATTTCATAACATCATCCTCTTTTATCAATAACATAAACTAATGTGTTATCCTGGAGATAGCTTCCTTCATTAAAGAAACACTCTGTAGTAGAAGCAGGTATCCATTCCCCACTAAAAACTGTACTAAAGTTAGTTCTATTGACTAACCTTTTCTTCTGGTTTTGTCTTCTCAAGTACAACACTATGGGGCTGATTCGATCTCGCTCAAAAAGCCCTACGGCCGACTCGGTCCCGTAGAGCTTTCCGACCGACTCGTGCTCCTGGGCTCCGAATGCCCGAGTACGATGCAAGTACGCGCTGATGGACTCGGGTCGCTCGGAGCCCCATAGAAGTCAATGGGAGCCTGATGTACGTTGCGTACATAGGCTTCCATTGCGAAAAAAGCACGTTGCAGAAAAGGGCGCCCCCTTTCGTGGGCACACGTCAGTGCCCCCTGTACCGTACATGCATGTGTAGGGGGACCCTTGGGTCCCCCCTTTGACCGAGTCGTAGGGCTACGGGTGAAGGGGGGCCCGCTATGGCCCCCTGAAGTCCACTTCCCGGAGCTTTTTTGTGTCGGAGGTTCTAGTCGATCCGGCTGCTCGACGCGTGCATCGTACTTGGTCGCTCGGATATTGGCACCATTGTGCTGTGTGGGTCAGCCATGTCAGAGTCGTCCGGAGGGCCTCGCTGACGGGTACGAGTCGCTCGGAGCACGAGGCTATCCTCGCATCATACTTGCTCGCTTGTACAGCGGTACGAGTCGTCCGGAAATCGCGCTTACGACTCGGACTCGCTCCTGACGGATGCTCTCTGGAGCCCTTCCGAGCGAGATCGTAATCGGGCCCTATGTTGTCAAGAGTCTTCATTCTATTTATAATCAAAATGAAAAGTTTCCTCTTCAATGCACAGGAGTTATCAACTACTCCCTCAACTTGTTCTTTCTGTTTCAGTGCCTCTCTCCTTCTTCTATACTTCTTCATATTTCTCAGTAGATTTACCATGTCTCTACTACAAACCATCATTCCTATGATTTCCTTAAACTGCTCCTGTCACCTGGTTAAGGTGTGTCCATCTTTGTTACATTCTTTCTTGTTCTTGTCATACCGATTTTTCTCCACTCTTATTCTTTCTCATAGTTTGGTTTTTATTTTCATTATTTTGTCATCATTACACGTGTCCACAGATATTTAAAAAAAATGATTTTGTTCTCTTACCAGTAGCTGTTTTTTCTTTCACCACTTTTTCTATTTTCCCCTTTTGTGTTTCAGTTCTGCAGAGATACTGTAGTTGCTTCTGTTGCTTTTTGCTCCAAACTTTTGTCGGCATTCTTGTTCTGTAAAAAAATAAGTATATTTTAATTTTTACTCTGACCAACAAACCAACTACTTTACTACTGACTTACACATAATACAAAAACAGTTTTTATGTAATGTTGCAGTTTTAAATCTTCAGATGAAGCTAGCTATATAACTACATGCACTTACTTCAATATACCAAACCCAAACGAAAACACAAAACTTTATTTATTAGTTAACTCTTAAAATTACAGCACCCTTTCCAACAACAAAGCTGCACCATATATCAGTTCTCACTTATACATGGTGAAAGACCAGTTTATCCCTTCTGTAGTAAACTTTCAAATGAACATCAACCAAAGTGTAGAAGTACATACAGTGTCTCAACACTGTAAATCTAAAAAGACAATATAAGAGCTATTTGTGTACCTCTCTACCACTGTGTCAATGGTGTATTTAGTATCTCAGTACTCTTCTACTTAAATATATCACATTTAAATTTTGGAAAACCGTACATATGAAAATCTGCACATTAATCTCTATCAGAGCATACTGCTCACTAATTCTAGTACATGCAAAGAGTGTGTCACAGCTTGCATATATAATTCACCAGATGGTTCTAAAAGTCTACATAATGCTCACTAAAACATTGTAAATATATGTGTTTGTGGTTGAATACATGAATACTCCCTGGATGAATTGCATGAAGGAATAGGTAGTACCTAGTTGATTTCCTGAGGATACAGGTAGTGCCTGGATGATTCCCTGAGTATATGAGAACTCCATGGGTCATTCCATATCTGCATAGTTACTGCCTGTGTGTTTGCATGAGTATATCACTGCTATTTGGGTGTTTGGATGAGTGCATGAGTAGTGCCTGAATGATTAGATAAGTGCATGACTAAAGGCTCAATAATTCAATACATGCATATATAGTGATTGGATGATTAAATGAGTGCAACTGTAGTGCCTGGATGATTGCAGGGGTGCTTGAATAGTTTATAGGCGATTTATAGAGTCCATGGAAAGTGCATAAGTGATTGTTTAAGTTCATGCATAGCATTTAGCAGATTGGATGAGTGCATCAGTAGTGTTTCAGTGATTGGAGGACTACATGGATGCTGCCCATGTGTTTTATGTTCATTGAACAGGTAGTGCCTTGGTGTTTAGATAAGTACATAGGTAGTGCCTGGATAATTGAATGGGTGCATCAGTAGAGCCTGGCTTATTGTATGACTGTATGACTAAAGTCTGAGTGATTGCATGAGTCCATTGTTAAAGCTTGAGTGATTGGATGAAAGCAAGTGTACTGTTAGGGTGATTGTATTAGTGCAAGAGTATTGCCTCAGTAATTGAATGAGTGCATAGGTACTGTATGGGTGATACGTTCGCTGTGATTGTGTTCCCTGCATAATTAGATGAGTGCATGAGTAGTGCCTGAGTGTTTGGATGATTGCATGGGTTGTGCCTCAGAATTTGGATGAGTGCATGGGTTGTAAGTGGGTATTTGAATGAGTGCATGGGTTGTGTCCAGGTGTTTGAATGGCTGTATAGGTCCAGCCTTGGTGATTGTATAAGTGAATCATTAGTGCCTGGGTGATTGAATGAATGCATGTGTAGCGACTGCATAGTTCAATGACTACGTAATTAGTGCCTGTGTGATTGCAAGAGTGCATGTGTAGTGCCTGGGTGACTGAATAAGTGTGTGGATAGTGTGTGAATGATTTTATGACTGCCTGCGTAGTGGCTGGGTGATTGGATGAGTGCCTGAGTAGTGCCTGGCAAACTGTGAAAGTACCTCCACTGCTGTCAGAAGCATAACAGTTGTGACTATATCTGTGACTCATTGTTTAAGTCATTCTGTCAGTATCAAACTAACTATTTTAGAGTATCTATCCTTTTCTACTGAGCTATGTGTGAGAGAAGTCTACATATCCCATTTGATATATAATTTTCATACTTGGCTGTCTAGGAACGTTCATTGCTCTGTTACTCAGCGTGCACATGCATCAGTAACTTTCTAAAACTGAAAACAACAATTCTTACTTTTTCAAAGCACAAAACCTTTTCTCTAATGGCATACCTACATCATTTATCAAATATTTATTGTGTCTTTAAAACATATATTCAGCATTTCTCAAAGAAAAGTTACACACCAAGTGAAGCTAGCACAAGAACTCTCAAGAGACATTCTGCACTACTAACCCTCCTCAATTTTAAGAAGAGCATGTTCAAAGAAATGCACCACCCTCACCATGTACATGACATTTTCAACAGCCTCAAAGAACATAGATCACCATGTAAACACGCATGTGATTTCATAATAGATATGCCCCTTCAGGCCATCTTTCCTAAAATATATAGTTCTCTACATCTTTAAGTAAACTCAAGAGTCTCATCGTACATCTAACTATCTGCAACCAGAAAACCCATATCTCCCAACCTAAACTTATATAACCCGGTCACATAAGTTAAAATACACATTGACAAACACTTCCTAATACATATCTAATAAGAATTACAACTTTATAATTCATATACAGGCGCAGCACAATTTCTTATTCCGCTAATCCGCTCTTATTTATGACTACACTCCTCCTGTTTAATAATGTGACTAAAAGTACTACAATTCCCAGAATGGAAATAGCATAGATCTGGACGTTCTGCACATGATGCTTAGACATTTAAAACATTGTTGTGTTTAAAGGCATTGCTCATTGTAACTTTCAACACTACTAACATGTTAACACATACCCTGTGCCAGATACAGTTCATCTGATATATTTTTTTCCTATCACTGTCATACTTTTTTTATCGAACTTCTTCAATTCAAATGTAAATGTTTTATATAATTAAAAAGTTATGTACATATCAGTGAATTGAGTTCAAAGATTATGTTCGTATTTTAGCTTTTTTGGATAGTTTTGCCATTCTTAAGATTTGTAGAAACTAAGCACAAGAATGGTACACCACTCTCATACAAAGCAACTATAAAATGGCAACCTCTTCAACTTTCCACTCTATGATCATGAGAAAGGCAGCAAACAAAATCATGTCCTTCATTTTAGACTACTCTAGCTACATTTGTGAATGGTTAGTATCTGTTAACCCTTTCCCTCTCTTTCAAAACGAGGTTCCTGTCTCCGCGTGTTGGCAATGTTTTAGCGATCATTGTGGAGTAATCGTGAAAGAAACAGAAGTCCAAACTGATATTTAGCTTCTGTTTGTTTTACATTTAAATACTGCACAACAGAGTATTACATAGTCCTGAGTTGGAAATTAAAGTTTACCATTACTTAAACTCTTCAACTTTAAAAACAATTCTGTCTCTTTAACACCCTTCCCTCCCAATACACTCTTATCTCGGTGTACCTAGCAACTCAGTGGAACCAGTACATCACAGGTTCACAACACATGGACCATGCTACTTCCAAATGAGATACAGCAGTGGTGGTTTCCTCCACAGATTCAAAAGCATATCCATGCCTGTATTACATTTCTTTTTTTAAACAGCCAATAATATGACTTCTAGCTATTGAATCCACCACACTAATTGTATTCACTTACATGCAGACAGCATCCAATGAAATATATCTTTGTTTTAAAAGAAAAAGAAAAACCCTCCATTTTAACTGCTTTTGATTTGGAAAACTACCTCCTTCAGCTCCAGCCTTCTCCTCACTGCTATTGCTCCTTTACTTCAAAATGCTTAGAGTGTGGATTGTTGACCACAGCTATGGGGCCGATTCCGATCTCGGCCGGTAGGGCTCCGAATCGGATTCGGCATAACCGGATCCGATTCGGAGCCCTATTTCCCGACCGATTCGTACGCGCGTCCGGTCGAGCGAGTACGATGCGAAATCGCCGACCGACTCATTCGGGCGTCCCAACCGCTCCGACCGACTCGTTCCCGAGTCTAACCGCACCGACCGACTCGCTCGGACACGACTCGCACCGCGCAATGGAGACGTTCCCCGGCCGGGTAAGTACGATGCGCGCCGCGAGCAGTCCGACCGACACGCGCCGTCCAGCTTGAAAGAGCAGTCGGAGCCGTACTTCGGGGGTCCATGTCGGATCCCCTGTACGCGTAGCCACGCGAGTCGCACACAGGGGGGACCCATGGGTCCCCCCTACCTGTGCGTGTTCGGCGCGAGTCGCTTCGCCGCGCACCCGCTGTAGGGGCGCCCTTGTTCGCCTCGCACCCATTGAGGCAATGGGAGCCCGCGTACGCATTGTACGACCGGCTCCCATTGACTTCAATGGGAGTCCGACCGACTCGAGTACGATAGCATACGGATGCATCGTACTCGTTCGGTCGGGCTGCACGGGTCTGATTCGGTCGGAAATCTCTCCGGGTCCGGCTCGGTCGGAGAGATTTCCGGCCCGAGTCGGAATCGGCCCCTATGTCTATTGGGCTAACGAGGCTGCAAAAAGAGAGGTATTGATAGGGACTTGGGTTTGTCAAATGTGTAGATTACTTGGTTTGGCTAGAGAGGGTTAAAGTTTCATCAGTTGCTGGCTTTGGTTAAAACCATTGTGGATTGCCAAGCTCCTCACCTCATGATTGTGCACTTTGGTGGCAATGACCTCGGCAAATTGACTGGGGTAGGGATGGAAATCCTAATGAAGGATACCTCTGCTGAATTGATGCCGCTTTTTCCTCACACTGTTCTGGTGTACTCTAATATATGCCAAAGACAGAAATGGAAGTGGTCAAATCAATTCTGTTCACAGGTTGACAAAGCCAGGAAACATGTAAATAAAACTGTTTCTGCTTTCCTCAGAGACCATAACAATGGCTCTATCTACAACAACAGTCTGCGTTTTAACATGCATGGAATCTGTAGAAGTGATGGTGTTCACTTTATAAAGTAAGGGATCAGGGTGTTTCTAAGCAACCTGAAACTACATACAGTCTTATCTCGAGTAGTCTTATACACACTCTCAACACAAAGGCTCTTGTCAGAGCCACCCAAAAGCCCAAAAGTGTGTTTTTTTTCTTGTTCAATAATTATTTTTTTGAATTTTTGAAATCCGTACAACATTGTGATGATCGAGATCATGTCGTGAAATCGCAAAACAAAAGCAAACATTCATTGACCACCACTGCATAACATTTAACTTTAAAAATTCATTCTAACTATTACAATACACACAATACTAACTAAATCACTGCTTAACCCCTTCGCTGCTTCTGTCGGCCAATGGCCGTAGCGAGCACTACCTCCGTAGTGCTGCGCATGTCCGTTGGCCGACACGGCCCGCCCACTCCGCTAAACCGCCGCACCGCGGCGGAATTGCCGGCGCGGTTAAGTGGTTAAAGATATTTGTACAATTTTTTTGTCTTTAGTATTTTTTTTTAATGTGTGTTTGAACCTGACTTCCCTAACCGCAATGATCGCGCCTCTTTTTATAAAGTGTAAAACACATATATGCACACATTTTACAGTATTTTAGACACTAGAGTGCACTGTTTAAAATCATATTTTCTGGGGGTTCGTATAGAAACCATCTTTAATACTAATTTTCTTTTTTCGCAATGATGCCGGTTGCCGCGAAATGACAGAACAAAAGCAGACATTCAATAGCCACCGCCTATCACAAAACTTATAACTGCAAAATAGATTATAACCAATACACTAAACATATTACTATCTAAAAGAATCTATAATAGCATGTATACCTCCCTTAATATCCCTAAAACACAGTGTATAACTCTTTCAGTGGAATCTGTGACTGCATGCATCTATGTATCAGTAAGTCTCTCACTCACTGTATAAGTATTTTCAATGGACCTGTGAGATGGTTCATCAGTCTATCAATGGTTCTGTAATAAACTTTGTGACTCTCTCAGTGCATCTGAGTGGGTGCATTAGTGTCTCAATGGGTCTGTGATACATTGTATGAGTCTCTCAGTTGATCTGTGAGTAGGTGCATGAGTGCCTTTGTACATTTGCAAGTAAGTATATAACTGTCTGACTGGATCTGTGAGTGCATACATGAATGTCTAAGTGTATGTCTCAGTGGAGAATGAGTGGGTGCATGAGTGTCTGAGTGGGTCTGTGACTGAGTGTACAGATCTCTCAGTGGGTCTGTGACTGAGAGCGTGAGTGTCTGAGTGGTTCTGTCACTGGGTGCATGGGTCTCTGAGTAGGACTGTGAGTGGGTGCATGAGTCTCTGAGTGTATGAGTGACTGGGAGCATAAGTCTCTGAGTGGGTCTGTGAGTGGGTGTGTGAGTGACTCTAGGGTGTGTGTGTCTCAGTGGGACTGTGAGTTGGTATTTGAGTATCTGAATAGATCTGTGAGGCGGTGTATGAGTGTCTTAATGGGTCTGTGAGTAAGAGCATAAGTCTCTTAGTGGGTGAGTCAATGGGTGCAAGGATGAGTGTCTGAGTGGGTCTGTGACTGGGAGGACAGGTGTCAGGGTGGGTCTGTGAGTGGATGCGTAAGTCTTTGAGTGGGTCCGTGTGTATCTGAGTAAGTCTGGGTGTGTGATTATATGAGTGAGTGACTGACTGCATAACTCTCTGAGAGGATCTGTGACTGAGTGTGTGGATGACTGTATGGGTATGTTAGTGGATATATAGGTATCTGAGTGGATCGGTGAGTGGCTTTATGAGTGTCTCACTGGGTACGTCAGAGGGTGTGTGAGTGTCTCAATGGGTATGTGCATACATGCGCGAGTGTGTGAGTGGGTCTTAAGTGGGTATGTAAATCTCTGAATGGGTCTGTACATGGGTGTATGACTCTCCAATTTAGTCTGTAAGTGAGTTCATGAGTATCTCAGTGGGTCTGTGAGTGGGTGCATGAGTGCCCAGGTATGTCTGTGAGTGGGTATAAGAGTCTCTAAGCAGGTAAGAGACTGTGTGATTGAGTCTATGAGTGGGTCTTAAACTAGGTGCAGGAGTCTCTGAGTGGGTCTGTACATGGGTGTCTCACTCTCCGAGTGAGTCTGTAAGTGGTTGCATGAGTACCTGAATGGCTGTGAGAGTGGGTGCATGAGTATCTGAGTGGGTTTGTGACTGGATATATAAGTGTGTGAGTAGGCATGTGAATGGGTGTATAAGTGTCTGAGTGATTTTGTGAGTTTGTGAGTACGTACATGAGTCTGTGACAGTGACCGGCTAGTGTGTACAAATATATATATATATTTGTTTTATATTTCCGCCAATTTTCACGAAGATATCGCAATAGTCGCAAGTACCCCGCAACGGTATAGGGGGCAGTACTGGTGGTCACAGCATTGCTGAGAATATCGCACAGAATTTTAAAAAATCAATTTTGAACACATAACCTTTGTCACTAATACAACCATTTCTCAAACATGGGGTCAGAGTATCACCACCCTGCCCCCTTATGTTAGCTTTGGCACAAATTTTCATCCCCAGGTACCGTTCTGGGACAATAAAATGGAGGCCGCAACTTTCTGTTCAGGTTGTGTACAGCCAATTAGAGCATTCCCGTTGGGAGGCACATTCGCAATTTACCTCTAAATCATTGCAATTTAATCACGACCACTGCGAAACCACCACAAAATATCCACAACCAGAGATATCCCTATATTGTTCAGATTTAATTTCGGAGAAACTACTGAACAGATTTTCACCAAATAACAAAAGCACAATCTGTGTAACATCTATCTTTCTGCCAAATTGGGTTTAATTCCTTCCAGCGGTTCGGGCTGTATGTTCAGCAACACATTCCTATGGGAATTAACATTAACATTACAAACACAACCTTATTTTGCACCCCTATTTCTCGGTCCCCACTGTACGGTTCACCCCTAAACGTTCCATGACAAACAGAATCTACTTTGACACTTTGTTTGGAAAATTTTATGCAGATTGGTCAAACGACACCAAAGCTATAGGCAAGTAAAAAAATGCTTTTTCTATGGAAGCTAGGTCCTAACTATAACTACCTACTGCCGACCGCCAGTAGGTAATATATACAAATATACACACAAACGTATATATGTATATGTGTGTGTGTGTGTATATATATATATATATATATACACTGAAAAAAACCATAGGTTTTAGGGACGTTATAGTTAGAAATTAGCATTTAAAAAACCATAGAAATTCACTGAAAAAACCACAGGTTTCAGGGACGTTATAGTTAGTTGGACATTTCATTCGTACAAAACCAGAGAAATTCGGCCGTTATAGTTAGTTCAGCTAACTATAACTCGCGCCCCCGCAATGCACTGCTGATGATGTCAAATAGTACATCATTCATGACATGGTCAGTGACATCACTGATGACATCACTGATGACAGCTCAAATGACGTCACTGATGACATCACTGATGACATCATCCAGTGACTGTGTGTTTCTATAAAGTTTAAATATGTTTTATATATATATATATATATGCCAAGGTGTATTGAAGAATGAGTGGGTGTATAAGTGTCTGAATGGATGATTTAGTAGGTGCGTGACTGACTGTATAAGTGAGTGATTTAATGTGTCTTACTGAATGCATGGGTTAGTGACTAAACTGTGTGAATTTCTGTATCAGTTTGTCAGTTGGTGTGTAAGCGGCTGCATGGGTTGGTGAGTAGCTACATGAGTGTCTAAATGGGTTATTGATTGGTTGTCTGAGTATCTGTATGGGTGCCTGAGTATCTGTGTGGGTGGGTGGGGGTGTGTGACTCTGTGCATAGATGTGTGAGTGGGTAATTCACTGGGTGTATGGGTTCAAGAGTGTATCTGTGAAGGGCTGTATGGGTGGGTGGGTGTGTGTATGGGTGTGTTGGTGAGTGAATGGATGTCTCAGTGGTACATGTGTGAGTAACTACATATGTGAAAGGCAGTATATGTGAGTGTTGGAGTATATAAATGACTATATATGAGAGTGAGTGATTGTGAGAGTGGCTGTATGGATGAGTGTGTGCTTTTATCAGTGATTGTATAAGAGAGTAAGTATGTGTTAGTATCTGTATGAATATGTGAGGTGGTGTGTGTATAACTGTATAGGTGAGTAAATGGGAGTGTAATTGATTCTTTGCATGACTGACTAGGTGTGTGAGTAACTCTATGGATGAGTGGCGGTGTGTGACTCTGTATAGGTGTATGAGTGCATATGATAGTGCTGTATTGATGAGTGACTGCTTGTATGAGTGACTGTATGGGTGAATGAGTAGATGTGTGTGTAGACCTAGGAATCACTGAGTGGGTATGTAGTAACTGGTATTGGTGTGTCTATGGTTTCGAAAATGGTAGTCTGTATTTTAGAGTGGGTGTATCAAAGGTTATATTAGGGTGTGAGGAGGTGCATCAGATTATCACATGGATTATGTCATCAGTGATGTCATTTGAGATGTCATCAGTGATGTCATTGACCATGTCATGAATGATGTAATATGTGATGTCATCAGCAGTGCATTGCGGGGGTGTGAGTTATAGTTAGCTGAACTAACTATAACGACCGAATTTCTCTGGTTTTGTACGAGTGAAATGTCCAACTAACTATAACGTCCCTGAAACCTGTGGTTTTTTCAGTGAATTTCTATGGTTTTTTAAATGCTAATTTCTAACTATAACGTCCCTGAAACCTATGGTTTTTTCAGTGAATTTCAAAGGTTTTTTAAATTCTAATTTCTAACTAACGTGCCAGAAACCTATGTTTTTTCAGTGAATTTCTAAGGTTTTTTAAATGCTAATTTCTAACTATGCCTACATAGGTAGGACATGTGCAGAAACAGGAAGAAAGGCGCAGAAAGAAGCAAGAGAAATGCAGAAAGAGGCAACAGAAGTCCAGAAAGAGGAAGAAAGGTGCAGAAAAAAGCAAGAGATATGCAGAAAGAACCAACAGAGGTGCAGAAAGAGGCCTTGTTGCAAAGTCATCCTGTTCCCTGGGCACCCCCAACTTTTTGCTGACTGGTACTGGTGGTAACAGACTCTGACTGACCCTGGGCTCTGCCTAACCAGGCCCGGAGCCAGTGCTATGCTGAAAGACACTTAGAATACAGTGAAAATACCTACATACACTAGGGTACACAATGGGTTGGGGTCCCCTGTGATTGGCATGACCTCCCCTGGAAGGCCCTAGTACATAATAGGGCAGGGGGATTAAAACTACCTCTAAGTCCCTAGCATATAATAGGGCATGGCAGTTTAGAGGCCAGCAGCCCTTTTCTACACTGAGGTCAGTTTAAAAGTAGCCCTGTGTGTGCAGAAAGAGGCAAGAGAGGTACATAAAGAAGGAACAGAGGTTTAGAAAGAAGCAAGAGAAGTGCAGAAAGAAGCAAGAGAGGTGCAGACAGAGGCAAGAGAGATGCACAAAGAGGCAAGAGAGGTGCACAAAGAGGCACAAGGGGTGCAGAAATTTGCAAGAGATGTGCAGAAAGAAGCAAGAGCAATGCAGTAAGAAACAACAGAGATACAGAAGGAGGCAAGAGGTGTACAGAAAGAGCCAAGAGCCGTGCAGAAAGAACCAAGAGACGTGCAGGAAAAGGGAAGAAGGGTGCTGAAAAAGGCACGAAGGGTGCAGAAAGAGGCAAGAGAAGTGCAGAAAGAAGCAACAGAGGTACAGAAAGAGGCAAGAGAGGTGCAGAAACACACAAGAGAAGTGCAGAAAGAGGCAAGAGAATTGCTGAAAGAAGCAACAGAGGTGTAGAGAGAAGCAAGAGAAGTGCAGAAAGAGGCAAGTGAGATGCAGAAAGGGGCAAGAAAGGTGCAGAAAGAGGGACGACAAGTGCAGAAAGAGACAACAGGGGTGCAGAAAGAAGCAAGACGTGCAGAAAGAAGCATGGGAAGTGCAGAATGAAGCAACAGGGGTGCAAAAAGAGGCAGGAGAAGTGCAGAAAGAAGCAATAGAGGTGCAGAAGGAGGCAAGAGAACTGCAGAAAGAGGCAAGAGAGTTGCAGAAACAGGCAAAAGAGGTACAGAAAGAGGGAGCAGGGGTGCAGACAGAGGAAAGAGAGTTACACACAGAGGCAAGAGGGGTGCAGAAAGAGGCAAGAGGGGTGCAGAAAGAGGGGTCCAGAAAGAGGCAAGAGAGGTACAGAAAGAGGCAAGAGAGGTGCAGAAAGAGGCAAGAGAGGTGCAGAAAGAGGCAAGAGAGGTACAGAAACAGGCAAGAGAAGTGCAGAAAGAGGCAAGAGAATTGCTGAAAGAAGCAACAGGGGTGTAGAGAGAAGCAAGAGAAGTGCAGAAAGAGGCAAGTGAGATGCAGAAAGAGGCAAGAAAGGTGCAGAAAGAGGGAAGATGAGTGCAGAAAGAGACAACAGGGGTGAAGAAAGGAGCAAGACATGTGCAAAAAGAAGCATTGGAAGTGCAGAATGAAGCAACAGGGGTGCAAAAAGAGGCAAGAGAAGTGCAGAAAGAAGCAATAGAGGTGCAAAAGGAGGCAAGAGAACTGCAGAAAGAGGCAAGAGAGTTGCAGAAACAGGCAAAAGAGGTACAGAAAGAGGGAACAGGGGTGCAGACAGAGGCAAGAGAGGTACAGAAACAGGTAAGAGGGGTGCAGAAAGAGGCAAGAGGGGTGCAGAAATTTGCAAGAGGGGTGCAAAAAAAGCAAGAGCAGTGCAAAAGAACCAACAAAGGTGCAAAAAGAGGCAAGGGAGGTGTAGAAGGAGGCAAGAGAACTGCAGAAAGAGGCAAGAGGGTTTCAGAAACAGGCAAAAGGGGTACAGAAAGAAGGAACAGGTGGGCAGACTGAGGCAAGAGAGGTGCAGAAAGAGGGAAGAGGGGTACAGAAAAAGGCAAGAGGGATGCAGAAATTTGGAACAGAGGTGCAGAAAGAAGCAAGAGCAGTGCAGAAAGAACCAACAGAGGTGCAGAAAGAGGCAAGAGGGTACAGAAAGAGGCAAATGAACTGCAGAACGAACCAAATGAGGTGCAGAAAGAACCAACAGAGGTGCAAAAAGAGACAAGAGGGGTGCAGAAAGGGGTAAGAAAGGTGCACAAAGAGGCAAGAGGGGTACAGAAAGAGGCAGGAGAGGTGCAGAAAGAAGGAAGAGAACTGCAGAAAGAAGCAACAGGTGCTGAAAGAGGCACAAAGGGTGCAGAAAGAGACAGAGGTGCAGAAAGAAGCAACAGAGGTACAGAAAGAGGCAAGAGTGGTGCAGAAGGAGGGAAGATAGGTGCAGAAAGAGGCAAAAGAGTTGCACAAAGAGGGAAGAGGTGTGCAGAAACAAGCAAATGAGGTGCAGAAAGAAGCAAATGAGGTGCAGAAACAGGCAAGAGAGGTACAGAAACAGGCAAGAGAGGTACAGAAACAGGCAAGAGAAGTGTTGAAAGATGCAACAGAGGTGCAGAAGGATGCAAGAGAACTGCAGAAAGAGGCAAGAGAGGTGCAGAAAGAGGCAAGTGAGGTGCAGAAAGAGGCAAGTGAGGTGCAGAAAGAAGCAAGATAAGTGTAGAAAGAAGCAACAGAAGTGCAGGAAGAGGGGTAGAGAAAGAGGCAAGAGAAGTGCAGAAAGAAGCAACAGACATGCAGAAAGGGGGAAGAGGGGTGGAGAAAGAGGCAAGAGGGGCGCAGAAAGAGGCAAGAGAGATGCAGAAAGAGGGAAGAAGGGTGAAGAAAGAGGCATGAGGGGTACAGAAAGAAGCAAGTGAGATGCAGAAAGAGGCAACAGAGATGCAGAAAGAGGCAAGAGAGGTACAGAAAGTAGAAGAGATGTGCAGAAAGAGGCAAGAGAAGTGCAGAAAAAGAGAGAAATGTGCAGAAAGAAGCAACAGAAATGCAGAAAGAGGCAAGAGAGGCGCAGAAAGAAGCAAGAGTGGCTTGCACACCATTAGTACCAATTTGACACCCACATTTAGCAATAAGTAGAAGGTGACCATTCTAGGTTTGCAAAGGGCCTTCCACCACGCTGTAACACTTGTCGCTGCATTTTTGGTAATGTTTGAGCCGTTTGAGCTAGAAACAAGGCTTTTTTTGTTCAAATCTGCAGATTAGGGAGCAGATGATGGATTATGTGGCTAATGCGGAAAATGTATAATTGTGCGAAGGTTGGTGCAGCCAAAGAGCCGCATAATTCCAGTGGCCCTGCTCATACCTCTGACTAGGTCCACCAGTGCTCCTCAGTGATTCCTTCTTTTTTTTGTCTCACTGAGTTCATAGTTGAGGTTCAATGGAAACGAGAAAGACTAAACCTGTGGTTACCACTCCACAACACAGACTACCATACCACATAATTACTCTCCATAACACATAATCCCACTCTACATACTTACTATACACTAAATACCACATACTTTCTATCCACATAATTTCACTGCACAACATACCACATAATTCCACTACACACAACGTACATCCACTCCACTCCAAAAAACATTAGTAAAAAACTTATAACACACTACACTGACACTAGGACAAGAAGAAGTAAATCATGAACAGCAAAACAGGGACTGCAGTAACTAAGGAACAGACCTCAGACAGTACGAGGGAGACCGCAACCTGAGCACAGGTAAATGGTAGCAGATGTGAATAAATCTAGGACATGGAACAAAGTATGGGTGTCCAGTAATGGCGTGTTTTAAGAATGAGCCTGCGATATACGTGTGCCAATGTGCATGTCACTGGACAAAGCATCCCCGCCTGTATGGAACATGCATCGACCATGGACATGTCATGCTATCACGACTGTCGGAATGGTCCATAGGAGTAGAATGATTTGCCACATTGTACACTCATCAACCAGGTAGATGAATGGGAAGTGCAGTCGTAGTGCTTTTAATTTGGGTAACGGGCTACGATTGCATTACAGCTCCTGGAATGCTTGCATGTGGATGTGGCATTACAGCTCCTGGAATGCTTGCATGTGGATGTGGTATTACAGCTCCTGGAATGCTTGCATGTGGATGTGGTATTACAGCTCCTGGAATGCTTGCATGTGGATGTGGTATTACAGCTCCTAGAAAGCTTGCATGTGGTATTGCAGCTCCTGGAATTCTTGCATGTGGATGTGGTAATGACTGTTTCTTCATGCACCCATTTCATCAAGGCAAGTTGGTTGGTGGATATGTCCATGGATGTCTGCCACGAGTCCACTGCACCAGACCTCGCTTTCTTCCTGTCCCTCCAATGCCTACTTGCAGAGAGGAGAGGACCCAGAGCAGCATTGAAGTGGGTTCTCCCTGTCAGGAACAGCCACCCACCTCTGTAAGCCTGTGGGCATATATAGTGAGTCTGCTAATGACTTTCTAGGGTATTTACCTTCTCTTTTGTGCCAGGAAACTCAGCACCTAGTGTACATGTGCCACCTCTCTGTGCAGTGGGTCCATGCTTGAGCCATCACATGCAGGGTTATGAGAGCCACCAGGTTGCCATTCAGTCTCCACTGGTGACAACAGGGAAGGGCGTGGCATCTCATGCTTCTTGCAGTATGTTGTTGCAGTTCTGCTATGGTAATCCTGTATACGCACTGCCTGTTGCCTAAAATGGGAATTAAAGTACCGTGTGACGTGCCTGGTACATTTCAGCAGTTGGTCTGACCTGATCACCAAAATGCTGATCGGTTACAGCCTCATGTGACACTCCTACAGAGGTTATGAGAGTTCGGTTTAGCAGTAAACTGTCAACAAGCAGAAATATCCTTTTTTTTAGTTATTGCACTGCTTATGGAAGCTTCTTTCCACAAAACAGACTTCTGTCATATTGGACAGATGTCTGTTATTTTGTACCAGTGGTGGAAGTCAATTTTCTTTCTGCTGGTGGTAAATAAAGTAACCTTTAGCTAGGATGGCTGGACACAAGAACACCGCCAAATGACATCTTCAAAACTGATATCTTGTCCCTAATTGCATAAACCTTCCTGCTGGTCATTGCACCCGACCCCTCCCACGACTGCCCTCAGCAAGTTCCTAGCAGGGCCACAGCAGTTTACCACCATACACAAACATATGTCAGGCTTACCGAACAGGCGGGCCTAAACCTACCCACTTTCAACGAGTGTCAAAATCTCAGCTCTACAATTCCCTTGACGCACTCTCATAATCAGACCAAAATACCCCTTCCTGCTCTATCCCCACACTTCGACAACACAAGGGGCCAGGAATTCTGGGAGCCAATCTGAGAGACTTAATTGAGGAGGTAGAGACCCTGACAACACACCATAACATAATCACTCACAGATCCAATGGCACATTTGTATACAAGACGCATTGACCATAGCCAGGAGTGGACACGAGGTCAACCTCCCTAATTAAGCTATAATGCCTACAGCTATTCAGGGGCACGAGTGAACACTGACAGTAACAGGGTGCAAGAAAAGTGAAGCTTGCCAGAATGAATAACTCACTAGGTTAGTAAGCAGTGAGGTAGTGAGGGTAAGACCAAAGGCAAAGGTTGAGGCAGAAGGTCACAAGACCAAATTAGCCCATAGGAGCAGTGGTTAACCTTTAACTAGACACTCCTATATCAAACAAACAACCATTAAGAAGCGGTGGAAAGTACAAACACACTATAAACCATAAGAAAAATATGTACAATTAATCAGGGAGGAGAAAAGAGCCCCAATAAAGTACATATGTCTTCCAGCTTCAAAGAGAACCAATGGACAACACTTGTACTTGAGTAAGACTGTACAGGCTGCAAGTGAAGCCTCTGGAAGTTTTCTACCCCATGAACTTTATTATGTACACGGTGTGGGTGAAAACAGATGCAGGCCTTAAGACCTTAGAGCCTGAAAGGTGTCAAAAATAAAAGTGATATGCATTGTTGTCAGTGACGTGCATGGGTGGAAAATGAAACTGTGAGTGAACATCATGGCACCACCTGTCTACCTAGTCTGCAAAGTATAATTCCTACCACTATAGCTAATTCCATGAGCCCCTGCAGACAGCTTCCCCTATGGGAGTGTGGACAAATCTTTCATGCACACTTTTCTTTCCAGAACATGGAGTTGCGTTTCTGAGACAAACTGTACGTCCTTAAACTCGTGCACGTGCTGCACGTCCTTAAACTCGTGCACGTGCTGCAAGTCCTTAATCTCTTCCAAGTGCCGCTTGCACGAAGCATTGGCATCCTTTTCAACAACAATGCATGACTTAATTTCCTCGCAAACTCAATTCAGGGTCAGTGTTTTAGGGGCATGCGCCAATCACTGCCTCTCCCACCGAATCAATCAACAGTCTCACTGATGCTACCATTGATAAAAGTGAGTTTAAAAACCAGAACGGGGCATCCAGTGCAGAGTTTTTTTTTACCCAGTCCGACTCTGACAAGCGCCCAGAACAGGCAATCGAGTAAGTTGGAATGTATTGTGACACCTTTCCTTGGTAAGAATCCCCCGCCCCATCCCCCCTGTTATGAAACAAAGCCTAACAAGCCATTGGCAAGCAGCCCAGAAGAGGGTGGCACGGCTGGCCACCAAATTCTACACCCAATGTGAAGAACTAGAGTCAAAATATATTGTGCTCGAGAGACACGAGCAGACCCACAGCCAGTGTGCTCTACCGTATGGAGACTAGACGCCCTTGAAAAGTTACCTCTTCACAGAACCCACACGAGGCTCATTTGAGCCTATGCTTATTTATCAAAGCAAAGAAATGCCACTTTTTCTGCATCCGCCATGGCCCAGTGAGCATGGCACTGGGTGCATTTACTTAAGCAGAACATGACAGACCAGAAAAGGCCTCAGGAAATCCTGCTGACTTGGGAGCTTGGGATCCGGTTTCGGGTGTCGGCTCAACAACCTGTGATTCTGGGCAAATCACGTAATCTCACCGTGCCCATGGACAGCGCCTGATACCCTCACGGGTGAAAAGCCGCGCTATATAAACCTACACATTTAAAATGGGCTAACAAGTAGCAACTGAACTTCGCCCTCTGGCGCCTCCTCTTATTCTGTGACGCCAGTCATTCATTAACAACCACCTTGCCTCAGAATGGAGACAAGGTTACAGAATGCCAAAGCAAGTGGTCACAAACACATTCTTTTAAAACCTGCATATTAAACACTCTCTCTTAACCAATGCACTCATATTAGGCCGTTCTCAGAGCAGCTCGGCAACGTACGTTTAGTTAGTTACTTCTTTCCAGGCGCTAGTAAGCTGAGCGAGTAATTAGTCCTGTGCCCAATGTCCTGGTCATTTAGCTAGTCAGTCCTAGCTGTGATGCCAACTTACCTTGTTAACATCACTCAGTGCCATAAGTGTACAAGCATTCGTGAGTGAGGCCCATTTACAAGTCACTAAGGTCTGCCCAACTGCACAAGACACTCACAAAACACATTTACTTTATTCTGGAGCAGCTAGGCAGCCAGTGGCTCCCTGAACGCGCACAACACCTGATCCTCTGGTTCTTCAAAGAGTGGCTGTTCCAGGTCACATGGAAGGGTGCGGTAGATACGGATGCCCCCACTGGACACAAAGTATCATGTTCAGTTGTACGGGAATAAGGAAGTGTATACCATACTACAGACTGTACAACGTCTCAGTCTGAACCATAACCCACCAGAAGGTGCAACCTAGCCAGACTGGCAGCTTGTGCATTTTGATACAACAGCAACGCACATGAGATTTACCCAGGGATTAATCTAGCAGGTTACTATTATGCTAAGAAACACGAATGGTAAGGGATTGTGGAACATTTGCGTTTTTAAAAAAATGCTGCCTTATCCGCAAAATGCGGTTGGACTGAACACAAGAGAAGGGATTCGCTTTTTTGCGATTTCTTTGAAACTTACATTCCGGCCAGCACATTAGCAGCTTTCATGTTTCGGCACTTCATTGTAGGTGCAACCAAGCTGCCTTACAGAATCTATACAAATGTTTACAAGTGCACTCGCTGCTAGAGTGTCCATTAGGGACATTGAACAACGGGCTTCCGTGCCCTGGATCAAACCACTCTTCCTACAGGTCACTGAGCAGAGCAGTCGGACTGGGTCACGAGTGAGGCAGAAGATGGTTACAAGCGCTTTCAACCTAGAGGGACACGGGTACTTTTATTACCTACCGTGACCAATTAACTCACATGAAACCAACGGAAACATTCAAGTTAAAAATGTGCTTTTTTAACTAGTTGCCCACTTGTCTGTATCCTACAATTAATAAAAAGGAACGTATATTGCGTTTGCTTAACTGCCGCCATGAGACACTTGAAGGGAAGGCGGCTGAAACCATTTTACTTCAATAGGAACAGTCGTGTTTACTGGCGCACATCAAAATACTATTAAAATTAAAAGAGCAGCATATAAACAATTGAGCATGCAGGACATAAAATTAACCACAAAACACAACGCCACACACGTTCATGTCATGCTTGTGACCCCTTGCGATCACAAATGCAAGGATAACAATGTACAACTATGAACCATCAGCACCATCAAGTGCAACCGCACTGTCAGATCACCTTTTCTGGGCCTTTACCAATTACAAGTACGACAGACCACACACTGCACAAAACACAAGCTTGTATATTATACAATGTATAATTTACAAGCTAACAGTCACGTCAAAGTTACAACCGCCTATTTTGAGGCACTACTTGTGAGCACGCAGAAAGCTCTCACGCATGTTAAAGGGCGAGGCCTAAACATTGGCAAAATGGGCCACTCAACAAATAGAATGGCCAGTAAACCATAAAGTCCATGGGGTGGACTTTTAACAAACATCTCACACCCTTCCCAGCAGAGGCAGGTAGTCGCTCCGTCCTATAACTGGGATTGGCCACCCCAAACACGTGCTTTCCAGAAATCCTGTCAGCGCTCTAAAGGCATTATCCCAGGTACCCAATGGTTTGCAGAGGCCTAGGCTGGGATACAGCTTTCTAACAGCGCTTTTCCTAAGAGGGTGGCCCGGGCATAACCAATGTCAACAGCTCCACTGCTTCCTAATACGTCATTAATGCCCACGAGGACACGGATTACATTAGCAGTCCCCTGTGGCAGAGGAGCTTACAAGGGTGCGAGTGCTGCCCAAACCACTCCCAAGCGTGACCTTATATTTACACAGATCATCCAGCTATACTTTGAATGTCAATCCATCTACAAGGGTCCCATGGATAACTAAGCCAGCATTCCAAACACAATACCTCCAATAAACAGGCCCCGGACCTGAAAGTGAGACTGTTGCAAAATGAATTGTAGACAAATTAAGTTATTTAACTCTTTATTGACATTGACAAATTAAAATATAAATAAATTAACAAGTATTCCATCAAAAAAAAGTTGTACAAAAATACTGTCAAATTTTCCAAAAAAGCTTTCCACACAGTAGTATTTTCCACGTATCGAACGAACTATCGGCACAGTGTAAACATGTTGAAGACGAACAAAGCCTTGGTGAAATGTTCAGCCACCAACTAGTCCACATTGCACACTGTTATTATTGTCTATACACCGGGTGAGGGGGGCAGCAGAGCACCGGCATCGCCCGCACCGATCCTGCAAGGCTCGACACGCATGTGGTGAGGAAAGAAAAGAAAGTGTGCTGCGATGCATAGTTAAAAGACGAAGCAAGGTGGCAGCATTTGTGCAGTAATCTGCACTCTGGGATCCATGCAGCAGAGTTCCTCTCAATTCTAATGCAGTCCAATTACAGGAAACATTGGAAATGTTAACATCGTTAAGCTTTGTGCCAGCATAATTTGTGTGACGTCGGAGAGCAAATGGAAGCTGGTTTCTTGGAGCTGTCAGGGGGTCAAAGAAAATAAATTGGATGTTTAGTCTTCTCGTGTGCTGAGCCTTCCAGGATCTGTTAGTGGGGATCCGGTGTCTCGAGTCCAATCAGTCGCAAGGAATGTCCTTTTTTGGGAGTGCGCACTAGCAGCTCACCCGGCTGGGTTGCTGTTTGCACACAAAGTCTGTCATAAAGTCAAACTCGTTCTGTCCAAGCCAGAGCTCAGGCATCTCCTTGATGCGGTCAAGTCCCATCTCCAGCACTAGGGACATGAGCACCTCCTCATCGATGAAGTCAGTGTCTATGACGCTTTGGGGCGGCGCGACCGGCACAGAGGAAGGGGCCATGCCGGAGGCGAGCTTTGCGCCGCAGTCTCTGAAGTGTGGCTGCTGGCCAGCACTAAGGGGGTGTCCGGCGGGGTGCAGCTTGGGCAGGTAGTGGCCGTGGGGGTAGGCGTGGTCCATGAAATACTGGTTGTTCAGCTTCTGCAGCTGCATGCTGGCCGCCAGCTGGGAGGCCTGGCTGGTCACCGGGGGGCCCATGAACTGGGTGCTGCTGAACTGCGCTGTGGGGGGCATGCCACCGCCAGGGTGCACTGCACCCACCCCGCCTTGCACCATGGCGTGCTGGTCCCCCAAGTTAGAGGTCATGGTGTCTGCTCCGTAGTGTAGGTGGTGGTTGGCCATGACAGTGCTGTAGGTGTGCTGTTGCTGGTGGTGCTGCTGCTGCGGGTGCTGTGTCTGGAACTGCCCCATGGCCATACGATATGTAGAGGGGGTTCAAAGAGTAACACGAGTTTACCATATCGAACAGTTTCTACTAGCAAAGAGCATGTTCTCAGAAAAGCAATTACATACTCGATTCTCCAGTGCCATACACTCAGAAAAGGGACACTTCAGACTGCCTGGTGACTGAAACAAGTGACCACAAGGTCGGGTATCGTTGCAAGCAAGGGGCACGGCAGACTGAATGCAGCGAGCGCTGCACTTTGACAGCTACCGAGAGGCGGCTGCAGCGCCTGTAAACAGGATACACAGCCGGGCGGGTGCTAGGACACGAGCGGGTGAATCATGCACCACCTTCGAGCAGCAGAGTGGTAACCTAGTGGACTGTGGCACGGCGGCTAATAGACACACCTGAGGTGAGAGGGGTGCAGGTCAACAAGAAAAAGGGACCCTCTCTCAAAACAAACATGTTCAATGCAAGTCGAAGGGCAAATCCATTACTCAGTCTTCCAAGTTAAATCAGTGGCTTTTCCAAATCATTGCACGGACTGAACATTACACATAGAATGCAAGGTATATTCTGAACACATAAATAAAATACTCCAGTTTCCCCTCCCATTCACTCCAACAAGTCCGCTCTCCCTCGGATGGAGGGAGGTCTAAACCACCTCAGTCCATGAGGCAAGGGCTCACCATGAGCAAATTATCCAAGCCGACCCCCTTCCACCACAGTGCAGATATCCTGTGCGCCATAAAAGCCACTGTGTGCAGTGTGTGCACCGTGCACCACTCCCTACATGCCCCATGAAGCTTCCCCTACACTCTAGGCTGCCAGCCTCAATGGGTTACTGTGCACAGCTGTCACCTTACACTGTGCCACTCCCCGCCATATGTGCGCTGTTCATACCACCCTAGGCTGCAAACCTCCTCATCCATCCCTTCCCCTCACCCCGTGCACTGCTCAAAGTCACCCTACCATGGGAAGGCTGTCAAGGAACAGCTCCCTACCTCCCACCACTGCAGACTCCCTCACAGAGTACCCGAGCACCTCTCCCTGCCACACTAATCTGCAGACTCCCTGCGCCTGGTTCCTTGCCACCCTACCATGCTTAGTTTCCCCGTGAAAGGCCCCCCCTGGACAGGCTTCTTCTGACACAGCCCCCGTCAACCTACCTTGTCCATGATACTCCACACACACTCGTTTCTCACTAGCCTGCAGAGACAACAGCTTAAAGCAGCACCTTCGGATGTGGGCAGATGGTGCGCCCCCTCCCCCCCAAGCGCCTTCAGGAGGGGGCTACAGCCAGGGACCCAGCCCTCTTCGAGCCGCAACAAAGATCGCTGGCACTTCCCTGCAGACACCATCAGCGCAGCACAAGATAAACATAGCAGCTCACTGTGCCACAGAGCGGGGGTGCACTGAGCACACTCCTCCACTGCACGTTGCCCCTTATGCAACTCTGCAACTGAAGGATTACATCACTGCACCTGACAAAGACGATCGCCGTGGACTGCACCAGCAACTTTGCACAGATCACACACCTCAAACATATTAAAGCCCCAGGGAGGTGGCGGTCCCCGGGGCAGTGTGGGGGGGGTTGGAGCACCCCCACGCATTTTTTTCAAGCCCCGGGGAGGTGGCGGTCCACGGGGCTGTGGGGGCCCCCGCGGGCCCCCGCATATAATTTCCCCATTGCCCCCGGGACCTGGCCCACCCGGGGGCTCAAAGAAACAAAGCGTTTTTTTTTTTATTTTTTGGCCGGATTCGCGCACCCAGCGCGAATTCGGCCGAAATTATAAAAACAAAAATGCTTTTTTTGGGCCTGGGGGTCCCTGTGGGACCCCCTGAGCAGGCCTAGGGGGTCAGGCTGTTTCTACCCTGCCCCCTTTTCTTGTTTTTTAAAATAAATTTGACTGTTTTCTTGTGACTCATTTACCGAGTCACAAGATGGCTGCCAACACTTCCTGGTTTGGAGTGTTGGCAGCCAATTAGAATGAAGCTCGTGCTCGGGAGGAGTCGCGACTCCTCCTCGGTGCTCAGATATATAAATTTTTATTTTTTTTAATTTCTCAGCAACTACTGAACGGATTTACCACCATTTAAAAAAAATGGCGCTTTCTGAACCAAGAGCTACCTTTTTGCCAAATTTGGTGTCATTCCGTTCAGCAGTTCGGGTTGTAGCCCGTTCCAAAATTTCCTATGGAAATTAACATGAGGAAAACATGTTTTGGGACCCCCCTTTTTTCTCGGCCTCCACTTGACGGATCACCCCGAAACCTTCAGAACAGCAGCTGACCTGAGTGAACCATTCATTTTTAAAATTTCGCAAAGATTTGTCAAACGGCGCCAAAGATATTGGCAAAAGAAAAAACGCTTTTTGAATAGAAACGAGGTCCTAAATATAACTACCTACTGGCAACCGCCAGTAGGTACATATATATATATATATATATATATATATATATATATATATATATATATATATATATATATATGTATATATATATGTATATATATATGTATATATATATATGTGTGTGTATTATGTACATATATATGTATAGTTCAGCACAAGCAACAAAGTACAATGCTGCACTCCCAGGGGGCTTCAAGATCACAGATTTTATTTGGCAGCCTTAACCAGCATACCACCTACGCGTTTCAACCCTTGCAGTCTTCATCACGGTGGCTGGACCTGACGTACAAATAAAACCTGTGCTCACGTGCCTTATATGGTAGGTATATGGTGAATTATGGTACTTGATGTCCAGTAACTATTCACCTTTAGTGTGTTGCTGTATTCACACAGTTCTTAGTTTAGCTTAGGCTCTCAATTGGAAATTTATTGTCCAAATGTCGCTGTGGGGAGTTAGCCTGATGACTTATGGCACAGTGCAATTACCATCTACTTCAAACGCCCCACTAAGTTTTCATTTTGCATAATGCTTACCTGTTGTTCCAATAAAGCCTCCAAATTGGATTCCCCGTGTGGCCTCTTCCTTTCTGCTCGAGGGAGGTTCTGCTGCATGTTTCACGTCTGCCAGAGGCGTGTTAAGAGGCCCCGTTCCGTCAAGCTGGCTGGTCGCCATTCTGGTTCCTGCTTCTGCAGTTCGTTTTTCCAAGGTATTTGACCGGCACCAGCCCACCTCGGAGTGTGAGTTCTGCAAGGGCTGCCGCCAGTGGCGGCTTGTGACTGCACAGGGAGTTTGACTAAACCATAGTCATCTCGCGGCCCGGCGTACTTGCGGTTTCGGGGTTGGAGCATATGCGGGGACCCAAGGAGGATTAAGGACTGTAATTTGGCACACAGCGCCTCACCTTGCAAGACACCCGTCCACAGGGATTCATTTCAATTTCCCCACACAACACCGTCCCAACAGAGATGCATTTTGGGAGATGCAGTGCCTACAGTGCTGCTTATGGTGGGTGATCACATGATTGGGGGATGGTGCCTGTTCTCACCAATGAGAGGACTGCAAGAACATTTAAAGTGAGGGTGAGACTGTGTTCCTCATCAACAGCGGCATCTGAGGAAGGCCCTACCGGCCGAAATGCATAATGCTTACCTGTTGTTCCAATAAAGCCTCCAAATTGGATTCCCCGTGTGGCCTCTTCCTTTCTGCTCGAGGGAGGTTCTGCTGTATATATATATATATATATTCACTGAAAAAACCGTAGGTTTCAGACATGTTATAGTTACAAATTAGCATTTAAAAAACCTTTGAAATTCACTGAAAAAAACATAGGTTTCAGGGACGTTATAGTTACAAATTAGCATTTAAAAAACCTTTGAAATTCACTGAAAAAACCATAGGTTTTAGGGACAGTTATAGTTAGTTGGACATTGCACTCGTACAAAACCCGTGAAATTCCCCCGTTATAGTTAGTCCAGCTAACTATAACTCACGCCCCGCAATGCACTGCTGATGACGTCACATATTACATCACTCATGACATGGTCAGTGACATCACTGATGACATCACTGATGACATCTCAAATGACATCACTGATGACATCACTGATGACATCATCCAGTGACTGTGTGTTTCTGTAAAGTTTAAATATTTTTAATATATATAGGAAAAGACGTATTGAAGAATGAGTGGGTGTGTAAGTGTCTGTATGGATGATTTAGTAGGTGCGTGACTGACTGTATAAGTGAGTGATTTAACGTATCTTACTGAATGCATGGGTTAGTGACTAAAGTGGGTGAATGTCTGTATCCGTCTGTCTGTTGCTTTGTAAGTGGCTGCATGTGTTTGAGAATAGCTACATGAGTGTCTATATGAGTTATTGAATGCTTGTGTGAGTATCTGTATGGGTGCCTGAGTGTTTGTGTGGGAGGGGTGTGTGCGACTCTGTGCATAGATGTGTGAGTGGGTGATTCACTGGGTGGATGGTTTCAAGAGTGCATCTGTGATAGACTGTATGGGTGGGTAAGTGTGTGTAAGAGTGTGTTAGTGAGTGAATGTATGTCCCAGTGGTACATGTGTGAGTAACTACATATGTGAAAGGCAGTATATATGTGTGTTGGAGTATATAAATAGCTATAAGCAAGAGTGACTGATTGTGATAGTGGCTGTATGGATGAGTGTGTGCTTGTATCAGTGATTGTATAAGAGCGTAAGAATGTGCTAGTATTTGTATGAGTAAGTGAGCTGGTGTGTGTATAACTGTATAGGTGAGTAAATGGTAGTGTGTTTAATTATTTGCATGACTGACTAGGTGTGTGAGTACCTCTATGGATGAGTGGCGGTGTTTGAGTGTCTATATAGGAGTATGAGTGCATATGATAGTCCTGTACTGAGTGACCGTAAATATGAGTGACTGTTCGGGTGAGTGAGTGGATGTGTGTGTGTAGACCTAAGAATCAGTGAGTGGGTATGTAGTTATTGGTGTTGGAGTGTCTATGGTTTTGCGACTGGCAGTCTGTACTTTAGAGTGGGTGTATCAAAGGTTATATTAGGGTGTGAGAAGATGCATGAAATTATCACATGGATGATGTCATCAGTGATGTCATCAGTGATGTCATTTGAGATGTCATCAGTGATGTCATCAGTGATGTCACTGACCATGTCATGAGTGATGTAATATGTGACGTCATCAGCAGTGCATTGCGGGCGTGAGTTATAGTTAGCTGGACTAACTATAACGGGGGAATTTCACGGGTTTTGTACGAGTGCAATGTCCAACTAACTATAACTGTCCCTAAAACCTATGGTTTTTTCAGTGAATTTCAAAGGTTTTTTAAATGCTAATTTGTAACTATAACGTCCCTGAAACCTATGGTTTTTTCAGTGAATTTCAAAGGTTTTTTAAATGCTAATTTGTAACTATAACATGTCTGAAACCTACGGTTTTTTCAGTGAATTTCAAAGGTTTTGTAAATGACAATTTTTAAATGTATTAATTGTTATATAAATTTTTAAAATACTGATTTACTACATTTTTAGAAACAATTTTTTTTACATATTTTATTATTTAAATTACATTGTAATTACATTATACATTACATTACAAAAATACTTTCTCAGAATGAATTACTTTAGTTTAAATACTTTGCACATAGGCAATAGACTTTTAAGTACAGTAGTTACAGTTGTTGCAATGTGCAACACATTTTCAAACACAATGCAACATTCAGCTCAATGTGAATTTCTAGTTAAATGCAATTAGTTACTTTATGGATTACTTTTCTAACCACCTGACTGGATCCTAGATTCAGTCCTGGCACATCTCCTGTAAACAGTTGAGTAAAAGCGTTTTGGTTACAGTCGTGATTTTTAAGGAATATTATTGTACTTTAAAAGTTGACACTTAGAAACTTTTTCTCATAGAATCACCAATGTTATCCTATGGAAGGAAATTCACTTAGCAGGTAAAAACTGTTATCGTTACTTTTTCTTACTTAGTTTTGGATCCTGGATCCAGCACTGGTGCATCTCCTGTAAACAGTTGAATGAAAGCGTTTAAGTCATACAGGCGACTTTTAAGGAATATTTGTAGTTTGTGAAAATCGACACTTTGAAAGTTTTCTGCTGAAAACCAGACAATGGATTCCTATGTTAGAAAATATAAGTTACTGGTAAGTACGGTTAAAATTACTTTTCAGGGTCAGTGCTGGGCTAAAAGATGCAGCACTGGGTTCTCTCCTGATAACAGGTGAGTAAATTGGAATTCGTACTTTGGTTGATTTTAGAGGAATATTATAAAGTTCCAAAACTCCACACTTAGAAGAATTTCCAAGAGAAACCAGTCAATGTTAGCCTATGAAGGAAATTCAAGTTACCGGTAAGTACGGTTAAAATTAATTTTGAGGATCAGTACTTGGCTGAAAGATGCAGCACTGAGGTCTCTCCTGATAACAGGTGAGTAAATCAGAATTCGGATTTCGGCTGATTTTAGAGGAATATTTTAAAGTTCCAAAAATCAACACTTAGAAACTTTTTCAGCAAAAAGCAGGCAATGATATCCTATGCAAGGAAATTCAAGTTACTGGTAAGTACGGCTAAAATTACTTTTGAGGATTAGTACTGGGCTGAAAGATGCAGCACTGAGGTCTCTCCTGATAACAGGTGAGTAAATCGGAATTCGTATTTCGGCTGATTTTAGAGGAATATTTTAAAGTTCCAAAACTCCACACTTAGAAGAATTTCCAAGTGAAACCAGTCAATGTTAGCCTATGAAGGAAATTCAAGTTACCGGTAAGTACGGTTAAAATTACTTTTCAGGACCAGTACTGGGCTGAAAGATGCAGCACTGAGGTCTCTCCTGATAACAGGTGAGTAAATCGGAATTCGTATTTCGGCTGATTTTAGAGGAATATTTGCACAATGGTGAAGGGAGGGGCGGGGCCTCAGGTGAAATCTGTGCAAACGCGCCCCGTTGCGCGTTTTAAGTTGGGGGATTAAGTCCCCTTGAATCCTGAGGGTCCCTAGGGGCCAACTATCCCACCAGGAACCTCCAATATGCGCCAGAGGCTGCGTTGCAGAGACGTGTAGAGAGGCCACACCCCTTTACACCTCTCTGCAACGCAGCTCTGTGGCGCTTTCTGGATGTACCTGTTGGGCTAGTTGGCCCCCAGGGACCCTCAGGATTGAAGGGGATTTAATTCCCATCTTAAAACGCGCCACGGGGCCTGTTTGCACACATGTCACCTGAAGCCCCGCCCTCCCTTCACCACTGTGCAAACGCACCCCGTGGCGCGTTTTAAGTTGGGGGATTAAGTCCCTTGAATCCTGAGGGTCCCCGGAGTCCAACTAGCCCACCATATACCTCCAAAAGCGCCACAGAGCTGCGTTGCAGAGAGGTGTAAAGGGGCGTGGCCTCTGTACACCTCTCTGCAAGGCAGCTCCTGGCGCATACTGGAGGTACCTGGTGGGCTAGTTGGCCCCCAGGGACCCCCAGTATTCAAGGGGAATTGTTCCCCTCTGCAAACGCGCCAGGGGGCGCGTTTGCAGAGTGGTGAAGGAAGGGGGCGGGGCCTGCGGGCCTGATCGTTTTAAAAAAAAAAATAAAATCTCCCTGAAGGGGGCCGTGTGGCCCCCTTCCTTTTTCTTTTTTGGGCCCTGGGGACCCCATCCCCCAGGGCCTTACCCCTTTTTAAAATAACCTTTAAAAAAAAAACGGGAAGGGGGCCGCGTGGCCTCCCTTCCCTTGGCCTGTATTGGCCCCGGGACCCCATCCCCGGGGCATGGCCTCTATATTTTTTTTTTTTGAGGGGGCAGCGTGGCCCCCTCCTCTGGCCATTTTAAGGCCCCGGGGACCCCATCCCCGGGGCCGGCCTTTCCTTTTTAAAAAATTTTTTGCTCTTTTTTGGGAGGGGGCCGCGTGGCCTCCTCCCGGGCCACTACTTGCCCCGGGGACCCCATCCCCCGGGGCTGGCCGTCTCCGTTGGGGACTGTGGGGGTCCCCAATCCCCCACAGTCCCGCCGGCTCCCACGTCCCTTGGGAGCCGGCATTGCTGTTCCACATGGGGAGCAGCTGACATGCTGCTCCCCATGCGGAAAAGCATCGCTTTGGATATTGGAAGAGAGAGCAGGTTTCCTGCTCTCTCTTCCAATATCCAAAGCAGTTTGCTATGGCAGGACGGAGCCGCGGCTCCCGTCCTGCCATAGCAAACTACAGTGTCCCGGGGTAGGCACCCCGGGACACTGCAGGAGCCGGCCCTGGGGGTGGTGGTCCCCAGGGCCATCAAGGGCTCCAGGAGGGGCCGCGCGGCCCCCTCCCTTCATCAGCACAGCCCCGGGAGGTGGTGGTCCTCGGGCTTCGGGGTCCAAAACGGACCCCCATTTTAATTTGTTAGTGCCCCGGGAGGTGGCGGTCCCGGGCGTGTGGGGGCTGGAGCCCCCACACAGGTTGTTTAATTTTTTAAAAAGCCCCGGGAGGTGGTGGTCCCGGGGCTGCGGGAGGGCTCATAGCCCTCCCGCACCATTTTTAAAAGAAAGCCCCGGGGGTGGCGGTCCCCGGGCTTGGGGGCCCTTGAGGCCCCCCATACATAAAATAAACCCCCTCAGCATGCCCCCGGGACTTGGGCCACCCGGGGCAAAGTATAATCGAGCGCGGGAGACCGCGCTCGATTTTCTCGGCAGGATTCGCGCACCCTGAGCGCATCCTGCCGATTTTTTTTTTAAAATGCTTTTTTGCCCAGGGGGTCCTTGTGGGACCCCTGAGCAGGCCTAGGGGTTAGGGTGTTTCTACCCTGCCCCCTTTGTGCGTTTGCACACTTGTTTCTTTTTTCTCGGCGGGATACGCGCACCCTAAGCGCATCCCGCCGATTTTTAAAAAAAAATCTTTTCTGCCCAGGGGTCCTTGTGGGACCCCTGAGCAGACCTAGGGGTCAGGGTGTTTCTACCCTGCCCCCTTTTGCGCTTGCGCACTTGTTTCTGTCTCTCGGTTCTACCGAGGGACAAAATGGCTGCCAAAACTTCCTGAATCGGAATGTTGACAGCCAGCTGACAGCCAATTAGCATGCAGCTCGTGATCGGGACGGTGCGCGCAGGGTGCGCTGAGGGTACGCGTATCCGACGCGCCCATAGATATATATGTACTTTTACTTTTGATTTTCTCAGGAACTACTGAACGGATTTACACCATTTAAGCAAAAGGCACCAGTCTGAACCAAGGACTACCTCTTTGCCAAATTTGGTGTAATTCCGTTCAGCAGTTCGGGCTGTAGCTGCGACTAAAGGTTCCTAGGGAAAAATGAATGGGGAAAACGCGTTTTGGGACCCCCTTTTTCTCGGCCCCGCTTCACGTATCACCCCGAGACTTTCAGGGTAGGAGCGGAGCGGAGCGCCCCAACAAGTTGGAAACTTTCACGAAGATTCGTCAACCGGCGCCAACGTTATTTCAAATAGAATGTCGCGGATTTCCTATGGATAATAGGTTGTAACTATAACTATCTACTGGCGACCGCCAGTAGATATATATATATATATATATATATATATATATATATATATATATATATATATATATATATATATATATATATATATATATATGTGTGTATTATGTACATATATATGTATAGTTCAGCACAAGCAACAAAGTACAATGCTGCACTCCCAGGGGGCTTCAAAATCACAGATTTTATTTGGCAGCCTTAACCAGCATACCACCTACGCGTTTCAACCCTTGCAGTCTTCATCACGGTGGCTGGACCTGACGTACAAATAAAACCTGTGCTCACGTGCCTTATATGGTAGGTATATGGTTTATTATGGTACTTGATGTCCAGTAACTATTCACCTTTAGTGTGTTGCTGTATTCACACAGTTCTTAGTTTAGCTTAGGCTCTCAATTGGAAATTTATTGTCCAAATGTCTCTGTGGGGAGTTAGCCTGATGACTTATGGCACAGTGCAATTACCATCTGCTTCAAACGCCCCACTAAGTTTTCATTTTGCATAATGCTTACCTGTTGTTCCAATAAAGCCTCCAAATTGGATTCCCCGTGTGGCCTCTTCCTTTCTGCTCGAGGGAGGTTCTGCTGCATGTTTCACGTCTGCCAGAGGCGTGTTAAGAGGCCCCGTTCCGTCAAGCTGGCTGGTCGCCATTCTGGTTCCTGCTTCTGCAGTTCGTTTTTCCAAGGTATTGGACCGGCACCAGCCCACCTCGGAGTGTGAGTTCTGCAAGGGCTGCCGCCAGTGGCGGCTTGTGACTGCACAGGGAGTTTGACTAAACCATAGTCATCTCGCGGCCCGGCGTACTTGCGCTTTCGGGGTTGGAGCATATGCGGGGACCCAAGGAGGCTTAAGGACTGTAATTTGGCACACAGCGCCTCACCTTGCAAGACACCCGTCCACAGGGATTCATTTCAATTTCCCCACACAACACCGTCCCAACAGAGATGCATTTTGGGAGATGCAGTGCCTACAGTGCTGCTTATGGTGGGTGATCACATGATTGGGGGATGGTGCCTGTTCTCACCAATGAGAGGACTGCAAGAACATTTAAAGTGAGGGTGAGACTGTGTTCCTCATCAACAGCGGCATCTGAGGAAGGCCCTACCGGCCGAAATGCATAATGCTTACCTGTTGTTCCAATAAAGCCTCCAAACTGGATTCCCGTGTGGCCTCTTCCTTTCTGCTCGAGGGAGGTTCTGCTGCATGTTTCACGTCTGCCAGAGGCATGTTAAGAGGCCCCGTTCCGTCAAGCTGGCTGGTCACCATTCTGGTTCCTGCTTCTGCAGTTCGTTTTTCCAAGGTATTGGACCGGCACCAGCCCACCTCGGAGTGTGAGTTCTGCAAGGGCTGCCGCCAGTGGCGGCTTGTGACTGCACAGGAGTTTGACTAAACCATAGTCATCTCGCGGCCCGGCGTACTTGCGCTTTCGGGGTTGGAGCATATGCGGGGACCCAAGGAGGCTTAAGGACTGTAATTTGGCACACAGCGCCTCACCTTGCAAGACACCCGTCCACAGGGATTCATTTCAATTTCCCCACACAACACCGTCCCAACAGAGATGCATTTTGGGAGATGCAGTGCCTACAGTGCTGCTTATGGTGGGTGATCACATGATTGGGGGATGGTGCCTGTTCTCACCAATGAGAGGACTGCAAGAACATTTAAAGTGAGGGTGAGACTGTGTTCCTCATCAACAGCGGCATCTGAGGAAGGCCCTACCGGCCGAAATGCATAATGCTTACCTGTTGTTCCAATAAAGCCTCCAAATTGGATTCCCCGTGTGGCCTCTTCCTTTCTGCTCGAGGGAGGTTCTGCTGTATATATATATATCTATATATATATATATATATATATATGTGTGTATTATGTACATATATATGTATAGTTCAGCACAAGCAACAAAGTACAATGCTGCACTCCCAGGGGGCTTCAAAATCACGGATTTTATTTGGCAGCCTTAACCAGCATACCACCTACGCGTTTCAACCCTTGCAGTCTTCATCACGGTGGCTGGACCTGACGTACAAATAAAACCTGTGCTCACGTGCCTTATATGGTAGGTATATGGTGAATTATGGTACTTGATGTCCAGTAACTATTCACCTTTAGTGTGTTGCTGTATTCACACAGTTCTTAGTTTAGCTTAGGCCCTCAATTGGAAATTTATTGTCCAAATGTCTCTGTGGGGAGTTAGCCTGATGACTTATGGCACAGTGCAATTACCATCTGCTTCAAACGCCCCACTAAGTTTTCATTTTCTTAAGCTCCTTTGCGTGGAAGTTAAGTTGCTGCCAGCAATACAAATATAAAAAAAGGATTTCCTTTCAAGTCGCCAGTATTTCAATTAGGCACTGTAATTGATAGAGCTACCAACATGAATTCTGAAACACCCGGACCTAAACCACTAATGAGGATGCATCGACAAGAAAGCAGTTCAGATGCAGACACGCACTCACCATGTTCCACGAGGCTGTCTTGGCTGCACAGTTATGGAGACTTGCAAGGCAGTTTGGAAGTTCATGCCTATCTCGGCTATTAAAGTCTTCCCATGTTGAGTACATCTGCGCCAATTAGTTTTGCTTGTTTGTCCCCACATCTGTTGAAGCTTCAAAAGTGCTTTTCCTGTCAGTGGCTGCAGATTTTTAAATGAAAGTCCAAAGCAAAGCGGTAAGAGAAGCAGCGCTCTCTTGCTGCTGGTGCAAGCATTTGGATGTGACCACTATCCCCAACAAATGAAATCACTACAAGCAACAAAGTACAATGCTGCACTTCTACGGGGCTTCAAAATCACGGATTTTATTTGGAAGCCTTAACCAGCATGTCATCTATGCGTTTCAACCCTTGCGGTCTTGATAACGGTGGCTGGACCTGACGTACATTACATATATGTAATGTGTGTGTATATATATATATATTCACGGGAAAAACCACAGGTTACAGGAACGTTACAGTTAGGCTGACATTTCACGTTTACAAAACCTGTGAAATTCAGTCGTTATAGTTAGCTGAGATAACTATAACTTGCGCCCCCGCAATGTACTGCTGATGACATCACATATTGCATCACTCATGACATGGTCAGTGACATTGTAGTGTAGCTCCTATTTCCCTAATAGGCTCTGCGCATTGGAATAATATATCCTATAGGTTTGACATAGGACTAAGGTCAGTATGTCCCTATCGAGTATATTAAACTTAATTACTTGTGCCAGCTAGCTCAGAGGCCACTAGAAACTCCTTGACAACAAGAAGGAGTATTTTCTGGCAGCCACAAAACATGACCACTGTGTTTCCCTTTAGAATCAGAACGTGTCCCAGAGTCGTGGAAACAATAGATAACTATTTCACTCAGCTCAGTCGTGCATGCTTAGTTTTCTCCAAGTTACACAGAAAGAAATAGACGGGCGTTTCAATAAAGGATTTATTGAACAGTCTTGTTTCTGGTGTAAGTAAAATGTGTTGTTACGATCACAAGACAGTATGCGAGATAAATAATGTACAGGGTGAGCAGTAGAAATAAATAATACTGCAATAGCATTATCTTTTAGTACATATGCTGTTACATAAATTACACAGACTAAAAATGCGAGTACTCATACGATGCGTTGCTAAGCTAGTTCTACCCCAATGTACCTAACCTAACCTAGGTGTAGGAAGAGGGAAGAAGTAGGTGAAGTATTCCTTACTACGGTATACTAAGAGTATGTTCAGTCTAGTATGCCTAGTATGCCAAGATTCCCTCTAGGTTCTAGTCAGCTCCATACCTGAAGAATGAGAGAGGTAGGAATCTCTTTGCCAGACTCGAACTCCAACACCCCGCAAGGGTAGTCAGATCACTGGAAGCTGGAAGCTGGGCTCTCTGCGTGCAGGGAAGGCAGCGTCTTCTCAGTGCGTCAGGCCGGGAAACGGGCTCCTCTGAAGTCGAGGTCTCCTCTGGTTTACAGGGGCTAGGGAAGGTATATTTATACCTGAGAGCACCTAAGAATGTTAGCATTGACGTGAGTTGGACAGCGAAAGACGTCATGAATGAACCCCCTAAGGAATAATGGTTCATGCATAATATATGAGTCCTTGAAGAAATCAATAGTCCTGGACTAGGGAAACTCCCGCAGCCTAAGGGTCTGTTCTTCATGAACTCATTGTGATGTTAGGGTGGACGGATGTCAGAGACCATGCCTGTATTTGGAGTGCACGGTTTAATGCCTAAATAAGGGCTGGGATTTTATGCCTATATAAGGGCAGGGCGAATTGTGCCTATATAAGGACATGATACTGGAAAGCCCGTTTATGGATACCCCAAGAGGAATACAACACCCACTCCTCTTTTGTGTGTACGATAATACTAAAATGCTAAACATTTAAAATGCTAAACATTAAAATGGAGTACCGCATATTTCTAAAATTTTCATAAAACCATTTAAAAAGGCATTTAAAAAACTTATTAGAATGCAAAAGGTACTGTACATTTGAAGCATTGCTTTTCATTACAGGCATAAAGTTCGAAAATAAATGCAATTGGAATGAAATAAGCAGTAATATTTATATTTGACAAAAAATGATCGATAAGTTTCTCAAAAATCAAAGTCATTCCATGTCATAAAAATGAATGAACTGTTTTAGACACACAACATGACTAAGTGTCTGTGGAAGTACCTAGAAGTCTGTATTATAAGGCTAGTTCTACTTTAAGCAGATCGATGTGCCATTTTTGTTAAAAAAAAAAAAAATGGGAAAAATGTTCAATTTTGGTAGAGTTCCAAGTTGTTTAAAAAATGAAGGCCAAATTGTCACTGCATCTCTGGAACACTGTATGCCGAATCAGAGTTAGTTCACGGGTCTGGTGTAAACATGAGATCATCTATTTCAATAGACAAAACATCATCCACTGTTGTTGGTGTCAGTTGGAACACCTCGTGTAGTAGATTAATTGCACAGAGATGGGAAGCATTGCTTCCAGCATAGGTTGCCTCAGCAATGTTCGCGTCCGTTGTTACCTGTGTGCCTGGAGTTCTTTCTCATACCTCAGCAGCAGCCGGAAGCGTCTGTGAGATCTCAATGAATGCTGACATCAGGATAGGAATCCTCTGGGGACAACACAGAGCATGGGCCGTTATCGGGTCCAGCAGATTATCGACATCCGTTGGCATTGCTGATGGAAATGTTAGACAGGTGTCCAACACGCATTCTTCACCGCATAGCAGGCATCGTAGAACAGGTAAGATGCAATCTTGCCAGATTGGTCTGAATGACAGGAACCAGGTTGTATTAAGGTCCCGTAGACGAGTCATGCCCAAAAGCTTTACTATTTGCTCACGGCACTTTCGTTCAAGGAGAGCTTTCTCCAGTTCGCTCGGAGTGATGTCTGCGAATAGGCTGGCCATAGTGCAATAGCAGGAAGAGAAATAGAATTCCGGCAACAAGTGCTAGAATTAATGGTAAGCCACCAAACACCGAATGTGCAAAGTTCGGGATGATTCCGAGTATTGCCTGGAAAGGTGCTAACAGACCTGAGCAGATGCTCTTAAATACATGTACAATTCCGGTTGTATCAGACATGTTAAAGATACGTGATATCATTTCCACGAAATGTATAGGGCAGTTTGTACGTATTAAAGTCTGTATAACAGCCGAAGTCCTTGCAACTTGTAGATCATAGGTTTCTTTGGCCGAGGTCAAAGGCACTGTTTGCTGTAAAAGCATGGCTTTCATTCTGCTTAGAGTATCAAATCTTATAAAAGATACGTTCAGCGAAGGCCATAGAGGCGACTCCCTGACTGTGTCTATTGGGGAAACAATACTTGCATACAGCAAGTGACCCTGGAGTTGACCGTTACTAGATATGGGATGCCTGGCAGCATTCCGCAGCAGCTCTGATCATTCAACATGAGGTAACTCCCATTAGAAAGTTGTCCAAACGTTGGATTAATCACAGCAGCTGGAGTACCCTGCTGATGGCAAGACAAATTTTCCACTGAACCATTACAAGCCCCGTGCAAGGAAATGTCTTGATATATAAGTGAACCACTCAGTGCAAGTTTACAGTTTGAACCGCTCAAAAACACTTCACAATCCCCACTCCAACATCTATATGTGTACGGTAAATCCCAAGATGTCTTAATGTATTCCTTACCCAACCTTTCATATTTGCCTGCTTGCATTTGTCTAAGGCAATACTGAAACTGAAAAGTACTCACAGGTAATGTTATTTTGCCATGAATAAGCTATTCTGTAGCTGGTTTTTCTGCCACAGTGAATGGTAACCTCTCCAGTTTTTCAATGCTCAGCACTGTATACTTTGCTCCTCTTTGTGCCAGTTCGATCTGTTTATCAGTGAGATTGTATTCTGCAAACAGAGCCGTTGTGTTGATGAAACGCCAAGGCACATAGCCCGCTCGCAAAGATTGCAGCGTCCAGCTTAATAACATAATAGAACGTAGTTGAGATTGGCCTTGTTGTAACATCGCCAAATCTTGTTCTAGAATGTCGATAGCAGAGGATACAATGCCATCCAATGAATATATTCTGGAGGACAAAGTTGTTAACCCATTGTCGACCACAGAGAGTGTTTTCTCTAAATTAATACGATCAAGTTCACGTATTCGTTCTGCGGCCTCTATCTGTGATACCTTCCAAGCTTCATTATAAGCAGCATAAATGCCGGCATATATGAAACGTTTTTGATGCGGTTTTCTTGGTCCAAGCAAGAATTCCCTAAGGTCTGCGTCCTTTTTAAGTAAGGTTAAGTGTTGTTTCACATCCTGTAGTGTAGACTCATGCAGCCAATCGTGGCATAATTTCCCTACACTGTATGTTGTTACTACCCCTGGATGTTGTCTTTGGACGTATCTTGGGTCTGGCCTATGAATAGTAAAGCCCTGAGTTTTATTCAGGAATCTTTCCTGACAGTTATTCGTGTCTGTGGGCCAGATCAACCATTTTTTCCAAGTAGGATTAGATCTGTTGAGTTGTAGTATATTGTCAACTGTCACCACTGCCTTTGTATTATTTTCACTGGCAGGTGTTGGTACAGAAGGTGTGTTCATCTCTTTTATCTTGGCTAATCCAAGACAAGATGTTTGTTGGATAGTTTCATTCAAAAACATTATTTGTTCTGGGATGATGCAGGCTCTAAATAAAGCTTCTATCCCCTGCACTTGCCAATCTTTAGTACCCCACACAGTTTTTGTGTCAATTGTGTCTTTCCAAAAGTCGAAACCCTGTCTAGACAGTTGGGCATTAAAAAATGCAGAATAAATCTGTTTTGTATTTGTTAACATAATTTTCAGTCCTGTCTTGTTTACATTTTTATAGTAAAACATTTCTGAATCAGATGTATTGTATCCTGAAAAATATGGAAACTTACTAGCAAATGTTTTTGAACTACCTTTAGGTGGTGTAGGACAATGTTCCCATTGGTTAAACATAAACACATTTCTTGGATATGCAGATTTATGCAAATAATGATGACCATAGTGATTAAAACAATACATTTGTTCATAGTCTGATGAACCCTCTAAATATTCATGTTTAGAAAATGCAGCAGATTTTTCTAGGTCAAACGTTATATCGTTTACAGTCTCAAAGTCCCAATCATCTGAATAGGTACTGGACGTAATTAGATCACTTAGTGAAATTTTAAACAAATGTGGAATGTTCAATTGTTCATTCGGGCCGAAGATATCATAATCTGTTTTGTCCCACACTATACCATCCTGTATAGGAACAGCTGTGATGTTCACTGATGATAAGTCTCTTGCTTCACGATGGGAAGATTTATGAGGTTTCAAAAGTACGTTTACGTCCTTTCCTTCAGTGTTCACATGGATGTATCTACCACTTATAAGCACGCTTACAGTTGTAACCAAAGCTAGCCAGAGCAGGAAAACAAAAAGTCCAGATATAATCCAGAGTTCAATCCATGGAGAAACCAAATAAGTCTTTTTCAGAAAGTGAAGAAAGTCTTGTACTTGCTGCTTGAATTTCAATGACACTGGCGTCGTTTCAGGTTCACTTGGATCTTCTGAGAACGTATCAAAGTTAATGAAGTAGCCAGAAGCAGTTCTGTCAATTGTTGGAATTGCTTCAGGATTTGTAGAAATCACTGGAACCAGTTCATCACTTGTTACGTTGGTGTAGACAGGTGTATTTGGACGAACTGTTACTTGATGTTCAAGAGGGATGAGTTCCATAGCGTTGTTGCATAGTCCTCCATCAGTTACAGCTGAATTCTCGATGGTTATCAGTCGTTCAGTCTGAACCTCTTGGATAGTAGCGAGAGGAGTGCGTCTACTACTAGGTCAGAGTCCACGAGGCCTACTATTTAGTATTGGCCACATACTGTGGTTTGATCAGGTCGATGGACACAAATCTTTTCTCCTTTCTTCCAGCAAGGGGCGGCAGAAGTACTGTTCTTGTTCCTTGAACTGCTAGGACAGGTACTGGTTGTCTGTAAGAAGGTCCAAATTCCTTCTTGACCGCAATTTTTCTCTGACTAGATCCCCAACTTTTGGAATCCAGACAGGCCTTGCTGGGACAGCCGGTTGATCCCCAGTGGTGGTTGACTGTAGGAATACGTTGCTTTGTTTCGTTCTTAATTTGTTTAAGTCCTGTAAAACAGCCAAACGATCTTTGATATCAAATGGTTTATTTTCCACCACTGTGCCTACGTGTTCAAGGTCTGGTACCCACATTCTTGTCCCAAATAGGATCTCATATGGAGTGACCCCCCCTATAGAACTTCTTTTCAGATTGTTCATTGCGCGCTGTACGCCATTAAGGTGTTTGACCCACCCATCACCCGAACCTAATACCCTAGCTGTTATAGACTGCTTTATGTCCCGGTTTTCCTTTCCACAACCGAATTTCCCTCAGGATGGAATGGAGAGGAGTACCGCAATGCAACGCCCAGACTGGCCATGGCTTCTTTGTAAGCCCTAGAGCTAAACGCAGGACCCTGGTCAGAATGTAGCGTGCCTATTGCGTATGTGCCGATAAAGACTCGCAAATCTTTTATAACAGTTCGAGCGTCAGCCGAGCGCTGAGGCCATAACCATAGGAACCTAGATTCAGTATTTGCGGGAATGCCTTTGTCCAGTAGGACGCAGGCGCGTAGATAGTCGAATACTGTCTAACAGTGGTGTCTGTAATGGGCTGCCGCATTCACAGCATGGTGTCTGGTGGCTCTCTCGCTGTAATTTACAGTCTAAGCAGTTGTTGATGAATATGTGAATTTCTGTATTCATTCCTGGCCACCAGTACATCTCTTTTAACGTCAAAATTGTTTTAGAGATCCCTTGATGTGACAGACCCTCCCCCAAATGTGTTTCATAAATCAAGGCTGCTCTACGTTCCATGTTTGGAATTACCCTATCCCCCACTCCAGGGATTCGAGCAAAAGGAACGTTGTTCGCATCAATTACATAAGAGTACTTGAGTGGAAACTTTTTTGGTAACGCTGCACTGCTGCCTTTGCTTGATGCATTGACAGCCAACATTATCTCACCGTCTATTTTTGTTTTTGAACGAGTGATCACAGCTACGGAAGCCGTTTGCACAGCCCCCTTTGCGGCTTCGTCAGCCAATGAATTCCCTGCACGTGAACGCCATCACGTTGATGACTCAGTGTGTGGATCACGTGAGCCTTTGGTAGTTCGTTTTTCAACTGAACTACTTGTTCCCAAAGCAATTTATGCTTTATTGTGCCACCTTTCGCATCTTTGAAACCATTTTCAAGCCAATTTTGTATATATTCATTATACGACTGAACACAGTAAAAGGAGTCGCACACTATTAGTGTGGGGAATTCTCGATCTGTACTTTCAAGTGCCAGTTTGAATGCTTGTAGTTCAGCTCGCTGAGCTGTACAATCCCCTAGAGATTGTGTTTTTGTGACCATAGGTCTGAAGATGCCATCTCGCATGCGACCTTCAACGATTGCACACGCTGCACTGTAAGCTTGCTTACCCCCTATTGCGGGTTGTGCGGATCCGTCAGTGTAAATTATAAATTCGTACTGATCAAGAGGCAGAATTTCAGTAGGCAGAGGACATTCTTGTTCATATTGGAGGAATGCTTGTGTTTTCAAATCTGAATCAAAAACATATTCAACATCTGTTGCAGCAAGAGAATTAACCCATTGTATCCATCTTGGATGTAATGCTTTAGCATTTGGAATGCTTGCTTTTGTGACCGCTTCTAAAGCCGGTACTGGGGTTACGACAATAATGCGTTTCCCTTGGGCTAAGGCTCTTTCTTTTGCTACAGCGGTTTGAACTGCTGTCAGAATTTTTCAGTTGAACTGAAGCGCATTTCCGCTTGTGTGTACAAATGGGATTTGTATGCAATTGGGATTTTCTCACCCTCATTGAAGGTTAAGTAGGTGAATCCACATTGACCCGAAATTATTCGGATCACCAAATTACGTTGACTTACACGTGTTTGTAAGTGATTTGTTGCTAACATGTTAGCCTGGAGTGAACGCAAAATTTCTGTGTGTTCTTGTGTCCAGTTTTTGATTGAAAAATCAGGTTTGATTAATGCGTAGAGAGGTTTAACCCTTTCTGCATAATTTAGAATGTATGTTCTTCCAAAATTTAGGAAACCCAGGATGGATTGTAAGTTTTTAGCGTTTTTGGAGGTTGGAGCAGCGCACACTTTTCTAAAAAGTTAGCTGCCAAGCTCTTGCCTTCACTTGAAAGCTCATATCCTAAAAATAGGACATTGAGATGGGCAATTCTGGACTTTTTAAAGTTGAACTTATAGCCCTCAGAGGCGAAACCCAGTATAATGGTGCTCACCCTGTTCAAGTGTTTTTCCAGGTCATCGTCTGTCAGATATATGTCATCGACATAGGACAATGCCTCATTGTCATAAATTTGTAGTAACTCCGTTACCCTCGCTGAGAATAAACCTGGGCTGTTTTTGAACCCTTGTGGGAGTCGACAAAAGTGACGCTGGGTCCCCATTATGGAGAATGCAGTTAACCACTTAACCGCGGCGGCAATTCCGCCGCGGTGCGGCGGTTTAGCGGAGTGGGCGGGGCCGCGTCGGCCAACGGACGTGCGCAGCACTACGGAGGTAGTGCTCGCGACGGCCGTTGGCCGACAGAAGCAGCGAAGGGGTTAAGTACCTGCTTTCAGGTGCTATGTTTTGACAAAAGAATCCATTTGAGATGTCTAATGTGGTTTTATATTTTTTACGCACAATGTTATTCATTAATGCTGTGCTATGTGCATTTTGCACTGCAAAGGTTTTAGAACAAGTGTTTAGGTGTCTGTAATCCAAAACTAGACGATATGTATTGTCTGGAGACAGGAAACAAAGGATTGTTCATTGAGGAGGTGCATGTTTCAATCACCCTTTGGTATTCAAGTTGATCTAAGATCTCCCTGACCTGTTTTTAGCTTCTTGCTTTATTGGGTACTACCGTTGTGCAGTTGGTTCATGTTTCAGATGTATTTTGTGGTGAGGTGAGTCCTCATCCCATCCTACATGATTTTTATATAATGCTGGGGCCTGGGCCACTGCCCATTTCCTGGCATATGTATATTTTAGATGTATAGGAATATGGTTGGAGAAGGCAGGCATAATAATGTCCTCGCCGTGTGGGCACTCCCTGACAAATTGTGGTGGCCAGTCCTTTTCTGCTAGAAGTATGTCATAGCCTCTTGATAGTCTTTCCCAAAAAGTGCTTTCACCTGTCTAGGTTTGTCTCCCTCCATCCGGAGTGTTATTTCATATAACTTTTGTGGAGTACTAACCCTGGTGTCTACAGTCTCGACTGTGATGTACTCATTCAAGTCCACTATCTCCAGAAGTTCCTTCACGGTCTGGCGAACTATTGTGACTTCTGCTGCACTGTCCAGCATTGTCTGAGCCCATTCTCCGTTCTTGAGTTGTGTTCTCAGTATTCTCGGCATGTCTGATCTTCAGACCTGCTACCTTCTTTTTGGAGAATTGAGGTTTTACTTTGGTTTTTGAAGCATGTTTGTCGTCTTTCGATTTCACGCGTTCTTCTTTATGTTCTGTTCGTTCTCTTCTTTCCGAAGTCTGTGATGAGATCTGAAAGGGACGAGAGGAACGTGTATCAGTATCTTGATACCTATCAGGTTTTCTCAAATTATCCCTATTCCTGAGGTTATACCTCCTTTCAGAGGGCTCCTTTTGAGGAGACCTACCTCGAGATTGAGAACGTTTCTCGTTTGATTTTTGTTTAGTAGACTCCCACTTCTTTTTAGAAGATGTAGGAGTTTGTTTTATTGAGTCCTTCTCAGGACTTTCAGATAGTTTTGGTTTCAGTGGTCTTCCACCCAAACTATCTCTGCCTAATTCTGCATAAGATTGTTCTATAATTCTGGGTAGCTCTGTTTGATGTTCTGTAACATCGAATTCCCTCAATTTTTGGCGGATTGCCACTGCTGCTGCCTCCCCTTTAATATTAGATAATATTATTGTTGAGACCTGGTCGAAATTTTTCAGTAATTTCATACCTAAATTTAGAGCAGGCTCTGCCCCGTATTCGTTTTGAATTTGTTTTAGGACATCAGGTATTACCGCAATTGACGGAATGCCATGTGTTTTGGTATAGATGGCAGCAAAGACTGAGCCCCAAGTGGTGCAGTCTTCCAGTTGTGGTGTGATCCCCATTGGTAAACCGATTGTTAGGATTCTGTGTTTCTCATGCGGGCTAGTATTTGGAAATACTGCTTCGATTTGAGTAATTTTTTGACCTATCCAAAATGGAATTTGCTCACGTTTTGTGGGCATTTTACCCATGACTGCATATAGAGTCTGTGGTGTAATTTTTAGTGTATTCCCCTGTTGGGGAGTTGGATTTGGATATGTCAATGGTGGTCGGACTGTAAAAGTCTGCATGACATATTGGACCAATTGTCTGTAGATTTTTATTAACTCTGTGAGTTGAGTACGTAACTCCTCATCTGACATTTCTTCAATGTCAGGATGAGGTGTGTAGCCGGCTAAAATCGGCCATGTTGCTCCTGGTCTACCTAGTGGACCGAGCCTGGTAATGTTTTTGTGATGTTTTAGGGCGCCTTTAAACCAGAGCTGATGCTCTTGGTATGTTAATGGAATTTCTATATCCTCGAAAGGACTGTATTCCTCTGGTGGTTCATCTTCTTTGTAGAAGTGAAAGATCTGTGTTATTGGATTGGATTCAGGAAATATTACCCATGAATAGAATACCTCTGTCTGAAAGGATTCATGTGCCTCTATCACGAAAACTGCTCTACCGCCTCTTGGTGGTAGGCCATGTTTCATAAGTTTTAGAGTGATGGCTCTTCTTATATTTGGATGGATGTTTATAACACCCTCCTCGGTTTCATTTAAACCTGTAATGTTAAAAACTGCTGCTAGGGCTGGATCAGCCACAGCTACACCGTCTCCGGTTTCATTGTCGGAGCCAGGCATTTTGTTGTTTGAAAAATGTAGAAACAAGTTTCAAGGAAACAAAGATAAGGTGCACAATATTGTGGAACACTGTATCCTTCAACGTTGAGCAAACCAAACAGCTAATATATAGGGTACTGCCCTATGTAGCCGTGGTGGATACCTAACCCTGCCCACTCCAGACGTCTTTTGGAGTATATGGGTAGGGGTCTTGAGAGAAAAAGCACGGCTGAGTTACTCAGTATCTAACGTTGAATTACCGCCTTACCAAACCGTTGGGCGCCATGTAGTGTAGCTCCTATTTCCCTAATAGGCTCTGCACATTGGAATAATATATCCTATAGGTTTGACATAGGACTAAGGTCAGTATGTCCCTATCGAGTATATTAAACTTAATTACTTGTGCCAGCTAGCTCAGAGGCCACTAGAAACTCCTTGACAACAAGAAGGGAGTAGTTTCTGGCAGCCGCAAAACATGACCACTGTGTTTCCCTTTAGAATCAGAATGTGTCCCAGAGTCGTGGAAACAATAGATAACTATTTCACTCAGCTCAGTCGTGCATGCTTAGTTTTCTCCAAGTTACACAGAAAGAAATAGACGGGCGTTTCAATAAAGGATTTATTGAACAGTCTTGTTTCTGGTGTAAGTAAAATGTGTTGTTACGATCACAAGACAGTATGCGAGATAAATAATGTACAGGGTGAGCAGTAGAAATAAATAATACTGCGATAGCATTATCTTTTAGTACATATGCTGTTACATAAATTACACAGACTAAAAATGCGAGTACTCATACGATGCGTTGCTAAGCTAGTTCTACCCCAATGTACCTAACCTAACCTAGGTGTAGGAAGAGGGAAGAAGTAGGTGAAGTATTCCTTACTACGGTATACTAAGAGTATGTTCAGTCTAGTATGCCTAGTATGCCAAGAGTCCCTCTAGGTTCTAGTCAGCTCCATACCTGAAGAATGAGAGAGGTAGGAATCTCTTTGCCAGACTCGAACTCCAACACCCCGCAAGGGAAGTCAGATCACTGGAAGCTGGAAGCTGGGCTCTCTGCGTGCAGGGAAGGCAGCGTCTTCTCAGTGCGTCAGGCCGGGAAACGGGCTCCTCTGAAGTCGAGGTCTCCTCTGGTTTACAGGGGCTAGGGAAGGTATATTTATACCTGAGAGCACCTAAGAATGTTAGCATTGACGTGAGTTGGACAGCGAAAGACGTCATGAATGAACCCCCTAAGGAATAATGGTTCATGCATAATATATGAGTCCTTGAAGAAATCAATAGTCCTGGACTAGGGAAACTCCCGCAGCCTAAGGGTCTGTTCTTCATGAACTCGTTGTGACGTTAGGGTGGACCGATGTCAGAGACCATGCCTGTATTTGGAGTGCACGGTTTAATGCCTAAATAAGGGCTGGGATTTTATGCCTATATAAGGGCAGGGCGAATTGTGCCTATATAAGGACATGATACTGGAAAGCCCGTTTATGGATACCCTAAGAGGAATACAACAACATCACTGATGACATCTCAAATTACATCACTGATGACATCATCCACATAATCTCTGATGCACCTACTCACACCCCAATATAACCTTTCATACACCCACTCCAAATATCAGACTACCATTCTCAAAACCATTGACACACCAATACCAGTATGTACATATCCACTCACTGATTCATAGGTCTACACACACATCCACTCACTCACCTATACAACCACTCATACACCCAGTCACTCACCAATACAGCTACTAATATATCCACTCATACACCCATACAGTCACTCACATACCGTCAGTCATCCATAGAGCTACTCACACACCTAGTCACTCACCCAAAGAGTCAATCACACTATCACTTCCTCACCTATACAGTTATAGGCACACCACATCACTTATTCATACAGATAGCAACACATACTTACTCTCCTATACAGTCACTAACACAAGCACACACTCACCCATACAGCCACTCTCACAATCACTTACACATACAGTCACTTATATACTCCAACACTCACCTATACTGCCTTTCACATATGCTGTTACCCATATACCACTGACACATCCATTCACTCACAGACACAGCCATATGCACACTCTCTCACTGATTTGCCCACTCACTCATCCATGCAGGGAGTCACACAACCCTCGCCCACCCACACAGACACTCATACATCCATACAGGTACTCTGAAAAACAATCCATACCCATACAGCCACTCATGTACCTACTCACCAACCCATGCAGCCACTTACACATCAACTGACAGACTGATACAGACATTCACACAAATTAGTCACTCACCCATACATTCACTGAGACATGTATAATCACTCACTTACACAGTCAGTCACACACCCACAGAATTATCCATACAGACACTCATACACCCATTCATTCTTCAATACACCTTGGTGTGTATATATATATATATATAACATTCTTAAACTTTTTAGAAACACTCACACTCAATGGATGATGTCATCAGTGTTGTCATCAGTGATGTTATTTGAGATGCCATCAGTGATGTCACTGACCATGTCATGAGTGATGTAATATATAACCTCATCAGCAGTGCATTGCGGGGGCACGAGTTATAGTTAGCTCAGCTGAATTTCACAGGTTTTATACAAGTTAAATGTCAGCCTATGATGTTTATGTAACCTGTGGTTTGTTACGTGAATTTCTAAAGTTTTTTAAATGCTAATTCCTAACTATAATATATATAGGGGAAGTCGCCAGTAGGCAGTTAGTTAGGACCTAATTTCCATAGGAAAAGCATTATTTGCCTTGCCTATAACTTTGGCGTCATTTGACCAATTAGCATGAAATTTTCCAAAACAAGTGTCAACATAGGTTCTGTGTGTCATGGAAAGTTTGTGAGTGATTCATGCAGTGGGCACCGGGAAATAGGGGCACAAAATAAGGGTGCGTTTGTAATGTTAATTCCCATAGGAACGCATTATTGAACCTACAGCCCGAACCGCTGAACGGAATTTACACCAAATTTGGCAGAAAGGTAGATGTTTTTGTTATTTGGTGCAAATCCATTCAGTAGTTTTTGTGAAATTAAATCCGAACAATATAGGTGTATCTCTGATCATGGATATTTTGCAGCAGTTTCGCGATGGTCGTGGTTAAATCACGATGATTTCACAGTAAATTGCGAATGTGTGTGCCAACTGAAATGCTCTGATTGGCTGGACACAACATGAACAGAAAGTTGCGGCTGCCATTTTATCATCTGGGAACGATTCCAGTCACATACTCACTCAGATACTCCCGCACCCGCTCACATACCCATTCAGGTACTCATGCACCCACTTACAGATTCACTCTGAGAGTGACACACCCATGTACAGATTCACTCAGTGACTCACACACCTTGTTAGAGACCAACTCCTAGACTCATATGCACAGTCTCATACCTACTTAGAGACTCTCGTACCCAATCACAGACCCACCTGGGCACTCATGCACCCACTCACAGACCCACTGAGATACTCATGCACCCAAGTACAGACCCACTCAGAGATTTAGGCACCCATTTATAGACCCACTAACACACTCGCGTATGTACTCACAGTCCCATTGAGACACTCACACACCTACTGAAAGACCCAGTGAGACAGTCATACAGCCACTGCAGATACACTCAGACACTCAGACACTCATACACCCACTCACACACCCATACAGTCTCTCACACACTCAGTCACTGATCCTCTCAGAGAGTTATGCAATCAGTCACTCACTCATATACTCAGGGACTCACATACCCACTCACAGACTCACTAAGATATATACACACCCACTCACTCACCCACTCAAAATATCCACTCACAGACCCACCCAGACACTTGACAGCCCAGTCACAGACCCACTCAGACACTCATGCATGTACCCATTGACTCACCCACTGAGAGACTTATGCTCTTACTCACATACCCATTGAGACACTCATACACCCACTCACAGATCCACTCAGACACTCATACACCCACTCAGAGACCCACTCAGACACTCACTCACAGACACACTCAGAGACTTATGTACCCAGTCACTCATACACTCTGAGACTCGCACACCTACTCACAGAGCTATGCACCCACTCACAGAACCATTCAGACACTCACGCTCCCATTCATAGACCCACTGAGAGACTCATGCACTCAGTCACAGACCCACTCAGACACTCATGCACCCACTCACTCACACACTGAGACTTGCACTTAGGCATTCATGCACGCACTCACAGATCCAGTCAGACAGTTATATACTTACTTACAAATGCACAAAGGCACTCATGCACCTACTCACAGATCAACTGAGAGACTCATGCAATGAATCAAAGACCCATTGAGACACTGATGCACCCACTCATAGATGCATAAGAGTCACATAGTTTGTTACAAAACCATTGATAGACTGATGCACCATCTCACAAGTCCAGTGAAATATTTATACAGTGAATAAGAGACTTACTGCTACATTGGTGCATGCAGTCACAGATTCCAATGAAAGAGATATACACTGTGTTTTAGAGATTTTTAAGGGAGTTATACATGCTATTATAGATTATTTTAGATAGTAATATGTTTAATGTGTTGGTTATAATCTATTTTGCAGTTATAAGTTTTGCATGTAGTGGTGGCTATTGAATGTCTGATTTTGTTTTGTCATTTCGCGATGTATTCAGGGTGACCAAAGCTACCGATGTCTTTGCGGTGCCTGGCATCGCGAAAAAGGAAAATCAGTTTTAAAGATGGTTTCTTTACAAACTCCCTAGAAAAATAAGATTTTAAACAGTGCAATAATAATCCCAAAGTGTCTAAAATACTGTAAAATGTGTGCATATATCACTGCGTTTATCAAAGTCATTGCGGCTCTCATAGTAGACGAGAAGATAGAAAGTAGGGTTCAAACACACATTTTAAAAATACTAGAAAAATATTTGTACAAATATGTTTTTAAGCAGTGATGTTGTTAGTAATGTGTGTATTATAATACTTAGAATTAATTTTTTAAGTTAATTTTTTATTGTGGTGTTGGTTGTTGAATGTCTGCTTTTGTTTTGTGATTTCAGGACATGATCGTGATCATCATGACTTTGTAGCGAATTTTAAAAATTAAAAAAATTATTTAACAAGAAAATGAACACAATTTTGTGCTTTTGGGTGCCTCTGACAAGAGCCTTTGTGTTGAGAGTGTGTATAAGACAGCTACAGATCAGACTGTGTGCAGAGTTTCAGGTTCCTTAGAAACACCCTGCTCCCTTTGTTTGTAAAGTGAGCTCCATCACTTCTATAGAGTCCGTGTATGTTAAAATGTAGGTTGTTGTTGTAGATAGAGGTCATGCTATGGTCTCTGAGGAAAGCAGAAACAGTTTTATTAACATGTTTCCTGGCTATCTCAATCTGTGAACAGAATTGATTTGGCTACTTCCATTTCTGTCTTTGGCATATATTAGAGTGCACCAAGACAGTGATATGAAAATAAATATATCAGATCCACTGTATCTGGAATAGGGTATGTGTTTAAGATGTTAGTACTGTTTAAAGTTACAATGAGCAATGCCTTTAAAAATGACAATATTTTAAATGTCTAAGCATCATGTGCAGAACAGACAGATCTATGCTATTTGCATTCTGGGAATTGCAGTACCTTTAGTCACATTATTAAACAGGAGTAGTGTAGTCATGAATAAAAGATAAAAGGATGTGCTGCATCTGTATATGAATGATAATACTTGTTAGGTATGTATTAGGAAGTGTTTGTCAATGTGGGTTTTAACTTATATGACTGGTTTGTATATATTTAGACAGTGAGATATGGTTTTTCTGGTTGCATATAGTTATATGTACGATAAGACTCTTGAGTTTAATTAAAGACGTAGAGAACTTTATATTTTTGGAAAAATGGCCTGAAGGTGTTTATCTATTATGAAATCACATATATGTTTACATGGTGATCTATGTTCTTTGAGGCTGTTGAAAATTTCATGTATATGGTGAGGGTGGTGCATTTCTTTAAACATGCTCTGTTTAAAATTGAGATGGGTTCGAAGTGCAGAATGTCTCTTGAGAGTTCTTGTGCTAGCTTCACTTGGTGTGTAACTTTTCTTTGAGAAATGCTGAATATATGTTTTAAAGACACAAGAAATATTTGAGAAATGATATAGGTATGCCATTAGAGAAAGGGTTTTGTGCTGTGAAAAAGTGAGAATTGTTGTTTTCAGTTTTAGAAAGTTACTGATGCATGTGCACGCTGAGCAAAATAGAGCAATGTATACTCCTAGACAGCCATGTATGCAATTACATATCAAGTGTGATATGTAGACTTCACTCATACATAGCTCACTAAAAAAGGATAGATACACTAAAATAATTTGTTTGATACTGACAGAATGACTTAAACAATGAGTCACAGATATAGTCACAACTGTTATGTATCTAACTTCAATGGAGGTACTATCACAGTTAGCCAGGCACTCATCCAATCACCCAGTCACTACTCAGGCAGTCATCGAATCACTCACGCACTATCCACATACTTATACTTATTCAATCACCCAGGCACTACACATGCACTCTTGCAAACACACAGGCAGTAATTATGTAGTTATTGAAATATGCAGGGACTCCCCATTCATTCATCCAGTTACCAAGGCACTAACCATTCACTTATACAATCACCAAGGCTGAACCTATACAGTCTTTCAAACACCCAGGCACAACCCATGCACTCATCCTTACACCCACATACAACCCATGCACTCATCGAAATACTGAGGCACAACCCATGCACTCATCGAAATACTGAGGCACAACCCATGCACTCATTCAAACACTCAGGCTCTACTCATGCACTCATCTAATTATGCAGGGAGTACCATTACAGTGAACTTATCATCACCCATCCAGTACCTATGCACTCATTCAATTTCTGAGGCAATACTCTTGCACTAATACAATCACCCCAGCAGTACACTTGCTTTCATCCAATCACTGAAGCTTTTACAATGGACTCATGCAATCACTCAGACACTAGTCATACACTAATCAAATCAGCCAAGCACTACTGATGCACCCATTCAATTATCCAGGCAATACTTATGTACTTATCTAAACACCCAGGCACTAACTGTTCTCTGCACTAAAAACACATGGGCAGCAGCCATGTAGTCATCCAATCACTGAAACACTACTCATGGACTCAACCAATCTGCTAGGTGCTATGCATGTACGTAGGCAATCATGTGTGCCCTATCCATGCACTCTATAAATTCCCTATATACTATCTATGCACTACTGCAATCATCCAGGCACTAGAGTTGCACTCATTTAATCATCCAAACACTATCTATGCATGTATTGAAGTACTGAACCATTAGTCATGCACTTATCTAATCATTCAGGCACTACTCGTGCACTCATCCAAACACCCAGATAGTTGTGATATACTCATGCAAACATGCAGGCAGTAACTATGCAGATATGAAATGACCACTACAGTTCTTTTATACTTAAGGAATCATCCAGACACTACCTTTATCCTCAGGGAATCACATAGGTACTACCTATGCACTCTTTCAATCATCCAGGGAGTATTCATGTATTCAACAACTAACACATGTATTTACAAGTTTTAGTGAGGAATATGTAGTCTTTTAGAACCATCTGGGGAATTATGTATGCAAGCTGTGACACACTCTTTGCATGTACTCAGAAGAATTAGTGAGCTACATGCTCTGATGGAGATTAATGTGTAGATGTTTATATGCACTGTTTCCCAAAATTTAAATGTGATATATTTATGTAGAAAAGTACTGAGATACTAAATACACCACTGACAGTGGTAGAGAGGTACACAAATAGCTCTTATGTTGTCTTTTTGGATTTACAGGGGCCGATTCCGATCTCGGCCGGAAGCTCACCGAACGGGATTCGCCCGGACAAAATACGAACCGTGCGCGTTTTCACCGACCGACTCGTACAGCTGTCCGAACGAGCTAGTACGATGCGAATGTACGCGTTGTTTCCGACCGACTCGTTTCCGGGTCTGAACCGCTCCGACCGACTCGTACGGACACGACTCGCACCACGCAATGGAGACGTTCCCCGACCGAGCCAGTACGATGCGCGCTTCGAACAGCCCAACCGACTCGTACCGTCCGGCTCCAAAGAGCTGTCGGAGCCGGACTTCGGGGTCCGTGTCGGACCCCCTTCACCCGTAGCCTTGCGAGTCGCACACAGGGGGAACCAAGGGTCCCCCTACACATGCATGTATGGTGCGTGTTGCACCGACGCGTACTCACTGTAGGGGGCGCCCTTGACCAAGACGTACCCATTCAGTCAATGGGAGCCCATGTACGCGTCGTACGACCGGCTCCCATTGACTTCTATGGGAATCCGACCGACTCGAGTCCGGCAGCACACGAACGCATCGTACTGCCCCGGTCGGACTGCAGGAGTCCGACTCAGTCGGAAATCTCTCCGGGTCCGGCTCGGTCGGAGAGATTTCCGTCCCAGATCGGAATCGGCCCCACAGTGTTGAGACACTGTGGGGTCGATTCCGATTCGGGCCGGAAAACATACCGACCGACTCGGTACTGGAATTTAGTCCGACTGACACGTACCGGCGCCGTCCGACCCGGGTAGTACGATGAAATGCATGGGAATCACGACCGACTCGTACGGAACACAAGGCGAATGACCGACCCGGACGGAAACAAGCTATCCGGCCGGGAAACCACACGAATCGAACCGACCGACACGCATCAGGAAATAACCCGAACGAAACGTACCCGCGAACTCCGACCCGAGCAGTACGATGCAATGGGTGCAAATTCTGACCGATTCGTACGGAGCCCAAGCCGTACGACCGACACGCATACAAAACCCAGCCGAACAAACACAATAATCCGCGACCGACGCGTACGCCGCATATGAAACTGAGCTGAAACACAGCGGGAACGACTCAGAGAGGCGCGTACGAGACAACTGCAATGTCCAACTCGGTCAGAAGAACGACTCCTACATGCACAATAATCACAAATGAAAAAATACAAAAAAAAAGGGCCAAACAATCAATGACAAAGCCAATAAATACAGGGGGGGGAAATGGAACAAGGACACACCCTCAACTCCACCTACATAAAGCCCACAAATCCCTACCATGAGCCTTTGCAAATTCCACTGACCTGCCAGCACAGAACACCATCTCACAGCAAACACAGACACACACACAGCTCATCCAACACAAAAGCCACACACCATTAGCACCTCAACAAATAGCCCCCTCACACACACCCAGCAAAACCTACACACACACACACCCTCACTTGCACACACACACACATCAATCACCACCACCACCACCCATCACCATGCCCCTAAAGAAGAATCCAAAGTTCCTAGATAGTGAATTGGAAGTCATGGTAGACGAAATCCTGAGGGTAGAGCCACAGTTGTTTGGCACATTGGTCCAACAGACCCCCATGTCGCAGAAAACCAAGATGTGGGCGAGGATCGTCGACAGGGTGAACGCACAATCACCATGTTTGCGCACAAAGGAAGACATCCAGAACAGGTGGTATGATGTGCGCAGGAGGGTCAGAGACCTACTCAAGAAGGATTACCTCCTGAGCCAGCACACCGGCAGTGGCCCTCCTGCAAAACCAGTATACCTCAGGCCCTGCGAGGAGAAGGTGCGGGCCATCCTACCACCAGTGAGCATAAATGGACTAACAGACATCCCAGAGCCTGGTGAGTACACAACTAATATACACAATATTGTGTGCCAATACACACACATCACTCTCAAGGGGACAGTCAAACCATCCACCCCTAGCAAATCAACAGCAACCAAAAGATAATCATCCCAAGATGTGTATGTCAGTTAGATAAACACAATACATGCCATCTCATAGTGATATGTAACTGTGTCATGACATGTACAAACCTAACAACAAATAGAGCAAGGCAGTGGCACAAATATAACCAACAAACACTGCCTGATATTTTGCCACCACCTCACAGGGAAGCTCACTTAAAGGAAGGAATTCTGTGTATGCTGGTGAAGTCAGTGTAGCCAATAGCATGATGGGAGTTGTAGTCACAGATACTGCTCACCCTCACAATTGGCCCATCAACACCACTCTGAACCATGCTCACATAACAGGAAGTGGATAAAGACTGACAAGATGGCTGACACTGGCTACTGCTGTGGGGAGCACAAGGCCCTGCTGAGAACTGTGCACCAACAAAGCGATACAAAAGGGGATGATGGACGGAACGTTTGAGCCAATCAAACACTCACCCCCAGTCAACTGATCTGGGTTTAATCCATCAACATTCTTTAGCTCACTCCACCACCCCAGTTCAGACATGGCCATATGCAAATCAGTCTGACCCTGTGCCTCATGGGAACAGTCCAGCCCGAACTGCCAAGCCATGTCTTCCCTGGACCGGAAACAAGCATCCTAGGACCGGTTTCTGGCATTCCAGCCGTCATCAGCCAGGCTTGCTTGAATCCAGTGGCAAAGTGAGCAAGGGACCCACGTCTGGGCATACCCCCGCCAACTTAGGGCGAACAAAGCGATACAAAAGGGGATGATGGACGGAACGTTTGAGCCAATCAAACACTCACCCCCAGTCAACTGATCTGGGTTTAATCCATCATCATTCTTTAGCTCACTCCACCACCCCAGTTCAGACATGGCCATATGCAAATCAGTCTGACCCTGTGCCTCATGGGAACAGCCCAGCCCGAACTGCCAAGCCATGTCTTCCCTGGACCAGAAACAAGCATCCTAGGACCAGTTTCTGGCATTCCAGCCGTCATCAGCCAGGCTTGCTTGAATCCAGTGGCAAAGTGAGCAAGGGACCCACGTCTGGGCATACCCCCGCCAACTTAGGGCGAACAAAGCGATACAAAAGGGGATGATGGACGGAACGTTTGAGCCAATCAAACACTCACCCCCAGTCAACTGATCTGGGTTTAATCCATCATCATTCTTTAGCTCACTCCACCACCCCAGTTCAGACATGGCCATATGCAAATCAGACTGACCCTGTGCCTCATGGGAACAGTCCAGCCCGAACTGCCAAGCCATGTCTTCCCTGGACCGGAAACAAGCATCCTAGGACCGGTTTCTGGCATTCCAGCCGTCATCAGCCAGGCTTGCTTGAATCCAGTGGCAAAGTGAGCAAGGGACCCACGTCTGGGCATACCCCTGCCAACTTAGGGCGAACAAAGCGATACAAAAGGGGATGATGGACAGCACAACACCACTGCCTGACATCCTGAAAGCCAACTTGCACTCTCTGCAATGCAAGCACGTTGCATGGTGGGATATCTGGCTGGGTGGGAAGGAGGACTCACAGCCCTGACCATAGTTACAAGCAGCTCACCTCACACACCCCCTCAACACAAACTCCACATAACCCACCTGGGAGAATGCAATGCCTCACATACCAAATGAAGATCCCACAAAGAACCACCACCCTGGGTAATGCTGTGTGAAGCACAGGGACACACCTGGTACTTGTAGCCAAACAAACGCAAGGACAACACTGTCAGCCTCCCTGTCAGCACAGGCACACTACCCCACAGGGAAGCAGAGTCAAAAGGAAGGAAGTACGGGCATGCTGGGAAGGGGGTGTAGGCAATAGCATGATGGGAGTTGGAGTCACAGATACTGCTCACCCTCACAATTGGCCCATCAACACCACTCTGAACCATGCTCACATCACAGGGAGTGGATAAGGACTGACAAGATGGCTGACACTGGCTACTGCTGTGGGGAGCACAAGGCCCTGCTGGGAACTGTGCACCAACAAACAGCACAACACCACTGAATGACATCCTGAGAGTCAACCTGAACCCACTGCAAGGGTGGCATGCTTCATGGTGGGATAACTGTGCCAGGTGGAGAAGGATGGCCGGATGTCCACCAAATACAACCAATGCAGGCCATGCACACACCTCAACATTCATATAGAAATGCCCCAGCTATGCATGACAATGTGCTACACCAATATCAACCTCTTACTGTGACAACTTAGGACAATGCAATGTACATGCCCGCATCCAGAGGTACAGTCACAACTGTCAGGTGTGTGAACCATTGATGCCTGTAGAAACATTACATACAATGTGTGTCTCCTCCAAATACAGGTGATGATGATGGGGACACAGCAGCAGGCGAGGAGGAGTCCCTGTCGCAGGCTCCGGGGGACCAAGAGCTCACTGGTGTGGAACAGCCTCTGCCCTCCTCGGATGGCGAAGACCTACCTGGCACCTCCGGTGTGAGTCATCATGCAGCACCAGCTGGACCAACATCTGCACCCTCTGCACCCACCCCTCCAACAACTGCCAACATACAGACCACCCCGCCGACACGGACAGACCAAGGACCACCGCTGACAACAGCACAGGGCCCCAGGCCCACCGTGGAGCAACGGATGACAAAACCACTAACAACCCCCAAGTGGGCCTCGGGTCACCTGTGCGTGCCACCGCAGGTCCTGCACGTGTCGCCAGGGGTGGTGGGAGGGGTGGTAGACATAGGTCGCTGCTTGCAGAGGGGTCTGGACTGCATGATGACCCACAACTGGCACGCATCGCTGATGCATACCAGGATAGCACCGGAGAGGTCAGACAGGTAGTGGGGATCCTCAAGGACATACAACAGCAGCAGGCTGCCCATCATGCCCGCTTGGACTCCCACATGTCCCGTGTGGAGACACACATGTCTCGCATGGAGTCCAAGTGGGACACATTGCAAGAACTCACAGCGGTGCATAGGGACATATTGACATGCCTCCGCCAGAATAGCACCAACATGGCCACACCTCCCTGTGTGCCCACAACATCTGGTGCTGCAACAACTGACACCGCCACAGGGAGGGAGGAGGACTCTGGCGGAGACTCCCCTGCACCACAGCAGCCTGCACGTGAGGGTCCCCCCCAAAGAAGAGGGGTCATCTGAGGAAGGAAAACTGAGAGGTTGATGGCCACGTACATCCCCCAGGAAGCCAACACCTGTTCCGGAAATTATCCTTTGTGTGCAAACGTTTCACCCTGTCGAATGCAACAGTACTTTCCCACATGACATGGGGAGTTCAAGTTGGACTAATGTATCATATGACTGTGGACTTCACTCAGGACATTTCTGCTACCAAGACTTCCAACTCATCTGGGAACTTTGAATCACAATCCCAATGTACAGCACCCACCATCCTGTGCACTATACACACACACATTTCTGTAAATAAAATCACTAGTACACCATACTTGCCACTGTTGTTATTCAAATGTGGATACTGTTATGGTGATGATGTTCTGCCAAATTACACTGTGTATGCTAACTGCTACAGCAAGTACAACACCGTTGTGTGAGTCATGGTGACGTGCCACATATGAGGGAGACACACCACTAGGGCTACACAACACAGACACCAGGGCCATCGGACTCATCGCCCACAGTGATGTTGCCAGGAAATACAGTGGAATGCACAGACACCACACCTATTCAGAGTCTGTGTCAACTAGCCCACAGGTGCAGTAAGCAAATGTCAGTCAGATGTGTGACCACAGACAACGCACATCCCAAAGTGAAGCACAGGTTTATTACACATCAGCAACATGTTGTTTCCACTACAAATGCAAGGTTCACCCACGTGGCAGTGGCCACACAGTCAACAAGTGCAGAAGATTTGAAGTCCAGGGGTGTGTGGCACATCACTTGTAGGGAAACTACTGCTGCCACCCTGAAAGCTGAATCATGGTGTCGGGGGATCCAAGTTGACCAAAGTACACAGTAAGCACCCTGTGAAGGACAGACATGACACACAGTTAAAATCACTGTAGAACAGGACAGTACTGCAATACTCATGCCCAATACATGTCACAAGACAACTACACAAAACCAAGTTAGCATCTCAGAACTGTTGGGGAGTTCAGACTACCTGGAAGGACACATTGCTGCACGCATCCACTCAAGTAGCACATGGCCACACTCAAACAGCACCAGAGCACCACCCACACATATCATGCAAACTCACGTCATTCACATTACATCTCCCTGGATACTCACATTCAGCTGAAGAAGTTGGTGATGAGCTGTGTGCAGACATCACCATTATCATCATCATCATCACTGGCATCGTGGTCCAGGCCAGGATCCTCCACAGGTGGCGGACGTTGGTCATCGTCATCCAGGATGAGAGGCAACTCCTTCCGCACTGCCAGGTTGTGTAGCATGCAGCAGACGATGACAATCTTGCACACCTTTGCTGGGGCATATGGGAGGGCCCCTCCTGTCTTGTCCAGGCAGCGGAAGCAGCTCTTCAGGAGACCAAAGGTCCACTCTATCACTCTCCTGGTCCGACCATGTGCCTCATTGTAGCGCATCTGGGCTGGTGTCACAGGGTTCCTGAGGGGTGTCAGCAACCACGGCATGTTGGGCTATCCGGAGTCACCTACGGACAGACAAGTGCACATTAGCTGATTTGGAAAAGTGGGTGGAATACTACAGATCAGAACACACACAATGGTACAAAGTCAGTACATACCGACAAGCCAGGCACGCTGGTTCTGCATCTGTGCCATCATCCTCGGGATGCGACTACTCCTCATCACGTAGGCATTGTGTGCTGAACCAGGGAAACGGGCACACACATGTGTGATGGTCATATCTGCTAAACATACCACCAGAGCATTGATCGAATGGTAATGTTTACGGTTCCGGTATGCCTGCTCATGTGCCTGTGGTGGTATCAAAGCCACATGTGTCCCATCAATGGAGCCAATGACATGTGGCATCCTCCCCAGGGCATAGAAGTCACTCTTGATGTCAGTGAGTTGTTGACGTGTAGGGAAATAGATGTACTGGTTCAGGCATCTCAACATTGCCTCCAAAACATCGCGTAGCACACGGCTGAACATAGTCTGTGACATCCCACCGGCAGTCGCAACAGTGTGTTGAAAGGTACCGGTGGCAAAGAAGTGTAGGGCTGCCATCACCTTCACCTTGGGGGTCAGCGCTGTAGGGTACGGCCAGCCAGGTTGCAAATGTGGTGCCAAGCGCACTGCCAAATCCTCAATCAGCTGCCTGGTGAAGCGGTACCGTCGGATGCTGTCACGTTCCACCATCGTTGCCAGGTCAGGGAATGGTCTATGGACAGCTGGAGCCCTGCAGTGCATAGGTTGAAGGAAAAAAGATTGTCAGTCACCCCACATATGTGCCATTCACCATACACAATTTCACATGAAACATCATTACGTGACACAAGTACTTGATGTGTGTGCCGTTCTGTCGGACATAACTCGCACCTACATGGCCATCATCTAACTTCTCAGTACAACATGTGTGCACAACAGGTACCAGGTTGTGCTATGGGAAACCATTAGGCTGTGTCACAGTACCCATTTACTGCTGTCACGTTCCACACACACACCACAGTGACATGTCTGGACAGATGCGCCACAGGCATCACAGCTCATTGACAGGTAGATTCCCAGTGACCCTGTCTTGCCACATGGACACTGGCATGACCTGGCGTATCATGTACACGTCAGAAAATGAAACATGACTCCCACAGGTAGTGGCCCCTGTCGCATCCGCAGGACAGACATGGACGCCAGTGACGCACAACATCAAAGTCCATGCACAAACAACGTTGATGTGGAGACTGTCTCCCATCGTGCACATGGAATCAGAGACATCGGAAACACAACATGCACACAGACTGTGGAGGGACATCACTATTGTGGCAATGGGTCATCCTGTGACGTACATGCCTTCCCACATGGGACCCTGGGGGTATGTGACATGTCATACACATACACAACCTGGAAATGTGACCATGCCACATGCTCCAAAATGAACTGTTGCACATCACAGTGGTCATGTGCACAACACACAAAGGACCCTGTCCCCATTAACACATGCACAGCCTGGGTGTGGCTGCCCACAAGTGCCACCACAGAAACCACATGTTAACCCCCATACACAGAGAAGGAAATGCAGCCTTACATGCCTTAGGAAACAGTGTGGACTGGGTGTGGTGTTGTAGGTGTGCCCCTGGGTCTCTGGCAGGTATATGTGGCTGGCATACGTTCACCAGTGACAAGCATGGTGACATATGCGACTGACCTGTACAGGGACGCGTTGTACAGCAATGGACCGATCGGTGTGCCCAGCCGGCCCATTGCATCTGTTGGGAGCGGGTACGCGTTGTACAGCAATGGACCGATCGGTGCGCCCGGCCGGCCCATTGCATGTGTTGTGAGCGGGTACGCGTTGTACAGCAATGGACCGATCGGTGCACCCGGCCGGCCCATTGCATGTGTTGGGAGCGGGTACGCGTTGTATCCCGAAATACGCGTTGTACAGCAATGGACCGATCGGTGCGCCCGGCCGGCCCATTGCATCTGTTGTGAGCGGGTACGCGTTGTACAGCAATGGACCGATCGGTGCGCCCGGCCGGCCCATTGCATGTGTTGGGAGCGGGTACGCGTTGTATCCCGAAATACGCATTGTACAGCAATGTACCGATCGGTGCGCCCGGCCGGCCCATTGCATGTGTTGGGAGCGGGTACACGTTGTACAGCAATGGACCGATCGGTGCGCCCGGCCGGCCGGCCCATTGCATGTGTTGTGAGCGGGTACGCGTTGTACAGCAATGGACCGATCGGTGCGCCCGGCCGGCCCATTGCATGTGTTGTGAGCGGGTACGCGTTGTACAGCAATGGACCGATCGGTGCGCCCGGCCGGCCCATTGCATGTGTTGTGAGCGGGTACGCGTTGTACAGCAATGGACCGATCGGTGCGCCCAGCCGGCCCATTGCATGTGTTGTGAGCGGGTACGCGTTGTACAGCAATGGACCGATCGGTGCGCCCGGCCGGCCCATTGCATGTGTTGTGAGCGGGTACGCGTTGTACAGCAATGGACCGATCGGTGCGCCCGGCCGGCCCATTGCATGTGTTGTGAGCGGGTACGCGTTGTACAGCAATGGACCGATCGGTGCGCCCAGCCGGCCCATTGCATGTGTTGGGAGCGGGTACGCGTTGTATCCCGAAATACGCGTTGTACAGCAATGGACCGATCGGTGTGCACGCATTGGCTGGGGCCTTGCATGGCAACGGACGCGTTTTCGAAGCTCCAACGAGTCTGATGCAGTGAATTCAGTTGGCCAGCCACAACAATGTTGCAAAATCATGGGTGTCATGAAGTTGAAGATTTGAAGGATGCTGTGGGCGTGTATTAGTGCTGCTATTCCATGGATTGGTCAGATTCAGAAGATGCAAACGACTTGGACCTATCACTTTGGACACATGGGACAGTATCTGCCTCTGCAGCACACATATAATGCTGGCTGTTCCCCTGAGAGCTCACTTGCCTGCACTACATGCTCCAGGACGACATCTGCCACCAACACTGCTGCTGTATATGCATCCTCTGGCTACTGCAATGGCACGTACTGTGGAGAGAGCCCCAGCCTTCAGCCTTGAGGAGAACCAGGCCCTGCTGGACAGCCTCCTTCCACAGTACAGCAAGCTGTATGGGAAACCAGGGGAGCAGGTGAGTGTGCTGCCCACTGCCTTACTAATTGTGCATGTTGTCTGACTAGCAAGACTTACAGTGTGCACACCACTGGCTAGCATGCTCACTGAGTAGTTGTCACACCCCAAAGTGTGTGGTTACATGCACTGAACTGGTACAGTGCAGTAACAGTGCATTCCAACTAGGTTTACTTCCCATGCAATGATACCATGTAGTGACTGCTGGCAGACTGTTCATAGCCATTGTTGCACTGCCTGTGTACATCATATGCCCCTGTGATTGAGATATGTATATCCAACTGTGTAATGCATGTCTATGTTGCATGTGTAGTAATGGCCTTTTCACTTTGTCATCCTCACAGGTTGATGCCCACCAGAAGCAGGAAATCTGGCTGACCATCGCCCGGGAAGTAAGATCCGTGGGAGTCTACAGGCGCAGGATCAGCAACTGCCAGAAGAGGTGGCAGGACCTTTGGGGCTGGACCCGGAGGATCGCAAGGGTCCAGCTGAAGCTGTCGCCTCCTCGCAGGAGGGGCGGACACCGGACCCTGACCCCCCACATGCTCCGGATCCTGGCGGTGGTCTTCCCTGACCTGGATGGGCAGCTGAAGGGCAGACAGCAGCAAGGAGGGGGTGAGTCCATGACTGCACTGTGCACTTTGTCTGACATGCTATGTGCCCTCCTCTGGCCTGGTTAAACTTCCACAGTACATCAGTCATGTGGTCCAGGACCCATGTCCCTCATATGTGACATGCCCACTTCTCCTCTGATACGCATATGTGTGGCCCTTATAGTCAGGAAATTGTGTCATTTGGGGACTGTGTCATTGCATTTAGCTTTGCTCAAGGTGGGGGACAGCATTTGTTCCTGTGACTATGTTGTGCGACTCATGGGTGGGTCAATTGCTTACACAATGCCTAAGTTCTGACATGTAATCTGGGTGTAACTGTGATATGTGGTCCACTTGCTGATCTGAATCACCACATGTCCCTGTGGAATTTGGCACACCCATGCTGCTGGTGGGAACAATGTTTGGGCCTCAGGAGTATGTGTATCAAGTGTGTCACACATGCTTAGCCACCTGCCTACTGTCCAGGACTCATCCCTCTTACAGGTGGAGCTGGGCAGTCATGCCTACTCCAGGGCATACAATACACTCTGTACTCCAACTCCCATGTATCATCTGGCATGTTGTGATCAGTGAAATGTACCCTCAGGTGTCTGCCTCTGTCTCATTGTGCTGTGTCTTCGTTGTCAGGACTATTGGTATGTTTATCGGTTAGGGCTCAGCATGCCATCGGAGATGTGACCATGATAGACGATACTTCTGTGACTAATAGGTGTCTGATCACTTGACTGTGCACACAGGTGTTTGCGACTGTGACTTTCAGGCAGCTGTTTTTCATTCACAGCACACTGTGAGGGCTCATGTTCAGAGAGTTGTGTTTCATGTCCCCCATATGTCCAGTTGGTATGACGTGGACAAATAGTAGTACAGATGATGTGGTTTATGGGGGATGGACATGTGCACTTGTCAGTCACATAACTTGCATTCCCCATGCCCTCGGATTGTGACACAGTGCAGACTGTTGTTGGCTGGCTGCCATGGCCATGTGACTGGAGACAGTAATGTATGACTTTGCACGCATTCCTGTGTCATGGCATTCAACTTCCTGAGACTGATCCTGCAGGGGAGTGACATGTGCAACATGCACCCCATTGTGGCATTGACTATCCGGACATGGGTGCATCATGGTGTCTGGTGCTGGTATGCATCACATGCATTTCTATTTAGACTCTGGCCATCCCTTTCATCCGGACACCTGCACTGACTCAGTGGCAAGAGATGTGATGTGTGCATGTTCACATACTTCACCGTGTTCCCTGCAATGTCCAACAACTGTGTAGGTGTTGCATGTGTCCACACTGGGGTCTTACCATCAGACAGGCACCAGACAGATGGGTGCAAGGGCAGGAGGGGTGTGAGTCCCATGGTTGACCATCAGACTGACAATTGGCTTCCCCGAATCTGTGTGACGACTTTAGGCAATGTTCAACTAAGGATGCCAGGGCTTGCTCTGTGATGTGCTGTACTTACTGTGGTGTGTGCGGTCAGTGCAGGTGACTGATGTTTGTCTGTTTCCCTAATTGTTTGCAGATACATCCACGGCCACAGGAGGGGACAGCTCCATGGACCAGGAAGAGCAGCGGAGCCAGACTGGGTCAGCATCCGAGGACTGGTCAGAGGGACCCAGTGGCACGGAGGGTGAGGGGAGCCACACCGAGGAGTCCTCAGCACCATCCACCTCAGCTGAGGACCACAGCAGCTCGGAGGATGACTCCCTTGTGGAGGCAGGTCTCAGCAGCCACCGAAGGCCAGCTAGTCTGTCTGGCCCCGCCACCACCACCACCACCACCGCCCTCCCATTGGCTCCCATTCCTGAGGTCCGTGGAGGCTCCCGTGCTCGGGAGCGTGTCTACTTCGTGCCAGGCACCGCACCCCCTGCCCCTGTGTCCCCTGCTGCCCTGAGTGAGGAGTCTGTGTACCTCCTTCGGCAGCTCCATGTAGGGCAGACAGCAATGCTGAGTGTCCTCCATGCACACACCACTCTGTTGACACAGCTGGTGTCGTTCATGGAGGGCATCTCGACGGGTATGTCTGCCCTACAGAGGAGCAATAAGTCCATGGACTCCTCCCTGATGGCAGCAGTGTCCCTCCTCCAACAGTCCCTCACCCCTCCCACCTCTGCCCCATCCACACTTCCTGCCACCCTACCTTTCCAAAGCACATGCACACCTGCACAATCACCCAAGCACACAGACACGAGCAGCACAGACACACCCAAGAGAAAGGCAAGACGTGCACACAAGCATCCTCAGGGGACTGATACCACACACACAGGGGATGGGGAACAGACAGACACACAGGCATCCAGTGTCACTCCGCAGTCCTCCAAATCCTCTCCCTCCAAGACCCCTTCCCTTGCCTCACCTGCTACCCCACCTACACAGCAGATCTTCCTGTGTGACCTCGGCCTCTTCCCCTCCAATACTGCTGATCCAGCATACCGGGGGAAGAGGAAGTCCACCCACACAGAGGGGAGTGCCCCTCGCCTCCGGACACCCTCCCCCAGGTGCAGGCAGACACAGGACCCCATTCGGAAGTCCCCCCAGACCAGGAAGAGCAAGACCCCACCACCACCACCACGCAGCTCCACCACCCAGTCTCTCTCCTCCATCCCCCAGGCCACCACTCCACAGGTTCCCCCGCCACACCCTGCCCCAGGTTCCCCCACACACCGATACCGCATCCCCAGACTGCTTAGGCCCTCCCCCCCTGCCTCTTGCTCTTCCACCCCCAACCCAGACGCTCTGCCTGTTAGTGCCACTGGTGTGGAGACAGGGTCCCCCCCCTCTGTCCTGCCCACCTCATCTGCCCCCCTTCCACTCCCTTGGAGTCATGCACTGCAGTGGAGTCCACAACCACCCCGTCTGACTCGGGCACTGCAGTGGGGACCCAGTCCACCACATCAGACCAGCCCACTGCAGTGGTTGCAGCACCCACACCAACTGACTTGTGTACCACAGTGGTGCCGGCCCCCCTGAGTCAGACACCTCCACTGCAGTTGCCGGTGACACTCCTGCACCCACCACCCCTTCACTGCCTCCTTCTGCCATCCCCTGATCCTGTCCCTGCGGTGCCTGGCCTGCCCCTTGTATGCCCCTCCAAGGGGGATGTCCCCTGTCCGTACAAGTGCTGGCAAGCAATGGGTGACCAGTTGTCACTTATCACCCTGTTGGGACTGTGATTTTGGACTGGCCATTGGCCTTAGTTTCTTTTGGACTTCAGAGTTTTTCTTGCCATTTTCTGAATAAAGCCTCTTTTTGTTTAATTGTGGCTTTTCTTTTGATGTACATGATGTGGATGAGTAGCATCCTGCATTTGCAGTTGTAATAGTGTTCATATCAGGAAAATGAAGTGTTGCTGTGATGGACTCCATGTGGTCCATGGGATATGTGTCCTGTTGTAGTCTGGATCTATGGCATCCTTTGCTGCAGTCTGAGGGTGTAATGTTCTGCATTTGACACAGGGATGTACATTTTGCATTTGTAAATGAACATCTTTGTCTTACACTGATGCACATCTGGTGGGCTTACCACTGTTCAATGTTCCGATTTCCCTGACTGTGTGCCCAGCTCCACTGGACATGCAGTTTTGCACATCAATGTCGAAGGACTCATCTGTGTATACAGTGCAACTTGCTTGACACGTGTTTTGTGTGTATGCAGATGACTGACGTGACACTCCCGTACCCAGGCTGATGTGAGCAGAGGCTTCTGTGTGTTGTGGTTGTTGACTCACTGACGGAGTGTTCTGCTGACATGTTTGGGTCGTGCACAGACAAGGTTTGGCACAGCGGACCTTCCACAGGAGTGGAGTGCCCTCATGGCTGTGTGTAATCCCGTGACATTGCGTGGGCCTGTGTTGTGTGTTGTGTAAGCATGTCTGTGCGTGTTCCCTTCCCTTTTCCTACACAGGCTGTGTCCCTAGGGATGTTCCTGTTTGTGATGCTTGCTGAGTTGTTCTGTGTTCATCCAGCATCTTGGACCTGGTTTCTCCGTGATGTGGGTGCATGGCAAACTAATGTTCATGAGGTTGTCATACCAGGTTGTCTTTGTTGTCAGGGCTGGGGATGTGGGCAAACGCAGATGGGACACATTCAGGATTCCCCTTGGCACTTGTTGTTTACACAAGTCATGTGATTTTCAGTTTGTGGTAGCTTTCAGTGATTGTGACACGTTGTGTGTGTGACTGCTGCCACTCCTCAGGGTCAGAGCTGCAATGTTGGAAGTTGTGTACGTGTGTTCTTCGTGTGTCACCTTGGCTTCTTCGTTGGTGTGTGACTATGGCCAGGATCCCATTGATTGTGGTGGATTTCACATCATGCCCATGTATGGCATACTGTGCTGTGTGTCAGACATTCACGAGTCTTGTTGACTGGCCATGTGTGATGGGTTTCTGCACCTTAGTTCCCACCACCACCCCTGGTATTGTCATGGGTGCATGTCCAATGTCACCAGTCCATGTGAGCTTCACTGCTGCACATTGGTGGAGATCAGGGTGTGTGGTGTTGAGTGTGTGCAAAAGTGAGTTGTTGCACGGCTAGACCCCTACCTCCATAATGGCCTTGGCTGGCAGGCCGTGCTGATTGATTGGAGCTTGTGTAGGTGTGATGGTAGTTTGTTGCTCAGGACACATGGCTGTGGTTCACAGTGTGAATGACATCTACCTTTGTCATCACAGTGGGATTATCATGCAGGCTAGTGTCAGCACAATGTGGGGTCCCTGGGGGTAGTGCTGTGGTGGGTCTGTCTCTTGCTGTGTTAGTTGCTGTTCCTACAAGCTTGTGTGACATGTGTAATTTGGGCTCCCTCTCATCTAACAATGCCTGATTGCCCACATAGGGGTGTCCAATCCATGAGTAACTTTTGTATGGCACTGTATACACGTCTGTGTGGTTGGAATTCAGGCCTCCTCATGTGTTGTGTGGTTGCCTGGGGACACTGGCACACCCCCCCATCACCTGTTGTGTATGATATGCAGTGTGAGTCTGCCTGTTTGTGTTTGTGCCTTTGCACCACTGCATTGGCATATCTTGAGTGTGCCATTGGCTGTATGTTGTTTGGTGGCTTTCCCCTGCTGTCCCTGGGACTCCTAGGTCATCAGTCAGCACAATAATCATGGTTTGTATGTCCCATTGCTGCCATGGTATGGTATTTGTTCACCTGACATCTACAGTCTCCACAGGATATCTAAATTTGTGTGTCCATTGGTGCAGATATGTGGGTCAGCATTATGATGGTCACTTCTGTCATTGGGTTATTTGTGAATGTTGACAATGTGGGCCCCCATGGGTGATGTTTGTATGCACATGGCCAAAACGATGTTTCAGTGACACTGCACTGTTTGCCTCGATCAATCTATGTTGCTATGGGACACAAGCACTACTATGCCACTGATGTGTTTGTTGTTGTGTGACCAGGATTCATCCATGCAGTTTGGCTTTGGCAGCTTTTACCATGACTACACTTCCCTTTTGGTCACTGTGGTGATGGGGCTTTGGGCCACATTGCCACACTGTTCAAAATGTGCATCAGCTATGGACACCACACTTCCCTTTTGGTCACTGTGGTGATGGGGCTTTATGCCACATTGCCACACTGTTCAAAATGTGCATCAGCTATGGACACCACACTTCCCTTTTGGTCACTGTGGTGATGGGGCTTTAGGCCACATTGCCACACTGTTCAAAATGTGCATCAGCTATGGACACCACACTTCCCTTTTGGTCACTGTGGTGATGGGGCTTTAGGCCACATTGCCACACTGTTCAAAATGTGCATCAGCTATGGACACCACTTCCCTTTTGGTCACTGTGGTGATGGGGCTTTAGGCCACATTGCCACACTGTTCAAAATGTGCATCAGCTATGGACACCACACTTCCCTTTTGGTCACTGTGGTGATGGGGCTTTAGGCCACATTGCCACACTGTTCAAAATGTGCATCAGCTATGGACACCACTTCCCTTTTGGTCACTGTGGTGATGGGGCTTTAGGCCCCATTGCCACACTGTTCAAAATGTGCATCAGCTATGGATACCACACTTACCTTTTGGTCACTGTGGTGATGGGGCTTTAGGCCCCATTGCCACACTGTTCAAAATGTGCATCAGCTATGGACACCACACTTCCCTTTTGGTCACTGTGGTGATGGGGCTTTAGGCCCCATTGCCACACTGTTCAAATTGTGCATCAGCTATGGATACCACACTTACCTTTTGGTCACTGTGGTAATGGGGCTTTAGGCCCCATTGCCACACTGTTCAAAATGTGCATCAGCTATGGACACCACACTTCCCTTTTGGTCACTGTGGTGATGGGGCTTTAGGCCACATTGCCACACTGTTCAAAATGTGCATCAGCTATGGACACCACACTTCCCTTTTGGTCACTGTGGTGATGGGGTGTTCGAGCCCATTGCCACAGTGGCCATGGTCTGCTTGCATTGTGGAGGCCACACACATTTATGTGTGACACATGTGCTAGGGGGTCACATTGTATGTTCAATGTCATGTTCAGTGTTGTAGGCATTTGACACAGACTACACACACTTGTCATGGTGTTGGGGGGATGTAATTTTCTGTCATTCCTTATGTGGGAGTATGCTAGTTGTGTCATGCATTACCCGTCCTATGAGTAGGGGTGGTGTTAGTGGTAGGCATCCATCCCCCCATGAGTGGGGATGGTAGTAGTGACAGGCATCCAGGCCCCCATGAGTAGTGGTGGTAGTGTTAGGCATCTAGCCCCCCCTGAGTGGGGGTGGTGGTAGTGGTAGGCATCCATACCCCTAAGGGTGGGGATGGTAGTGGTGGCAGGCATCCAGGCACCCATGAGTAGTGGTGGTGGTAGTGGTAGGCAGCCATCCCCCCATGAGTGGGGATGGTAGTAGTGACAGGCATCCAGGCCCCCATGAGTAGTGGTGGTGGTAGTGGTAGGCAGCCATCCCCCCATGAGTGAGGATGGTAGTAGTGACAGGCATCCAGGCCCCCATGAGTAGTGGTGGTGGTAGTGGTAGGCAGCCATCCCCCCATGAGTGGGGATGGTAGTAGTGACAGGCATCCAGGCCCCCTGAGTAGGGGGGTGGTGGTGGCAGGCATCTAGCCCCCCTGAGTGGGGGTGGTGGTGGTGGTAGGCATCCATCCCCCCATGAGTGGGGATGGTAGTAGTGACAGGCATCCAGCCCCCCCTGAGTAGGGGTGGTGGTAGTGGCAGGCATCTAGCCCCCCCTGAGTGGGGGTGGTGGTGGTGGTAGGCATCCATCCCCCCATGAGTGGGGATGGTAGTAGTGACAGGCATCCAGCCCCCCCTGAGTAGGGGTGGTGGTGGTGGCAGGCATCTAGCCCCCCCTGAGTGGGGGTGGTGGTGGTGGTAGGCATTCATCCCCCCATGATTGGGGATGGTAGTAGTGACAGGCATCCAGCCCCCCCTGAGTAGGGATGGTGGTGGTGGCAGGCATCTAGCCCCCCCCTGAGTGGGGGTGGTGGTAGTGGTAGGCATCCATCCCCCCATGAGTTGGGATGGTAGTAGTGACAGGCATCCAGGCCCCCATGAGTAGTGGTGATGGTAGTGGTAGGCAGCCACCCCCCCATGAGTGGGGATGGTAGTAGTGACAGGCTTCCAGGCCCCCCTGAGTAGGGGGGGTGGTGGTGGCAGGCATCTAGCCCCCCCTGAGTGGGGGTGGTGGTGGTGGTAGGCATCCATCCCCCCATGAGTGGGGATGGTAGTAGTGACAGGCATCCAGCCCCCCCTGAGTAGGGGTGGTGGTGGTAGCAGGCATCTAGCCCTCCCTGGGTGGGGGTGGTGGTAGTGGTAGGCATCCATCCCCCCATGAGTGGGGATGGTAGTAGTGACAGGCATCCAGGCCCCCATGAGTAGTGGTGGTGGTGGTGGTAGTGGTAGGCAGCCATCCCCCCATGAGTGGGGAAGGTAGTAGTGACAGGCATCCAGGCCCCCCTGAGTAGGGGGGGTGGTGGTGGCAGGCATCTAGCCCCCCCTGAGTGGGGGTGGTGGTAGTGGTAGGCATCCATCCCCCATGAGTGGGGATGGTAGTAGTGACAGGCATCCAGCCCCCCCTGAGTAGGGGTGGTGGTGGTGGCAGGCATCTAGCCCCCCCTGAGTGGGGGTGGTGGTAGTGGTAGGCATCCATACCCCTAAGGGTGGGGATGGTAGTAGTGACAGGCATCCAGCCCACCCTGAGTAGGGGTGGTGGTGGTGGCAGGCATCTTGCCCCCCCGGAGTGGGGGTGGTGGTAGTGGTAGGCATCCATACCCCTAAGGGTGGGGATGGTAGTGGTGGCAGGCATCCAGGCACCCATGAGTAGTGGTGGTGGTAGTGGTAGGCAGCCATCCCCTCATGAGTGGGGATGGTAGTAGTGACAGGCATCCAGGCCCCCTGAGTAGGGGGGTGGTGGTGGCAGGCATCTAGCCCCCTGAGTGGGGGTGGTGGTAGTGGTAGGCATCCATCCCCCCATGAGTGGGGATGGTAGTAGTGACAGGCATCCAGGCCCCCATGAGTAGTGGTGGTGGTAGTGGTAGGCAGCCATCCCCCATGAGTGGGGATGGTAGTAGTGACAGGCATCCAGGCCCCCTGAGTAGGGGGGGTGGTGGCAGGCATCTAGCCCCCCCTGAGTGGGGGTGGTGGTAGTGGTAGGCATCCATCCCCCTAAGGGTGGGGATGGTAGTAGTGACAGGCATCCAGCCCCCCCTGAGTAGGGGTGGTGGTGGTGGTAGGCATCCATCCCCCTATGGGTGTGTATGGCATTGGTGTTGGCCATCCCACCCCTATGGTTCTGCTGTTGCTAGTGTACGTTATTTGTGCATCCCTATGTGTGTGTGAACTATTTCGGGTACGTGTAGTTTGTTTGTATTGTTGGTGTTTGACTTACCGTCTGCGCCGTACGCGTCCGTGCCGGTCCCGGTAATTGATGTAGAGTATAGGTAGGACCTGCGCAATGGGATTCATGCTTGGATCGTCTCGTTCGGGTTTCTCGTGTCTTCGACTCGTACTCGTCGCTGGCTTGTTCGTCTCGTAGCCGTGGATCGTCTTGTGGCTCGAAACGGAGCTTATGTATGGCTCGCCCGGATGCTCAAACGTGCCGGACGTAGCGACGGCTTCGGCGCGTACGGATTGTGCATCGTACTAGTCTGGCCAGAAGGTGCTGTGTATTTGCTTCCGTGCGGCTCGATTCGGGTTTCACGGATCCGGCTCGGACGGGGAACAGGAGCTGGATTGGGTGAGTACGGCTCGCTCAGAAACTGGGTTGTTATACCCATCGTACTTGTTCGTCCGGACGGGTGTACGAATCGGTCGGGAAACACGCATTCGGCTTGTATTTTTTCCGGACGAATACTGTTAGGTGCGCTTCCGGCCGAGATCGGAATCGGCCCCACTATGTACTTCTACACGTTGGGTGATGTTTATTTTAAAATTGAATACAGAAGGGATCAACTGATCTTTCACCATGTATAAGTGAGAACCGACAAATGGTGCAGCTGTGTTACAGGAGAGGGTGCTGTAATGTGAAAAGATAACTATCAAATAAAGTTTGGGTTTTCATTTGGGTTTGGTATATTTAAGTAAGCTCATGTCATTATATAGCTGGCTACATCTGTATATTTAAAACTGTAACATAACATAAATACTGTTTTTGTGTTACGTGTAAGTCAGTAGTAAATTAGTTGGTCCATTGGCTAGAGTAAAAATTAAAATATACTTTTTTTTTACAGAACAATAGCTACATAAGTATAGACAGTTTCAATGCCTACAAGGAGGAAAAAACAACAGAAGCAACAACAGTATCTCTGCAGCACTGAGACACAAAAGGGGAAAAATTCAGAAAAAGTAGTGAAAGAAAAAACTGCTACTGGTAAGAGGACAAAGTCAATAAGTAAAAATATATATGGACACCTGTAAAGATTACAAAATAATGAAAATTAAAACCAAACTATGAGAAAGAATAAGAGTAGACACAATCTATATTACAAGAACAGGAAAGAATGTAACAAAGATGGACACACCTTAACCAGGAGACAGAAGCAGTTTAAGGAAATCAGATCCAGGATGTTTCATAGTAGAGTGGTTGTAAATCCACTGAGAAATATGAAGAGGTATAGAAGAAGGAGAGATGCACTGAAACAGAAAGAACAAGTTGAGGGAGTAGCTGATAAGACCTTTGCTTTGAAGAGGAAACTTTTCATTTTGATTATAAATAGAATGAAGACTCTTGACAAAATAGTGTTGTACATGAGGAGACAAAACCAGAAAAAAAGATTAGTCAATCGAACTAACTATAGCTCAGTTTTTAGTGGAGAATGGATACATACTTCTAATACAGAGCCTTTCTTTAATGAAGAAAGTTGTCTCCAGGATAACACATTAATTTCTGCTATTGATGAAAGAGGACGATGCTATGAAATGAAGAATGGCACTCCTATAGCAAAAGAGTTGATGGTATCTAGAAATGTAGAACAAGTTATTGCAAAAGAGGTACAGGGAAGGCGCAGTCAGGCCCTGTATACAAATGGAATTGTAGTAGTGTTTGTAGTATTTGACAGCAATCCATTGATATTAGGCCTTCGCTCCGTTCATGGAGTTGCGGAGTTTTCTGCACTCCGCACTCTGCGGAGCTCGTGGAGTGCCGAAAACTCCGCTTCGCGATGTGCAGGTGAGTTTTTCCCCGCTCGCGATCGCGAACGGTAAGCGCGAGCTGCCGCTCGGGTAGAATTTCTACCCGAGCGGCAGGAATACCAGCACAAACTGCAGTTCGCACTGCACTCCGCCACGCGCGGAACTTCGCGGAGTTTTTGTAACTTCGCGAAGTTCCGCGTAGCAAAACTCCGCAAACTACGCCCATGCCTGATTGATATACTAAGAACATTTCTACATATCTTTTGAAGGTGAAGTTTAAAACACAAAATGAGTACTTACAAGGATTGGATACTTGCAACGTTAGAAAGCATACAAATTTGGAGGAACACTCAGTACCTTGTTTATCAAAGATAGTGTGGCGAAGCACCTTTCATCATTTCAGGATGTACACCTCTCAACAATGCAAACTTACCCCTTGCGATGGGTCCGAGAGCACTGGGAGGGAGATGGCCTGGATCTAGTCGATGAGGAATGGCAGGAAGCAGTAGCTTCCCCACGGGAGGTCAAAATCTCCTCCCGACTGCGATTGGTCCAACTCAAAATTCTCCACAGAATATATATTACAGGGGTACAGCTAGTCAGTATGGGTAGGTCAAATGTCTGTGTCGAAGGCAGTGTGGCCGGGCGGGTACATTCATGCATATTCTCTGGGAATGCGTACACATTCATAATTACTGGAAGGGAATACACGACTGTCTTGGTGAAGTCCTTGGACAAGATATGGGAGTGGAGGCCAAACAATGTTTCTTGAACGTCTGGGAACCCACTGATTTAACTAGTAAAGACAAAATATGGGTCACGCTGGGTTTGGTGGTAGCCAAGAGGAATCGCGCTAGGCTGTGGGGTGCAAGTGTACCACCTAAGGTGGAGTCCTGGAAGGATGACATGGATTGGTGTATGATAAAGGAAAACATGGTATATGTAGCGAGAGGGTGCCCCAAAAGATGGTCTTCTATCTGGAGCAAATGGAACGAATATCGTGGTAATATCTGTGCCCCACCCGCTGTTCCCTCTCTTGATGAACCTGATACACCATAGTAAATGTTGCTATACCACTCAACGACCTGTGTAGTATAATAGCACTTGGTATGCATAACTATGTGAAATTGGATTTATCCCATTTGATTGTAATCATGAATGTCGCTTTTTTGGTATTTAATAAAAAGAATTTTTTTTAAAAACAATGCAAACTTTAGTTAGGAGGTTGTACTATGTGAAAATTCCTGCTTTATGTTTAGGAGAAATTAATAGAGCACTTTTGTATGGTACTGTGGCAGAGGTAACAAAGGTTTGTGATGATGTGCAGTTTCATTTCTTTTGTCCAGAACAGGACTCTACGGAAAATGATGAGTTGATAACAGGAGAAGTTGCAGAATAGGACACAGGTATTATAGTTGATAGTTTTGAAGAAGAGATTACAAAATATAACACAGTGTGCTTTGAAAAACCAGAGTATGTTTGTATATGTTTTCGGAACACTCACTACAAGATTCAAACACAGACTGTTCACTTGCATTTAAAAAGTGAAAAAGAAAATAATGATACTTGGCAAAGGTTTTTTTGTGTAATTATTTGTAGAGGAATGCTTTGTCTTGTCCGCACAGCAAGTTATATGTAAGTACTGTTACAGTAAATTGGAGGATAATAAAATGCCAACTGGAGCTGGGCATAACCAGTCAGTACTGATTTCTATTCCAGAACCACTTCAAGGTTTTAAATGTTTATGAGGCTCTAATCTGTATGTAGCCGAAGACAGGCAAGTTTCCACCAACAGAGCTGCAGAAAGGTCGAAAAGGTAGAGTAGTGTATAGGACTCGTAGCAAAATGTTCAGCAGGATGCTCAAGAATGTTTAATTGTAATCCTAAAACTATTAGAGAAGGGGATGTGAATATCAATGAATTACTTAGTTAAAGTTCATCATCATCATCACCTTTATTCGTTTGTTACAAGAAAACCATAAAAGTCAAACAACACCTTAAAAAAGACTCCATCAAATAATTTAAAATGAACAATATATAATACAGAGTTAAATAGCAAACACTTTTGATGGATCCATAATAAAAAACAATTTCATATTACCACGGTGACCCAGATTACCCATAAAAATGAATCGCAGCTGGACCTAAGCATAATTGCAGCCTTTAAAAAGTTAAGAGTGTATAATACTGAGTTGCTTGAAAGCAGTTGTAAAAAGATAAACGCCGGTCTAACCTGCCTAAAACTGACTTTCTTAAGAATAGGAATAATAAAAGACTTTCTTGGGACCTCATAAAAACTACAAAACATTAAAAAGTGAATCATATCCTGTGGAGACTTTCCGTCGCAGCAACAGAGTAAGAGACACTGCCCTCTATATGCACCACGGGGATGAGGTAAGAAATAAGGAAAAAGGTCCAGACAAAATTGAGTCAGTAAAAAACGGTTGTGGGCACTATTGAACCATAAGAGATGGGGCTCAGTGAATGGCACCATCTTCAATAGGGAATACCTACAAACACTGGGCTTCCTCAATTCCTCTTCTTCCCTGGCCCATGTGCGCATTTTGCAGAAGTTCTCCTTTACCCAATATATATCCTTTCTACATATTCCCTCTGGATTCTCAAATAGATCAGCCCTTCCAATGCTGGAAAGAATTTCTCTGATATGCCTTAACCAGAAAATACGGTTAGAATATTAAAGGGAAAGACAATCCCTCAGAATTTCTTTACTTAGGTCAGCTCCCTTCTTCATCCAGATTTTCATCCATAATGACAATGGACGATAGGCCAGCACATCGGAGAGGAAGGCCATCCTAAGTTCTTCGTGGGCTATAAGCGATGGAATACACTGGAGAAAGCAGAGAATCCGTCTCAGAGAGGTGTTTTCAACAGATTGCAATATGTCGTGCTCGATATAACCCCAAATCTCACTCCCATAGGTGACCTTCGATACACATTTAGCTTTGTAAATCGCCAAAAGTGCCCGATCAGTCTACTTCCTACTCTGGAGGCAAAATGAAGGACTGACACACTAGCCCTTGAAAACTCCCCTTTCTTTCGACTTGTCAAGGGGTGCCAATTGAGGGCTACATCAAACACCACCCCTAGATATGAAAAGACATCGGTCTTTAGGACCGGCGTAGCCCCCACCAAAAAAGTGCAGGGCTTAGCTGGACGCTGGCCCACCTGCATGATAAATTATTTGCTGTTAGTGACCAACAGGTCCAAGTCGTCCATGAAGTGTACAAAGGAATTCAATAAGCATTGTAAACCCCTTGCTGTCCTTGCCACAAGGACAGCATCATCAGCATACAGAAGGACAGGCACATTTCGCTTGCCCACCTGAGGGGAGTCATTATTTAATTTCTGAAGGGCCTGCTCCAAGTTATTAATACACAAATTAAAAAGAAAAGGGGCCAGGATACACCCTTGACTGACCCCTCTCTGTATACAAAACTCACAGGATACTTTGAGATCCTTAGAATAGCATACTACAGCTTTGGTGTCTCCAAGGAGATCCCTTAAAAACAGAACAGTGTCTATAATAATGAGTGCTGTCCCGAGCTCCCTTTTTAAAAACCGGTACGATAGTAGTTAATGCCCAAGTGTCTGGGTGGCCAATTATGACCACAACATTAATAGTTCCAGTGAGTATGGGTACCCAGATGTCCAGGTTAGAAATATAGAGGTCTGGTAGGATCCCATCAGGGCCTGGGGCCTTATTTTTAGTTAGACCCATTATACCTGCTCTAACCTCCTGTGCCCTTAATAGCATCCCAGATTTACCCTCACCGATATACATGACAACCCTCGAAGAGGGTTCAGGCTGAAACATGCCCTCAAATTACTTATCCAATCATCCTCCGGAATATTGGCATCCAGTGTATTGGCTCAATCTACGGCTAAAAACGGGCTATTGATGATGCTCCAGAACTTAGAGGTATTGCGCACAATGGTGCTGAGACAGAATATCGAGTTGGAAATGTCCGCTACACAAATATCGAGTTGGAAATATCGTGACTCAGAAGTATTCAGAGGTATTGCGCACAATGGTGCTGAGACAGAATATCGAGTTGAAAATGTCAACTTACCCAAATATCGAGTTGGAAATATCGTGATTCAGAAATATAATCAGCAAGAATATCGAATTTAAGGTAAGAAATATCGTTTTAAAAAATATAGAAGTCATTAATATTGTTTCAATTTGTTTGCAAAAATATAGATGCTTAAAATATCGATTTTATTTTTAATTAGTGTTATGTATTTTAGTTTATATTTTATATGTATGTGTTATATGTTTTTTGTATGTGTATTGTTTATGTTTTTTAATATATGTGTTAAATTTTTAGTAGTTATGAATTTTCTTTTAATTAAATTTTGCATTTTTTAGTTCTGTAGCGGGTTGTGGGTTTATAGAGGAATAGGGTGGGAAGTAATTTAATTTTAATTAATGAATGATTATTTTTTATTTATTTAATTTAGATTTTATAGCGTTAACTGAGGGAAGTAATTTATTTGTAATTAATTATTGGTTGTTAATTTTTTTTTTTTTTATAAATATGCAGTACAAAGATGAAAATTGAAATTGAAAAATTCATTACAACCAACCCCCCACCCCACACCCCAGAAACAGATACAATAAAGTTTGCCGACAGTGGGAGAGAAAGAAAAAAGCAATTTCCTTTGCACAATGATCAATAACATTAAATAGGTTTGAATCCAGCAGGCATAAAAGTACTAGTTCCGCCAGAGGTAGTCTTGATACAGCAAATACGTCATACCTTTGTACAAACCTTGTGCAAACATTGCAGAAATAATAACCAAAGAAAAAAGGAGAAAAGATTAATAGATAGCCATTTCCTTTTAAGGATACGATTTTGCAAAAAAATATATATATATATCAACGTACAATACATATTACAGGAGCCCTAAACATTCTACTGATTGAGCCACCTAATTAAGGATTCCCAAATAGCTAATCCTTTTTTTTTTTTGTCCGAGTACCTTTTTTAGCGTAGATGGCCTTCTCAAGATTACAAGTCGCTACCAATCGGGCCAGCCATTGAGAGAAGAGTGGAGGATTTGGATCTATCCAGGAAGAGGCTATACAGATCCTAAATATAGTCATGGCTACAAATATTAACGCTCCCCCGTTCTTCCTATTATGCATGTCTTGTACCCCTAGCATGATAATAGCTGGAGTTAGCTGGATATCCTGCAATAGAATTCTACTTAAAAAGTGTTGTATTTTATCAAGTTGTAGCTCTAATTTCAAACAGGTAGCAAACATGTGAACTGAGTCTACACTAAACTCCGAGCATCTAGGACAAAACATTCCTTTACCTGTTCCCCATTTAGCAATTCTACTGGGTGTGATATACAGGAAAAATCCAGTCTTATAGAATTGTGCCTGTAATTTGGCTGACAACAAATCGCTCTGAGAAGAGCTCAGAGCAAGAAAGAAAGTATTGCGAGGAACATCCAGTTTCTGCTGCCATTTATTATCTATTTTGGCCAAATCATCAGGCATTTGGCTGTTCAATGCCGAGTAGATATACCCAATACGAGGTAAAGCGGAGCCCCGCAATTTATCAATAAGGTCTATTTTTGCAAACCCCGCCAACCCACCAACCTTACGAGACAAGAAATCCTTTATAGCAAAATAATTAAAAGCCTGATTATCACTCAGGTTAAATTGAATTCTAAGGTCACTGAACGGCCGGACTCCTTCAGCAGTAAGCAAGTCTCCAAGCTTTAAAATACCTGCTGTATACCAATTTTGGAGATATGTTTTCCCGAAAATAGCTGGTAAGTTAGGGGCCCATTAGGATGTCGGGCGGAAGCACTACCGCCGTGCTGTGGGAGGCAAAAACCACCAGTTACCGTCCGCCCGCCGCGGCCCACACGCCCGCACAATTAGGATGTGTAAAAGCAGCCAAACACCGCCCATAAGCCCGCGACGCCGTCCGCCTTCAAAGTGCACCCGTTCACGTAGCGGCACCAGCCAATGGAGGCACACCGTCCGACGAAATCACGTCCCGCCCGGCGTACAAATTACGATGCCGCAAACAAACAGCTCCCCCGGCTAAGAGACACCGTACGAGACACCAAGGCGGAAATTCGACCGCACGAGTACGGACACCAAAAAGGCGGCCCACCCCGACATGAATCCTGCACTCCAGGCCATCCCCATGCTGTACCTGATGCAGCACCTAGGAGTCAACGCGCCGCGGCGCGCGAGGTAGGCAGACACACAACAAGGGCACGCAAACACCGCACACAGTGCAAGGGAGGAAAAACTGAACATGGCCCCCCAGACAGCCCTGTGTGGACAGGACACATCCACCACTGCACCCACAAATGTCACACCGTGCTGAATGAAACAACTCGCAACTACCGGGCACACACTACCCGGGACCAGGAACTGACGTCCCCGTCACGGCAACGCAGCGCAGCGGCGAAGACGCAGCTACACATGCGCACAACGCAGAGGCCAACTACAGCGCCATGCATGGGCCGCACACAAATAACACAGGCACACAACTACACACACCACACACCAGCCCCACCCTGAACGCACATGTCAAGTGGCATACCTGCATCAGTCATGTCCCCAACCGGCAACTCACAGGTGCCAACATGACGCCACACAAGTGCACCGAACAGGGCAGTGACGTCACGCCAAAATAGGACACACCCTTGTGTGCATAACATGGCGAAGCACACAGCGGCTGCGACATCATGCCGCAGAATATGTACCGCGTCCGCAAAAGGCACGCCATTACCATACAAAAATAATAATACCATCCGGCACCCAATACCAATACATGCAATACGTAACATGAAAAAACCCGGGTGCCTGACAACAGGTGTTACCAATTACAACACACACACACAAGGCCGAACGTATAGCGGAACCGCAGCGTGCCGCCCACATACGGGAAAGCAGATAGCACTGAATGGCCTTCCATTCCCACTCTGAAACCACATTTCGACTAAACAAGCCGGAGAATACAGCCATTGTCCCAACAACAAGCCAAACAGAGGCATGCCGAGGAAACAGTCCAATGTGCAGATAGCGCACAACATGAAAGAACTTCTGACCACAAAAAAGAAATAAGAGCACTCCTCCATGTGGTTCCCATGCAAGTAATCTGGAAGGAGTCAGACACCACTGACCTTGACCATTCATAGAAGCATGTGGGATGAGGACCTGTGTCCTCCGCACAAGCTACTATAACCCAAACCCTGCCTCCGTACGACTATTCCAGATTTCCCAGCATCGTCGGAGGGTGCACCCTGCTGACTGCACAGCCGGCTGGAGCACGCCATCACATCGCCCTGTAGCAAAATGGCAGTCGCACCACAGCTACCCAACTACGCCGGACAGATGAGGCTGTACAACCAGAGCCTGCTACAGATATTGGGCTGTGAAAATCTGGCCTTGCTGAACGTAAGTTACCGAGTAACTTACCGCATCTCAATGTTCAGCTGCGTCATCCCCGTCTTCTACTGTCGGAGGTGTCCCTTCCACTGTCCTGTGGATTTATGTCTCTCCAACCCGGCATGTCCAAAGGCGGACCTGGTACAACTGTTCAACCCCTGGACGTCCACGACAGGATCTGTTCAGTCTATGGGGGCATGGCGTATGTGGCTGCAATCGGACCCACACTGCAATGGGACCACTGTGCCTACACACGACGTATTCTGGAGCACAGTTTCATTGAATGTCATCCAACATGTCCCATCAGGCTCCTACAAGGGACAACATACGATGAACACATTGACAGCCACCATCCGCTTCATTGGATGGCATCCATGTTTACCACCAATGCCATGGAAGCCCTGCTGGAAGGTATTGCATACCTGACAACCTGTCAATTCGTCGGGCCCCGACGCAACACCCCCAATTGAACAATGATGTCCTACACCGTACCCATGCTTGCCTTTCGCACTGACTGGGCAGTCAGCTGTACAACAACTATACCATACAACCTGCAACTAACACCACACCATCAACTACACTTCCATGATATCGGAAATTTCGGGGACATGCACTCTGTTCCCCACCAGATCCAGTAACTCTGCATGAACAGGGGGAGGCAGAGGTATGGGATTTGTGTATGGCAACCACAAGGACAAAACTGCACGTACAACTATGCCATAAAATGTATCCTGCGCCCATGAACATATGCACCGGTCAGTGGACAGTAATCGGTCTGCTGTAGTATGTGAGAACTGTCACCTCACCTTCCTCTGTACTTCCGTGCCAGGACTTTTGCATGGACAACAAATGCATCCCCCAACAACATGACCCCAGTGACTGTGACATGTCCAGTAGCCACCACATTGCAACAACAAGTGAGACGCTGTTGCATGCACGTAGGCTCATGCCCTGATGTCACCTCACACGCAGGTGTGTCGGAGTAACTATTGCAGCAAACCTGTAACATGGAACTGAGATGTACTGTGCCCATGATGTCAAGCGGTCTGGTAGGCAAAATGAATACTGTCTGTGTCAAAGTCAACAGCTCCTCAGTAATTAGCAAATGTACATTAGCACAGCAACGGCTAAGCAGTTGTAACTCTGAAGCCCACATCCCATAGTCAACAACTAATCACATGTACCCCTACACCCTATGCTATGTGTAATCATGCTGAGTATATCCTCCACATGCATTTCGCTGCCAGTAGTGTCCACTATACTGCATCACGGAGGACATAAGTCCTAATACATGGCTTGAAGTAAATATGTGTCTCTGCTGAATCATTTCACAAACACAAGTTCGAATGAGAGAGGATGAGAGTGTGTGAAGTACACGACAGTCGTGAGATGACCATGTAGTCCACTCTCACTGGATGTCAACCCAAATGAGTAGCCGCAACAGTGGCCACAGTGCAATACCACAGCTCCTGGAGCAGGACATGTCAGACTCTGAAGGTGCCCGATAGATCATCACATCAACACTGACGGCCTGGTCAATACAAAGCACAGTCCTACACATGTCTACAATTTCCCACACAGTCTGACCACACACTCAGCAACAAAAAGTAGGAGCCACGCAAAAGCATGCCACAGCAATGCCTGTCAAAACACACACACCACATCAGTTTGGGTGGGCAGCACTGCACAATGAGTAAGAACTGCAGAAAATCTGACATGCACAATTGAACTAGGCACAATCTTGACAGTGACACACCCTGCACACACACAACGTCTGAACCATAACAAGTAGGAGTCATCCTGAACTGCAAGGACACACCCACACACTGCATTCCATGCAACATACAACACACACATCTCATCATATACACAGACCTCAACACGGTTACAAACATCCACCATGGTCCTGGGAAACATATGTGTGTAGTCGACATGGCCACAACACACACACACACCAACGCCACCACAAACTCACACCACCCACACCACCCACCACCACCTCCCAAATGGACACATTCAGAGTAGGCCATGTGCCCAGGCACAATGCACATCACAAGACCAACATACACCTACACCGCTGGCCACACAGCAAGTAAGCTCACACATGCCCGCATTCTCAGCGCATGCTGCCAGTCCACCTGTGGCTAGACTCACACCCTGTGCATTGCATGCACGCAAACATGACACGGATACATTTACCCAGAAATAACACCAAATACATGCAGTCAATCCGTTGCACAGAAAAGCAGATTCATCACACACACAAGTAGCAGAGTCTGAAAGAAGTGAAGTCCCTGCCACGTGTACAGCATATTGGAATGTGAGACCAGACATTGCAATTGCTGAGGTCACATACACGGCATGTGCCCCACTTAACCAAGCACACACTGCAACAACTGCAATAATCAACTACACAGATAAAAACGACAACAAGAACAACAGCATCCAGTCACAGATTACATCGACAGGCGGCATAACTCATCTACCCCAGGGACAGTGCCCAGTTCGATGTGCCGAGTAGTGACACGTAGTGCCGCGGATGCAATGTGTGTTAGTGTGCCTTTCCATGGCCAGCCAACACTGCCATGGCAGTCACAATATCCATCACAGCCAGCACTGTGTCAGAAGGAGATGTGTGAGTGTGCCTACCAATCTAACAGGATGCCAGTACGACTCGGTGCTGTGTGTGTGCTACTGGACAGTTGCAGGTCCGGCCCAGAGAGAGTAGCACAACTGTGGAAGACACACATGTGTCATGTGAAGCGGGAGTTACACTTGGCCCAGGTGGGTGGGTGTGATGGGTAGGTGCGCACATGCAATGTTGAAACACACTGTTTTGGGAGGATTCAGGAGGACTAGATTACCGCTGTCTTGGGCATTTGTAAAGACCACCTGTCTGGGGATGAATGTGAACACGTGTGTGCACAACATGCGGCCATACAAAGATGCTGCATCAGGTGTAGATGTCAGCCCACCCTCTGGGGACATGCTGGATACTGCTGTGCGTCCGCCAGGACCTTGCCAAGGCACGCACATCCCCTGTCGACCAGGTGTACCCCCAACATTGTCCACCTGCACGGGCTATCCAGGAGACGGGATGGCAGTGGAGCATGGTGGGTGAGAGGTCATGGCGTGCTCCTCCTGGACACATCACGCAGGCAACACATCCTCATTGTGCAGCATGGCACAAGTCAAATATGAGTAGTGGGGAGACGCACACATCGCGCCCGGGAGTGACATCACGGAAGGTGGCTCGCACCATCGCACTCATTGCCTATTTCCCCACACACGTTACATGCCATTGCAACAGAGAAGCCAGCGCGTGCACAAGCAGCTCCAAGCTCGCCCCAGAGAGGTCAAAGAGTGAATGTGTGGGTCCATTAGCTCCAGTTGGACGCGGCCTGGGCCGCTAGGGCAGCTACAGCCTCTGTGTGTTGCAGGTGGTGTATCCGGACTGCGGAGCCTGTCATGCATTGTCAATGTTGTCCAAGTCTCGAGTCGGGGTACCACGCAGGTGGACGGCGTCCCGCCACTGATTATACCGCGAGACAGACAACTCGTTCAAATGGACCCACACATACACTCTTTGGCCTCTCTGGTGCGAGCTCGGAGCTGCCTGTACATGCGCTGGCTTCTCAGATGCAAACGCAAATTGGGGTGAGGGAGGGGAGGCCATTAAGTCTGACGGTGCAAGCCACCTTCCAACATGTCACATCCGGCTGGGACGTCAGCGTCCCCCCACTACTCCGATACTGAGAAGTTGGCCTGGTATATGCTGTTCACTAATTAAAGTGGATACCTTGCACCAGGGCAAATCGACTCTTATGGTAGATAGGTTTAAGACAACCTTTTAAAGAAAGCTATCCTAGTGGTAGCTGTGGAGAGCAGCCTTCAGGCTAAGTCTCGGAGGAATGTAAAGCAGCTTGTTTTACCATATAATCTCTTGAATCACCAAATGAAAAGACACCACACAGGTATATATATCAAATATATATGTATTTATTTCTAAATAACTCTCTACTAATCTCTTTATGAGATTAGAAGACAAACATATGCACAAATCAACGTTTCACAATAAGTTAAGCACAAAATATGGCTGGGGCCCTAGGGGCGTACCAGACCATATACTAAGTAAGAGACTTAGGGACAACGACTTGCAGAGAGACAAGGCCTAGGGCCTTCAGAAGTGCTGGGGCCTCACGAAACCACCCAAGGCAGGTAAGTAAAGGACCCACGGGAGACGCGTGCAGTGTGGTTACACAGGCGCGGATCGCCATTGACTTCAATGGGGCAAGTCGCGGTTGGAAATAAAGAGTTTTAGGATACTTCGGGAGGACCTACAAGCAAGTCACTTACAGGGTAAGTAGTTCTAGGGCCCACACCCACAGGAGCACCGTAGTGCTGGAGTTACCTCACCCAGGGAAGCCGGGTGCATAGGTGTCCTTTGGTGTCGGGTCGCGGCGTCGTTTTCAATGGCGAACAAAGAAGACTTGCTGCTTGCGGGAGCTGAAGAAGTGTCCGGTGGAATCCAAGCCTGGATTCTGAAGAAGGATGACCTGAAAGCAGAGGGGACAGTGTTCAAAGTCACTTGGCAGTGACCCGGGGCAAGGAAGATGGATGCCCACCGTCGTTGGTTGATTCAGGTTGGTTGCGGGTGCCTTGACTCTTCAGCCACGTGGTCCAGGAGGTGTCGACGACAACCAGGATCTGGATTCGGTGGGTCCCTTGACGTCTGCAGCTGACTGCGGTGTTGGCAACTCGATTGGAGCCAACAACCCTTGGCAGCAGCAAGTCTCGGGGAGATAAAGAAAAGTTGATGGCGCAGACCAGCAAGGTCTGAGGAACTCACCCAGCGAGGGTAAGTCAGGGCAGGCCTGGAGCAACCAGGGGAGCCCTTTGGTTTCTTTAAGAAGTCTTCTGGGGACCCACAAGCCGGCGAGCAAGGGATCGCAAAGACACCTCGGGCAGAATCACTCAACAGGGGCCCACGGTCACTCGGGACGGTGTAAGCCTCTGATCTTCAGAGGGATTCCTGCTGGAGGTCGGGACCACACGTGGTCCAAAGCACAAGTTCGTAGAACGTTGTGAAGGGGTTGCACTCGACAATAGTGCACGGTACCCAGGGGTCGCGGTTCCTCATCACTCATGGGGTCCACTTGCCTCAGCTTCGCTGGGGACTCACGATGGCCTTGGAGAAGTCAGGAAATCAACTTCTTGGGCTGCAGGGACTTCGGACTCCGGCGGGAGCGGTGTAGTTTGCGACCGTCGTTGTCATTTTTGGTGCCTGCCAAGCAGGGGAGTCACTCCTTGACTCCAAGGGAGATTCTTCTGTCTTCCAAAGGTAGTGGAACGTCGAAGGGCCAGGATTCTTCTGTAGAGCGTCGTCCAGGGGTTATCTAACTAGCAAGTTCAAGGGTTCCCCTTCTTATACTGAAAAGAGGGGATGGACTAGCTCTATGACCCCACCTATGGGAGGGTCAAGGGAGGGGGTGGCTACACCCACTTCCCTTTGTCCAGTTTTGCGCCAGAGCAGGGGCAGGTAGCCCCTGAGCCGGTTTGAACTGGCATATGCACAGAGGAGCCTTCTGCTCCCCCAGTGCAGGACTTCAAAGCACTCTAAGAGTGCACCCACCCAGCCCCAATACACTAAACCCTGTCTGGGAGGTGGTTACACCTCCCTGTGACAGGATGCCTATTGTTGGGCTTCCTCCTCTGCGAGTTTCGGTCATCAGCAGGAGGGCAGCCCAGTGTCTGTGACTGGTGGCATCCATTTTGTGATGCCAGGGCTCTTTAGGATTCTACCGCGTTTCCACAGCAGGTACATGTCTTATCCCTCTAGAAGGGTGGAATGCTACCCCCGCCGCCAAGATTGGCGGGGGGTAGTATTCCAAGATGTTTGACACCAAACACGACATGTTTTGATGCAGCCATTCCAAAGTTAGCATTTACCGCGAGGATATAATGCACTTAATAGTATATGGTTTAACCGCATCCACAAACAGCACCAGAGAATAGACTCTGAGAGCTGCAGAGGGGCCCTGCTCAGGCAGAGGCACCCCCTCACATAGAAGCCAAGCACCCTGCCCTCAGGATTGATAGGGCCTGCCTTAGGGGTGACTGATAGGTTTATATGTGTGTGCAGGAGAGATATAGGAAACCTATATCTCAGTGAGGGGTGCTAGCACCACCTCACCCAGGCTGCAGTAGCAGGCCTGTGGTGTCAGATTTAGACTGCTTCCCAGGGGTGGCATAATACATGCTGCAGCCCCTGGTAGGCCTGTGAAGTACCTATGCCCTTGGCACCTAAGGTACCATATACTAGGGACTCATAAGGCACCACAGTATCCAATCACTAGTGCACCTAGAGTGCACTCCATGTCATTTAGAGAGAGCAGATAGACTGGGGCCCTGAATAGCAGGGTCCTAGTCCAACTAAGTCATAAACCAGCAAAACACCAGGAAAAAAGTGGGGGCAACCATATAGTCAGATTCCACCTTCCTACATAACCCCCCCAAACGAAAGGAGATAAGGCTAACCTTGACCAGTTGAGCCTTTATTGATTAAGTGGCCATATAAGGAAGCACCTGCACTAGCATGGTTGCCCCCTGTCTTATGGTCCCCTAAGCAATCCCTCACCCTAAGGGTATGAGAGGGTCTCCACCATGGGGAATCACTACCTCTGGTGTGCTTTGGTAAAGTACAAGGCTGGTGGGGTGTCTGAGTAGGGAAGTGAGGCCCTAGGAAGGTTGGCCTCAGCTTCCTCAGATCACTGGTCACCATGTATGCCTGTCTTTCCATGACTGAGTTGCACTTTGCTCTAAGGGTCAACCTTTGACTGCCTACAGCTGGGGGTTGGGTCCCTTTGGATGGAACACTGGAGGGACATGGCATGTTTGGAACCTTTTGGTTCCAGGTTTGCCCTTGCCTAACAGAGTCCTTCTGGGGGAGGTCCCTACATAAAGGTATGGGGGATCCCTCAGTGGGTTGAGGAATTTTCACCGGGCTAGGGCTACTAGACTGGGTGCCCCTAATCTGCTGATGGGGGGTTCCTCTGGACAGGGGGCCCTGGGGGTCCACTGACCTCCCTGACCTCTGCAGCCCTGGGCTGACTGAGGCAGGGTAGAGAGGGGCAGTTTACCTGCTCCAGACTGGGTACCACCTTGGAAGGGTCCTCTGCCATCAGGGGTGGGGCCAGGACAGGCCTGACTACCTCTGTGGCAGTTCCTTCACTAGGGGTAGGGTCAGTTCCCTGAGGAGGCTGACCCTTACCTACTGTCTGGAGGGAAGAAGACTTTTCTTCAACCCTTGTGCTCTCTTCTGGGGGAGAGTGGGCCATTCTTCCAGGCTCCATCTCTCCAAAATCTTGGGCTGGGGCTGTGGCCATCACAGCCCCACTAACCTTTACAGGGACACCCAACATCCTCAGATGGGTTTGGTGTTCAATTTCAGCCCAGGCTGAAATTTCCAGATCATTGCCCATCAGGCAATCTACAGGTAAGGTTGGGGACACTGCCACTCTTTTGGGCCTGTGACCCCCTCCCAGCTGAGATTGACTATGGCCATGGGGTGCTCTGTTCTGACACCATCAATGTTGGTCACCTGGTATTTAAACTCAGGTAAAAGCTGGTGAGGGGGACTAGTTTCCCTGCCACCATGGTGACACTAGCCCCTGTGTCCCTAAATGCCACAGCTTTCTGACCATTAATTATTGGCTCCAGTCTGTACCTGCCCAATGCTGTGGGACCCACGGTAAAGGTGGCAAATCCTATACCACCATCAGAATCTGAGGAGTCTGTTGAGAGGGTCCTGTCTGAACTAGGGCCCACCTCTGTTCCTCTTGCAAAAGCACCTAACTTTTTGGGTGCACTACTCCCAACTGGAGGATTACTACTGGTAGTACCAGGAGGGGTGGTAGTAGTTGTTGGAGGAACATTTTCTTTATTGCCAATCCTGGGACAACTGGGATCAGATTTCCAGTGCCCAGGCTTTTTACAGACATGGCAATAGGGTTTCTTTTCAGGAGAGGAAGGAGTTTGGGACCCACCCCCAGAAGAGGACTTTTGGGGCCCTGTAGTGGACTTATCCTTAGATTTATCCCCACCTTTCTCTTGGGACTTGGTAGAATCTTTCTTGTGGTCACCACCCTGATTCTTAGGCCTTACTCTGGTTCTGACCCATTTGTCTGCCTTCTTTCCCAATTCTTGGGGAGAGGTCAGATCAGAGTCCACCAGGTACTGGTGTAAAAGCTGGTTTTGACAATTATTAAGGATCTGTTCTCTCATCATTAGATTATAAAATCCTTTGAAATCAGTAACCCTACTGCCAACCAGCCAACCCTCCAGAGCCTTGGATGCACAATCTACAAAGTCTGTCCAGTCCTGAGTCTGTGCCTTCTGGGTATCTCTGAACTTCAACCTGTACTGCTCAGTGGTTAAGCCAAACCCATCTATCAGTGCACTCTTCAGGACCTCATAATCATCAGCATCCTCCTCTCTAACAGTGAGGAGCTTGTCTCTTCCTTTATCTGAAAAGGAGAGCCACAAGATTGCTGCCCACTGCTTTTGGGGGACCTGCTGTACTCTACAGGCCCTCTCCATAGCAGTTATCCACTTGTGGATATCATCCCCACTCTGGTAGGGAGGAACAACCTTGCTCAGGTTCCTATGGTCAGGAATATATTCTCTGCCTCTAGGGACACTGTTGCTGCCACCAGGGGGTTCTAACCCCTCTTTCTAGAAGCTCTCTGGATCTCCAGGGCTTCCTATCCAGTGCCAACTGCTTGGTTCTGAGGGCCACTTTGGCTTCCTCATACTGGAGCAGTTTGCACCTTCTCTCAGAGGAGGTCTCTCTAAGGAAAAGTAAGAGCTCCTCTGCTGGACAAATTCTCTGCCAGAGTGATAAGAGTGGTCAGATTCCCTGGAAGGGGATCTGTGCCTCTCCTCCTCTCTGTCAGTTCTCTTAGGGAGAATTCCTCTGTCCTTTTCAGGCCCCTTGGAGCCTGGCCCTTCAATCACAGAATCTTGGTCATTCTGATTTTCATCATCTGACCCAGATACTATGACTGACCCACCCACTGATTCAAACCCTTTAGCTCCTAGAGCCAATCTAAGGTCATCTGCTGTCAGCAGATCTATCAGGTGTATTGTTGAGGGACTCTGTCCTAGTCTCAGGTGTCTGTCAACACACATGGCTCTCAAGTCAGAGAAAGCCATGTCCTTATACTGAGGCTGAGTGGATCCACTGGGTCCACCCTTTAAGGACATTCTAGTGTTGTGCAGTGTTGTACTACCTACACTAGTTTGTGGCCTACTGATCCTAGCTTGAGCTGTGGAAAGGGTGTGCTATCCCTAGGCACACAACTCTAAGTTCAGTAGAACTTATTGATACTAAGCTTGACTTTATATGTACCTTGAGTACCTATAATGGTTTTCAGTTAGTAATTCAAATAGAGATTTTCTGGTAAAACAATGGCAAGCTGGAATCCCACCGCTGCCACCAATGTGAGAAGTTGGCCTGGGATATGCTGTTCACTAATTAAAGTGGACACCTTGCACCAGGGTAAATCGACTCTTATGGTAGATAGGTTTAAGACAACCTTTTAAAGAAAGCTATCCTAGTGGTAGCTGTGGAGAGCAGCCTTCAGGCTAAGTCTCGGAGGAATGTAAAGCAGCTTGTTTTACCATATAATCTCTTGAATCACCAAATGAAAAGACACCACACAGGTATATATATCAAATATATATGTATTTATTTCTAAATAACTCTCTACTAATCTCTTTATGAGATTAGAAGACAAACATATGCACAAATCAACGTTTCACAATAAGTTAAGCACAAAATATGGCTGGGGCCCTAGGGGCGTACCAGACCATATACTAAGTAAGAGACTTAGGGACAACGACTTGCAGGGAGACAAGGCCTAGGGCCTTCAGAAGTGCTGGGGCCTCACGAAACCACCCAAGGCAGGTAAGTAAAGGACCCACGGGGGACGCGTGCAGTGTGGTTACACAGGCGCGGATCGCCGTTGACTTCAATGGGGCAAGTCGCGGTTGGAAATAAAGAGTTTTAGGATACTTCGGGAGGACCTACAAGCAAGTCACTTACAGGGTAAGTAGTTCTAGGGCCCACACCCACAGGAGCACCGTAGTGCTGGAGTTACCTCACCCAGGGAAGCCGGGTGCATAGGTGTCCTTTGGTGTCGGGTCGCGGCGTCGTTTTCAATGGCGAACAAAGAAGACTTGCTGCTTGCGGGAGCTGAAGAAGTGTCCGGTGGAATCCAAGCCTGGATTCTGAAGAAGGATGACCTGAAAGCAGAGGGGACAGTGTTCAAAGTCACTTGGCAGTGACCCGGGGCAAGGAAGATGGATGCCCACCGTCGTCGGTTGATTCAGGTCGGTTGCGGGTGCCTTGACTCTTCAGCCACGTGGTTCAGGAGGTGTCGACGACAACCAGAAGCTGGATTCGGTGGGTCCCTCAAAGTCTGCAGCTGACTGCGGTGTCGGCAACTCGATTGGAGCCAACAAGCCTTGGCAGCAGCAAGTCTCGGGAGATGAAGAAAAGTCGATGGCGCAGACCAGCAAGGTCTGAGGGACTCACCCAGCGAGGGTAAGTCAGGGCAGGCCTGGAGCAACCAGGGGAGCCCTTTGGTTTCTTTAAGAAGTCTTCTGGGGACCCACAAGCCGGCGGGCAAGGGATCGCGAAGACACCTTGGGCGGAATCACTCAACAGGGGCCCACGGTCACTCGGAATGGTGTAGGCCTCTGATCTTCGGAGAGATTCCTGCTGAAGGTCGGGACCACATGTGATCCAAAGCATAAGTTCGTAGAACGTTGTAAAGGGGTTGCACTCGACAATAGTGCACGGTACCCAGGGGTCGCGGTTCCTCGTCACTCGTGGGGTCCACTTGCCTCAGCTTCACTAGGGACTCACGATGGCCTTGGAGAAGTCAGGAAATCCACTTCTTGGGCTGCAGGGACTTCGGACTCCGGCGGAAGCGGCGTAGTTTGCGACCGTCATTGTCGTTTTTGGTGCCTGCCAAGCAGGGGAGTCACTCCTTGACTCCAAGGGAGATTCTTCTGTCTTCCAAAGGTAGTGGAACGTCGAAGGGCCAGGATTCTTCTGTAGAGCGTCGTCCAGGGGTTATCTAACTAGCAAGTTCAAGGGTTCCCCTTCTTATACTGAAAAGAGGGGATGGACTAGCTCTATGACCCCACCTATGGGAGGGTCAAGGGAGGGGTGGCTACACCCACTTCCCTTTGTCCAGTTTCGCGCCAGAGCAGGGGCAGGTAGCCCCTGAGCCGGTTTGAACTGGCATATGCACAGAGGAGCCTTCTGCTCCCCCAGTGCAGGACTTCAAAGCACTCTAAGAGTGCACCCACCCAGCCCCAATACACTAAACCCTGTCTGGGAGGTGGTTACACCTCCCTGTGACAGGATGCCTATTGTTGGGCTTCCTCCACTGCGAGTTTCGGTCATCAGCAGGAGGGCAGCCCAGTGTCTGTGACTGGTGGCATCCATTTTGTGATGCCAGGGCTCTTTAGGATTCTACCGCGTTTCCACAGCAGGTACATGTCTTATCCCTCTAGAAGGGTGGAATGCTACCCCCGCCGCCAAGATTGGCGGGGGGTAGTATTCCAAGATGTTTGACACCAAACACGACATGTTTTGATGCAGCCATTCCAAAGTTAGCATTTACCGCGAGGATATAATGCACTTAATAGTATATGGTTTAACCGCATCCACAAACAGCACCAGAGAATAGACTCTGAGAGCTGCACAGGGGCCCTGCTCAGGCAGAGGCACCCCCTCACATAGAAGCCAAGCACCCTGCCCTCAGGATTGATAGGGCCTGCCTTAGGGGTGACTGATAGGTTTATATGTGTGTGCAGGAGAGATATAGGAAACCTATATCTCAGTGAGGGGTGCTAGCACCACCTCACCCAGGCTGCAGTAGCAGGCCTGTGGTGTCAGATTTAGACTGCTTCCCAGGGGTGGCATAATACATGCTGCAGCCCCTGGTAGGCCTGTGAAGTACCTATGCCCTTGGCACCTAAGGTACCATATACTAGGGACTCATAAGGCACCACAGTATCCAATCACTAGTGCACCTAGAGTGCACTCCATGTCATTTAGAGAGAGCAGATAGACTGGGGCCCTGAATAGCAGGGTCCCAGTCCAACTAAGTCATAAACCAGCAAAACACCAGGAAAAAAGTGGGGGCAACCATATAGTCAGATTCCACCTTCCTACACTCGTGCACTGCTGCCGTCAGATGTGCCACTCCCCAGGGGGGTGGGAAAAGGGTCAGGAATGTCAGTCTGAGATTGGCGCAGTTGAAGGCACACCTTCACTGGGGGTGACAACCATTGGACGGTCTGGTGTAGTCCACCCACGTGTACATGTGGGCCCTCCATCATCTATGTCTCCTGCGGCTAAGTGATGTCATGGGCAATGACGTAAGTGAGGAGAGCTGTCTGCCCCATGCACAGATGGCGCATCAGCTCAACAGACCCAGCACTGAGGGCAGCAGGGGTCACATGTGCAGGGGCAGCTGTGCCTGGTGTGAAGGACACCCTATCCTTCATCCCTGTGCCGACACGTGTTGCACCAGTGGAAGTGGATGGGAGGGCGGTCATTGGCCTCCGCGTGGCTGAAGAAGACCCAGAGTCCACGTCCCTTGTGTCATACAACATGGATGTATCACCTCAGTCCTCAAATGACGCCAAAATTGCCCACTGGTCCTGTGATTCATCCAGCACACGTCTAGCCCCTCCGAGGCGCAGGTCACAACTGTCTCACTCAGCAGCTGTGCAGCTGCTACATCCGAAGCCACCCCACTGTTGAGCGTCCCCTGTCCCTCAGCACCCAGGGGAGATGCCACATGAGAGAGAGCGAGGTGGTCCCACTCATCTGGCATCAATGACACAGACATGTGCAAGGGAAGCAGCACAGAACATACACAAATCCACATGTTGCACGATACCTGTGCAATAGTATACAGCCACCACAATCAACACCCAATGGCTGGCGTACAGGAAATGAATCCGCGAATTAGTGCCACGAATGTAGTGCACATCGCACTACACACGGCCTGTGTCACCCTGCGACCATATCCCCAACTCGCGTTGTGCACAACCACTATCCTGATGGTGGCAAGGATGACCACTATGTAATTAGGCCGAACACATACCTGCATGGATCCAAATGGGAAACTACTCACACAGACTGCAACCTGACAGCCCGCATTGGCCATGAGCCCATGCCATCCACCTGTCGTTCACACGAGCACAACTGTTGTTGCACGGTGTGCCGGATGTGCAAGTACCAGAGACATGAGGTGAGGCATCGCACACATATGTCCGACTGAAATCAGAGTAGGCACAGTGCCCCTAACATACATGTGGATAGCCACTCCAGCCTACTACAGGTTGTACCTGAGGGCTACGACTCCGAGTGCATTGGGAATGCAGAGTGCCCTAATTGCATCTTAAGCCCCAGGACTAGCATATGCATGTCAGATGCACACAGCACAGACTGCAGTTGCTACACACTGCATCACATAACAAACATCACATTACCCAGATCATGGGTAGGCTATGGACACATGCTGCCTCTCACAGCAAAAGACACCATCACACAAGACTGTAAACTTGCTTGCTGCTGATGCCACAACAAACGTGCATCCGGCACAGGTCGTGTGACTGTTAAGATGCAGACCATTACTGGTGTAATGCAGTGACGTGCTAACCTGACAATACGAGGGGGCATCCCCCGATCCGTCAACGCCATGTAGTGGCCCATCCGGCAGATGCCGTCACACCCTTTGGGCAAAATGGCTGCACTGGCGGTCACACACACACAAAGGCATCAACTTGGTAGCAATGGCTCCTCACAAGTCCTTGGGCTGGAGGAATTCCAACTGCAGGGATGGTGCACAGGAGGCTTGGAATGTCACTAATGCACTTCTCAACATCACCCACATCCACCAATCACAGTGGCATGCTGCTGACCCATCCCAAATACTCCGAGACGTGCAACAGAGCCAGGAAGTAATCGGACATGGCCTAACAGCATGTGTACACCACAAAGTGAATGCATGCTGCTGGGAGTGTGTACACAGTACCTGACCAACCAATTCACATGCAGGTTGACAGCACATCGAGCAATGTGTAGCCTGTCCACATCTACTGTCCATTGTCAGGTGGACCTACACAAAGATCACACGGCAACACTTCTGTGTGGGTGTACCCACTGTGTCCAACACTGCGCAACCATCAACATACTCGCCCTGTGCATGGCCCACCCCGCAATGGAGGTCACATTCTGTGCCACTATCTCTCACACACATCCCTATCACGAGGCATGGTGTGTCCAATCGACAGTGCTGAGTTAGCGCTTTTCCGGAGGGTCCTGAACAGGAGACACATGTAACCCACTGGGCAGTCTGTGTTGTCACCTACTGGCATTGTGCAGTCAATGTGCAGCCCAGGCCTGCTGGGACTGAGAAGGGCAACATGGCCCCAGCCTGCCATTCTCACGAGCAACAAGTGCTCTGAGACCTGCATTGCCAATTGGCTGTGTCACTGGATGTCTGACATGAAGTTGCCATGTACCACCACTCGGGAGGGATAGACATGGCAAAGCGCCCGAGAGCTCACATACCCCTGCCACCTGCAGTAAGCATGGTGAGCAGTGCATGTTGGAACCCCACAGACTCTGACTCATGGTGCTGTGGATCAACGACATGTGTGTCCCCCACATGCACACCCACACACACTGTGGTTGTCTCACACACACAACTTTTGCAAGGGATAGCCATGTGCAGTGTGCGTGGAGCTCGGAATCCAGGATCTCCAGCTCCTCGCTGGTGAGTGGACATGGACACATCTTCAGCGTCATCGACGTTAAGGTGGACAGGTGGCAGCGGCAGGTATTGTTGAGGGATGCCAGGCTGCAGTCCCTGGTAGCTGTGGTAATGGCGGTCTCACTCCCACACTCATATAGCCCCCTGGGGCAGTCTCAGTGGTTCCAAGCCGCTGCAATTGGTGTACCATGTCTGCCTGCTTAAATTGCAGACGATGGCCTTCTTCCAGCTGGCCCGTGACGCTTTCCTCCATTGCGGGACACGCAAGGTGCAACCGCGAGGGCCATTGGAGTTGGCCGCAAGGGCCTGGCCCATGGCGGGTACAGTCCGCTGATGCCATGTGCACTACACAGTATGATGTGTGCAATGCATCTGCAGGTGTGGCCATGACTTGTGTGTGGGAGCAGGTCCACACTGGACAGGGCCACAACATGCTGTGCGCATGGGCAGGGTCGGCCAGTGCTCAGCCTCCACATGTCTGTTGGCACATCATCATGTACACATTGGCATGGGAGCATGGGACATGCATATGCACACACATGCCATCTTTCACTATGCACATCTCCCACTTGGCACGTGCTACGTTACGTGTCACTTGTGATGTGTATTTGCAATCACACAGCTGTGTTGTCATGGAGCTGTCAATGTGTACACCTGTCAATGTGTTTTGGAGGTGTGATCCGTACAATGCTGTACATAGGGTGAAGTAGGGACATCAATGACTGTCTCATATCCCCTCGTGCAACAGGACCCACTTGTTGTTGCCGCTCAGCCTGTGTCCATTGCGTTGTTGGTGTGTGCCATACTCACCCAGCCTCGGAAGCTGTGTCAGGCACAGCAGCTAGTTATATTGCTGTGGTGTTGCCGCTTCCCAAATATGCAGTCTGATATCATCGTCATGCCTTGAAAGTTATTAAGGCCTAAATCCCCATGTGCATGCTCATAGCAATGGTTTGTGTCACTGCTCATTGCTATTGGTAAGGGGACCTGTGTAAGTGTATTGTGGCTGTGCTGTCCCTACTTGTCAGCTGTTCTGTGATTCAATTGCTTGGTCAGTCATTTTTTTTCTGTGTTTGTGGAAATGCCATGTGGCGTGTTGCTTTGACATGTGTCCACTTCCATCTTTCCTAGGAGGAGACCAAACATACATCGCCCCTACCAATTGCTGTCAGACATGGAGGGCGTGGAGGTAATCCGGAAATTCCGACTGGACCGACCCACCCTGCATCACCTATGTGCCTTGTTGGAACCCCACCTCCGTCCTCGCAGGGTGTATCCGACGGCATTTACCCCCACGGCTAAGGTGATGGCTGCACTACATTTCTTCGCCACTGGGTCATTCCAACACACAGTGGGCAGTGGAAGTGGGATGTCCCAGCCCATGTTCAGCATGGTGCTACGTGATGTACTGTCAGCTATGATGCTGTACAGGAACAGGTACATACGATTCCCCAGGGCTCGTGAATTGGCGGCAGTGAAGGGTGATTTCTATGCCCTTGGACGGATCCCCCACGTTGTTGGTGCAATAGATTGCACCCATATTGGCCTTGTAGCACCACAGCCCATGGAGCACATATATAGGAATCGGAAGCACTTCCACTCCCTGAATGTGCAAGTGGTGTGCCTTGCGGACATGGTCATTACACACGTGTGTGCGAAGTTTCCAGGATCGGCCCATGACTCGCACATCATGCGCAACAGCATCCTACCACGTCTGATGACCAATCTGCAACCGGACCGTGCTTGGATTGTTGGTGAGTATGTGTACTCGTGTAGCGTGCCTGGTGTGCGATGCTGTCTTGGGGACAGTTGGAAATGCAACTAATATCGGTATTCCTCACACCCAGGGGACTCTGCTTATCCGAATGGGCCTTGGCTGCTCAGCCCATTACGTAATCCTCGGACACCAGCTGATGTCCACTACAATGAGGCACATGGCAGGGCCAGACGTGTGGTGGAGCGGACTTTTGGGCTCATGAAGTCCAGATTCAGATGCCTGGACCGCACCGGTGGTGCACTGGCGTACTCCCCACAGAAGGCGTGCCAGATAGTTGTGGCATGCTGCATGCTGCACAATCTGGCTATTCGCAAGCAGATCCCCCTAATAGTGGATGAGGGTGATCAGCCCGGGCCCCCACCTGCAGACCAGGACGGGTCCAGTGATGAGAACAGTGGAGAGGAGGAAGCTGTGAATGTGCGTCAGCAGCTCATCGCACGCTACTTCACTTGAAGGTGAGTGACCATGTACGACGGCTGATGTAGCTGTAGTTGTGCAGGTGTATGTGTGCATTGTGACGGAGGCCTTTTGTTCACTGAGTGCTGTGTGGCAATGGTCCATGTCCAGGGTAGTATGCCACTGACAGTGGCTGTGGCATTGTGCCCCGTTGCTCTGTGAGATGTGTGTACATTGCATGTAGTTGGTGACAAGTACTGTGTGATGGGTGTGTGACACACTAATTGAATGGACTCTTGTTCTGATTTTCACCCCTAGGTCCCTACAACATCTCCTGGCCTATCTACATGCCACACAGCAGAGGCATTCCTGCTCATGTTGGCGGTTGCACATCGTTGATTAAACACAGGGCACATGAAGCAGATTGTGATCAAGGTGTATTTATTTACAGCGGTGAAATGTTATTGTGTGCAAGGTGATGACAGAAGTGGTGCATGCTGTGACAATGAGTTGACGGACATGGCTGCGTGATGGTCAAGGTGTACCCATGAAGTTCTATTTCCACAGACCAGCAGACACATGCCATTCACATGGCAGTGTGGGGTAGGCTCGTAGTCAAAGTCAGTGCAGTAGGTGGTCAGGGTGGCTGGCTGACTCACTGGCATTTGGAGCATGCGTAGTCCTCTCTGGACACCTGTTTCCTCTTCGGATGGCCCCTTCCACGTTTGGTAGGGGGGGGTGTGTTGGTGGGCTGCTGGTGGTGGCTGAGGACTGCTCACTAGCTGTGGACGCAGGGGAACTAGATGTTGCACGACCCTGCGCCACAGCACGTGGTGGCGGTGGTGGTGTGGCTGGCCTTGCTTGGGCCCTCCCCCCCAACACCTGCTGGGCCATGAGGTCCACAAGTTTGTCCATACGGGTCACGATTTGGCCCATATGGGCGTCCATGGACCTCAACACCCCAAGGACCTCCCGCGTGTCGGCAGCCGACCTGGCCCATTGTCCTTGGGCCTCTTCATAGGCCCCAAGGACTCTTGAGATTTGCGGCAGGGCTTGGCTCTCAGGCTCAGATGGTGTTGGCCTGACCCTGCTCCTCCCACCGGTACTGCTGCCACCGACCTGCCCACTCGCCACATTGGTCACCACGGTCCTCTGTCTGGCTCCCAGGGTCGAGCACGACGGGCGTGCCACCCCTTGCGCAGGTGCTGTGGCCAGGGATGGCGTGGTGGTGGTGGTGGTTGTTGCGGCAGTGGTGGTGGCCGCAACGACCGTGGCAGCAGGGGTCTGTGACTGGTCAGCATCCCTGGGTGATGTGTTGGTGGGTAGGAGGGGCCCTGGGGTGCGGTTGGGCCCTGCCACTCCAGACGGGCCTGGTGGGTGGTCCTCGTCCGAAGAGGTGTCCAGGTCTTCTACATCCGTGAGTCCGGGTCGGGGGCTTGCGGACTGGCTGTGCTGGCTGCTGTCTCCCTCTCCAGCATCCAGCTGTTCGGCACCTGTGGGGAGAATGAGATAGGTTATTGTGTTGCACCTTGCAAAGTTTGTATTGGTTGTCTGACATTCACAGTTCGTGCACTGTCGTGCACAGGTTTCCCAGTGGCGTGTGTGTGGATGTACGATGTGTGTATGCGTGAGCAAGGCAATGGAACTGTGTGTTGTGTTCATGTGGCATGGGGCGGATTAGCGATGACAATCAGTGTGTGTTGCTGTACTCCTACATTTTGTGGCTTGGGTGTATGCGGGCTCCAGACCCATCGACGCTTTTGAGGTGAAATATGGTTTTGGGGTTCAAATGGAACGCTTGGAAATGCAGGTGGCAAAAGGGGGTACAGCCCCCTCAATGCTTTTGAGGTGAAATATGGTTTTGGGGTTCAAATGGAACGCTTAGAAACGCAGATGGCAAAAGGGGGTACAGCCCCCTCAACGCTTTAGAGGTGAAATATGGTTTTGGGGTTCAAATGGAATGCTTAGAAACGCAGATGGCAAAAGGGGGTACAGCCCCCTCAACGCTTTTGAGGTGAAAAATGGTTTTGGGTTACATACTGTGACAAGTGTGTGCAGAACGGGACATGTGTTTTGGCAACATAACAGTGCAGAGACAAAGGTGTGTGTATGTCTGACATCCCCAGCATATCTGCTCACTGTTATCATTTATGGACATTACACTGCAAGCATTGTAGTGAGTGAGTGATGGTTGTGTGCCACACGACGTATTGCAGATGGGCCAATTCCTTGGTGTGCGTGCTACCCTCGGCCATGTGCAGCAATGCAGTGCTCTTGGGGTGTTGTCTATATTATGTATGTTGTAAATCAGTGTGATGTGCGCTTCAGTCACTGCAGACACATTATTTGTGATGGGCAGGTATCTTTGCAGAACTACTGTGTGGGGGCCAGCTGTTCCGATGACATACCTTTCATGACACTGGGGCTGACAGATGAGATGGATGGTATGTTGGATGTGCATTGTGTGGCTGTGTGTTTCATGGGTCCAGTGGTGTTTATGTGCATTACTGGGGTTCCACACTGTCAGTTCTAGACAGGTTAGACTTACATGGGCGATGTTGTACGTTTTGTGGGGAACAGGCAGTAACGACTACATGGACAGGACTTCGATGGTGTTGCTGATGTGTGTGATGAGTGGCACAGTGCCCGCCGTGTGGGTCAGTACTCCAGTGGGACTTGTGCAGGCAGACGTGGCTCCATGGGTGTTGCTGTATTTGTGATGGCTCATGTGGGCTATGACTCTGTAATACATGTCCGTGTGCACATTGGTCACATGATTATGACAGGGAGCAGTGCTGCGTGTTCCTCTGCTACGTGACATTTCCCAAATGTTAGTCGTAATACTGTCCTCATGCCTACAGACACCCCGCCCTGTACAGTACTCTACCTACTTGTTGGTTTGGAGGGCGCAATGCAATGGATGCCATATGGTACTGGGAGGGAGGGGTGCTCCATCTTGCTGGTCTGTGGGAGTGGGGGCGGTGTTGTGTGTTGTGGTGATGGCTTACCACCCACAGAAACACCTCCATGTACGGTAAGATTTCTACCTGTCGGCTGAAGGTGAGCACTGCAGTGGCTGACACATGGGTGTGGGCTGTGCTCCACCTTGCTGTGCTGTAGGACTGGGGGCCTGGTGGGTGTTGTACTTCAGCTGTCCCCCCTCCGACCCACTGACTTTGTGTTCCGGCTACTTACCTGTTACTTGTCGGTTAGTGCAGCTATGGCTGACACATGGGTGTGGGTGTGGGGTGTGATCCTTCTGGCGCATCTGGAGTACAAGGGGACCTGGTGGGAGTTGCGGTGCTGGCTGACTGTACACATGCCCCCATGGTTTTGTTAGTTGGTCTGTTGCATGTGTGAGTGATGTCTTGTGTATTGTGTACTGGACATGGGGGTGGTTGTCCCTCGGAGCTATGGCATTGTGGTAGTGCATGTGAGTATATAGCGGTGTGCTGGTATACATTTGTTTGTACTTACCAGCCTCCACTCCCCCTGGTATTCCGGTGAGACTCTCCGGATGTAGGATGCCTCGCACCTTCTCCTCCCACGCCTTGAAGGTCTTAAATAGCGTGGGATTTCCTCCGCCAGTCCTGTCAGCCAGCTGCCGATTCTTGGCCTCCTTCTTTTTGACCACTCTTTTCATGTCGTGCCACCTCTTGGTGATTTTGGCTCTGTTGCGTGGCACGTTCCCGACTGCATTGACCTGGTCTACGATCCTGCTCCACATTCTGTTTCTGGTGGCTAGTGGTGTCTGTTGGACCTGGTTCCCATAGATTTGTGGGTGCACCTTGATGATCTCGTCGACCATGACCGTCAGCTCAGTGGACGTGAACTTGGGCATTCTCTGTGCTGCCATGGTGTGTGGTTTTGTGTTTGTGGTGCTGGTGTGGTGTGTGTGTGTGGTGTGTGATGTGCAGGTAGTTTGTGGGGCCGGTGTTTGGTGGTGGTGATGGGTGCGTGTCTGTGGTGTGCTGCTGTCCTTTCTGTCTCGCTGTGTTCTGTGCTCTCGTCCTCAGTTTGTGGTGTTGCAAGGGATTGTGGTCTGTGAAGAGGCTGCATTTGTACTTACCTATGTGGGTGTGTCATGATTTGCTGTTGTTTTCAGGTGTGTTGTGGCTGGTGTTCTGGGATTTGTAGTTTATTTGTTTGTCCAGGGGGGATGTGTTTTCGGGATGTGTACTGTGTTTGGGTATTTGGGCGTTGCTTGCTGTGTGGACTTGTTGGCCATGTTGTGTGTGTTTCTTTGGTCCGCGGATGGTTTCTGTGCTGGGACGTGGCCGCCAGGGCTTACGCCGTGTCCATTTTCATCACTGTTGTTAGCGATGGCGGGCGGTGTATTAGTGGATTTGCTGCACTCATGTCGGGTAGATCCTAATTTCACGGCCGGTGTCTCTGCAGTCAGGGCGGGCGGTTTTGGGTTGTCGTGCGTGTTTGCGTCCGTATCGGACGGATTGACTTCGACTCGGACATAGACGGGTGGTATTTTGTGTGTTTTTTCCGCCGCGGGCGGTGTTCGCTTCGCGACATCCTGATTGCTCGGTCGGTATTCAGAGGGTGTAGGCGGGCGGCTTTTTACTGCTATGGTGGATGGCGGATTTTATTCCGCCCGGTATCGTAATGGACCCCTTAGTATTGTTATTAATAGGAGTGTAGAAATGTAATCTACCTAGTCCAAAAAGTCTACGTGTATTAGAGAAAACCCTATAGGCACTCAACAGGGTCTTAATTATTAATTGGTTGTTAATTAATATTAATTAATTGATAATTAATTATGGTAATTGTGTAAAAAAAATTAGGTGCGGGTTGTGGGGTTTATAGGGGTAAAGGGTGGGAAGTAATTTATTTTTAATTAATTAATAATTAGTTGTTAATTTATATGAATTAATTGATTGAAAAATAATTATGGAAATTATGTTATTAATTTTAGGTGCATGTTGTGGGGTTTATAGGGGTAAAGGGTGGGAAGTAATTTATGTTTAATTAATAATTAGTTGATAATTTATATTAACTAATTAATTGATAATTAATTATGGTAATTGTGTGATTTTTGTTAAGGTGTGGGTTGTGTGGGGGTAAAGGGTGGGAAGTAATTTATGTTTAATTAAAAATTAGTTGATTATTAATATTAATTAATTTATGTTTAATTAGGGTATTTGTTTATATTTTTGTATGTGTGGGTTTTATTGTTATAGGGGTGGGTTGTGGGGTTTATAGGGGCAAAGGGTGGGAAGTATTTTTGTTTAATTAATTAAAAATTAGGTGATCATTAATATTAATTAATTAATTTATATTTAATTAGGGTATTTGCTTATATTTTTTTGTGTGGGTTTTATTGTTATAGGGGTACAGTGTGGGGAGTAAATTAATTTTACTTACTTTATAATTAGGTGTTAAATACTATTAGTTTTTTAATTGAAAGTAACTTTTAATTGTGTAATTAAGTTTTTTATAGTTTAAGTTTAACTGTGGGTTGTGGGGATTATAGGGATAAAGTGTGGGAAGTTAAATAATTTTTATCAGTTTTTTTAATTAATAATATTTCTTTAATTGGTAATTAATCATGTTAGTTCAGGAAGTCCATTTTATTTTAATTTATATGTGTGTTGTGAATTGTGTGGTGTTATAGGGTAGGAAATAAAAAAAAGTAAATTTATGTAATTAATGTTTTTGTTTCTAAATAATTTTTAATTCAAATATTTATTTGTATGGAAATTGTTTTTTATATTATATAATATAATATTTGTAGGTATTTGTTATATGTATTTAACATTATAAAATTATCTTTTAATTTTTAATATTAAATATATTTGTATTTGAACTTTTAACATATTTATATATATTTTACATTTATTTTGTTTTTTGAATATTTTTATTGTTGTTAAAAATTAGTTTGTTTTTAATTTTGAACTGACTGCAGTGAGAATAGTAATTGTTACTCCTCTGAAATCCATCACTTTCCCTACTGTTGCACTCACTGGAGTGGGAATAGTAACTTTTACCCCTCCGCTATCCAACACTTTCCCTACTGTTACACTCACTGGAGTGGGAATAGTAATTTGTACCCCTCCGCTATCCAACACTTTCCCTACTGTTGCACTTACTGGAGTGGGAATAGTAATATTTACCCCTCCGCTATCCAACACTTTCCCTACTGTTGCACTCGCTGGAGTGGGAAATTTAAATTTGAAGATTTTAAAATTGTTTAATGTTTTAATTTATAATAAAATGTTTTTTATTACATTTTATGTTATTGGTACACACAAGTAGATATATATATATATATATATATATATATATATATATATATATATATATATATATATATATATATATATATATTTAAATCCACGAAGAAGGGTCATTCCGGGAATGAGCCCATTGTTAGGTGGTGCGTGCTGCCGGTAAGCCCAAAACCGGCATTTAATAATCCAAAAGATTGGAATATATATATATATTTTTTTATATAATTTTAAAATCATAAAATAAATTTAAATTAATAGTTTATTAATTGTTTTAAAGGATATATATATGGATTATTATGTATGTGTGTTTAACTTTTTTTAATTAAGTTTATTATATTTTTTTTAAATTTACATTAAATCTACATTACTTTTTTATATTAATTTTATTTAACATATTTAATATTTATTATTTTATACATATATAGAATTCGATATTTTGTACAACTATGGGGCACATTACGATACCCGGCGTAAATAATTCCGCCAGGCATGGAAGCGGCAAAAATCCGCCCGCACACACCACCTGAACACCGACCACGCCATTACGATTACACAAACCGAATACCGCCATCGGCGGAAAAAGCACACAAAATACCGCCCGCCAACGTCCGAGTCGGAGACAAACCGCCCGCCACGGACGGAAACACGCACGACAACACAAAACCGCCCGCCCTCACGGCCGACACACCGCACGTGAAATTACGATCGCACCGACATGAGCGCGGAAAAACCACAAATATACCGCCCGCCAGCGCAAACAACGCCGATGAGAATCGACACGGCAGAAGCCATGGCGCCCACGTACCTGCACAGAAACCATCCGCACACAAAACCAATAGCACACAACATGGCCAACAAGTCCACACAGCAAGGCACGCACAAATACACAAGCACAGTACATATCCCGAAAACACCCCCCGGACAAACAAAAAATACAAAGGCCAGAACCCCAGACACAACACACCTGAAAACAACAGACCATGAGGACACACCCACATAGGTGAGTACAAAAGCAGCACTCCCACAGACCACAACCCCTTGCAACATTGCAAACCAGAGAGGAGAGGAGAGGACACAGTGACACAGCAAGGACAGCAGCACACCACAGAAACGCACACATCACAACCACCACCACCACCACCACCACCAAACACCACCACCACCACCACCACCAAACACCGGCACCACAAACCCCCTGCACATTACACAACACACACCGCACCAGCACCACAAACACCATGGCACCACAAAGGATGCCCAAGTTCACGCCCATGGAGCTGACGGTCATGGTCGACGAGATCATCAAGGTGTACCCACAAATCTATGGGAACATGGTCCAGCACACACCACTAGCCACCAGAAACAGAATGTGGAACCGGATCGTAGACCAGGTCAATGCAGTCGGGACCCTGCCCAGGAACAGAGTCGAGATTAACAAACGTTGGAATGACGTCAAGAGCCTGGTCAAGAAGAAGGAGGGCAAAAACAGAGAGCTGGCTGCCGTCACTGGCGGAGGGAATCCCGCGCTCTTTAAGACCTTCAAAGCGTGGGAGGAGAAGGTGCGAGTCGTAATCCATCCGGAGATCCTCGCCGGATTAGCAGGGGGAGTGGAGGCTGGTAAGTACAAACTAATGTATACCAGCACACCGCTATGTACTCACATGCACTACCACCATGCCACAGCTCCCAGGGACAAACACCCCCATGTCCAGCACACAATACACAACACATCACACACACATGCAACAGACACCACCACACACAGCCCAAACCGAACAACTGCAAGATGCGTGGGGACATGTGTACACTAAGCCAGCCACGTAACCACCAACAGGTCCCCAAATATACCAGAAGCGCCACAACGAGCACCCACCACACCCATGTGTCCGCCACAGCTGCACCAACCGACAAGTAACAGGTAAGTGGCAGGAACACAAAGTGCAGTGGGTGGGACGGTGGACAGCCCAAGTACAACACACACCAGGCCCCAGTCCCACAGCACAGCAAGGAGGAGCATCCCCACACCCCACACCCACGTGTCAGCCACCGCAGTGCACAACGACAGCCGAAAGGCAGACATCACGGTCCACAGCAATCGGTGTCAGTGGGTATCCAGCCACCCCCACGACCCACAACACCCTCCCACCCCCACAGACCTGCAACATGGAGCACCCCCGCTTAGAGCCATGTGGCATCCAGTACAGTGCACGCACGAACAACTTGCAGGTGGGAAACTGGACAGGGCCGGATTACTGGAGGCATGAGGACCGTAACACAACCAACACATGGGACATGTCACGTAGCAGACGAACACGCAGCACCGCCCACCGTCACGAACAAGTGAACAATGTGCACACGGACATGAACAACAGACTCACACCCCACATGACCCATCACAGACATAGCAACACCCAAGGAGCCACGTCTGCATGCACAAGCCACACTGATTATAGTACCACACGGCAGCCACTGTGCAACTCATCACACACAACCGAAACACCATTGAAGTCCTGTCCATGTAGCCCCAACTGCCTGTCAACCACACACCCCACAACTACGCCTATGTAAGACAAACAACACTAGACGCAACAGAGCGGAACAACATAAATGCACACGAACACCACTGAACCCATCAAACACACAGACACACCATGCACAAACAACATACCATCCATCCCATCCGTCAGCCCCAGTCTCATGAAAGGCATGTCATCCGCACAGCTGCCACACATACAGCAGTCACGCTAAGATACATGCCCATTACCAACCATGTGCCAGAAGTCAATGAAGTGCACGACACACTGTGAGCAACAACACACAACATGGGCCACACCCCCCCCGAGCACTGCAGTGATGCACATGGCACAGGGCAGCACGCACACCAAGGAGATGGGACAACTGCAATACGTTGGCTGGCACACAACCATCACTCACTCATAACGATGCGTCCAATGCCATGTCCAGTAATCACAACAGACAGCAAATATGCAGGCCATGACAAGCATGCACACACCTCAAACCATGCACTGTCATGCTGCCACAACACATGTCACGTTCGGCACCCATGGCTCACAGCATGTACCCCAAAAGCATATTCCCTCCCAAATGCGAATCCGGGGCATGGCCCCCATGTTGCCATATGCGTTCCTAAGCGTTCCATTTGAACCCCAAAAGCATATTCCCTCCCAAATGCGAATCTGGGGCATGGCCCCCATGTTGCCATATGCGTTCCTAAGCGTTCCATTTGAACCCCAAAAGCATATTCCCTCCCAAATGCGAATCTGGGGCATGGCCCCCATGTTGCCATATGCGTTCCTAAGCGTTCCATTTGAACCCCAAAAGCATATTCCCTCCCAAATGCGAATCTGGGGCATGGCCCCCATGTTGCCATATGCGTTCCTAAGCGTTCCATTTGAACCCCAAAAGCATATTCCCTCCCAAATGCGAATCTGGGGCATGGCCCCCATGTTGCCATATGCGTTCCTAAGCGTTCCATTTGAACCCCAAAAGCAAAGTACAAACCAGACCCAGGATGGGCCAGGAGCCCGCATACACCAGAGTCACAATAAGTAGGGGCACAGCAACACACCCATCGGCATGGCCAATCCGTCCCATGCCACATGTGCACAGCACACAGTCCCATTGCCAAGCACACACAACTACAGATGCTACAGCCACACACACGCCTCCGGGAAACCCATGTACGAGATTGCACGAACTGTCAATGTCAGACGACAAATACATACTTCGCCAGGTGCAACACAATAACTAATCTCATTCTCTCCACAGGTGATGAACTGCTGGATGCTGGGGATGGAGCCAGCAGCCAGCACAGCCAGCCTACAAGCCCCCAACGAGGACACACGGATCTGGAGGATCTGTCCTCCTCTTCGGACACGGACAACCAAGCAGGCCCATCTGGTGTGGCAGGGCCCAGCCGCTCCCCAGGACCCCTCCTACCCACCAACCCATCATCCAGGGCTGCTGAACATTCACAGCCCCCTGCTGCCACTGTCGTTGCGGCCACACCCACGGTCATTGTGGCCACTACCACTGCCGCAACCGCCACCATCGCCGCACCGACCACCACCGCCGCCACCACCGCCACGTCTCCGCTGGCACCAGCCCCAGCGCAGGTGGTGGCCCGGACGACTGGATCCACCCTGGGAGCCACAGCGAGGACCGTGGTGAGCAATGTGGCTAGTGGGCAGGCCGGTGGCAGCAGGACTGGTAGGAGGAGCAGGGTCAGGGAAACGCCAGACTCCCTGGGAGCCATGCCCTGCCTCACATGGCCAGAGTCCTTGGGGCCTATGAAGAGGCCCAAGGACAATGGGTCCGGTCTGCCTCAGACACGCGTGAGGTGCTGGGGGTGTTGAGGTCCATGGACGCCCGTATGGGCCAAATCGTGGACCTCATGGGACAGCTGGTGGTGGCGGTGAGGTCACAGCCAGGGACAGCAGCTCCCCCTCCGCCACCACCTGCCGGGGCGCAGGGTGGAGCAGCAGTGTCCAGTTCCCCTGCGTCCACAGCCAGTGATCACACCTCAACCACCAGCATGTCGCAAGCAGGCACCCCCCCTCGCAAACGTGGAAGGGGCCGTCCGAAGAGGAAACAGATCTCCCGGGAGGACTTCGCACGCTCCAGTCACAAGTGAGGCAGCCAGCCAGCCTTCCGCCAGCCTTCCTTGACCAGCCACTGCATTGACTTGGACTACGATCCCACTCCACACAGCCATCTGGATGGCATGTGTGTGTTGGACTATGGACATAGAACCAGTGGGTACACCCTGATCATCACGCAGCCATGACCGACAGCTCATTGTCACTGCACGCACCACTTTTGTCATCATCTTACACACAATCACATGTCACAGTTTGTAATAAATGCACCTTTTTCACTAACTGCTGTTTGTGCCCTGTGTCTTATTTGTACGGAATACAACGGCCACCTTGGGCGGAAAGGCACCTGATGCGTGGCATGGCATTTGAATCCGGAGGGCCTGTAGGGACCTAGGGGTGGGAGACAGAACAGGAGCACATTCAATGAGTGTGTCACACACCCATCACACAGTACATGTCAACAACTACAAGCAATGTACACACATCGCACAGAGCAATAGGGCACAATGCCACAGCCACCAACAGTGGCATACTACCCTGGCCATGGAGCGTTGACACACAGCACGCAGTGAACAAACGGCCACCCTGACACAGCACACAAACACCTGCACAGATACAGCCACATCAGCCGTCGTACATGGACACTCACCGTCAAGTGAAGTAGCGGGCGATGAGCTGCTGCCGCACATTACCAGCTTCCTCCTCTCCGCTGTCCTCCTCACTCGAGCTGTCCTGGTCTGTGGGCTGGGGCCCTGGTTGATCTCCGTCATCCACGATGAGGGGGATCTGCTTCCGAATGGCCAGATTGTGCAGCATGCAGCACGCCACCACTATCTGGCACACCTTCTGTGGGGAGTACGCCAGCGCACCCTCGGTGCGGTCCAGGCACCTGAACCTGGACTTGAGGAGGCCAAAGGTACGCTCGACCACACGTCTGGTCCTCCCATGTGCCTCATTGTAGCGATCGTCTGCTGGGGTGCGAGGATTCCTCAATGGACTGAGCAGCCATGCCCCATTCGGATACGCAGAGTCACCTGGGTGTGAGGGACACAGAGAACCGTTGCTAATCCAACTGGACAGGGGACAGCATCGCACAGCCAGCACGCTACACCACTCCACATACTCACCGACAATACAGGCACGATCCTGTTGCATATTGGACATCAGTCGTGGCAAGATGCTGTTGCGCATTATGTGTGCGTCATGGGCCGAGCCTGGGAACTTTGCACACACGTGGGTGATCACCATGTCCTCAAGGCACACCACTTGCACATTCAGGGAGTGCGTGTGCTTCCTGTTGCGGTACAGGTGCTCAGTGGCCTGTGGTGGAACAAGGCCGACATGTGTGCAGTCAATGGCTCCAACAACGTGTGGGATTCTGCCAAGGGCATAGAATGCACCCTTCACTGCCGCCAATTCACGAGCCCTGGGGAAGCGGATGTACCTGTTCCGGTACAGCATCATGGCTGCCAGTACATCCCTCAGCACCTTGCTGAACATGGGCTGGGACATCCCTCCTCCACTGCCCACTGTGTGCTGGAATGACCCAGTGGCGAAGAAATGCATGGCGGCCATCACCTTAGCCGTGGGGGTGACAGCAGTCGGATACACCCTGCGGGGACGGAGATGGGGTTCTAACATGGCACACAGTCGATGCAGGGTTGGCCTGTCCAGCCGAAACTTCCTAATGACCTCCGTATCCTCCATGTCTGCCAGCAATTGGTATGGGCGGTCAATGTTCGGTCTCCGCCTAGGGACAATGGCAGAGGACACATGTCAAAGCAACACGACACATAGCAATTTCGCATACACATCACTGACATGACTGAGCAAGCACATGAGCCACAGCCCAGCTGTCAAGCTGGGACGGCACGGCCACAATACACTTACACAGGTCTCCCACCAATGGCAATGGCTAGTGATACAAACCACTGCCATGTGCATGCACATGGGGATCTAGGCCCCAATGACTTGCGGGGCGTGCTGATGGGGACTGACTGCATATCCGTCAAGCGGCAACGCCACGGCAACATGAATGTCTGCTGAGCATGGAACTGCTTCCGCGGCTGGATGAGTATGGCACACGACGACGACGATGTGGGCACAGGCTGAGCGGCCAAAACAAGTGGGACCTGTGGCACGAGGGGATATGAGACAGTAGTAGGTGTCAGCACTGCACCCTATGTACAGCACTGTACGGATCACACCTCCCGAAACATTGACAGGTGTCCACATTGACAGCCCCATGCCAAGACGGCTGTGTGCTTGCAGTCACACGTCACAGGTGAGAGGTTACATTGCACGTGCCAGGTGGCAGACGTACACAGTGGGAGCTGGCATGTGTGTGCATGTGTCTCCTGTTCAGGATCCACCACATGGGCGCTGACTCTGTACTGACCATTGGACACAGCATGTTCCGTGGAAGGCTTGTGTGTGTGGGATGGTGGCACTGGATGTGCCTCCGTTGGGTGGGGGCCATGCACAGGGCGGGTACGTCGATGATTGCGCATTGTTGGTCACGGTGGGTGCACCCACTCAGATGTGTTGCCCTGTGTTCAATTCCTATGTCCGCATGATGATGGACTGTAGATGTGGGCAGACTACACATTGGTCGATGTGCTGTCTATATGCATGTGCCTTCACACCAGGCACAGCTGCCCCTGCACATGTGACCCCTGCTGGACTCGCTGCTGGGTCTGTGGAGCTGATGCACCTTCTGCGCGTAGGGCGGACAGCTCTCCTCACTTCCCTCATTGCGCATGTCATGACTTTGCCGCAGGTGACATGGATCATGGAGGGCCCACATGTACGCGTGGGTAGGCTACACATGATTGTACACTGGTCGCCACCCCCAGTCAGTGTTTCGAATGGGAAGGTTGTCGTGCTGGTGGTATGTTCGATGTGGCGGATGGGCGGGCCTAGGTGCGGGCTTACATTCCGGACATGGGGGGTAGTTGGATTGGCGACTAGTTGCAGTACACACGGGACACGTCTCTTCCTTTCCACATCTGGGTCATCCCTTGTACTTACTGACAGTGATACAGTCATCTTCGCCCCAGCCCTCATGTCCTCCCCTCGCTCCCCCAATATGCATGCTCACCTGCGAGGATAGCGCTTGCACAGGCAGCCCCAAGCTCGCACCAGAGAGGGCAAGGAGTGTATGTGTGGGTCCAGTTGCACGAGTGGGCTGTCTCAGGGTATGATGTGTCGCGGGACGCCGTCCACCTGCGTGGTGCCCCAAATGGACCCGGCCTGCATGGACTATGCATCACAGTCTTCGCCTTCCGGATCCGCCACCTGCGACACCCAGTGGCTGTGGCTGCCCTTGCGGCCATGCCGCGTCCGTCTGTGGCTGATGGCCCACACATTCACTCTTTGGCCTCTCTGGGGAGGGCTCGGGGGTGGTGGCGCACGCGCTTGCACTTAGTCGCAATGGCATGTGGCGTGGTTGGTATGATGGGCAATGGATGGGATGGTGCGAGCCACCTCCCGTGACGTCAGTGCTGCTCGTGCTGTGGTGCGTCCCCCTACACTTCCATCTGACTTGTGCCATGCTAGACGTTGAGGTTCTATTGCCTGCGTGATATGACCAGGAGGAGCGCGAGGAGACCTCTCACACACCATGCTCCACTGCCATCCCGTGCCCTGTATCGCCTGTGCGGATTGACTATGTTGGGGTTACACCTGGTCGACTGGGGCTGTGTGTGCCTTGTCAGGGGCATGGCGGGCGCACAACAGGATCCAGCTTGTCCACAGAGGGTGGGCTGAGGTGCGCCTGGTACCGCTTTGTACGTGTGCCCGGCTGCTATGCACACACGTGTTCACTCCCCCCGACAGGTGTCCTCTCACAATGCCCAGGGAAGCGGTGGTGTACTGTTCATGACCCCTCCCAACACGGCGTGCTCCAACTTGGCATGTGCGCATCTACCCGTCGCACCCACCCACCTGAGCACTGCGTCCATACGACTTCACACGACACATGTGTGTCTTCCACAGTAGTGCTACTCATTTGCGTTGACATCCAATACCAGTGGACTACATGGTCATGTCACGACTGCCGTGTACTTCACATACTCTCATCCTCTCTCATTCGTACTTGTGAAATGAGTCAGCGGAGACAGTTTTGGTTTCAAACATTATATTGAGTCTTCTGTCCTCTGTGATGCAGTATAGTGGACACTACTGGCAGCGGAATACATGTTGAGGATATACTGAGCATGATTGCAAATGGGATAGGGAGTGGGGTTACATGTGATTGGCTGTTGCATGTGGGATGTGGGCTTCAGAGTGACATCTGCTTGGCCAAGGCTGTGCTAATGTACATTTACGTATAGCTGCGGAGCTGCGGACTTTGACACAGACGGTATACATGTAGCCTACCAGACCGCTTGGCATCATGGGCACAGTCCATCTCAGTTCCATGTGACAGGTTTGCTGCGGTTGTTCCTCATGCACGCGTGCATGTGAGATGACATCAGGGCATGTGCTTGCGTGCATGCAGCGGCGTGCCACTTGTTGTTGCACTGTGGTGGTTACTGGACATGTCACAGTCACTGGGGTCGTGTTGTTGTTGTATGCACTTGTCGTCCATGCAAAGGTCCTGGTATGGGATTCCCGGGGCGGGGGTGGGAGGGGTGCAGCACCCACAGACTCCAGGCGACCTATTCATGTCCACTGAGCGGTGTGTGTGTCCATGGGCGCTGGATCCATGTCGTGTCCTGGTTGTTCGTGCAGTTCCGTCCATGTGGGTGCGATACACAGAGCCCATGCCACTGCCTCCCACGATGCATGCGGTGTTCCTGGATGTGATGGGGAACAGTGTGCATGTCCCGGTCATATCCGATGTCATGGCGATGTCGTTGATGGTGTGGTTACAGTTGCCGGTCGTTTGGTATGGCTGTTGTGGTGGTGACTGGCCAGTCCGTGCGGAAGCTAAGCATGGGTGCGGGGTTGGACATCATAGGTCACTCGGGGAACCTGCGTTGTGGTCCGACGTATTTACAGGTTGTCAGGTATGCGATGCCGTCCAGCAGGGCTTCCATGTCATTGGTGGTGTACATGTTTGCCAGCCAATGAAGCGGATGGTGGCTGTCAAGGTGTTGTTCGTAGGTTGTCCCTTGGAGGACCATGATGGGGCATGCTGGGTGACATTCGATGTAGCTGTTATCGATGATCCGTCGTGTGGAGGCACAGTGGTCCCATTTCAGTGCGGGTGCGATGTTGGCCACATACGCCATGCCCCCATAGGCAGAGCAGGCCCTGTCGTGTGCGTCCAGAGGGAGGAGTAGTGGTAGCAGGTCCGCCTTCAGACATGCCGGGTTGGAGAGGCATATCTCGACGGGATGCTGGTAGGGACACCTCCGACAGTAGAAGACGGGCATGACGCAGCTGAACAATGTGATGCGGTAAGTCAGTCGGTAACTTACGTTCAGCAGGGACAGGAGATCGCATCCCAATGTATGGCACAGGTTGGTTTTGTACAGCTTGAGCTGTTCGGCGTAGTTGGGTAGGTGTGTTGTGGTTGCCATTTCGCAGCGGTTCGTTGAGGTGGCGTGCTCCGGCTGTGTGTGCAGTCTGCAATGTGCACGCTCCGGGGTTGCTGTGAGCTCTGTGTAGTCATAGGGAGACAGGACTTGTGTTCTGTTGGCTTGTTTGGAGGACACGGGCCCTCTTCCCACATGCTTCTCAGACAGTTCAAGGTCAGTGCTGTGTGACTCCTTCCAATTAACTTGCATGTGGCCGACATGGGGGAGTGTTTTCTTCTTTCTTCCCCGTCCGTTGTGTGCTTCTGTGATATGCGCTATCTGCCGTGTGGTCGGTCTCCTCGGCATGCCTGTGTTGGTCTATTCTTGGACAATGGCTGTATTCACCGGCTTCTGTCGTAGGGCTGTGGTTTCGGAGTTGGAATGGAAGGTCATTCAGTGCTGTCTGCTCTCCCTTGTGTGGGCGGCAGGCTGCCTTTCCGCTCTGCGTTGGGCCTTGTGTGTGGATGTTATTCTTGGGCCACCTGTTGTCGGTCCCCGGGCTCTTTGGTGTTCCGTTTTATATGTCTTGTTCATATGTGCAGGGTGGTATGGGTGTTTCTGTGTGGTACTGGCGTTCCTCTTCCCGAAGGGGCCCTGCTTCTCCTAGTTGGTGTTGCCGCCGCTGTGTGCTACGCCATGTTTGTTACACTGGGGTGTGTCCTGCTGTTGCGTGTCTTCACTGACATGTGTGCGTCGGTTGTGTGGCGTTGGGTGTTGTCCGTGAATTGGGCGTTGGGGACATGTCTGTGGCCGGCCTGTCACGTGTCATGTGCGTTCGGGGTGGGGCTGATGTGTGTGCTGCTTGGTTGTGTCCCTGTGTCTGTGTGCGACGCATGCATGGCGCTGCGGTTGGCCTCTGCGTTGTGCGCATGTGTGGCGGCGTCATCGGCGCTTTGGGGCCGTGACGGGGTGGTTGGTTCCTAGTCCCAGGTGGTGTGTACACATGTGTTCTGCGATGTTACGATTTGGCCTGTGTGTCATATGTGGATGCGATGGTGGATGTGTTGTGTACACGCGCTGGTGGGGGGTTGTCCGCTTTTTCCGCCCTTGCACTGTGTGCGCTGTTTGCGTGCACTTGTTGTGTGTGTGCCTACCTGCGTCTCCGCGGTACGTTGCGTCCTTGGTGGTGCATCAGCAGGAGCATGGGGACGGCCTGCAGTGCTGGATTCATGCTCGGGGAGCCGCTTTTCGTTGTCCGTGCTCGGCGTCCGTGTTACCGCTTCGGTTTGTCGTACGGTATCTCTTGGCCGTGGGAGCCGTTTGTTTGCGGCATCGTAATTTATGCGCCGGGCGGGACGTGTTTCGTCGGACGGTGTGTGTCAGTTAGGCTGCGCCGCTACGTGTACGGGCGCACTTTGATGGCGGACGGTGTTGCTGGCTTGCCGGCGGTGTTTGGCCTGCTTTTCGCATCGTAATTGGGCGGGCGTGTGGACTGCTGCGTGCCGGCGGTAACTGGTGCTTTTTGCATCCGCCAGCACGGCGGTTGTGCTTCCGCCCGCCATCGTAATGGGCCCCTATGTTTTTTACATCGATTTTTTTTAAATTTTTTTTTTATATATATTTTTGTACTTACCTGTTTAAGTATAGGGAGTCGATATTTTTGCACTCTATATTTTTAAATCGATTATTTTTTACTTCTATATTTTTAACTTCGATATTTTGTCAGTGAACCGTGCACAATGCTAGCCTCTACCTGGTCTGACCAGGCCTCCTCTTTGAGGGCTGATTTACGCTTTGCCAAGGCGGCCTTATATTCTCTGTGGTACCTCTTGACAGCCAGGGAATCTTGTGGTGTCGTGCTCAAAGCTTCCTTCAATCTTCTGGAGGTGCAGGAGCACTAAGAGTCAAACCATCTCTGGCCTGTGTAAGAGGGGCACCTGCCTGAGGCTGCAATAGGTTGGCTATGGCTCCTGACATACTTCCAAAAGCCTCTGAGATGTCTGAAGGTTTTGCCACCCTGTCTGATCAAATGGCAAATTCCTTGGAACACTGGGTGAGCAGGGACCCATAAAACTGATCCAGTATAATATGTACCCACTTCAATCTCCTCCCCCGTCCATGGCTGTCAGTGCCCCCTTGCTCTATTATTGGCAAATTTTTCTACCTGGGCCATCCAGTCGAGATACACACTGGGTTATGGTCACTGTACAGGCTCTCCTTTATAATAAAATCCAAAATATAAGAAAAAACCGGTGTAGAAACAAAAATGAAATCAATAAAAGACTCGCAGCCTCTCCCAGTGAAAGTGGGGACAATATCCTTTTTTCAACTTGTTCATAGCAGACAACAAATCAAACTCATTCGGGTGTCGTTAAGTATAGAACCTTGATGGGTGTGTTCCATATGCAGACCAGCATGGCGTGCACACCCCATATCTTTAACCCCCGAGACTTAGGGTCCCCATATAAGTGGACATTAAAGTCCCCTGCAATGAGAACATTCAAGCAAAACTGCTTACTCCGAGCCATGTTTATCGGACCCCAGCACGCTTGAAAATGGTCTGCAAGGGGATCGCGGGACAATACTATCAGCGGATTTAAGCAGGCATCGCCCACTGAAGGGCAGGAATTGTGAGGTTGGCGACGCACTACAAAGACCAGCATGCAAACTTGCTTTGCTTCATTGAAGCGAGAGCAGGGAAACCCGCTCTCGCTTCAATGAAGCAAAGCAGATTGCTTTTCCACATGGGGAGCTGCATGTCAGCAGCTCCCCATGTGGAAAAGCAATGCCGGCTCCCGCAGGACGCGGGGAGCCGGCGGGACCGTGCGGGGATTGGGGACCCCCCCACGGTCCCCAACCAGTGGGCAGGCCCCGGGGGATGGGGTCCCCAGGGCCATTAGTAGCCCGGGAGGGGGGCCACGCAGCCCCCCTCCCCAAAAATGGATTTTTTTTATTTTTTTTTAAAAAAGACGCAAAGGCCGGCCCCGGGGAATGGGGTCCCCGGGGCCTTAATTGGCCTGAGGAGGGGGGCCACGCAGCCCCCCTCCGAATATTTTCTCTACAAAAAACAGCGGGCATGCCCCGGGGGATGGGGTCCCCGGGGCCAATAGAGGCCCAGGGAAGGGGGGCCACGCAGCCCCCCTCCCATAAAAAAAAAAGAAAAAAAAAACGGAATCATGCCGGAGGCCGCCGCCCTCCCTGCAGCAGTCTGCAAACGCGCCCCTGGCACGTTGAAAGAAGGGGAAGTGATCCCCTTGAATACTGGGAGTCCCTGGGGGCCAACTAGCCCACCAGGAACCTCCAGTATACGCCAGGGAGCTGCGTTGCAGAGAGGTGTTCAGAGGCCACGCCCTTTTACACCTCTCTGCAACGCAGCTCTGTGGTGCTTTTGGAGGTACATGGTGGGCTAGTTGGACTCCAGGGACCCTCAGGATTCAAGGGGACTTAATCCCCAACTTAAAACGCGCCACGGGACGCGTTTGCACAGTGGTGAAGGGAGGGGTGGGGCTTCAGGTGACATGTGTGCAAACAGGCCCCGTGGCGCGTTTTAAGATGGGGAATTAAATCCCCTTCAATCCTGAGGGTCCCTGGGGGCCAACTAGCCCACCAGGTACGTCCAGAAAGCGCCACAGAGCTGCGTTGCAGAGAGATGTAAAAAGGGGCGTGGCCTCTGAACACCTCTCTGCAACGCAGCTCCCTGGCGCATACTGGAGGTACAGGGTGGGCTAGTTGGACCCCAGGGACCCTCATGATTCAAGGGGACTTAATCCCCCAACTTAAAAGCGCCACAGGGCGCGTTTGCACAGTGGTGAAGGGAGGGGCGGGGAAAGTTATAGTTAGAAATTAGCATTTAAAAAACCTTTGAAATTCACTTAAAAAACCATAGGTTTCAGGCACGTTATAGTTAGAAATTAGCATTTAAAAAACTTTTGAAATTCACTGAAAAAACCATAGGTTTCAGACACGTTATAGTTAGAAATTAGCATTTAAAAAACCTTTGAAATTCACTGAAAAAACCATAGGTTTTAGGGACAGTTATAGTTAGTTGGACATTGCACTCGTACAAAACCCGTGAAATTCCCCGTTATAGTTAGTTCAGCTAACTATAACTCGCGCCCGCAATGCACTGCTGATGACGTCACATATTACATCACTCATCACATGGTCAGTGACATCACTGATGACATCACTGATGACATCTCAAATGACATCACTGATGACATCACTGATGACATCATCCAGTGACTGTGTGTTTCTGTAAAGTTTAAATATGTTTAATATATATAGGGAAAGGCGTATTGAAGAATGAGTGGGTGTATAAGTGTCTGAATGGATGATTTAGTAGGTGCGTGACTGACTCTATAAGTGAGTGATTAAATGTATCTTACTGAATGCATGGGTTAGTGACTAAACTGTGTGAATGTCTGTATCCGTCTGTCTGTTGGTGTGTAAGCGGCTGCATGGGTTTGTGAATAGCTACATGAGTGTCTATATGGGTTATTGATTGGTTGTCTGAGTATCTGTATGGGTGCTTGAGTGTTTGTGTGGGTGGGGTGTGTGTGACTCTGTGCATAGATATGTGAGTGGGTGATTCACTGGGTGCATGGTTTCAAGAGTGCATCTGTGATGGACTGTATGGGTGGGTGAGTGTGTGTATGGTGTGTTAGTGAGTGAATGTATATCTCAGTGGTACATGTGTGAGTAACTACATATGTGAAAGGCAGTATATATGTGGGTTGGAGTATATAAATGGCTATAAGTGAGAGTGTGTGATTGTGAGAGTGGCTGTATGGATGAGTGTGTGCTTGTATCAGTGATTGTATAAGAGCGTAAGAATGTGCTAGTATTTGTATGAGTAAGTGAGCTGGTGTGTGTATAACTGTATAGGTGAGTAAATGGCAGTGTGATTAATTATTTGCATGACTGACTAGGTGTGTGAGTACCTCTATGGATGAGTGGCGGTGTGTGAGTGTCTATATAGGTGTATGAGTGCATATGATAGTCCTGTACTGAGTGACCGTAAGTAAGAGTGACTGTACGGGTGAGTGAGTGGATGTGTGTGTAGACCTAAGAATCAGTGAGTGGGTATGTAGTTATTGGTGTTGGAGTGTCTATGGTTTTGAGAATAGCAGTCTGTAATTTAGAGTGGGTGTATCAAAGGTTATATTAGGGTGTGAGAAAATGCATCAAATTATCACATGGATGATGTCATCAGTGATGTCATCAGTGATGTCATCAGTGATGTCATCAGTGATGTCATCAGTGATGTCACTGACCATGTGATGAGTGATGTAATATGTGACGTCATCAGCAGTGCATTGCGGGGGCGCGAGTTATAGTTAGCTGAACTAACTATAACGGGGAATTTCACGGGTTTTGTACGAGTGCAATGTCCAACTAACTATAACTGTCCCTAAAACCTATGGTTTTTTCAGTGAATTTCAAAGGCTTTTTAAATGCTAATTTCTAACTATAACGTGTCTGAAACCTATGGTTTTTTCAGTGAATATATATATATATATATTTTTTTTTAATATAATTTTAAAATTATAAAATAAATTAAAATTAATAGTATATTAATTGTTTTAAAGGATATATAAATGGATTATTATTAGGGCTCCCGGTTTTCCGTTTTTACGGATTTTTACATATAAATACAGACGGAAAACAAGTTTTCCTTTGTCTGTATTTATATTTAGAAACGGCAAAATACGAGTAAATTTTGCCGCGCTGCCGAGGTTCCGAGTTGCCGTGCCACGCCACGCCCCTATTCTGATAGTGGGAATTCCTTTCAGTGACGTTGACGTGTTGTGGACCTATTGTCCAGGGTCTTTTAGTGACGGCCGTGACCCTAAGACAATCCTGGTTGTATCAAGCGTCACTGTGTGGGCGTGGTAACTTTTGCCCTTTATTTTGGAGTCTCCCCTGCCTGCTTTTCCTTTTTGCCTCCACTACGGAACAGTGACGTGTGAAGACGCCTTCCTGTTCCGCATCTCCAGGGATCCAGGACTCCTGCAGCTCCGCCGAGCTCGGCGCCAGCCCGCCGCCCGAGTTAGTTCTGCGCCAGCCCGCCGCCATTTGAAACTTCCAAGGTACGTGTACGAGGCTCAGGGTTTTATGATGAGAAAAACTACAGAAAACAGACAAGAGAACATATGGATTTAGAATGATGCAAATGGGGTGCTCCGCAAACTGATTAGACTAGGACAAGAGATGTACTCTCCCCCTCCCTTATCTCAGACAACCCTCGACTCTCAGACAGTCTGGAAAATAAAAGTGGTCACACAGAAATGCACCTCCCCTATTGGTCCCACGATCAATGCTTAAGTCAGTCCTTCAACTTATAATGCTCTACAGAGTAGTAACTCCTTTTCCTACCAAGAAGAGATCTTGAATTATGCCTGGGTGTCCATGACGGGGACATGTGCCCAAGTTAACACCCACCCTCGAGTGCAGGTAGGTGTTCGGAGTGAGCCAAATGCAATACATAGAAAGAGAGAGAGCACATGCGAGCACTCGCACTGCTCAGCGGCAGTCACACTCCCTACTACAGCAGGGTAGTGTGAGGGACCTGGGCACAGGCACTGTTGAGCACTGGCACAGACACAGATCGGCGAGTCTCACCTATGCACAGACGAGCATTTACAAACACAATGCACAACAATAGCCATGGCTTACTACTGGGCCAGACCCAGCCACATCTGCCCGCAGCTGTATCAATAAGGAGTCGGACCAGCCCTATGAACAAGCCAAACCATGTCTAAACCATCACACCCCAAGTGATCAGTGTTGCCCCATCACCCAACGATCGGTGCTGTCATGCATCCATCCTAATGTGTCACCAGTCATACATTCATTCCCCAGCTCTTTCAAAAGTCATGAGTCCACTCCAGGTAAATCGGCAGCTCCTTCACCACAGAGGAGACTATCCCTCAGCTATATCGCCAGTCGGGGGTTGTTCCCACCAGCCGTGAGCGCTCCTCCCTTATCAGCTAACACAAGAAAGCGTGGCTGCAGCTTCTAGGAGCTACGAGCTGCCAGATTCTTTCAAGTTAAAGATCCCATAAGACCTCGCACCACTGTTGTCATGGAGACAACATACACTCATGTCCCAGACGGTGCGCCCAAGCCATAACAGCCCGAGGGCCCTTGGCACTTACCGGCCACCGCAGCTCCATGCTCCGGGAGGCGAGGGCAGGCTGCAGCAGTCTCCTGGGGGCCTCCCCCTCTGGCTGGGTGTGTGTCCTGTAGTAAGACAGCGCCTCGGTATGTGTGCAGGCCCACTCTCACCAGCCCTCTCTCAGGAGTCCTCTACCTCGCCCTTCTCCAGTCCCTCTCCATCACCTCCCTCCCAGCTGCCTCTGGACTTTCCTCCCTATGGCCCAGCCCACACCCCTGTGCCCTCCCCTCTCTGCTACCAGCTGCTCCCCTTCGCCACTTGTCCCTGTGGACCCTCTCCGGCCAGTACCCCTTCCTTCCTCCCAACCTGTCTCTTCCACCGGGACCCTCTGGCCTCCCACCCCCTCTTCTACTGGGCCCTTCTGGCCTCCCACCCCCTCTTCTACTGGGGCCCTCTGGCCTCCCCCACTTTAACTGGGACCCTCTGTGCTGGGGCCTCTCGAAATTTCACCCTCCACCTGCCATTCACTTCATCAAAGACTTTTCTTTTCATGTTGTTAGCTTTTCAAGCAAAAACACTAATTGGTTTCTGAATAATGAGTGTAAAAGCTTTAAGTTGTATTCCCTATGAGTGTTTGCTTTTTTCCAGTATGTTGTTACTTTTTTTCAGGCAGCATATTACTGTAGTCTAGTGCATAATTTGAATTGAATTGCTTCCAGGTGTTTATAGCGGGGCACAATTGAGTTGTAGCTGAAGGCAGTGCGAGTTTCTCTCAGTGGGGCAGTATGGTGTTCAGTGGGGGAGAGGATGTGGCACTCTGCCGATGACAGAAACTGCAAGGCTCTCAGACAAATGGCTTGTTATAGCACTTTTAATCATATTTGCGACATTCTGCAAATGGCAAAGTTTTCAGATGAATGTATAGTGTTGACCAATAACAACCAAGCGCATGTGTGCATTGTCAACTTAAATAAATGTGGAAAAATACTAGCTGTAGCGTCCTCTTTTGCTTGCGGCAAAAATAAATGTGGATAAATACAGAAAAAATGCCCAAAAAATAAATATGGATAAATACAGACGGAAATGGCAAAAAAATAAATACCATAAAACCGGGAGCCCTAATTATTATGTATGTGTGTTTAACTTGTTTTAATTAAGTTTATTTATTATATTTTTTTTAAATTTACATTAAATCTACTTTATTTTTGTATATTAATTTTATTTAACATATTTAATATTTATTATTTTATTTTATATATATATATATATATAATTCGATATTTTGTACAACTATGGGGCCGATTCCGATCTGGGACGGAAATCTCTCCGACCGAGCCGGACCCGGAGAGATTTCCGACCGAGCCGGACTCCTGCAGTCCGACCGGGGCAGTACGATGCGTTCATGTGCTGCCGGACTCGAGTCGGTCGGATTCCCATAGAAGTCAATGGGAGCCGGTCGTACGACGCATACATGGGCTCCCATTGACTGAATGGGTACGTCTTGGTCAAGGGCGCCCCCTACAGTGAGTACGCATCGGTGCAACACGCACCGTACATGCATGTGTAGGGGGGACCCTTGGGTCCCCCCTGTGTGCGACTCGCAAGGCTACGGGTGAAGGGGGGTCCGACACGGACCCCCGAAGTCCGGCTCCGACAGCTCTTTGGAGCCGGACGGTACGAGTCGGTCGGGCTGTTCGAGCGACCCTTGACCTCTGGGTAGGTCGCCCCCCCATCCGCACAGCGCCACCTGTGCATCCAGCTCCCTGCTGCTGCTGATCTGAGGCCCTCCTCCCCCCGCAGGCTACCACCTGCGCCTCATCCCTGGTGGCCAGTGGTAGGTCGTAGGTAGGTTCTTGTCATTATAAGCGTCACTGTTACTGTCTTTTCCCTCGATATTTGCGCCCCCACTGTTTTTGCACTGTTTTGCCCTTCCGTTCTGTGCCCCCACTGCTGTGACTGTTTTCGTTCTGTGCCCCCACTGTTTTTTTCCACTGTTTTTGCCCTTCCGATCTGTGCCCCCACTGCTGTGACTGTTTTCGTTCTGTGCCCCCACTGTTTTTTTCCACTGTTTTTGCCCTTCCGTTCTGTGCCCCCACTGCTGTGACTGTTTTCGTTCTGTGCCCCCACTGGGTTTTTTTTCCACTGTTTTTGCCCTTCCGTTCTGTGCCCCCACTGCTGTGACTGTTTTCGTTCTGTGCCCCCACTGCTTTTCCACTGTTTTTGACCTTCCATTCTGTGCCCCCACTGCTGTGCACTGTTTTTCGTTCTGTTCCCCCCTGTGCCCCTTTTGATTTCTGTACCCCTTCGCCCTCCCGTTTCCCGCCGCTGTGTCCCCTGTGGCCCCGCCCCCTCGCTGACCACTCACTGCCCCTGCCTCCCGCCTCCCAGCTGCTCCTCCCTCCCACCTCCCCATATATGGCGAGCGCTGCGCGGCCGCGCCGCTGGCGCGCCTAAGGCAAGCCCGTCTGCGCCCGTCCGCACCTGGACCACGCCCAGCGCCAGAACCCCTGGCCCCCGCATCCGCCACAAAGACCACCTCCAATACGACGCCAGCACCCTCATCGCTCTCAACCCAGGACGGACCTCCACCTGCTTCAAGGCCGCCCCAAAACGCACCCATGGTCCCTTCACCTGCCGGAACTGCAGCTTCACCTGCCTCGGAGAGCCCGAGACTCCAGCCAAGAAGGACCTCAACCATCTCCGGTGCATCCTACTAAACACCCGCTCCGCACGCAAACACGCCGTCGAGCTCTGGGACCTACTCGACACCTCATCACCGGACGTCGCCTTCCTGACAGAGACCTGGATGAACGAATCCTCCGCACCCGACATCGCCATAACCATCCCCGACGGCTACAAGATCACCCGCAGAGACCGCACCAACGGAATCGGAGGAGGAATCGCCATCGTCCACAAAGACACCATCAGGGTCTCGAACAGCACCGACGACACTATCAGCACCCTCATCTACAGACCCCCCAGACCCCGACCCCAGTTCAGCGACTCCATCGCCGACTTCAACAGCTCGCACGCCCTGACCTCCACCGACTACATCCTCCTCGGAGACCTGAACTTTCACCTGGAGAACAACAACGACAGCAACTCCTCCACCCTGATCGACAACCTCGACAACCCCGGACTGAAACAGCTCGTCACGACGCCGACCCACATCACCGGACACACGCTCGACGCCATCTTCTCCTCAAGCTCCCACGTCTCCTTCAGCCACACCTCCGAACTCACCTGGACCGACCACCACTGCATCCACTTCACCTTCCGGAAACCCGCCGCACACCACCGCACCCTACAGATCCCTCGCAGATGCTGGAGCAAAGTCACCGAAGACCAACTCCAGACAAACCTCGCACTCAGCCCACCCACCGACCCCTCCAACCCCGACACCGCCGCCCGCAATCTCAGACGATGGATGGACGACTGCGCCAACACCTTAGCCCCACTGAAAAAACCAACCTACAAAGACACCAGCAAGAGAGTCAGCTGGTTCACCCCAGAACTCCTAGCATCCAAGCGCACCTGCCAGAAACTGGAGAACAAATGGCACAGCGAGAAGACGCCGGACAGCCGCGCAGCCCACAAAGACGCCATCCGCAACCACCATCACCTCATCAGGTCCGCCAAGAGGACCTCCTTCAAAAACCGCCTCGACAACAATGCACACAACAGCAAGGAGCTCTTCAGCATCGTGAAGGAACTCTCCAACCCCAGCTCCAACGCCAACGACATCCCGCCATCGCAAGCCCTGTGTGATTCCCTCGCCACCTTCTTCCACCGCAAGATCGCCGACATCCACGACAGCTTCGACTCCCGGACGACCCCAACAGGCCCCGACACATCAGACCCGCCGCACCCCATCGACCACGACCCCCTGACAGCCTGGGTCAACGTGAACACCGAGGACACAATCAAGACCATGGACACAATCCACTCCGGCTCCCCACCAGACCCTTTTCCACACCACATCTTCAACAAAGCCGGCAGCTCCATCGCACCCCACCTGCGCAACATCATCAACCTCTCCTTCAAGACCGCGACCTTCCCAGAGAGCTGGAAACACGCCGAGATCAACGCCCTACTCAAAAAACCCAAGGCGGACCTGAGTGACCTCAAGAACTTCCGGCCCATCTCCCTGCTTCCATTCCCAGCTAAGGTCATCGAGAAGATCGTCAACAGACAGCTCACCCGCTACCTCGAAGATAACAGCATCCTGGACCCCTCCCAGTCAGGATTCCGCAGCAACCACAGCACCGAGACCGCCCTCATCGCCGCCACAGACGACATTAGGATCCTGCTGGACAACGGCGAGACGGCGGCCCTCATCCTCCTGGACCTCTCCGCCGCCTTCGACACTGTCTGCCACCACACACTACGCACACGCCTCCACGACGCAGGGATCCGAGACAAGGCCCTGGATTGGACCACCTCCTTCCTTTCCGGCAGAACCCAGAGTGTCCGCCTCCCCCATTCCGATCCGAAGCCTCCGAGATCATCTGCGGCGTACCCCAGGGATCTTCCCTCAGCCCGACACTGTTCAACATCTACATAGCTCCACTCGCACGCATCGCCCGCCAGCACGACCTCAACATAATCTCCTACGCCGACGACACTCAACTGATCCTCTCCCTCACCAAGGACCCCCTCACCGCCAAATCCAACCTCCACGAAGGAATGAAAGCCATCGCCGACTGGATGAAGTGCAGCCGACTTAAACTGAACACAGACAAGATGGAGATCCTCATCCTCGGCTCCAACCCATCAGCCTGGGACGACTCCTGGTGGCCCTCGTCTCTAGGGGCACCCCCGACACCAACCGACCACGCACGTAACCTGGGAGTCATCCTCGACTCAACGCTCACCATGAGCAAGCAAGTCAACGCAGTCTCCTCCTCCTGCTTCAACACCCTCCCCATGCTCCGCAAGATCTACAGGTGGATCCCAACAGACACGAGAAGAACAGTCACCCAGGCCCTCGTCAGCAGCAGACTCAACTACGGAAACGCCCTCTACGCAGGAGCCCCGACCAAGCTCATCAAACGACTGCAAAGAATCCAAAACGCCTCTGCACGCCTGATCCTCGACATTCCACGCCACAGCCACATCACCCCCCACCTGAAAAACCTGCACTGGCTCCCCGTCGACAAGAGAATCTCCTTCATACTCCTGATCCACGCACACAAGGCACTCCACAAAACCGGCCCAGCCTACCTCAACAGTCGACTCTCCTTCTACGTTCCCAACCGTCAGCTCCGCTCTGCCGACCTCTCCCTGGCCACCGTCCCGCGCATCCGGAGAACCACCACCGGAGGCACATCCTTCTCTCACCGCGCCGCCAAGATCTGGCACACCCTTCCCCTCAACCTACGACAGACCCAAGACCTGCTGACCTTCAGGAGATGACTCAAGACCTGGCTATTCGACCAGTAGCGGCAACACCCCCCCTCCTCTCCCTCAGCGCCTTGAGACCCTCGCGGGTAAGTAGTGCGCTTTACAAATCTTGTGATTGATTGATTGATTCGAAGCGCGCATCGTACTGGCTCGGTCGGGGGACGTCTCCATTGCGTGGTGCGAGTCATGTCCGTACGAGTCGGTCGGAGCGGTTCAGACCCGGAAACGAGTCGGTCGGAAACAATGCGTACATTCGCATCGTACTAGCTCGTTCGGACAGCTGTACGAGTCGGTCGGTGAAAACGCGCACGGCTCGTATTTTTTCCGGGCGAATCCCGTTCGGTGAGCTTCCGGACGAGATCGGAATCGGCCCCAATGTTTTTTACATCGATTTTTTTTTAAATATTTTTGTACTTACCTGTTTAAGTATAGGGAGTTGATATTTTGCATTCTATATTTTTACATCGATTATTTTTTACTTCTATATTTTTAACTTCGATATTTTGTCAGTGAACCGTGCACAATGCTAGCCTCTACCTGGTCTGACCAGGCCTCCTCTTTCAGGGCTGATTTACGCTTTGCCAAGGCGGCCTTATATTCTCTGTGGTACCTCTTGACAGCCGGGGAATCTTGTGGTGTCGTGCTCAAAGCTTCCTTCAATCTTCTGGAGGTGCAGGAGCACTAAGAGTCAAACCATCTCTGGCCTGTGTAAGAGGGGCACCTCCCTGAGGCTGCAATAGGTTGGCTATGGCTCCTGACATACTTTCAAAAGCCCCTGAGATGTCTGAAGGTTTTGCCACCCTGTCTGATCAAATGGCAAATTCCTTGGAACACTGGGTGAGCAGGGACCCATAAAACTGATCCAGTACAATATGTACCCACTTCAATCTCCTCCCCCGTCCATGGCTGTCAGTGCCCCCTTGCTCTATTATTGGCAAATTTTTCTACCTGGGCCATCCAGTCGAGATACACACTGGGTTATGGTCACTGTACAGGCTCTCCTTTATAATAAATCCAAAATATAAGAAAAAAACGGTGTAGAAACAAAAATGAAATCAATAAAAGACTCGCAGCCTCTCCCAGTGAAAGTGGGGACGATATCCTTTTTGTCCAGGGGCAACTTGTTCATAGCAGACAACAAATCAAACTCATTCGGGTGTCGTTAAGTATAGAACCTTGATGGGTGTGTTCCATATGCAGACCAGCATGGCGTGCACACCCCATATCTTTAACCCCCCTAGACTTCGGGTCCCCATATAAGTGGACATTAAAGTCCCCTGCAATGAGAACATTCAAGCAAAACTGCTTACTCTGAGCCATGTTTATCGGACAAAAACCCAGCCATTTAATATTGCATACTTCTGGAGGACTAACTACCGCGTTATAAAAATTTTAAAGCAATGGCTTATTTGTCCCCCTAGATAACGACAACATCTGTAAGGTGGGGGAGTCTTGAGGCAACATGACAGAGCTGACTTGGACTGCTAAAGAAACAAAACTGACCAAACCCCCCTTCGCTCATCCTGCTATAGAGGGTGTGGCTGGCTTAAAGAAGGTTTTGTAGCCTTCCAGATAATAACTGTGTACGGTCGCCGATGTCTCCTGGAGGCAGATCATGTCAAACCTTCTTAAAAAAAGCACCCAGTCTGGATTGTCAAACTTACTTGCCAGCCCTGCAAAGTTCCAGGAAATAAAGTTACACCCCTTGATTTCTGCATAACCCTGAAGTCCCCCGGAACACTGTAGGGGAGGTGATATTAGTTCAGGGGGACCTGGACTCAGTCAATCACAGCAATCAAATGAGCTAAGAGGCCCAAACCTATTGGATGTGGCTATACCTAAAGTTCCCTCCTATTGACTTCCCTGACCCAAATCCGATGCCCACCCCTGAAACCAACCATATTGGACAGATGGATGGATCTGGGGCCTATAAAAGTAACCCAGAGGAAGAGCCACAATGGCCTAATTAGAACCCCAACATTTAAGTTAAGAGATCATACTAAGGATGCTTTTTGCCACAGAGGGGCTATTGAAATTAATAGTAACACAATCCCAATTTTTCTTGACTCTGCCCACCCATGATGTTCTATGCAACATAATGATGTGACTATCTACCCTCAACCCAGTCGCAATGTTAGAATTTAGCCAATGCACAACTTTATTCTTAAGCTCTTCAAAGTCTTCCTTGGTGCCCGGAGCAAGTTGGGGTACATTTTCTAAAACCACTACTAGAAGAGTTGACTCTGGTGGCAGGTGTAAGGTGTAAGAACTTGGGGCAAAGTCACTTGAGTCCCCTGGGCGGGTGCCTCCTGACCCTCCCCCAGACATCATGTTGGACCTGCTTGCAACAGTTCCTAGGTTTGGGTTCTGCTTAAGCTGTGAATAGGCGCAGCGGTAAGTGGTTGATACTGGAAGCAAAGGCGTGTTCAAAGTTGTGACCAATATAGATGAGTGTGTGGTAGGCGCTTGTCAACATGTACACTGAGTTGCACCTTCCATTGCTGCTTCAAGTGAAATCTTTGTGCCAGGCTCCTGCACACTTTGGCCCACACTATGACACACACTGGGAGCCGGAGCTGTTGAGCCCAAAGAGAGGGTAGGCAACACAAGTGAATCACCATGAGAAAGTGTAGCCAGTTTTTTAAGATCCTTTTTAATAGTTGACAAGCGATGAAGAATGGGGCTAATTTGAAATCCAGGGCTGATAACAAAGATGCTTTTAAAGCATCAAGCAGGCTTGTCAAATCTGGACTAAGTGCAGCTGTGGAATCTGGGGGGCTGGAATGCGAGCCAATGCTCTTGCGACATTTGGCATGACTCCCGATCGAGGGGCCCTTCCTCTTTGCTCTTGCTCCCTTCCCCGCTCCAGAACCTGCTCCGAGGACTACTGGTTTAGTCAGAGGGTCAGTTAGCTGTGCGCCATCCTGGTGTAAGGTGGTTGAAGAAGTCAGGCAGTTGCCCCTGTCATCGTTCTGAGCCAAGAGCATTGGGCTAGAGTTGGGGTCTTGTTCGAAAGCATCTGGGCATAAAGGTGCAGGGTCACTGTTGGGGGTGAAAGGAACAGGGGATCGAGAGAGACAGCATGTAGCCAACTCAATTCCCTTATCCAAAACCCCCACGGCACTCTGCAGGAAGGAGAACATGGTGGACACAGTGTTCACCGGTTCCTTAGCGGGCAGCCTTCATTTCCCCATTGTAGCAGTCCGGACAACCCCAAGTAACAACCCCAAATAAAATCGCCAATGTCCCTCCAACTAGTCCCCAGAGAGTATCTTAAAATAATGAGGTCACTAACACAGCAGAGCGTCCAGAAAAAAGACAAGGAGACTGTGGGAGGGATGGGCGGAATAGAATAGAAACCGGGAGGCTTGTCTATTGTTGCGTTTTATTCAAAAGCTTGATCTAAATGTCCTTCTTGAATTGTTGTTGGGGTAGTGTATCTTCACTCTTTCTTCCTTCTGTGTCTCAGGCTCTTTTCTCGATCTGGACATCCCCCAGGAAGCTCAGAACCAGTTAGTCTGGAAACTGACTGCACAGTTTGAAAACGCTTTGCTGAGCAGGACTTAAGTAGCTTGGCTTTTGTTGTACTTGGCTTTAAGTTATAAATAGAACAATAATTGTGAACATTGTGAATTCACCTCTAGCACTGAAATTAATTTGGAACGATTCCTCTACTTGATGTTATCAGGTTGTAAAGCTGTGAACTTTGAAAATGAAACCAAAAATGCCCATCAAGATATGACCTGTCCAAACTGAAGATTAGAACTTAGGTGCACGTTGTTAGTACAAGCGTATGAGAAATATGTCATAGTCATTCTACAATGATGCAGAGTGGATGATAGTAAATTAGAAACTGAAATTACAAACTTTGTAGCTGTGGAGCCAGCAGCTTGTATTTTGGCAGCAGCTGGCTCTGCGCTCCAGTGGACACTCAAAACCCCCTGGCAGCTGTAAAAGGGGCTCGTATACTGCAGGGTAGTCAATTTCGGCCTCCTGTCTTGGCGGAAGTGGCAGAGCTCCCAGCTCACCAGCCCTCCATCTCTATGGTGCCACGCTCCACCACAGGACACGCCAAATTGGAGTCAACAGAGCTGTTCCACGCCACTCATACTCACAGCATATAATCACTTTTGGGGTTTCATTGGCAGCTCCAGGGCTCCTGGGCGCTCATGCCCTCCTGTGTATAGGCATAAAACCTCTGGCTGTGCCAGGATACAGAGGGATTACGCTCACCGGGTCGGGAGCTTCGCTGAAGCACTTCTAATCAGCCATCTTGCTTGGCCACGCCCCCTCTGTGTATAAATGTTGTTAGTATATTCCTAAGATATGTATCCATGACAACACCAGGGACTCTATTACTCCCTATAGTTTGTGGTCTTTTCCGGGGTGTGCCCAGTTAACCTCATTATTTAGTTTGTATCTCCAGGATTATATCCTGAATGGTTTTTATAAGGAAAAGCCATTTTGCTGGATTTTATTGCTGCCGTATGGAGGTGTGAATGGCTCCCAGCAAAAGGAACAAAACAGCCTTGATACGGAGGAGATGTGAGCGCCTCCTGATAGAGTGGCCTGGGGAGATTTGCCGACCAACTGCACAGGCTTCAAAATGACTTTCCCTGTCACAGGCAAATGAAACTCACACCTAGGCCTGCCCCTGCTATTGTCCAAGCAGCCAGAGTGGCACCAGTCTCAGTGGGGGGAAAGCCTGTTCCAGAACTGATTTGTAAGGGGAGTTAATCATTTTCCTAGGACACACCTCAGGCGAGTGCCCAGAGCTCTGCAGAAGGGAAGAAATGTTCTGCCATGTTGAATTTTGAAAGAGCAGTGCACTGTGGGATTGTTTACTGCCAACCCCAGAAAGTGATGTCAAAATGGCTAGGGTTGCCCCTAGGACCTTTTTCCCAATTGGCCAGGAAGTATCCCCCATCCACAAGCTAGTACCAGGCATAAATGGGGCACCCCTGGGTACCTCCTTTAGAATACCTCTGGACCTGTGGAAGACAGAAAAAGAACTGCACCTGCTGTTGAGATACATCCCAATGGCTGGACCTGCTCTCACTTGTACCCAGGGCTAAGACGTAGACTCCAAGGACCAGGTAACTGACCTCCTCTTAAGTTACAGGGACACAAAAGCAGCAAAAATCCCACCTTTTTGAAGAGCCCAGCTGGCCAGTTGTAACTGAACCTGCCCTGGATCCTGCTGGTTGCTTCCCCTGGTAGAGAGCCCTGACCCTCCAGGTAGTATCTCTAAGGTCCTGACATCCTTGGATAAGTGTTAGAATGTACTTCTCTCACCTAACCTGAAAAGCTATGACTTAGAAACTTTTTCAAGTATTTTTGCCTGGAGAGCCAACAAAAGACACAGACCAACCTGGCAAGCCAATCTGACACAAATGCTTTGCAGCTGGGCCAAATATTCAGGTTGCTCCCCTTCAGATTTTTCCGCAACAGCAAATGCATTTCAGTAGGACCTCACGGAGAAGCTTTCTGGCCTCATGAAGCCCTGTTCAGCTACAGCTCTCAGCCTTTCCCCACTGGAAGAATCCAAGCTCCAAAGAAGTGACTAAGGGCCAGATTTAGATATAGTGGACGGGTTACTCCATCACAACGGTGACAGATATCCCGTCCGCCAAAATATAAATCGCATAGAATGGAATGGGATTTATATTTCGGCAGACAGGTTACCCATCACAGTTGTGACAGAGTAAACCGTCTGCCGAAATCTAAATCAGGCCCATAGTCCGAAGGTAGAAATCTTCACTAGGAAAGACCCTAAAAGTATCCAGCAGCAAGGGACCTTCAATTAAGTCTGGGCGGTGAACTCCGCTCATGGAGTTTATGGAGTTTTCCGCACTCAGCGTTACGCGGAGCTCACAGAGTTCCGAAAAACTCAGCTCCGCATAGCGGAGCGGAGTTTTTTTCCTCGCTCGCGTTCGTCAACGTCAAGTTGGCGAGCGAGGAAAATCCACCTCCTGGCGACATTTTTCCTCGTTATCAATCATCAACATCAAGTTGGCGAGACGAGCATGGAAAATCAACCTCCCCGCGAGATTTCTCAATGCGGGCGGTCCGAATTCTCATTGTGAGTGGTCGCGGATGGTCGTGACCGCTCACATTGAGAAACCGTCCATTCGAGTTCAGAAAGCTGCCGCGGAGCTCTGCATAGCGCGGCGGGGTTTTTTTGCGCAGTGCCGCGTAGCGGAACTCTGCGAACTCCGCCCAGGCTTAGCTGCAATGGGCGCAAATTTTGAATTTCTCTTGCTCTGGACTTTCCTGCCAAAAGTCAGTGGCTTTACCTGGACTTTATCCAATGGCTATCCGACCTTGTGGAACCCTTCTCAGCCACAGCCTGCTGCCTTGCTCCGCTGAGGATTTTCAACTTCCAATTCAGAGACTAAGTCAAAAGGTTAAGCTCCCAACCGGAACGGTCTTGGTTTCTCTAACTGACTTGTGGTTCATTGCGGTCTGCCTTAACTAATGTCTAGGTACTGATAAAGTACAATAAGATGACGGCAGGGAGTTCTTAAAGCTTTTGGTGCTATCTTTCTTTAAAGCTTCTAAAAATCATACTTCCATTTCCCTACATTCAATTTTTGTCATTTTGAAGTCAATTTGAAGATTAAAATGTATCCTATTTCTATCAATCTTAGTGGGATTTTTTTGCGTGTTATGTTTTCTACTTATTAACTATTTTGGAACTGAAAGTGTTTTAAACATTTATCCTAAGTTAAGCCTGATTGCTCTATGGTATGGCTCAGGTTTAAATTATTGAGACATAACTAGACATAGTAAGCAATAATTCCACTATAATTTGAAGAGGTCTACCATCCACTTCAACTAATAATCCACTTTCTCACAGTATCCAACTCAATCCCATTTTTCACTAGCACCAGCGATTTGTCCAAATTATATACTATCAACCCACCGTACTCAGCATTGCCAGCAATGTTCCCACAAATGCACTCAGTTCAATCCCAAATGTTCGTTCTTGTTAGTGATGTATCCAAAAATGTGCCCTTTTGCTACCCAAAATTTACTTTTGTTGATTAATCACGAATACATTTGTCCGCTCTTTTCTCTAGAGTATTTGTTATTGTGTAATGTTAAACACCTAATATGTTAACATCCTTTTTATGGCATTTAAATAATATTTAAATTAAACTGAAAAAAATTCCACGGATTCTGCCATCTTGCCAGGTCCAAGCAAGACCTTCAAAATCCTCTTTCTAGTTTGATTCGTCAAAAGAAATAATTCCAGATCTGTTTTTGTATGTTCTATTCCCAGATATTCCAACCTAATACATTCGGTCCCACCGACATTGGACCCATCACATCCACCCACCATATTTCAATGGCGGGCGGATGAGTGGCGGTTGGAAAGACCAACCGCCACACATCTGACGGGATCCTTGGGCCCGCCGGTGTGGCGGAGGGGCTCTTAGTCCCTACAATGGTGGTGGTGCCTACCAGGCACTGCTGTAGGGATTACGATGTCCCTTTCCACCTGCCTGTTCATGGCAGTTAACCTGCCATGAACAGGCAGGCAAAAGGGGACTTAGTGGGCCCCCTTCTCCCCTGGCACTAAGCTGTGGGCACTGGGTGCCAACTATGGTGCCCCCCTACATATCCCTTCACCATGTCGCAGGCACTGCATGGTGCCTGCCACGTAGTGCAGGGATATGTAAAGTATCCCAGTTTTACATTGCGGCGGGTGCTGCAGCCAGCAGCACCCGCTCCAATGCAAAATATAGGCATTGCGACCGCCATGGGGGCGGTCGCATCGTAATGCCGAGTGCGGGACCGCTGACAGCCTGTCGGGCGGTCCCGTCTACGATAGGGTGGCGGGCGGGCGGGCAAAAGTCCATCCGCCATCCTAATCAGGCCCTTGGGGGCTGATTACGATGGTGGGTGGATCGCCACCGCCGGCGGCGATCAGCCCACCATCGTAACCAGATTTACCCCCGCCATATTATTATGGCGGGGGGTATCGCGGCGGACGCAAAGTGCGTTCGGCGCTTTTCCGCCGGCCGGCAATTGTTACGATTACCAGCCGGGCGGACTGGGGGCCTAATATGGTGGCGGTGCCTAGCAGGCACCGCCATCCATATTAGGATGTGTGGTATTCAGAGCCTTTCCATGGCGGCGATGCCGCCATGGAAAGGCTGGCGGGAATCGCTTTGGGGGCCCGTTGCGGGCCCCCGAGGGGGTGGGGGGCTGCACTTGGGGGTACCCATGGCACCCCCCTGAATTGCCATGCACAAGGTGGTAAACGAGGATATACCGAGGTCCGGATAATACGAGGATTTACTATTAGCCGACTGTATATGGCGGCTTGAAACAGTAGGCGATAAGGATATACTGCCTGGTGGAGGACAGATCTATAAGAGACGTGAGCCCCCCGCAGATAGAACATTGTTTCCGGTGTTGGTGAGGAAATCCTCTATAAAGTGAGGTTTATGCGAATCAGTCACTGCATTGAACATTGGAAGAGCAGCACTTAACACAGTAAAAGATAAGAAGTGGAGCCAGGATCATTATAATATGTAGGTAATAGCCCATGACTCCGAGTATCGGCAGATTTTTAAAAAACGAAGCCGTATTTTCTACACTTTCCACATTACGTGTGGAAACGACTAGATTTTTGTCAAGATAGTAATCATCTTCCCACAAGAATAAACCCATACTAATGTTGAGTCCTGAAGAAGGTGGTTTTGTATAGGATCTGTTATACCACCGAAACGCGTCGACGCTAGTTTTTTCTGAGAATCCAACAAACCAGATTTACTTGGATAAGATCAAGATTCTCACCAGTGTTTCTGTTTGTTAATACAGTGTTGGATCATTGTTAGCAACAGTGTAAATCATTGTGCTTCTCTGGGTTCTTACTTTGAGAGTGTTTTACGGGGATGTTTTTAATATAGATATCGTAGTATCCTTAGAAATGAAGTATAGTTGCTTTGTATGCACCAAATGAACATTTTTATGTATATTTTTTATGAATATAAAAAAAAAATTAACATAAAATCCATCCGTTTTTTATGAATTATATGTAATAAAACTGTGATAACGCTACATCAGATTTTGGGTTTATTATAGAAAGATCTGGTATATGTTTTAGTCCCGTGAGGGATATGAATGACTTTGAGTGTAATTAGTGAATGAATGAGACTTCTCTTTGTGTTGTGATTTCCAAGGGAAATTAGGTTTATCTTATGGAGATTCAACTCTGCAAAGAATTTCTGACCATGTGTATAATTGTTTTGACCCTCACCCTGGTAATGTTGATGGCCATTTCAAGAGGCCTTATGATGACATTGAAGGCTTGTATCTTGGTGACCTCTGTTATGATGATGCTGGTATGACGAATATGATGCATATGATGCAGCTAAGAAAGCTTAAGTGGATAAACCTCAGAAAGACATTTTAGATTCTGAAGGGGATTCTATGTTTGACTCCAATATGCTGCAGCATCCCCTTTGGCGGAATGGTTTCTTCACTTGTTCATTGAAAGGTATAATAAATCTAGAATAAAAACCTCAATGGCCCGTGCCTCTAGGGCAAAAATGAGGCAGAGTGCCAAAGGCCTAACATCTCAGACAAGATGGCCTTCACCCCTATGATGGGCACTAAAATCAACACGTTCCTTGGTAAATGTGAGAAAGACTCAAGAAAGGCAGTGGACCAAGTCTGGGCCTCTTGTCAAGACAAGGTGCTTGATATTCAGGGTCCTCTGTCCAGAATGCTGTGTGCAGTGGAATATTTCAAATCCTCAGCAGACATACTAGACCCAGAGGTATTGTCTAGATGAGCTCAGAGGGCATTGTGTTTCCTAGGCATTGCAAATGCTGGCTTCTAATTTGAGAGGAGAAAATGTCTACTTTTGAGAATTGACCTTAACTTGGGGATCTAGCCAGTTCAGAAACTTCTTCAATACCCAAGGAGCCTTGTTTGGTGATGATCTTATAAGAGAGATAGGATGTTACATTTGATAGTTTTCCTACCTTAAAAAGGTGCCATCTTCATTAATGAAGGTTTGGGGGCAGGTTTCTCCAAGGGGACAGTCGATTCAGGGGTCATTTTGCTGACCATCAGTTCTCCTGTATACCCTATGATTTCAACACCAATTCAACTACACCAGACTTGTGTCCTTTACTGATAGGATGAGGGGTGGTTGTTTTGGATTTGAATTCTCAGACGGTCAATCAAAGGGAGGGGAAATGCAAGGTAGGAGTGTGCTCTCTCCTGTTGGCAAAAGTTGGGGGATGGTTGGCACTTTTTGTAAACCAATGGGAACAAATTTCCAAAGGTCCATGGATTTTACTTTTTTGCAGTTCCCTTTCCGATCAGGTGTCCAAATCCACTGGTGATGTCTCAAAAGGGATAGAATCTTATATCTACCAAAGTCAGGGTTCTTCTATTGAATGGGGTGAAAAAGCATTGTTTCTGGTATCCCAAAGGCTTTGTAAGCAATATTTTTCTTGTACAGAAGAAAAACAAAAAATTCAGGCCAGTGATAATTTTAAAGGAGTTGAACCAGTTTGTATTATATCACCATTTCAAAATGGAAACAGTGGTTTGCTTTAGGGGCATGTTGCTGTCGGGGTTTGGATGGTACATTTGGATCTAAAGGTTGCTTACTGAACAGTCCCTATATTTCAGGACCACAGGAAGTATTTTAAATTATTTTGGCAGGGAAGTCTATTCAGGTTCAAGTCCCTTACTTATGGCCTGTCTTCAGCGCATTGGTGTTTCACCAAGCTGCTGAAACCAGTTTCGTCCTGTCTCATGTCACACGGTCTAAGAATGATTGTGGACCTGGACGGCAAGATTTTCTTCAGTCAAGAGAGGGATCTCTTGGTGGAGCAGGTACAGATGGTGGTAGGTCTTATTCAGAATCTAGGGTTCATTATAAATGTGGAGAAGTCAGATCTTACTCCCTCCCAAATAATGGACATTCTAGGGTTTCTGGTGGACTCAGAAAAAGCTGTGTTGATGTTGCTGAGTGCAAAGTTGAAACAGACCAAGAAAGAGCTGAGCTCAATGTAAGATCAGACTCACATTTCTTTGAAACATCTGACAAGGATAATGAACTTGTTGACGTCCTGCCTTCAAGCACTATTTCCATGACCCCTTTATTACAGGGCCCTTCAAAAACTGAAGATACAACATCTTCAAAGGGGACTTCTATATTCTCATATGGTTCCATTCTATGCTACTACTCTTCACTCCACTCTATGTCACTCAACTCTACACTACTCTACGCCATTCTACACCACTCTAAAACAGTGCACTCTACAATACTCTACTCCAATCTATGCCACTCCACTCTATGCCACTCCACTCTACGCCACTTTGCTCCACTCTGTGCCACTCCACTTGATGGCACTCCACTCTATGATACTCTACATCACTCCACCCTATGACAGCCTACTCTACTCAATGCCACTCTACACCACTCCAGTCTACGCCACTCCACTATATGACACTCTACTCCACTCCACACCACTTTACTCCATTCTATGCCATTCCACTCTATGCCACTATACTTCACTCTACTCCACTCCATGCCTTTCCACTCTATGCCACACTACTCCACTCCTCTCTATGAAACTCTACTCCATGCCACTCCACTCTATGAAACTTAATGCCACTTTACTCCACTCTACACCACTTCTCATTGTGCCATTCAACTCTTTGAGACTGTACTCCACTCTGCTAAACTACAGTCTATTCCACTCATCGCCACTCCACTGTACGGCACTCTACTCCAGACTATGCCACTCCACTCCACATTATGCCACTCCACTTTACGACACTCCACTCTATGACACTCCACTCTATTTCCCTCTATTCCACTTCACTCTACGACACTCACTACTCTGCACCACTCGACTCTATGGCATTCCACGCTACAACTCTCTATGCCACTACACTCTACAACACTCTATTCTACTTTACACCACTCTACTTCACTCTATGACACTTTCCTACACTGTGTGCCACTCCACTCAACAACACTTTACTCTACTTTATGATGCCAGTCCACTCCACTATACGCCACTCTGCTCTACGCCACTAACATTTAGACATGTTGAACAACAGCAATGCTGTTGTCCAACATGGTTAATACACATTAGCAAAGCCAACAGCTTTACATAGGCAAGACCTATTAGCTTTGTCAATACATGTCTTTCTTGCCTTCATCTATCCTTTCTTTCTTTCCTAATGCTTTTCTCTTTCTTTTTTCTTTACTTCTTTCTTTCTTTACTTCTTTCTTTCTTTTTTCTTTCTTCCCTTGTTTCATTATTTCTTTCTCTCCTTCCTTTCTCATTTCTTCTCTCCTTCTTTCCTTTCCTCTTTCTGTCCTTCTTCTTTCTTTCCTTCTTTCTGTTTTCCTTCTTTCTTTCTAGCTTTCTTTCTTTTGTTCTTTCTTTTTTCTATCTTTCCATCTTTCTTCCTTTATTTTTTTTTCTTTCCATCTTTCCTTCTTTCTTTCTCCCTTCCTTCCTTCCTTCTTTCCTTCATTCTTTCTTTCCTTCCTTACTTTCTTCCTTCCTCCTTTTCATTTTTCATTTATCTTTCCTTCTTACTTTCTTTCCATCCTTCCTTCTATCTTTCCTTCTTTCCCAAAAACAAGAGGCTGGCACTCAGTGCCATACTAATGGGCTTTCTTAAGTATGTGTTAGCCACAACCTTTTAATGTTACTTAAATGATGTGTTGAAATAATTGTAACCTATACAGGTTTTCAACCAGACATTATCCATTAGTCTGTAGTTCTCTCATTCGCATATTTCTTGCACTCACTCCTACATGCATCAAGGAGCTAAGTATAAGTTTTCTTTCTTTCTTTTTTTGTTTGTTTCTTTCTTTGTTTCTTTCTTTCCTTCTCTCCTTTCCTCTTTTTTTGCTTTTTTCTTTCTTTCCTTCATTCTTTTCTTTCTTACTTACTTTTAATCTTTGATTGTTTCCTTCTTTCTTTCCTACTTCTTTTTTCTTCTTTCTTTTCTTCTTTCTGTGTTTCTTCTTTCTTTCTTTTTTCATTTCTTTCTTTCTTATCGTTCTTTCTTTTTCGCTTTTCCAAAACAACATTTTTGCCCTTAGCTAATGGTTTTGTTTAGATTGATGAGGGCCTGACAGCTTCCCAAACAATAAAGTTTGTCAAAAACTGTGACAAAACAAGAAGTGCCAAAAGGCTGGGGCCAACACCAGACCTATTGGCTTTGTCATTGCTTGTTTCACTTTGTGATTTAGGCATGATTCTTCCTGAAACTCAGCATAATCTTGCAATGTCCATGATGCTGAGCCGCCTTAACGTGTATTTATAATTTGTATTTATATATCTGTCCACATTTTTAAACTTACAAGCCTTTATTTTGTGCCAATTAGCACTTTCTTTGAGCCTTGTTAATACAAAAAGGCTAAGAAAAAGTGTTATAAAACAAAGAAGCACTCAATCGCTTAGGAGCACAACTTAAACAGAACCTAGTGTTTTTTGTGTTTTTCTGCATTGTTATTACTTTTAGAGCATCTCCATGAATCTTCATGTGCACTAGGGTGCCAGTCCTACAATATGGTGGGAAAGGGCGTCACTTTACACAGTGTTATTACACTGTCTAGTGTTGTTCTATGGTGCATGCTAGCATCAGTGAATTCACCAATCTGAACGCTGATCTAATGCCCAACTGTCAAGCGTGCTTGCATGCAAAATGTGTTCCTCAGAAGCGAATTAATGGTCAGGATACAGTTACAGTTTAGCAAAGGGAGACAGTATCCATTTGCAGCATTTTGTGGGAGGTTACACACCACTTCCAAGCTTTGGAATGATACTGTGGGCAGATTTATCAAGGTATTGTGTTGCCCTTGCGTCACACATGGTGTCACAAGGGCAGTGCAGTAACCAAGTTAGATTTGCCAAGCAACGCAAGGCTACCTTTGCATGTCCCTGCGTCGCTTGGTATATCTTGAGTAACGCAAGGCAGCAGAAGTCACTGCCTTGTGTTACTCTGCCCTGGGAAGGCATTCCGTGGGTGGAGTGTGTGTTTTGCACATTCCCACATTTATCAATACTGGTAAACCTGAGATTGTGGCAAAATGCTATCCCTTCCCAAGAGAGGAGCAACAAGGAGAAATAGCTTTGTTTCTCCTAGTTGTGTCCTCTTTCTAAATGTGCTGCATTCTTCCACCAACTTAGAAAGAGGAAAAAGCCTCAGAGGATTGTTTTTGGCAAGCAGCTGACCTAACCTGCAAAAAAACAATTCTGCCTGCAACACAGGCACCCTTGCACTGTGGCGGAAGGGTGCCAGCATTGGAGAAAGCCAGCAGATTGTGCGCCAGCTCAGGCAGAGAGTAGAAATGTGCCATATCTTAATAGATATGGCGCATTCCTGCCCTCTCCTTATCATGCAGCGCAGCAAGTTGTCTTCCTTGCTCTGAGGTGCGTTGTGATGAAAAAATGATAAATCTGCCCTTGAATGTTTGTAGGACCTCGCAGGCGCCTGTCTGGCTCACACCAAATCCTGCCAAATGGAAGAAAGCGTCCACCACACCTGTGCGTTAGTCAAGAGGTAAACTGAGGCACTGCTCTCGAGGGCAATGAAGGCTTTCTGGTACCTGTTTAGCTGAATCTCCATTTCAAAGACGTTTGATTATAAACGTGTAATAGCTCAACAACAGCCGAGTGCAAATGCATTTTTCTTTTTCTGCAAAGGGGGGTTTTAAATAAAGAGATGCATTCCTTTACAGCTACCAATTGCAGCTAACATCTTCACAAGAAGTGGAGACTTTATATAAAATGAGTTTTAGCACAGAAACCACTAACTGTAGTCGTACTTTTCCCACGCCTATGTGTTCCCAATAATCTGGTGATAGAGGTGGGAGAAGAAAAGCAGCAGAAATTGAAATTGACTAGTTGAGATCCGTAGTGTTGTAATAGATCATTTTGTATTACAGTTTACTTAAACAAGTGAATAAAACAAAAAAATACATATTTTGTCCAAAAAAATTAGATTTCCAGTAATAATTTCAAGCCTGAAAGAAATCAAAATTGCCAACAGTGTTTCATAACTTTTACAGTAAGCAGTCTTACACAACTAGTGATTAACGCAGATTTTGTTTATATTCATTGATTTTATCAAGATTGTTACATTTATCCACTGTCTCAGAACTTCCAGCTCTGTTAGACTCCAGTTACACACCTTTTAGTATTTATTTTACTTTATAAACTAGTGAAAGTCTTTTTTACTAAAATAGATTTGTTGTGTCGTTTAGGAACCACAGTTCATAAAAATATGCATTGAACAATTCCGTTTCTTGATGGACATCATTATTCTTTTCAGTTTTCAGGTAACTGCTACTGAATCAGTAATTTAATACCCATTACGAAGCTGCCCTTAATTATCTCGTCGAATTAATTATTTAGACTTTTTGTCCTCTCCTATTTACCTCTATTTAATTTACTTTTTTTCGTCTTATAGGAACACGTGTTGTTAATGTCGCCTTTATAGAGTAAATAAAGGTTTTTCAATGTCCTAATAATGTATTAAATTAGTTGAATATGCCGTTTGTCATTATTATTTTTTTTAACATCGTATACATATATATAATAAATTATAGACACAAACTCTTTTTTATTTTTTATTTGAATAATGTAAAACATGGAAATGTAAAGTGTACCATGGCAAATACGTTTCTTATAGATTTACGTCTTTATATCTGCGTGTCTGTCCTGTCATCAGGTACATTGACTCTTCTAGAAGTTTGTAATCCAAAAAGAGTGATATATAGTTTGGCCACATTTTGCCCTAAAGAAGGGACTATTTAAATGGCACAAAGCACCTGTTGGCTAATAGGGATGTCTCTCATTTGAAATTGCTTTTTGAGAATTTGGTTTTGTGATTGCCAACTCTGGTGGGCTCCCAGTAATGTAGGCACCCTGAATGATGAGTGATCAGGGCAGCCCAAGAAAGTGGCCAACGGGACATTTTCCTGAGGAGCTAATTCCATAAAATTAAGGTGTTTGTTTATTGGACCCAGACATCCAAGCCAAATCCTTTTGTGACACAGGTGAGACAGGATGAGGACACCAAGAATGGAGCACTCTAGCAGGGGGGGCAGTAGGCAATCTACAAACGAGGAATCTGTCCCCCACCTGTAGAATACTGCAGACCTCTACAGTGAAACTCTGGGGGGGAGAGGAGGAATGCTCCAGTGCAGGCTACCAGGCTGACCAATATCTTGGCAAGCTCGTATAAAAGCCATCAACCATTTTCCACGGCCCTACACATAAAGTGAAACTAAATCGATTCCCAGCTGCACCAACCAAGCATGCAACAGACTTAACACCCACCCTGTGCCACACATATAGGGGCCGATTCCGATTCGGGCCGGAAATCTCTCCGACCGAGCCGGACCCGGAGAGAATTCCGACCGAATCGGACCCTAGCAGTCCGACCGAACGAGTACGATGCGCACGCATGCTATCGGACTCGAGTCGGTCGGACTCCCATTGAAGTCAATGGGAGCCTTTCGTACAATGCGTACGCGGGCTCCCATTGACTCAATGGGTGCGAGGCGGACAAGGGCGCCCCCTACAGCGTGTACGCGTCCATGCGCATCGCGGCGTACATGCACAGGTAGGGGGGACCCATGGGTCCCCCCTGTGTGCGACTCGCACGCCTACACGTACAGGGGGGTCCGACGTGGACCCCCAAAGTACGGCTCCGACAGCTTTTTCGAGCCGGACGGCGCGAGTCGGTCGGACTGCTCGCGGCGCGCATCGTACTTACCCGGCCGGGAAACGTCTCCATAGCGCGGTGCGAGTCGTGTCCATGTGAGTCGGTCGGAGCGTGTTGAAGCCGCGTTCAAGTCGGTCGGCGATTTCGCGGGTGCTTGCATCGTACTCGCTCGGCCGGACCCGCGTACGATTCGGTCGGGAAACAGGGCTCCGAATCGGATCCGGTGAATCCGAATCCGATTCGGAGCACTACCGGCCGAGATCGGAATCGGCCCCATAATGTACATGTAGTTATAATGCATATGGAAGTGAAAACACATGTCCAGGCACTGGTTATCTGGACTATAAAAATTCACTTTTGGCCTCCATGAATGGGAAGCTGCTCTCTAAGCTTCAGGTAGTTCAGAACATGGCGCACGTCTTGTATGCAGTCTCCTGCCCGGCACCTGCCCCTTTTCTTCAGTCCCTACACTGGCTTTAACCCATAGTGCCCTCCATGGACAAGGGCCCACATATTTATCCTCAAAACGTTCGCTTTACACCCCTCCCAGAATTTTAGTATCATGTGACGAGGCCTGGCTCAAGGTCCCTAGGTTCAGAAAGGCCAAGTCAGGCTTCAGATCGTTCTCCTTCCTTGCCCCTCATCTTTGGAATAAACTGCCCCTGCAACTACTCACCTGTGAAAATCACTCCCATTTCAGGAAAGCTCTTAAGACCCACCTATTTTAAGGATGCCTTCGTTTTTTTCCTGTTGTCCGTCATCTTGGTCTCGCGCCGAGATACCCCTCTGGGGGTGATTTGAGTGCGTAATAAATTAAAATGACATAACATAACAATAACAATACCCCTTTTATGACATACTATTTAACCCTTTTAAACATGGGAGGCCGGCAGGCATCGCACAATGAAGGGGCAGGTAAAATGGTGTCTCGCCTCACTATGACTTTCACTGCCACCAATGCCAGTCCCATAAAGCCCAGGTAGAAGAGAAAAGGAGTGCACTTGGGGTGCCTCCTCCACCTCACAGGCATGGTCTGGGTTCTCACCTCATGTAAAAGAAAGATCCCTGGTGAGCACGCGGGATTGCTGGGTTCAAGGTGGGAAGAATCACAGTGACTGGACAGGAGTTCCACTTAAAGCAGCTGTGCGTGATCTCCAGAGCCCTGCACAGGGCATTTCCGTTTGAACTTTTAGGTAATAATGTAAGTAGTATTAGCTAACTGAACCATAGGTGAAAACAAGGAATGAACGTGGGAAGGTTGACCTCCTTCCTTCAACTCTCTTTGTTCTTAACCCACAACACTCATTTAAATATTTATAATAAAGTAGGAAAGTAGGCGAAGAGATGCATGAATGAAGACTTGCATCTACTAAAAATAAATACAATACTTAGAGATGCATGGCTAGAGTGACACACCTTGTTACACACGCCACTTTCTGCAGCAGCAATACCACATACCTCATTACCAAATAGAATCCATACTTTATTGGTGTGTGAATCAAAGGTGGCCAACGTCCCCAAGTCTCACATGATGCCACTGCAGCAAGCAGCTGATTCCAGCCTGGTTGCATTCACTGCCAGTCCTCCCAGGGGGTGAGAGCACCAGCAGATCTAGAAAGGGGGTTGAGGCACTAATGGACTTTTTCAGCCATGCCACGGGCTACTTGGCTGGAGCAATGTCCCTAGTGGTCATTGGACGGTGCGGTGCTAAGAGGAAACACAGCGACTGCTCTCAGGCTTTACCAGTTGGTATTTTTACGGCTGAAAGCGCAAACAGCATCAGAAGAGAATAACAGCTGTGGCACGGCCCGGCCTTTTCCCACTGAGTGTGCTCGGCTTGCAGCACTTGCTTAGAACTAATACGCAGTGCGCACACTTGGAGACAGAACTGCAGTCACAAGAATGCAGCAGTCTCTCGTGGGACTGCCATGCCCTGCAGCCTCCCTCTGTGGAGTGCAGCCACGCAGCTCTTATAAGGCCCACATTGGTAATGCGAGCAGATTCGACTAAATCCCTTCAATGCTTGCACTACGGACGGAAATAAAACATGCACAGGTGCCTGATGCCACCATCATAAAAGTCATATCCACAGTAAAAAGACCTACAACTCGAAGTAAAAAAACGATAACTGTATCAAGTATGTTTGTATGTAAACCCACGTTTGCACATATGTATTAAACTTACAATCACCTGCATATAATCCCTCCAAAGAAAAAAAAGTTCCTCCCCTGTATCCATTTCCCTACCAATGAAGAGCGGCAGCGTAGAGACCTGTTCTACTTGGGGATGTGTCCTCAGGGTGGAGCTGTGCACTGTGGCCCTGCCGACCAGGAGCCTCTCACAGCACTCTCTGAGAGATGCATGCCCCCTAGTGAAGGAAGATGGTCAGACACACACAAGCATAAACAGCCTTGGAAACAACAAAAAGCCTCAGTGGTCGCTGGAGCTGCCACAAAGATGGCGGCTGTAGAAGAAATGGGAAAGTGAGTGGCATGTGTGGAGACAAGCCTTTGTCGGGCAGGTGACAAATGTGGAGGAGGAGAGGGGAGGGAGAAGTGTCTGAGGAGGGGGGCCTGGGCTGTCCGTGTGCTGCATCTGAAGGGTGGTGGGTGGAGAAATTCTCTCTTTGCCGGGGACCAACTCACCTAAGAGCCAGCTGTAAGACTGAAATATTCCTCTGCTCTGATCTAAAATGTGAAGGGCCATCTCTTCAAAATATGGCTGAATGGGGTTGACCAAGCCCACCAATGGCTGAAGGGTGCTGACCCGCATCCTCTTTCTCAGCATGTTTTTGATGTAGCGCTCTGACAGACTGTCTTCAACTGCACCTAAAAACAACATTTTCCGAAAAGAGAAAAATAATCATGGTTATTCACCATATTGTCTTCCGTAACCACCAGACCATCAAACAGAAATAAGTTACAAAAAGCAGGCACTTATTTGATTTCCTAAATGATGCAAGGCTGCATGATGTACACGAAGGATGAGCGCTACTTTCCTTCCAGAATCTAGCTGTACGATAATAAAGCAGGCAACAAACTGATGGAAGGAGCCTGGGAACAGGAGAAGGATTTGTATTGTACGTAGAGCGAGTACAATGCCTGGCTGCTCCTCGCCGTGGTGCTTCTAAGTTAAAAAAAAATACAACATTGTCGAGTTAAATTTCCCCACTCTGCCTTTCGCAATAGAAATCTAGTAGAAACAGGAATGTTGCTAAAAAAAATGGCCCAGCAGTGTGAGAAGAAGACATGCATATTCAGTCATCAGTTTCTTTACTCCACGAGGGAGCATTTCTAGCACAGGATTCGACAATTTTCCTGAGACATTTCTGTTCCAACCAAATGTCACATTTGACAAGGCTACATAAGTGGCTTAGATGTAAGGAAATTGGGAAAACACACAAGCTATAGGTAGCCCATTCATCGTGGTCTAAGTCAGAATCTTGTGTAATACAGATTAGGGGCACCCCTGTTTATCGCCCTTCAGTTGCAGGATGTGAAAGTAACGTCCCAGGGATGCAGGGGTCATCTGCAGACACGAGTTTAAATGAAACTATACTGCATATTTACTGTAAACCTGTGCATATTCAAGCAAAGTGAACCTGGTTTTAGTGGTTGGAATTAAATAGTTTCAATTATTATCCATGAAGAGAAATGGGTTCGACCTGTTTTTCATTTCATTTGCGTTTACGCAAATATTGTGTAGATTTGTAGTGATATGGAATAGTATGTCTTTTAATTTAAATAAAAAGCACTGCATTACCAATGTATAGTATACCAGTTTAAATGTAGTGATTAGCTGCTGGAGGTAAACACTGTAAGAGGCGCGGTTGCGCCAGAAGATCTGGGCCACGAGTTCAGTAAACGGACATGAGATAAATGATCATACAGGTAATCCTAATGAGAATCAGTGACATAGTCAGTTGTCATCCTGAAAATCTGCCACCGTGGAGTACATGAGGTACAAAGAACGCCCCTAGTAAGGAGTCAAACTGGAAAAATCCACATAGATATGGTATTGTGTGAGCCTCACGGCGAGGATGCAGAGCCTGTGCATTAATAAAGATGAGATGTTGGTATAAAGAAAGATTTCTGCATTTCCCTCGAGTTCAACCATGCGAGGTTTGAGTGTCCTGTGAGTGATCAGGTAACCCAGCAGATCCTTCGGTATAATTAGGACCAGATTTGTGAGGATGGATTGTACAGTAGGGTGACCATGCGGGGTTACAGTGAAAAGATACAGATACAAATAACAGGAGGCAGCGGACAAGAGCCTGCGTGGCCACGGAGTGGAGAGAGGGCACAGAGAGAGAGAGAGCTCGTTGAAATTAAAGCGCGGGACAGAGGGGAGGGCACAAGGGCCCGACTGGCCAGGATTTGCTCATGTGGCACTTGTGTCTTGCTCTTAACTTTGAAAAAGTCACCCTTGCAAACGGCGGGGAAAAAACGTTTCATGAATCGGGACTTGAGAGTGTGGAGAGAGGTGTAGAGATGAATGAACAAGGTGCTTCAGGAAGGAAAGGTGGTGAGTGTGAGAGGGTGCGCGAGAATCAAGAAATGCTGCGAGAAGAGCGAGACACTGAGAGAGAGAGGGAGAAGAAAATTAAGAAAGAGGCGGTATACTAGAATAAGATGCAAAAGGATGAAGGAAGCGAGATGACGCAGATATGTTAAGTAGTGGAATGAAAAGAAAGAAGAGCCATAATAACTCGAGGCGGGTGGTTGGAGGGAGAGAGGAAGACATGGGAAGAAGACAAAAAGGTGGAGAGGGAAAGGAGAGAGGGATAGGGGAGTCGAGCGAGCGAGAGGGGGGAGCAGATGGAGAAACCCATCGTTAGATACCCGGGAGAGAGAACGGGAGCGAGCGCTCACGGGCTCCTTGGGAGACTAGCATAGAGATACAGGGAGGGGCTGTGGGCTGTCACGCGTCATTGGGCAGATTATGTGCCGAAAACAAAAAGTGTTTGTCGCTGTGCCAGTCAGTCACTGCTTCGGGTCCATCTGGACAGTTCTCTCCCTGTACCCGCGCCCCCTCCCAACACTTTAGCACGCTCTGGCTGTTTTGCCTTTTAGTCCCTCGTTCTGGGTGCATTTCTGTCTCAATTTCGTTCTCCCTGCTCGGAGTTCACGCGCACACGCACATCATCGGACAGCTGAGCCCTGCCAGTGCCATGGAGATCCACTGGCGCAGATAGGGCCGAGCCCGCGGGTAGCACCGGCAGCGGCTTCACCTCGGCCCGTTCTTGGGATCAACGTGTTTTGGACTCTAATCGGAGGTAAGTTCACGTTCGGTGGTTTACTTAAAGTAGTGCTGTGTCTTGTGTGGAGGGTAGGTAGGGCTGCTGCAAGGAATATGTGTCCTTTTCCGAACCTTGGATAAACATGGCCGTTGCGGACCCAGGACCAGCGCCGCGGGCGAGAGTCAGCGAGAGGATGTGATCATTACTTTCACAAAGCGGAGCAATGAGCGGGATCCCTTTTCTCACAGGAGCACATTTTGGAGACTGCGCTTCTGCTGCGTTTCTAATGACTTTGCTCACCTCCGTCAACCAAGAGATGCCTTGGCAAAATAGAATATCTCAACAAAAAATCCGAGGAAGGTAAAAATATCTTGAAATCGTAGCGTTGCCTGGTTGTTTCATAACACTTTATTTCTAATGTATTCACCTCGTTTTTTTGTTGTTGTTTTGTTAAGCGTTGGTTGATGAAGTCGCATTTTCCCCGTTCATTGGAGTATTACATTTGATATAGACAAATTAATAAAATGTCATCAGTTTTCGCTGGAGCATTTTCGGTTTCTCGTTTTCTGTTTTAGGTTATGCGTTTTCCTAAACAGCAAATGCAGTGGGTCGAATACGAGCGGTTGCTAGAGTTACTTATGTCTGACACTGGCGTATTTACATTGTAAGCAGGATGTAGAATATAAATGAAAGTCAGGTTTATTTTAATTACTGTGCTGAAGGATGCCTCTTCCTTCTACCGCCAGGACGCAGTTTTTCTGGATAACCGTGCGCTTTGGAAATGCTTCTTCATTCACTTATTCATTTATTATTTATTCATATTGAGAACATCCATCAGTATTTTAAGAATTGCCAGCGATGGGTATACAACAAAACAGTCGAATTACATGGTTTGTTTTACAACTGAAAAATAAATGGTGCGCGCACCTTGACACTTTCATAAACCACAATAAACAAGTATTAGTCAATGTGTAATTATTATTATTATTATTATTCTTTCCGGTAACAAAGCGGTGTTTACATTGTATGTACGATTAAGGACCAGTTATGTGAATCGATTATTATTACTATTTTTATTATTATTATCATCCTCATCATACAGTTACATCGACGCACGTTCCATGATGTCAATTGTTTACACCTGTACCGAGCGCTGAGTAGCTCAGTCATTATTCACGTGACATATTGGAGTACCTTATTGTAATTCATTCCCATTTCAGTGCTAATGAAGCCGTGCAGTGTCGCCTTTATTGCCGTTTCCCCACTTCTTTTGAGTAGTGTCGAGTTTTGGGTGCCACGCTCTCTGCAGTCACGTGAAAAGCCTGCTACATGTATTGCCGTTTCTAGCCCTGCTTTCAGTGCCCACAACAAGGCGTGATTGTGTGTTTCCCGACAAGGCCGCGCACTCTCTTCTACATTGTGTAAGATTGCACTGAAGCATGTAGCATCTCAAAACTAATACTTACATATTTATACCCTGGCCCTACAATAGACATTACAATAATTATAAAGAAGTTATTAAAACGATACTGCTTCCGAAGCTAGACAATAGTTGTAAAGTCCGAACATTAAATAAAGCGCTAAAATCAGAGGATGCTCTTGTTCTATATAGCGCTACTAATTCTCAGTGTCATTCAGCAGGAGACGAGCTTTTCACATACCTACCTACCTACCCCTGTCAATCCGGCTTCTACTCCCCGTGGGAGGAGACAGCACGGCGGAGGAGCGCGCCTTGTGACAGCACCTTGTCACACGGCCGTCACATGGCGTAGTGTTAGCTGCCCGGCCCGGCTCGCGCAAGCGGCGCAGACGCTTCGGTCAGACACCGCGTCTGCTCCTGTGCAGGGCGAAGCTCTATGCTCACCACCCCCATTAGAATAAGCGTGTCGCTCTAACAAAAAGCCCTGCTCCCTAGTTAGAATGCATACCACTGGGGAAAGCGCGTGATTATGGTAATCCGCAGGATCGGCTCTCCGTACTCCGGGGCTAATGGTTAGTTGGCAGATGCCAAGAAACTGACAGATCACTTGAGGTCCACGTGCGCGCTTTTCTAACACTGGGAGCGCGTGTGCTCGAGCACTTACAATTATGTGTAGCTGTTTAAAACAGGTCCGTCGGCAGTTCTTCATTGTACAAGATGCATGAAAATGGTTAGAACACAAGGAGGGTTTGGGGGGGGGGCATCCTCCCATCTGTACACTCCGGGGGTCTACCTCCCACCCTGTGCTCTCCTCTCCGACGTGCCATCGAAATCAAAGATGTGCAAATTATTCATAAATGCAATAATGGGGACACAACGTGTTGCATTGAACATACTAATGAAATCCCTCTTTTTATTGGTAGCTCCCACGGGGCTCCTATACCGTATTTCCATTAAAATATCCCAAACAATCTGCTTCTTCTGCATTTTGTGTGCCTGACGCATTGATTTGATGTAATTACCCTGCACTGTTTCGCAAATTCACCCGTGCTTTGCAATGAACTCTACGAATTGTTTTATTTGAAAGTGATGCCATACGTGGATAGTTGTTCGGGGCAGCTGCCCTGGAGTGGCATACCGGCCGGGGAATGGCGAATGGCTCACCGTGTTTACTCTCTCTTCCCAGGCTCAGTTCCATCATGGAGGATGTCGGGCCTCAGAGGGGCACGTGGACTGGCGATGCTAAGGCGGTGCAGCAGTGCCTGACGGACATTTTCACCAGCGTCTACACCACATGCGACATCCCCGAGAATGCCATCTTCGGCCCGTGCCTACTGAGCCACACCTCTCTCTACGACAGCATCGCCTTCATCGCCCTCAAGTCCACGGACAAAAGAACCGTCCCTTACATTTTTCGAGTAAGAGTCAATGTCATCTAATGAACACTCCTTTTAGACACCTAGAACTGCAAAATCTGTGTCTGGGATGATCAGATCTGTGTGTTGCATCAAGGTACATTTTCTTTTGCAGGCTAATACATAGAACACCAGTCGGTTTAAGGCAATTAATCTTTACAAGATTAATTGATGAACTCTCCCACCTCCATTGCTTAGACGCATACAGCCTGGCAAAGCAGACATGTAAAATACTTAAAGGGGAACTTTACTTGTCCGAGAACTTAACCTCATATATTGAATTACCAGGGTTATTATATTTTACACGTGCTTTTAAGCCTGCAATAGCAAGAATAACAAGCGCCTTCTATTTTAGGTTTCATTAAAAAGTGACTTTCGATTTCGAAGTCCCAGAAGCCCCTCATAGATCACTCGTGTGGGCGAGCTGTCTGGTGTGGTGCTGGTTTACTGGTGTTACTTTTGGTGCCTGCGCTGGTGGTGCCTGGTCATGCTGGTCCGTGTTGGGCCATATCAACAAAGGCACTGATTTCAGAGAGTGCCGGTGTGGATGCTGTGGATATGCGGGTAATAATGGCGGTGTCTATTCTGGCGTCAAATACTGGCGCCTGTTTGGGGTTTCTGTGCTGATTGTGGGTTGGCTGCTTTCTTCTATCGTTGTCAGCATTGGTTTCTGTCTGGTGTGGAACGTTCAAGGCAGGTGTGTCTGTGCTATTCTTGGTGCTCGTGCCTGCATCGAGTAGCTATGCTCGTTTGGGTGTGCTTGTGCGTTCGGGTGTTGGTGTTATTGCCTGTGCTAATCTTGCAGTTCATGTCGGCGAGGGTGTCTGTGTCTGGTTTAACTGAGCTTGCTTATCTAACACTCTACGCCTTCTTCCTTCAGGTGGACACATCCGCTGCAAATGGCTCCTCGGAGGGTCTCATGTGGTTTCGCCTGGTCCAGTCTGCAAGGAGTAAAGAAGAACAAAATTTAGAAGCCTATATTAAAAATGGGCAATTATTTTACCGATCTCTCGGTAGGATAGCAAAAGACGAGGAATTGTTGGTTTGGTACGGGAAGGAGCTCACAGAATTACTGCTGTTAAACCCGTCTGGGAACCAGAGCAAACCGAACGGTGAGTGAGACGCCTGGATCGGCCCCAGAGGTGCAAATCTCCTAGTTTAGGGGAAATCTGTTCTGGTACTGACCTCCGCAAACTCACGCGGATATACATTAGAACGTATATCGCGAAGTGATCTGTGCTTCTATCCTGAGAAAATATGTGAAATAGAGACAACTGGATACAAGTCATGACAGATAAACAAATAAAATACAAATGATGAGCGGCAAGCGTAATATAACAGGAAAAACAGCAATGATAATAAAGGAAGTAAAAAAGTGACGGAGGTAGGAATAATTGAATTAACTAATTAGGCATTTACAAGCGCAGACACTGAAAAGATGAACAATCAAGGAAAACACGTACAAATACAAAAAGTAGATCGAACGTCTCCCAATCATAAAGCTCAAACTGCCGGCATTAGCCACTCTTGCTGGCCTTCCATTTTAATTTCAGTGGCACAGCATGATTGATATAGGAGAGCCCCTGGGCATATTTATTTGCATTTTTTTGGAGAGAGTATGGATACATAAATGCACACGCAATTAAACACAAACAAACCACGATCAGACCTGCCAACATTATACATTTTCCACCGTGTGAGCGTGCAAGGGTAAGGGGGGGGGGGCTTAGAGAGGGGGCGGTGTGATAGACAATGGAGCTGTGGGCCACTTCACTGCCTAACGACGTACACCCCCCTCCCCCACTGCAAGAACGTAATCATGCAGAGGAACTTCCTATGCCCTAGGAAGGTGTTGAGTCCAGTGGCGCAGACCATTCACACCAGAGCTGGGAACCTATTTTGAGCAAAGGGTTTCAGCTCACCGTGTGAATGTGCCTCTTCATCAGGCTGCTGTGAGATAAGGTATGAAACCGTGTGTCACAAGGTGGCATCTTATGATCATTTGGCAGGCCTGGACAGGGTGCTGCCATGTGACACATAGTTTCAAGCCTTAACAAACGGCGACATGGTGAACAGCCAGGATCATACAGTGAGCTGGAAACTGGTTTCAAGATCTGGTGTGAACGTGCTGCACCACTGGGCTCCAGTTAACACCTCCCAAGGACGTGGGAGGTGGTGCCAGAAGAGTTACCTATTGGTATGGGGGTAGAGTACCTTTGTCTGTTTAGGCGGAACAGCACCTTCAAAGCCACGTTTAACATGGCCCCCATCCCACCAAGGCTACATCTCGATCTCCCTGTGCACTCGCACAGTTAAAAATATTAATTGGATGGCAGGTCTACACATAGGCTACATAATGACGGAAAGCAGGGTTCTGGTGAAATCAAAAACCACAAGGCCAAAGTCCGAGTGGTTTGTTAGCGTGTCCAGAACCTCAACATGGTAATATAGTTACCCATTATGATTTTTTTTTAAATAATATCTGTTTATTTGGGGGTGACTAACAGTGGTGGGTTGAATGTTTCGTTCAGCCCGTGAATTTGGCAGAATTTTGTCGTTCTGTGTTTCTCTTTTATGTGGAGTTCCGGCCAAATTCCACCAATCGCAGCGTGGTGGAATAATTCACCCACAAGGCTACAGAAAATGCGAGTTGGCGAGTGAGATTTGGCGTCCCCTAGTGTGAATATATAACATGGGCGACCGAAGGAAGTCTCTATCAGACGGTTGTCTCAAGTAAATTTGCTGCAGGTTGAGTAGATTTTCTACTCAAACAGCAGCAAAAAAAACTCGAATGGTCGTGCACTCTAGTACAACGCAGGGTGCCATTTGCGCTGATTTTTCAGCGCTGTTCATGCTAACAGCACTAAATTGCAGCGATAGCAGCACAAGCTGCAACATTTCTGCCCATTAGCAGAAACCCACAGAATCTCATGGAGTTTTTATGTAACTCCATGGAATTCCGCAAATTGAAACTCAGTGAGTCCTACCCGATTAACTTGAAAACAGTGTTTTCTCACAAGGAGAATTGTTTTTTGCAAATAGCGTGTTAGCTACAGGGCTGTACTATTTGATTGTTTGCAGTTAAAAGAAGTGAAACAGGTGGTCCGTGACTGCTTTAAAGCAGAAATGAATTGTAATTTATCATATGTGTGTAGCTTGATAAGTCAAACACTAGTAACGAATACCAAATTAAACGCAACAACATACCTTGCTATCCAAGATAGCATAGTTCAAAACATATAGTCAATGTCAGCCAAAAAACACCAAGAGTTGTTTAAGTTCAGTATATTTAATTACATATACTTAAAACATATCAAAGTTAATTTGATACAAAGATTGCTCAAGGAAAAAGAGGGGAAGAATGGGTGTGCTGGTGAAAGGGTAGAGAAAGTGAATAGTCACAGGTATTTAGAGATTGTCCATTTTATTTGCTTTGGCAATGGACTGGTAAAGAGACCAGTACAAAAAGGCCTGTCCAAAACAGATTATTTATAACATTTTTTATATATATATCTTCATAAAATGCATAAAGGAAGACTCGCAGCTGAGGTACAAGTCACCCTCTAAGCACAAGTCGAGTCGAAACGTCGACGCACCCCACCCACACAGGGCCTGTATCATATTCCATCCCCTTCCATTGATGTTGCATTTATGCATTTTACGAAGATATATATATAAAAAATGTTATAAATAATCTGTTTTGGACAGGCCTTTTGTACTGGTCTCTTTACCAGTCCATTGCCAAAGCAAATAAAATGGACAATCTCTAAATACCTGTGACTATTCACTTTCTCTACCCTTTCACCAGCACACCCATTCTTCCCCTCTTTTTTCCTTGAGCAATCTTTGTATCAAATTAACTTTGATATGTTTTAAGTATATGTAATTAAATATACTGAACTTAAACAACTCTTGGTGTTTTTTGGCTGACATTGACTATATGTTTTGAACTATGCTATCTTGGATAGCAAGGTATGTTGTTGCGTTTAATTTGGTATTCGTTGCTAGTGTTTGACTTATCAAGCTACACACATATGATAAATTACAATTCATTTCTGCTTTAAAGCAGTCACGGACCACCTGTTTCATTACCGCATTGTACCCAGGTCCAGTGGCGATTATTGGGTTACCCCATTATTTTGTAATGGTGCAGTTAAAAGAAGAGCATGATAATTTTATGGTTAAGAATGTTGAAATTTAGGAACAACTCCATTTATGTTGTTAAAAGCACAATCGTCTATAAAAGGCAAAAACTGTTGAAGTTGTTCCATTCAAGGATCAGCTAATGATAGGCACTGATAGGACACACAATGCTAAGGGTTTGCTTGACTTTCATGAGTAGATTGTTGATCAAAAATGAATAATGGCCAAGTCCGGTTGAATTGTGGGGTTCTTTAGTTGCAGCATTTACTGCATACTTATGGATTTATCACGGGTGCCGCATTTGTTGCATGATTTGTAGAATTCCCAAAAAATGTTTATAGCTGAAATGCAGCTCAATCCTAGTGGCACTGACAATGGTGCAGCTGTACAGAGTGGTTTGGGGGCTGCCGCTATGATGATGAGAGTCATTTTTCACAAGGTTCCGTGAAATATATATATTTAGGCCAGTGAACTTTGTAAGCCAAACAGCCAAAAAGAAAATAAATACAATTCAAAAATATTAATCATGAATTAAGTCCTAGCATGAAACATGTGGATCATTTTAGATGTTCTCATATGTTTGTATTGTTTCTTCTTTTTCTGGAAAGAAAAGAATGATCTCTCTGCACCGAGTAGAGAGTGTCACATTTTGTTTACTATGGAAGCGAGATCATTGTGTGTGTGTATATATATATATATATATACACGAAAATTCCCGTTTTAAAGAGCTCCTCACTCAAACAGGAAAAAGGGACTCGCACTCCAGGGTGAATGTAATTCAATATTTTTACTGGCAACGCGTTTCGATCAAACGATCTTCTTCACAAGCCAACATTTCACCACTAGTGACCACCATTTTATAGTGTGTTTACAAAAAATATATACAAAATAAAGAAAGGACCAACGTAAAGTGCAAACATAGAAAACATACTATCCTTATTATTCCTAGGTTTGCAGTACAAGGACAGACTCCTCGCTGGCAGGCAGTTACACAGCCAGACAATGATTAAATATAATTCACAGATTAGTTGACACTATGTGCATAATTTGTATTAATTACGAGGCAAATATTCCATAATTCGTCATGATTGCAAACCAAAGGAAAGAAAATAGAGGGGTCGTTTTTCATTTTTTAAAAACCAAACAATGATGCATGACAGTATCCTTACTTAGAACGCATGATAAATGTTAGATCACGGTCACGCGCAGTGATCAATAACCCACTGCAAAGGAACGGTTTTATTCATTTTCCTTCACTGCCAATTGGCTGCATCCCTGTAATGGCCAAGTGGCCTTTATATCAAGACAACCATTTTGTGGCAACTCTCAACCCGGATTTCATTGCATTCTTCAATAACAACACCAAATTAGTCCCAAACATTATATACATAAAAAACAAAAAATAATAATTAAGAGAAAAGAGTCATCCCTGTTAAACCCACAGGGACTCTCATGTGTCCCAAGAGCATGGTCTTTTACTAAATAGAAGCTCTGCTCTAAAAATAAGTGAAGGGGTTCCTTTTGGCAGGGGGTTTAGAAAGGGGGAGGGAAAGTGCGAAAAGGCAGGTGCCTGTGTTTTAAGGTTATGGTAGAGGTGAAAAGAAAGATTTTAAAAAGTAACAAAGAAAAGGTAAAAAGATTAAAAATGCAGGCTGGACGGACCTTCAAATAATGCTCTCATTAGTATATTTAGTTGTTCTGTGCACAGTTGTACTATGGAAAGTTAAATTATAAGTCTATGTCACCCCAGGGTTAGGAGAAACAAAGCAAGCAATGCTTCCTGTGAAGTTTTCCAACCTGCTAATACTGTGTCAAGGTGGAGAGCCCTCCCGAGCCACAGTATACACAGAGAAATCATGTATCACCATAAAAGCAGAAGAGAGACAATAAAATTTCGTGATGTACTCATCCTATATGTACAAAAAGTTCCTCATCTTCGTTCAAACCAAATGGGTTCTTAGTGTCGAGTAGTATGATATACTTTGATTCCAGTACTCTCAGTTGTTTTCATGGTCGCCCCCTCTGGGACTTGCTGCCACCCTGTCAACACCAAAGAAAGACAGACTGTTAGTGTTCTTATCATGGTATCTCATCCAGTGTCTTGCAGTAGAATAACTCAGATCATTATTCCTGATCGCTCTAATGTGTTCCAAAATTCTCTTCTTCACAGGGAAAATGGTACTCCCTATGTACATTTTCTTACAGGGACACACTATAGCATATACACAATGATCAGTATTGCAATTCATAAATTTGGTTATATTCCCAGTTTTCCCAATTGGTAATGGGTAGGTTTTCCTGTTTTTACTCGTTTTGCAGGCTTTACACTTCCCACATTTGAAAAAGCCCCTCTGTTGTTGTATCCAGCTCTGTTGTTTGCTAGTACCCATATAGCTATTGACCAGCATGTCCTTAACCCCTTCCATGCGCGGCCGATTTTCGCCCTGTGCGAGGCATTGCATTGAGCGGACGGGTTCATGACGAGCTCAGCTCGTCATGCGCACACGAGCACTGCGCAGCATGACGAGCTGAGCTCGTCATGAGCATGGAAGGGGTTAAGGGATCGTGCCTTCCTGTATGTGACCATGGGATATTCACTGACCTTTGTTCCTATTACTGGATCATTTTTAACAATGTGCCAGTGTTTCTTTAGGGTCTCTCTAACAGCATTTGACTCAGCGTTGAACTCTGTAATCATTCTGATATCGTTAGTCACACCCTTACTGCTTGGTCTTTTAACAAGTAGGGCTGCTCTATCCTGTGAAGCTGCCCTCTCACTTGCTATGCTAAGAACTTTTTCGGGATAGCCTCTATTCCTGAATCTTTCTAGCATAATATTCCGCTCTTTTTCATAGCCTGTATTCATGTTACAATTGCGCTTAGCTCTTATTAGTTCTCCATACGGGATACTCCATTTCAATTTGGGGGGTGGTGGCTCTTAGCATGCAGGAGACTGTTCCCTGCAGTTGCCTTTCTATGCAGAGTGGTTGACATTACCCCTTCCCTGATTTTTACACACACATCCAGAAAATCCATCTCCCACTGGTCACATTTGTGTGTAAAGCGGAGATTTACTTCGTTCTCCCCTAGCATCCTCAGGAATTTATCGAGATCTGATTTACTGCCACCCCATATCATGCATATGTCGTCGATATACCTGGTCCAAAACACAATGTGTCTAGTAAGATATACATTTACATCACTCCAAACCAGTTGTTCCTCCCACCACCCCATTAGCATACAGGCATAGCTTGGCGCAAAGCAGCTTCCCATAGCGGTACCAATCACTTGTTTATACCACCTGTCCTCAAAAAGGAAGAAATTATTATTGAGACAGAAAGTCAACATTTCAATTAGCATACATGTTTGTTCATAAAGGAAGACAGACCTATCTCTAAAAAATGCCTGCAGGCCCTGAGGCCATCCTTGTGTTTTATACATGTGTACAAAGACACTACATCTCTTGTCACCAGCCAGAAATCCTCCTGCCATGTAATCCCCTCAATCTTATTGATAAAATCGGTGCTGTCTCTACAGTAAGAGGGGAGGCTAAGGACATATGGGAAGAGGAAGGAATCTAGGAAAATAGATGTATTCTCTAATAGACTCCCAATGGCTGATATTATGGGCCTTCCAGGGGGTTGATTTTGTCTTTATGGATTTTAGGCAGCATGTAAAAACATGCTGCCGTTGGATGTTTCTTATAAAGGAACCTGTACTCCTCCTCCCCCAGTAGTTCCTGCTGTCTCCAAAGGTCAATTTTACTGTAAAATGTGATAGTGGCTTCATCATATGCACTCTTACTAGCTCTCTCATAGTTACCAGAGAGAGTAAGCTGTCGCATGGCCTCTTTTTGTATAGCTTGACATCCCATAAGACCACGTTCCCCCTTTGTCTGATGGTTTAATGACAAGACCGGGGTCACTGTTAAGTGTTTTTAAGGCTATTCTCTGTTCAGGAGTCAGGTTGTGCGCGTGCTTGTTTTTGCTTTTGTTCCAAATTTTCATAAGGTCTCGTGTTATTACCTCATGGAATGTATCTAGGTTGTCATGTGGTAAGTTAGGGTTAAAAGTGGACCTCGGCCTGAAATTTGTTGGTGCTGTGCCCCTGGTCTCCAAACCCAGTTGTTCTAGGAGATCACGTTCACCTGACCACTCACTCAGTTCTCCTCCCAACTCTGCAAGGCACGCCAGGCCTTCGACATCCTTTAGACATAAAATCTCTGATATTTGTTCTTCTCCCCTTGCGCCACCACCCCCACCTCCTGTAGCACGTTTTCTTTGTTTAAAAACATTTTCATCAGTTTCAGTTTACGTACATATAAAAACATGTCAATTCTAGTCTTACTATAATCAAAGTTAGATGTTGGACAAAAAGTAAGGCCAAGTTCAAGTAATGTTTTTTCTGCCAATGTTAGTTCGTGCGAGGACAAATTGACCACTGTCAGATTCTGCTCACCCATCATTTTCGTTTCGTCTGCCTCGTTGTTCTCCCATACGGCATTGTGTCCTTTGTGTTTCCTTCCTCCCCTCCTTGTCTGTCTCCTCTTGTGCTTGCGCCTCTTCCTCGTCCTCGTCCTCTTCCCCCTTCCGGTGGTCTTGCTCTCAGTGTCATATTCGTTTGTAAAACGATATTCCTCAAGGGGTTTAAAAGTTAGGGGATCTCTTCCTTGCCCGTCTGATAGATCCTCCTGGTCTGAATATATCTCTGAGCCGGACTCTGATGTAGCTGTCTCCTGTTGTCTCAGTGCCCCCATTTGTTTAAACTGCTTGATTGCTCCGTCATATCTTCGCCCAAAGGTCAGTATCCGTCCACTGGCATAGTCCTGTTTGTCTCGCAGAAATTTACTTTTTTTCTTTTGTTTAATTTCTGCCTCGTATTTATCCAGCCTCAGCTCCATCTGCCCAAGGGCTGTTTTGATCTCATCTTGCTCAGGGTGTTTATCGAGTTTCTCTTTCAGTTTGTCGATTTCTTTGATCGTTGTTTCCAATTCCAAGGCAGCATATTTGGACAAAAGTCCCAACATATTCTTACATGTGCCCGCCATCAAGTTTGACCAATCTTCCAGTAGTTTGGGGTGTGGGTTCTGATAGGTTGGTGTAATCAGAATCCTGAGTCCCCTAGGGACCCTACCCACCTCGATGTAATTATCGAGCGAGGAAACCTCCCACCACCTATTTATTTCCCTCTTCTGCAATTTTTCATATTGAAAAAGCATTTCTTTTAAACTTCTGCTTCTTTCTCCTGTTAATGTGCTTGTTTCATGGCCACCGCCACCGTCTTCCTCTTCAATTTCACAGAACAATGAGCGTGCTGCATCTGGTCTCCCTGCTCGTTTACTTCTTACATCCGCATTTTCCGTAGAAGGTACTGCCGCTGCACCAGCCTGCCTCCCTTTGCTCATTTTCTTGTCTTTAATATCGTAACATTCAAAGAAACCCTGCCGCTTTCCCTCTATTGATTTCTAGGGGACACGGTACCCCTGCCATGATATAATTTACGCTTATTTGAAATACCGGGGTCACTGCCTGACACTATTGGGCACCGTGATAAGGTCGCATGCATCCTCCGATACATGCACACTCATCCCGCACTTACCCGTAGCGTCCTGCAGATTTACACGCCTCCGTTCTCCGTTTCGTAAAGTCTGCGTCCGGCGGCGGGAGCCAGTTTTAAGAAATGCGAGAGGAAAGTCTCCGACCAAATACCGGCTCCTCTCCACTCGGGGTCGGTGCGAGTTCCGGGTGTCGGATCCCGGCTAAGATACACGAAAATTCCCGTTTTAAAGAGCTCCTCACTCAAACAGGAAAAAGGGACTCGCACTCCAGGGTGAATGTAATTCAATATTTTTACTGGCAACGCGTTTCGATCAAACGATCTTCTTCACAAGCCAACATTTCACCACTAGTGACCACCATTTTATAGTGTGTTTACAAAAAATATATACAAAATAAAGAAAGGACCAACGTAAAGTGCAAACATAGAAAACATACTATCCTTATTATTCCTAGGTTTGCAGTACAAGGACAGACTCCCCGCTGGCAGGCAGTTACACAGCCAGACAATGATTAAATATAATTCACAGATTAGTTGACACTATGTGCATAATTTGTATTAATTACGAGGCAAATATTCCATAATTCGTCATGATTGCAAACCAAAGGAAAGAAAATAGAGGGGTCGTTTTTTCATTTTTTTAAAAACCAAACAATGATGCATGACAGTATCCTTACTTAGAACGCATGCTAAATGTTAGATCACGGTCACGCGCAGTGATCAATAACCCACTGCAAAGGAGCGGTTTTATTCATTTTCCTTCACTGCCAATTGGCTGCATCCCTGTATATATATATATATATAGCTTCAAGAATTTTTCAAAACTAGTGTGCCAGTCACTTCAGCTGCAGTCTGGAAAGTTTTGGGGTGTTTCGTCAAGTGGGGGAGGGGGCGAGAAAGAGGGGGGATTCCCAAACATGTTTTCCCCTTGCAATTTCCCATAGAGTTTTAGACATGACTACAGCCCAAACGGCTGAACGGAATTACACCAAATTTGGCAGAAAGCTAGATCTTGGTCAATAATGTGTGCTTTCTATAATTTGGTGTAAATCTGTTGAGTAGTTTTGGAGTTATTAAAAAAAAAAGTTTTATGTATATCTAGAGATGCAGATTGACTGTGAATCCACTGTGGTGGATCCATGGATCCACACGCCAATAGCAATGCAGTGATTGGCTGGCCACAACCTAAGAAAGAAGTTGTGCCTGCCTTTTGATGGATCGGGACACGGTTCCTGGGGAAGGGAATCAAGTGTAAATATGATATAAGGGGTCAGGGTAGAGGTATCCCAACCCAATGGGACTGATAGAGGGGTCTGTAAGGGACCTCCATGGGCTAGAAATTGTCCAACAATGTTTTTATTTGGTCATGCGAGGATTTTCGGATCCAAATCCCAATAAAAAATACACTCACTCAGAGACCCAATCACACACTCACTCACACACCCACTCACAAACCCACACAACCATTCACACACCCATACAGCCACTCACACACCCACTCAGAGACCCAGAGACCCATCCACATCCACTCACAGACCCACACAGGCACTCAGACACCCACATACACACCCATGCAACCACTCACACACCTGTACAGCCGCTTGCACAGCCACTCAGATACCCACTAAACCACTCACACACCCTCTCACAGACCCACACAGCCAGTCACGCACACACTCATACACCCACTCAGACACTCTCACACCCACTCACTACACTATAACTTCTGCCCTAAGGTAACTATAACTTGCGCCTTTGCCATGTACTGCTAATTACTCCACCTATTACATCACTCATGATATATTCTATGACATCATTGATAATATCACTGCAACATTTGTAGTAAAATTATTGTTGAGAAAACCGTGCATGTCGGGGGCATAAGTCCTTAGGGCATGAGTTATAGTTACTTAAGATATCTAGAACTAGAACTGCTGAATTTCTATGGTTTTGAGTGTGTAAAATCTGAACCAAACTATAATGTCCCTGTAACCTTTGTTTTTTTAGTGATATATATATATATATATATATATAACCGAACTATAACGTCCCTGTAACCGTTTTTATATATATATATATCAGTTAACGCTCATAGATGCATGCAGGCACCACAACGAGAAACGGACACTCCAATACGCTGATTCTGCTTGTCAAGATTTCGGTTTTTATTTTTCAAATATTAGCGGTGCAAAGCGGTCATTACGCGTTTCGGCCAACGCAGTGGCCTTGATCACATGAGCGCATGACGGATAAGTGAAACAAATTTATTGGATACCAGTGTACCCCGTGATAGACTGTCAGCTGACACCATAGACACAGTAAAAATACTCTGTATGGTAATGACCATAAACAAAGAATGCACTTATAAAGATATTCACTTTGGCCAACATATAAAAATCGTAATCAACTACTTAAACCAGGTAAATTAGGAACAAATGTATTTTCAAGGAATTGGCAATATTACCATGACATAAAAAATGTAGTCATGGGTGTTGAATCTGAAATCAACCAGCCTATAAGACTTAAGATATAAAATGCATAAATGCAGTAATAAATTAAGTAAAAGTCAAATACATATAGATGTTACCACTGAATTTAAAAACAAGTAGTGTTTAAAAATTCTAAAACCACCTGGTACTAATATAAATATGTGCAAAAATGAAAGGTACAAATACTTCTTATAGTTAACAATAAAAAATACACACAAAGTTTTCCATTTCGACTAAGTGCATAATTAATAAAACTTTTGGCCGTTCTGAAGTGCAAAATGCTGACAGTCCCAATATCAAAGTGCAAAATAGTGCAAAGATACTTCTGGTGAAAATAAAAATTAGAGATCTAGTGGAAAAAGCAGCATATATAGTACCGAATGTACATAAAATCCATATATACACCAAATTTGATTATGTACTGTCTGTCATTCTGCAACAACTATATACAATATAGAGTCTTTTGGAATCTGGGGAGCCCCCATATATATACCCGTGATGTCATTCAAAATAATGACAAGTCATTAAGTAAAGGTTACTGCTGAAATCCTAACTCGGTGTTAAATGTAAAGTATTGAAACTGGCTTTATAACATGATCAGTATTCAATCAGTGCTAATACATTAATAAATTACTTAAAACCAAAAATTCATATGTACACACCTAAATTGATGGTTGAAAGTCGTAAAATTGAATTGAATAAACTGCAAAGTTTAAACTGCAAAGTTTGAAGATAGGCAAGCATGTGTAGTGGCTGTGCAGCTAGGCAACTACAGGTAATAATGCAGATCCTCACAAATGTTCAGACCTCGGGGGGCTTTAGTGTCGAGTTCGAAATGTACTGGGTTTCCAACTGTCTAAGCCTCTTCTCCCGATTTCCTCCTCGTTTGTTGATGGGCACACTGTCAATGACAAAATACTGGAGCACATTAAGATTATTGTTATGCTCCAATTTGATGTGTCTCGCTATGGGATACGTAGGATCTGAATTGACAGTTGCCCGGAGGTGTTGCAATATACGTGTGAAAACTTGCAGTTTAGTGCTTCCGACATACCGTAACCCGCAGATACATTTTAAAACATAGACAGCGAACTCTGTGCGACATGTGAAGTGTCCATTGAGCTTGATGGGAGTATCCGAAAAAGCAGTAGAATAGGAAGTGGTATTCACCCCGAACTTGCAAGCACGGCATGTGCTGCACTTGAAAAAACCTTTTTTCGGGGTGAGCCACCTGCTTTTAGTATCTAACTCAGGGCTAGTTTTAACTAAATCACTGCGCATAGAGTAAGCTTTACGATATGTAAAATTGGGTTTGCTGGGAAGTATCTGTTGAAGTGTAGCATCGGTAAGCACTATAGGCCATTGGGAATTAATGATGCTTTTAATGGCATTGGCCTGTTTGCTATAAGTCGAGATGAACCTACAGGATACATCACTCGACCTACCATCAACTTCTGTGTCATCAGTACCTGGATATGGAGACATGGCTGCATTGCTAAGCTTATTGACAGGTTTCAATAGCTCTTGTCTATCTTTGCCATTGGCTTTTTTTATGGCTATGTCCAATTTTTTGGGATCATAGCCTCTCTCCATTAACCTTTCTTTTGCGGCCTGCTGTGCTATCGCTAGAGTAGTATTGGAACTGCACGCCCTTCGGATACGCAAAAATTCGCCGTAGGGAAGACTAGAAATGGTGTGCTGAGGGTGGAAACTTGAGGCATGCAATAGTGTGTTGCCTGCTGTCGGTTTCCTATATAAACAAGTTTCAAGAACACCCTTCTCAATATACACTGTGATATCTAAAAAATTGATGGTTGTAGAATCAATATGTGCCGTAAAATTGAGGTTATGATCGTTCTTGTTGATGACATCAATAAAATTAAAGGCTTCAGCATGTGTTCCCTTCCACACAATAAAAACATCATCAATGTATCTCCACATGTTAACCACATGCTTGTCAAAAAGTGCTCTGTGTTCGACCTTGAGGACATGCTCCTCCCACCAGCCTACGTGAAGACACGCATAGCTGGGGGAGAAGCATGCCCCCATAGCCACGCCCTGTTTTTGTTTGAAAATCTTGCCATCAAACATGAAAATGTTATTATAGAGACACCAGTGTATAATTTTTACCAACATTGCATTATGCTTATACATTGAAATGCACCTATGTTGTAAATAATAACCTACAGCATTTATTCTATCGCTGTGTCTGATGCTCGTATACAGAGTGGTAATATCTAATGTTAAGAGCAGATATTCATTAGACCATTGCACTGAATTCAGTTTCAATAAAAAATCATTTGAGTCACGTAGGTAGGAAGGCAAATTAACCACATGATCTTGGAGGTAAAAGTCTACATAGCTCGAGGTGCATTCAAATGTACTGTTTTTGGCTGAGATTATCGGTCTTCCGGGCATGGGGTTTGTGCCCTTATGAACCTTGGGGATTAAATAAAATGTAGGCAAGGTCGGAAATTCCTTGTACAAATATTTAAATTCATCTTTGGAGATGAGACCTTCCCTCTGCCATGCGGTGAGCTCATCCTTGAAATCTCTGTTCATTTTCCTGACAAGAGAAGCATTCGTTTGCTCATAGCATTCAGTGTTGTTGATATGCCGATAGGCTTCTGCTCTGTATAGATGCTTGTCCCACAGAACAATGTTGCCTCCCTTATCGGAATTGTTGATGACCACAGTGGCATTGTTCTTTAGCTTGTCCATAAGTTGAAAATATTCGTTGGTCTTGTTGCTAGAATTGTTTCTGTACCTGATGGATTTCCAGTACAGTGTTTTCAATTCGTCTGTAATCCGATCATGGAAAATATCCAGAGCATCTCGCGGCATAATCGGCACAAAGGAAGACGGTGCTTTGAATGGACTGTGGCCAGGAGACGAAATGTTGATGTCCTCTGCTAGAGCAATATCTTGTGTATTGAACTCACCACCACTTGTTTCTGTGGCTTCATCTCGTAGAGCATGTAGTGTGGTTAACAAAGGTATTTCTCCAGCTGTGAGGCCACTGCCGGGCACTCGGGTATGCAAGACTTGTTTCGTTTTGCCATAGTTTTTGATCGTGAAAAATTTCTTCAGTTTCAGCTTCCGAATAAATTTATAGACATCGACTCTTGTCTGCACGTAGTTAAAATTGCTCTCTGGACAGAAGCTTAGACCAAGAGCAAAAAGTTGGTTTTCGGCGTCGTTAAGTTGGATGTCTGTTAAATTGACGATTGTTTGGTTTACTGATGTTGTTGTAAATGCCAATTTTTCTTTTTCTGCTGGCCCCTGCCTCTTGTGTTTACAACACTTGCGCCTCTCGCGCCTTCGACAATTTCTTTCTTTGTTTGTTGTGCAGGCGTGTTTCTCGGTCGTAAGCATTGTTTTCTTTGTTCCCGGATATATATATATATAATCCCAGGAATTCACTGAAAAAGCAAAGGTTAAATTGAAGCTATAGTTAGGTGTTGAAATAAAATAAAAATGATTAAAAATAAAACAATTAATGACATCGCTGTTGACAACTCGACATATGATTCCACCCTCCGGTAATGTAGTACTGTGCAAGTTTCCTCAGGGAAAGCTTGCGGGGGATAACTGCACCATGGGTGGTGAAGCTTGAGCAGTGGCTCCCGTGGAAGTACCACAGAGGGTTGCACTGGGTCCCACAGGAGTACGGCAGTACCCACAGGTTGAAAACATTTTTTTTTTAGATTTTTGTTTCTGTGGTTACCCTCTGGGTCCTCCCTACAAGAGTATGGGTGTCAGGGTGTGTCCCTACCATTACTCTTATACCTCAAATTTCAAACTTTTCTAGGACACAGAGACCAAGTCCCCGAGTCCTATAATGATGGCCGCAACATTTTCTTCTGAGTTGCGGCTAGCCATTAAGATCACTTGATACTGCAGTACTGGCACGGAGACCACTGTCCCAAAATACCTAATTGGAGAATAAGCTCGCTCAGCCAATCAGAACACCTTATTTTTTTGTATTGCACGACCCCTGTGAAACCATGCTTCCAATTATTTCTAACTGATACCGAACTTTCTAACTACATCAGGCTCATTCTTAACACCTGTTTAACATTAATTCTTAGAAAATAGCTGAATGGGTTAACACCGAATCACAAAAACACAAAAAACAAAATTTCTGTTTCAAATTTGGTGTAATTCCGTTCAGCCATTTTTTCTGTATGTACTACAGAAGATTCATATGGGAATTAACAATCAAATCAACATTTGGAACCCCTTTTTCTTTGCCCTTCCCCCCCACTGACAGATTGGAGCGAAACTTCCATGAAAGAACTGAAATAAGCGAACTTTCTTTTTGAAAGTTTCATAAAGATTTGTCAAATGGCACTAAACATATTAGTAAATCAAATCAAATCATTGTCAGAGTTACAACGATTGTGAGGCATGGAAGATCAAATTATGTAGCAAGTTTACTGAATGTGTGTGGCAAAATGGCTAATTCTGCACATTCTCTGTCAGTATTATTTTTTATCAAATTTGAGATAGAATTATCTTTTTTGGTGAAAAGTTTTGGTGGAAATGTTGCAAATTATGTGGCAAAACAATAAATCAATAATACACATTCTAATTCCAAACAGTGGCCATTGTTAACTGCAGGTTGAAGATAACCGCTTTTTCAGACAAACTGCCCCTAGAAAATTATATATATATATATATATATATATATATATATATATATATATATACATAATACATACATATGTGTGTGTGTGTATATATATTTATATATATTTAGAGAGAGAGTGTGAGAGAGAGAGTACATAACAGGTAACTGCGCAATATAGTCCAGTAGCCCAGTATTGCCATTGAAGGGTGGTTTTGGTGAGATCACAAACTACAAGGCTGAGACCAGAACGCTGAGATGGCAATGTTGAACCATATTACAAATGGTCCCCATTATGTATTTGTTCATATTACATGTTTATTCAAGGGCAGTTTGCTTGAAAAATGCATTGAGCGAGCTATTTATTACAGAACAACCATGGCCCATCAGTAAACTTCTCAAAATGAGCCATCACTGTAGAGAATGCTCAAGTACACGGGGTTCAATGCATCGGTAACAATAACTCACTATGATGTAATGCAAATTTACCAATACAAATGGATGCCACTCTAACACTGTTGTAAAGTGCATTAAATGTATTGTCCTCTGTTTATGTCCATGAAATTGTATGTAAAACAGGCGCTGATCCAACATGCCAGTGTGTGATCAAGACTGCCTTGACAGTTGAAACGCGTAACTGGCAATAAATCTATGGTATTGCAGCTATCCTGAGTGTGCACCTACTTGGTCTTTGAAGAAAAAAAAAAAATATATATATATATATATTCACTGAAACAAAACAAAGGTTACAGGGACGTTACATGTATAGTTATAGTTAACTTTGGATTATTTAGTAAATTTCTAAGGTTTTTTAAATTCTATATCTTAACTATAACGTCCTGGTAACCTTTGTTTTTTTGTGAATTTCTATGATTTTTAAAATTCTATTTCCTAACTATAATGTCCCTTTAACCTTTGATTTATTCAGTGAATTTCAACGTTTTTGAAATAGTATTTCCTAACTGTAACCTGTAACTTTTGAGAGTGGGTGTGTGAGTGACGGTATGGGTCTCTGAGTGGGTGTGTGAGTGGTTTTGTGGATGTGTTAGTGGCTGTATGGGTCTGTATGTGAGTGACTGTATGGGTGTGTACATGGCTGTGTAAGTGGGTGTATGAGTGCCTGTGTGGATCTATGAGTGGGTGCACAAGTGTCTGAGTGGGTCTGTGAGTTGGTGCATGAGTGTCTGAGTGGGTGTGTGACTGGATGTGTGAGTGTCTGAGTGGGTCTGTGAGTAGCCGCATGAGTGTCTGAGTATGTCTGTGAGTTGGTGCGTCAGTCTCTGTCTGGGTCTGTGAGTGGGTGCATGAGTATCTTTGAAGATCTGTGAGTGAATGGATAAGTCTCTGAGTGGGTGAGTGAGTGGGTGTGTGACTGTCTGACTAGGTCTGTGAGTGGTTGTGTGAGTCTCTGATTGGGTCTGTAAATGGATGACTGAGTGTCTGAGTGGTTTAGTCAGTGGGTGCATGAGTCTTTGAGTGGATTTGTGAGTGTCTGACTGGGTCTCTTAGTGGATGCATAAATATCTGAGTGGATCTGTGAATCAGTGTGTGAGTGTCTGAGTCAGTCTGTGAGTGGGTGGATGCGTCTCTGAGTGGATCTGTGAGTGGGAGCATGAGTCTCTGAGTGGGTCTGCGACTGGGTGCATGAGTCTCTGAGTGGGTCTGTGAGTGTGGGTCTCAATGGGTCTGTGAGTGAGTGCATGAGTGTTTGAAAGGATCTGTGAGTGGAGGCCTGAGTGTTTCTGTCAGTGGGTGCGTGAGTCTCTCAATGGGTCTGTGAGTGGGTGCATGAGTGTATGAGTGAGCCTGTCAGTAGGTGTGTGATAAAAAAATGGAGGCACATGGGAGCAGGTCCTCATGCCAGCTCCCCCCTGCTCTCCCTGTGATGGTCTTCCTGTCCAGCTTGCCTGCAGTCCGCTACCCTCTGCTGCCTTCAGTTTTGTTCCTCCTCTGCTCGTTTTCTGCTAATTTTTCTGCCTCTTCTCTGCTTGCTCCTGCCCTCTATTTTGCCACTTACTGCTCATTCTCCCTGCTATTTTGGCTCTTTCTGTTCGCTCCTGATCTTTATTCTACCTCTTGCTGCTCATTTCTGAGCTCTATTTTGCCTCTTGCTGCTAGTCTCTGACCTCTATTTTACCTCCTTCTGATCATACTGCCCATTATTTTTCATCTTTCTGCTCGCTCCTGACCTTTATTTTGCTTCTTTCTGCTCGTTTCTGACCTTTATTCTGCCTCTTTCTGCACCCTTCTGACCTTTATTCTGCCTCTTTCTGCTCATTTTTTACCTTTATTTTGCTTCTTTCTGCTCGTTTCTGACCTTTGTTCTGCCTCTTTCTGCTTGTTTCTGACCTTTATTCTGTCTCTTATTGCTTTTTTCTCACCTTTATTTTGCCCCTTTCTGTTCGTTTCACACCTTTATTTTGCCTCTTTCTGCTCGTTGCTGACCTTTATTCTGCGTCTTTCTGCTCATTTCTCATCTTTATTCCGCCTCTTTCTGCTTGTTGCTGACCTTTATTCTGCCTCTTTCTGCTCATTTCTCACCTTTATACTGCCTTTTTCTGCTCGTTTCTAATCTTTATTCTGGCTCTTGCAGCTCATTTCTCATCTTTATTTTGCCTCCTTCTGCTCGTTTCTGACCTTTATTTTGTCTTTTTCTGCTCGTTGCTGACCTTTATTCTGCCTCTTCCTGCTCATTTGTCACCTTTATTTTGCCTCTTTTCGCTCATTTCTGACCTTTATTCTGCCTCTTTCTGCTCATTTGTCACCTTTATTCTGCCTCTTTCTGCTCATTTCTGACCTTTATTCTGCCTCTTTGAGCTTGTTTGTGTCCTGTATTTTGCCTCTTTCAGCTGGTTGCTGGACTTTATTCTGCCATTTTCTGCATGTTTCTGACCTTTATTCTGCCTCTTTCTGCTTGTTTCTGACCTTTATTCTACCTCTTTCCGCTGGTTGTTGACCTTTATTCTGCCTCTTTCTGCTCATTTTTCACCTTTAGTTTGCCTCTTTCTGCTCATTGCTGACTTTTATTCTGCCGCTTTCTGCTTATTTCTGACCTCTATTCTGCCTCTTTGAGCTTGTTTGTGACCTTTATTTTGCCTCTTTCTGCTCGATTCTGACCTTTATTTTGTCTCTTTCAGCTTTCTTTTCCCCCATAACCACAGAAGGATCCTCATGACCCCCACGGTCCCAGCTGTCTCCCCGCTTCCTGCGGGAGCTGGCAGTGCTCTCACAGAGAGCTGCTAAACATGCAGCTCCCTGTCTGTGAGAGCAATCTTTTCATCCGTTTCCCTGCCCGCTTGACAGTGGGCAGGGAAACGGACGAAATCTCCACTCTCAGCAAGCAGGAGCAGTTTCACAGCTCTCAATTGCTGAGAGCAGAGTTCGTGTTTGCTCTGACTTGGCGGGAGCTGTCAAAGCTCACGCCAAGTCAGAGCAAACAATTATGTCCCGAGGGTGGGTGCCCCGGGACATAGCAGGAGCTGGCACTGAGGGGTGGTGGTCCCCAGGGCCATTATTGGCTCCAGGAGGGAGCTGCATGACCCCTCTCCTTTGATCTGCTTAGGCCGGCCCTGGGAAGGTGGTGGTCCCTGGGGCCATATATGGTCTGGGAGAGGGGGACACGAAGTGCCCCATCCCACTTCTATTTATTTTGTAGGCCCTGTGGAGGTGGTAGTCCCTGGAGCCCAATGGGCCTGCATGGCCCCCCTCTAATTGTTGTTTTTTTGCCCCAGGAAGTTTGTGGTCCCCAGGGCACTAAACAGCCCCAGTAGGGCGTCCGTGCGGCCCCCCTTCTTTTAAAAAAATAAATTCTGTGGAGGTGTTTGTCCCTGGGGCACACATGAGCCCATGGAGGGGGGGATCTGTATGATCCCCCCTCAATTATAATACTAAAACCCCTTTTTAATGCCCTCATGTCCCCGGGACCTGACCCACCCGGGGACTTGATTAAAAACAAGCACAGGAGATAGTTTTTTTTCAATTTTGGAGTGAATTTGCAGATCCACCTACAAATGTGCGGCAAGATTGCAATTTTTTTTTTAAAAATCCGCAGCGGGGTCCCTGTGGGATCCCACAACCACACCTAGGGGGGTCCCCTTTTATTTAAATTTTTTTTAATGGGGCTTGGCTGAAGCCATGTCCCAAGATGGCTGCCAACACATCCTGGTTGAATTGTTGGCAGCCAATCAGATTTCAGCACAGGGACTGTCGAATCTGGGGCGGATCCGCGCCCCCAGATATATACATTTGGATTTCAGTTAGTATCTCTAAAACTACTGTACAGATTTACATCAAACTATCCAACGGCACTACTCTGATCAAGATCTAGCTTTCTGTCAAATTTGGTGTAATTCCTCTCAGTGGTTCGGGCTGTAGTCCTCTTCAAAAACCCCATGGGAATTAACTTGGAGAAAACGCATTTTGGCCCCCCTATTTTCTCGGCCCCACTTCACAGATAACCCAAAAACTTTTCAGACAGGAGCTGAAGTGGGCATCTAATTTATTTTGTGAAGCTTCATCAACCAGCACCAAAGATATAGGCAAGTCAAAAAACGCTTTTCCTATGGAAACTAGGTCCTAACTATAACTACCTACTGGCGATCCCCAATAGGCAATGTGTATGCATATGTATATATGTATACATGTGATCCAGCGGTGTACTAACAGCAAATACTCCACTACCATATACTCACTTGGGCCCATATAACTATTTCCACTAAACAGCAAGTAGACCATTGGGACCTTAGTTTATGCTTTTCATACTTCAAGATCTAGTTATTTCTTTCCCTAACTAAACCTTTCACCGATCAATTAGTTCTTTCCTCTGGTCAATGGACCATTAGTTGGAACTAGTTGATGGTGATAATTAACATAACCTATTAAACATTTCTCGATTAAAATGAAATAATCATAGACTCGGGAAGTTTTAAAAATCTTTATCTAAATTAATTGCGTGTGAACCATCTCAAACGTTTCAGTACAAACACCCTCATTCGCAAGAGTGTCAATTCAATCAAGTTTCAATAGACATTAGCAATTCAGATCCACACAATAACTATGCTCAGAAAGAAGTGGACCGAGAGAGAAGAACATCTATCAATACGATATATTTATATTTACCAAGTATGGTGTGAAGACCAAGCCCCTGGCCAAAGGGCTGGTAAGGGTCCCCCGGGATAGATCAGGAGACAAAGACTTCAGGACAGGAATCAGGACAGGATACTTCACCTCTCTAAATACCGACGACTGCGTCGCACCCCTCTCTGACACTCTCTTCCTCCTCGTGGTTCTTCCGCGATCTTCTTTCTAACCCAATTAAGTTAAATAGATGGTTCTGCATTCTATTTCTTCATCAGCGTCTCACTGCATCAGCACCACCCCCAACGCCGACAGCATCCCGAGCTCTGCATCGCCTCAGACAACTAACTAACTAAAACTACCTCAATTATACCTTTCCATAACCATGTACCAACCATTAATGTTTCAATTTTACAAAATACTAACTCTGATTGGACAAGGCGAGGGGGGATGATCGTCACACCATGCTTAGATTTCACTTATTTCTTTAAACCATTGTATTCAAATCCCTCCCCTCAAACTTTATTAAATCATTTCCTTTCCCATACATCTCCAAACTTTATTAATACAAAATGTTGCAACGTTATGAATAAAGCTCCTTCATATGAACTCTTCACCCTCATGTTCCCAGGGCACATCTTCGCTGGCCTTGGACGCGTGACAAGTCCTTACTCATCTTTATTTATTCTCTCTCTGGTGCGCATGCGTGGGGTCAAGTCAGTCAGCTCAATTCAGACAAGTGCAGAAGGCCCAAATGCGCACTAATAATAAAGTCAAAAGAAGAAATGTTATTTTCAAAAATAAATGGTTTTACTGTACACCACCAACCTCTACTCTAACCCACTCCAATTATTATTACCCTTTCTGCATTTGCATTAGTATAAAACTTATTTTCTATTTCAGCCAAGCAGGTGCCATGCATGTGAGCTTTCAAGCGGCCATTTTATCGTCTATTGCGCAGGCGCAAGATTTTCCCTCCAAGCATTAGTACGTCATACTACGTAGATGTAATAGACGCATGCGCAGTAAAGATCCCTTGTTAAAATGCGTTTTAGTCCTTCGTTCATGTTATTGCAGTTAGTAAACACATAAGCAAGCTTCACTGTCCCGCTTGTCTTTTTCTAAATGCGAATTATTAATTACAAACACGTTGTTAGTAATTCGTTAATGAGTTAAAACGAAAGGATTGCTTCCAAGCAAGTCTCATTTACGAGTCCTTGCTCCATCAATCCCCTCTCTGATGGCATCTTGAGCCATCACAAAATTACCCATCCCATTCCAGATACCAACTTTAGCACTTCTCAGTTTTCTCTATTTCTCCTCTCAATTTTTCATCAATCAACTTGTTTCCTTCTAAATCTCTCATTTTCTTATATAATCTGCCTTTCATTTCTTCCAGCTGTATTTCATCATAATTTCTTTTTCGTTTCTGTCCCTTTCCTTTTCTTTTAAAATGTATTTTCTCTTTCCTACCTCTTCTACAACACTTACATGTAATCATTATTATCATCACTACTGTTATTATCATAACTAATGGTATTAATATTTGACCTAGAAAACCCTTCCCAAAACCAACAAACCATTTCCCTATTGATGTTATACTTTTTGTTAGTTTTCCCCACACACTGTCAACCTCCAGTTGGGTCAAGTCTTTATGCATTCTTGTAATGTTTTCAATATATCCTTTAATTTCTCTGCTCTTGTCCGGAATATAAGTGCAGCAGTGTTGAATTTTCAACATACCATAGACTCCACCTTCTTTTGCTAACAATATATCAAGAGCAAGACGGTTCTGTAAAACCAAAGACCTTATTGCAACCATTTCTGTGTTAATCATTAAAAATCCTCCTGCAGTGTCTGTAGAAAGAGGATCAACTATGGTTGATAACTTACACATTGTCTGTGAATTCAGAATGACTCCAACTGAGGGTATTAGTGCACTAAAAATATCTCCTACAATTTCAGAAAAACTAGCTCTTCTTCTACGTGTTAGACCATTAGAATTTCCATTGGTTCCACTGATTTTATCTACATGATAGATCTTTGGAAAAACTATTCCAAAGTAGCAACTCCTGTACCATCTTGCAGGTAACCTATAATAGGCATTGCTCCCACAAACATAATACACTCCTGGAAACACAGGATCAGTTCCCCCTTTTAGTCCCCATCCTCCTAAAATTAGGAAGTTGTGTTCACATTCACTGGAACCAATGTAATTATTGTTATAATCTGTCTTTAATCTATGGAGGCAGAATTTTCCCCTTTTCACAAAATCCAGGGACATCGAAGCATGAGCCTTGCCACTTGCATAGATTCCCTCCTTCCCAACCCATGGAGGTACATGGGTTTTCTGTTCAGCTGCCTTCTTAATTAAATCCTGTCTCCTTTCTTCTACTAAATCCCCAAAATATTTTTCTTCTTTTCTTAATGTACATGTTAGATTACCTTTATGTGCCTGAACTAAATCTATTGAACTCGTTGTTAAGAAAAATTCACCCATAAACTGTGCATTTTTACTACTAACTACTGGATTCATATTCTTTCTAATAGGTAAATCAGAAAATACTACATCTATGTCTGAATAAAAATATTGAAGTCTCCCTGTAGCATAAAATAAACTTGATAAAATACTACACGACACACCATATGTTAAAGGTATATGGTGATACGTCATCCCTTCTGATACTGATGAGGGTAACTTCATACACACGTAGCAATTATTAATCTCCATAGTGCTAACATATTGAAATAACAATTTAATAAACACATTAGAGGACGTATTATAGTCTGATTCATTATGATAGTTTGCTTCATCTTCTACCCCTATTTCTATTTCAGTTTCTTTTATTCTATCCACCTTAACATTAGTATCTGTATTATTCTTGTCACTTGTTTTCATTAACAAAGGTACTCCTACTGTTAGGAATAACCATACTAATGCTGCTAATAAAATACTACAAAAACAAAATCTAAAACATTTTCTTTTTAATCCATGTTTTGGTTTTCCGGTAACTTCAATTTCTGCCATTTTATTCCTGAGAAAATTTCTTTTCGCTTATCTTTTCTTTGTCAGTTTGACTTTCCTTTTTGTTCTTAAGGAGGCCTCAATTTGCTTTCATCAATCTGAATAATATGAATTTCTTCTGTTTCATCAGTCAGATCTAGGGATTCAAATTCCTCGAGTATGATGTAAGTCCATTCATGAGCCTTGTATCTCCGTATACATTTCTCAATGTTGGACTTCTTCGAGTTATCTTTGCCAAAGTTTGTTTAGATTGTGTTTGACTTGTGACTTCGTTTACTTGTTCTGGTCTCTTTTCAGATTTTCTCAAATGATATTTTAGTTTCTTTACTCCAGTTGGCCAATTGTCTCCCTTTCCAATTTTTTTGATTTGCACTGCGTATTCACCTTCTTTATCTCTTTGTAAAGTTCTTTTTATTTCATTTATTCTAGGCACAATCTGTTCTGTTTCACTGTTTTCTGTGCTTGTACCTTCTTTTACTTCCACCTGCTCAGGTCTTACCATATTTTGTTCTTCTTCTTCCTGAGCTTGTTCTTCTAATTCTATCTGACCCTGTTCAGGTCTTACTTCAAACCTTTCTTCTTCTGCCTGAACCTGTTCTTCTAACTCTATCTGATACTGTTCAGGTCTTAATTCAAACTTTTCTTCTTCCGCCTGAACATGTTCTTCTAATTTTCCCTCCTCAGGTTCGTGTGAGTCTTTTTTATTTTCCACCTGAGTGTGTTCTTCTTCCCCTGTCTTTTCCTGACTACTTTCCTGTCTTTTCAGTTCTGTTCTTCTTCTGGTTTCAATGACATCATCAATTATTTCAATCACTGGTATCCAGTCTTCCTGACTTGTACTTGGCTGTTCGTCATATGGTTGTCTTTCAGAATCTATTACTCTAGATTCTTCAATTTCACAGTTTACAACTCCTGACGCTTCAGCCTGTTCAGTCAGTGGTTGCTCTTGTTGTTCTGATGGGCTCGGAACTCTTCTGGTATGGCTGGCATGAATTCAGTTGGGCAAACCTGCACACTTCACTGCTGTGGTAGTGACTAGTATGACTTGCCGCGGTTTGTCCCACCTTGCTGCTAGGCATGACTTTCTTGCGTGTTTCTTCACTAACACCCAATCTCCAGGATTCAAATAATGCGCTTGGTCTGGCTGTCTTTCGACTGCGTCTTCTCCAACCTGGTGAGAAACAGAACGCATCATTTCAGCCAATCCTTTGCAATAGTCCAATACCAGATCATCAGTTATAGTCATTAATTTATTTCCAGGAATAAATGCTTGTCTCATTTCCCTTCCCATGAGAATCTCATGTGGACTTATTCCTGACGTTCTGTCAGGAATACTTCTGAGACCCATCAGTACAAGAGGTAATGCATCTGGGCATTTCAGCATTGTGGATGCACATACTTTCCCTAATCTTGACTTGATTGTGCCATTTAGCTGTTCAACTATTCCAGAAGCCTCTGGACGATAAGCACAGTGCAGTTTTTGTTCAATGTTAAATGCAGCACAGATTAATCGAATTATTTCGTTATTAAAATGAGGGCCTCTATCTGATTCCAAAGGGACTGGAAAACCAAATCGCGGAACTAACTCCCTCAACAACAATTTTGCAACTGTAAGACTGTAATTTCTTCGAGTGGGATAGGCTTCCACCCATCTTGAAAAAAGGCATACTATGACAAGTATATATTTCAGTCCATTGCATGGGGGCAATTGAATAAAATCTAACTGTAATCTAGTGAAGGGTCCTTCTGCCTTTCCAATCTTTCCCCAGCTTACCACTGTCTTTCTACCTGGATTTTGCTGCTGACAGGTTAAGCATCTTTGGCAAAGGCTTTCTGCGACTACCCTGAACTTTGGATTGTACCAACTCTGTCTGAATAGCCTGATCATTGAGTCTCTCCCTCTGTGTGTTGCTCCATGATACACTCTTGCCATTTTTGAAAGTAAACAATCTGGCATGACTGGTCTTCCATCTAAGTACACCCATACCTCATCATGTGGTCTCTTTGTACAGGCTGCCTTTATCCAAATTTCCTTTTCCTTTTCCTCAACTTCTTCCTGCAATTGTCTAATCTCATCCCATGTTTCTGGTACTGAGAAAAACATAAGTTGGCATCTGGTTTCACCCGCTTCAATTTTTCGGTTTATGGCCACTGTATTTCTGGCACAGTATTTGGCCACTTGGTCAGCATAATTATTGCCAGCAGTCACATAGTCATTTCCTGACCGATGTGCAGCACATTTTACAACTGCTATCTCTTTTGGCAATTGCAATGCTTCCAACAAATCCTTCACATTTTTGCTGTTTCTGATAGGAGATCCTGAAGAAGTCAGAAATCCCCTCTGCATCCAGAGCTGGCCGAAGTCGTGCACAACCCCGAACCCATATTGACTGTCCGTAAATATGGTTACTCTCCAATTTTTCCCCTTTTTGCATGCCATTGTTAAGGCAACCAATTCAGCTACTTGTGCAGACTTGACCCCAGCTAAACAGGATGCTTCAATTACCCCAGATATTTTACAAACAGCATATGCAGCACTTAGTCCTCCTTCTTGTGTTCTGAGGCAGGAACCGTCTACAAATAACTCATGGTCAGCCTCTTTCAAAGGTGTCTCTTTTATGTCCGGGCGGGGCTTCGTGCATAACTCAGTCACGTCCAAACAATCATGATCACTCTCATCTCTCACTTCTTCATCGCAGGGGTCTGGCAAAAGGGTAGCTGGGTTCATGATCGTACACCTTATCACAGTCACGTTCTCAGCTCCCAAAATCACTCTTTCATACTTAGTCAATCGGCTAGGGGTGAGATGCTGTGTTCTTGTCAAAAGAATCTCAACTGAGTGTGGAACAAAAACTTTTACCGGATGTCCCATCACTATCGACTCACTTTACTCCAGACTCATACAAGTAGCAGCTACTGCTTTTAAGCAGCCCGGCAATGCTGAAGCCACTGGGTCCAATGTAGCTGAAAAATATGCCACTGGACGTCGACTCAATCCATGTCTCTGCGTTAAAACTGAAAGTGCACAATTTTCTCTCTCACAGCTAAACAAAGCAAAGTCTTTTGAATAATCGGGCATACCCAAAGCAGGAGCCTCACACAAACAGTTTCTTAGTTTCACAAATGCCTCTATGCAGTCATCATTCCAATCAATCAGATCTTTTGCTCTTTTCCGGATCATTTATATCAATGGTTTTACTAACATCGAAAAACCATTAATCCATTGCCTACAGTATCCAACCACTCCTAGAAACATTCTCATTTCTCTTTGAGTCTGTGGCAATTTCATTTCTTTGATTATTTTTATTCTTTCCGGTGTCACTTTTCTAACTCCTCTTTCTATTTTATGGCCTAAATATCTAACTTCTCGTTGACAGAAATGTAGCTTCTCTGGAGACACCTTGTGTCCTCCTTCGGCCAAATGATTCAGCAATGCAATTGTGTCTGTGACACAATCTTCTCGTGTTTTTGATGCCACCAGTAGGTCATCAATGTACTGGACCAAAACAGATTTTCCAGGGATAATCAATGACTCTAGCCACTTTTTCAAAATCTGATTAAAAATTGAGGGACTCTCTATGTACCCTTGAGGAACTCGACACCATGCGTAAATACGATCCTCAAACTTAAACATAAAAAGATACTGGCTGTCTGGGTGCAAAGGAATAGAAAAGAACGCTTGGCATAAATCAATTACTGTAAACCAACCTGCATTCCAGGGTATCTGATAAAGGATCACTGCTGGATTTGGCACTATTGGACAACATGCCACTACAATTTTATTTATTTTCCGTAAATCCTGCACTATCCTGTACTTTCCGCTAGGCTTTTTCAGTCCCATTATTGGTGAATTACAGGGACTACCCATCACTTCTTTTAAAATACCTTGTTTAACCATTCGTTCAATTTCTGGAATAATTCCTCTTTTTACTTCTGGACTCATCTTGTACTGTCGGGTATTTGAATACACTGCACCTTCTTTCACTGTCACTTTAACTGGGTCTATATTTGTCATTAGCCCAATGTCTTTTCCTGTAAAATCCCACACTTCTGGATTAACTGTGGTTCTCAACTCTTCTGGTAATTCATTCTCAGTTATTAGCGAAAACATTTCATCTACGTCTGTTCCCTGTTTGGCTAGCATCATCTTGTATACCACGTCTTCATCAGGGGTTTGGAAAACGACACCATCCGGTGTACAATAGATTGTGCAATTCATCTTGCACAAAAGATCTCTTCCCAACAGATTTACAGGACTGGAATCGCAAACTACAAACCAATGCATTTCTTTAAAATTTTCAATATGCACCTCCATTGGTTTGGTGATTGGGGTTCTAATCTGTTTGTTTGACACGCCAACAACTTGGATTGATTCTCCCGAGAGGGGTAGGTTTGGGATGTCTGCTGTTCTCACAGTAGACCTGGTAGCACCAGTATCCAATAGGAAAGTAATGTCTTTACCTTCTACTCTCCCATCAACAAATGGACCTGACTGATCTACCGGCAAGGATGCGCCAAGCACGCACTCCTCTTCCTCCCCCCTCAGGCACCGTCATTGTGTGACATCTGAATGTTCTTCATCATTCTGTAAAAAATATTGTGTAATTGTTCTATTATTCTTACCACTTTCTCCTTGAAATCCGGTGTTCGCACTGAAACTTTGATGATTCACAAAATTTGGCATAGGAGCTGGTGGCACCTGATATTGTGGTGTAACTACCTGCTGCTGCTGATTCATAAGTACTTCATTCTGCATCAGTGGGATTAAATTTTGATTTGGCCCATTATTACTCTTATTATTCTGTGTACTCTTACACTCGTTCCTCCAGTGTCCAAGCTTTCCGCCCGCATGACAAGGAAACTTCTTTTTCGCTTCTTCTCTGTCCATTCGCCCCTTATCTTTATTACCATTCACTCCTTGATTATTCTGACTCTGTTCTTTCATTTGATTATTATTTTGGTCATTTGTTTTCTCTTCTTGCTGTTCTGCCAATTTAACTTGTGCCCACATCTTTTTCTCTTTTAGCTTCCTACGCCTGGCCTCAATGTCATCTCTGCAATATTTCTCATACTTTAAAATCTCATCCACTGTCTTGCTTTGCCAACACAACATGTGCTGCTGTATCATCTGACTAATCTCTGGTTTCAAACCATATAGAAACCGATACACAAAATGTCCCATATCCTTGTCACCAATATTCTCAATACCACTATACTGCTTAAACACCTGTAATAACCTCTCATAATATGCATGTACAGATTCATTTGGTTCTTGTGTTGTTCTATCTATTTTTACCCAATCTGTTTCTTTAGGAGGAATTTTCCCTTTCAAATACGTAATCACTTGGTGATACTTTTTCATCACCTCTTCCGAAGGTGCTCCTGTCTTTGAGTCTCTAGCATACTCCTCATTAGGCCAGTCAACTGTGATCTTACATTCCGTCCATAAATCAGCAGGTACCACTATATCAAACAGACCATCCAAGTCTTTCAATAAAACCTTTGAAACCTTCACAAATCTCTCTACCTGTTTGTACCATTCCACTGGTTTTTCTCTCAGCTTTGGAAAATCATTTGTAAATGATAAAATATCTTGTCTACTCCAAGGAACATGAACATATCCACCTCCAGGAACCTCTCTCATTGGACACAATTTTTCCGCTTTGCTTGATTCTCTTACTGGAAATGCAGCTGCTGCTTCTCTCGCTTGTACTTCCTCTTTCTTTCTTATCCATCTAATTCTCCATTTATCAATGTCTCCCCATTTTCGCAAAATGTTCATTAATTCTTTTATCTGTAGTCTCTTTCCAGAAGCCTTTACGCTTTCTAAATCCTTATCAGTAAAGTCCACTCGATATGGTTTCTGTAGCAACTTTGACTTCCCTATGCCTATTCCAATCTCTGAAGCAACTTCAGTCAATCTCTCATGAAATACTCTCGCTCTCCTGGTTATACTCTTACATAAAAATAATAATTCCTCATCATTGTAAGCGTTCAATCTTTCTGTGCCCACACATCCTGTCATCTCTTCCAATTCCACTTTCAATCTGCTAATGTCTAAAATCCTTGGTGTTGGGTTCTGATTATCTCTTTCCTGTGCCCATCTTTCTATTTCTTCAGAGGTGACTACTGTTGCGCCTCCAGATCCAGTATGAACCAAAGGTCTTCTTTCTCTCAAATTCATGGGCGTAACTCTCTTTGGAGTTTCCGTCAAAGGTTCCACATTAGGGAGATCCATTAGTGAAATAATTGACTCACTTTTGCTAACCTGATCATCTGTAATTATTATTTCTTTTCTAGGACTATTTAGTGGAATTATCACAGGTTGTGGTTTCTGGAAAATCTTATCTCCATACAATGGGATTACCGGACCAATGGTCACTGGTACTGTCAAGGCTTCAGTATTCAAATTTAATTGACTTATCTTTTGAACTACTTCTTCTCTAGTTTTATTCAAAGCATCTCTTTCATTATCCTGCAATACTCTATTGTATGACGTCTCATGTAAAATCTGTGGGGTTAATGGCATTCCCATTACTGGTGCACTTGGGGTAACCTTACTAGCTGCTTCTTGATACGGTGGTGGATTTTTAATTAAAATATCCTCTAACAACTTGTCATCTGATTCACCATATCCTGCTGAGTTCATATGTTTCGTTTTCTCCTTACACTTTCGTCCAGACTGTTCCTCAGCCATTAACACTGGATATAAACCTTCTGATACCATAGCTCTCCTCCATTGTTTCATCTGCCCTTCGCGTGACTCATGCAAGTGTCTGGGAAAGAATCCTCTATACCTTCCACCTCCGCATTTCTCTCGTTCATATGACTCAGTCTCCCATTCTTCCAAAGCCTCATATTGAGTTAACCTAGGTCTAGGTTCCACATCATTCATTTTCAATCTCAAATTCTGAAGAATCCTCCCATTAAACGTACCATATTTAGGAAATGCTAGCACTCCATCATCCTTTGTATATTCTATCCAGTTTTCCAACCACACGCAAGTATGATATCCTCTTTCCATCATCATGAAAGATGCTGGTGTTTTCGGTGGCGGAATAGGAAGTCCCTCTCTAGTCAACACAGGCTTATCCTTTACAAAGAAATTCTTAATTTTCTTTAAAAATGACATCTTTCTTTTCTCTCCATACATCCTTGAGGAACAATGTAGGAAATTGTATTCTGCACACCCTTGAAATCTTCTACCTGTACGTCTTGCACTAACAGTCAAATCAAAATCCTGCATACAATTCTTCTCTCCACCAATCCTAGCGCGGCTTCTAACTAGCTATCCAATCCAATCAGGCTCACGCCCGAGATCTGACCAATGCCAGCGCGGCCTTTTCCTGATGTCAGTTCTGCTCCTTACTACTGACCCCTCCTTTACAAGCCTGCTCCTGTCACACGCCCGCTGTTTCTACCAATCCCAGCGCGGCTCACTGTGACGTCAGTACCACTCCGGCAACTGACCCTCCCTTCACAAGATAATACGAAAACCTTATTTCTTAATATTTTCTTTAAAATTCTTTGTTATTAACGACATAAAAACATTCGCTACTCTGTCTGTTCCGCTAAATCAAAGGATAGTTTATTTCTTTCTACTGCGAGTAAAACCTTCCGCTTACTCTTCATACAAGCTCCAGAGAACCTGCTACTCCTCCGGTGTCACCCGTTTTGGGAATTTTGAGACCAAAGTTTCACCAGCGAACTCCTTTTGCTGTCAATCTAGCTTGGAAGAACCTGCTACTCCTTCAGGGTTACCCTTTCTAGGTGATATAACGCCTAAAGTTTCACTAGGGAACTCTTTGCTATCAATCACTCTTACTTTTACACAGAAAATAGTCCCTACTTTAACACTGCTAGCCCTACCTAGCTTCTCAGTGTTATTCCAACAGACGAGTAACCTCACTGCAGTGTGGTTTCTATCGCCACCCGCTCTTCATTCCCCGGTAATTTTCCAGACAGCATAAAACAAGGACGCTAACTCTTTTGTTAAAACATAAATCAACAATCAAAAATCTATACTTATCACCAAACTAGTCAATAATAACCATAACTCTGCTACCAGAAAACTGATCCAGCGGTGTACTAACAGCAAATACTCCACTACCATATACTCACTTGGGCCCATATAACTATTTCCACTAAACAGCAAGTAGACCGCTGGGACCTTAGTTTATGCTTTTCATACTTCAAGATCTAGTTATTTCTTCCCCTAACTAAACCTTTCACTGATCAATTAGTTCTTTCCTCTGGTCAATGGACCATTAGTTGGAACTAGTTGATGGTGATAATTAACATAACCTATTAAACATTTCTCGATTAAAATGAAATAATCACAGACTCGGGAAGTTTTAAAAATCTTTATCTAAATTAATTGCGTGTGAACCAACTCAAACGTTTCAGTACAAACACCCTCATTCGCAAGAGTGTCAATTCAATCAAGTTTCAATAGACATTAGCAATTCAGATCCACACAATAACTATGCTCAGAAAGAAGAGGACAGAGAGAGAAGAACATCTATCAATACGATATATTTATATTTACCAAGTATGGTGTGAAGACCAACCCCCTGGCCAAAGGGCTGGTAAGGGTCCCCCGGGATAGATCAGGAGACAAAGACTTCAGGACAGGAATCAGGACAGGATACTTCACCTCTCTAAATACAGACGACTGCGTCGCACCCCTCTCTGACACTCTCTTCCTCCTCGTGGTTCTTCTGCGATCTTCTTTCTAACCCAATTAAGTTAAATAGATGGTTCTGCATTCGATTTCTTCATCAGTGTCTCACTGCATCAGCACCACCCCCAACGCCGACAGCATCCCGAGCTCTGCATTGCCTCAGACAACTAACTAACTAAAACTACCTCAATTATACCTTTCCATAACCATGTACCACCTATTAATGTTTCAATTTTACAAAATACTAACTCTGATTGGACAAGGCGAGGGGGGATGATCATCACACCATGCTTACATTTCACTTATTTCTTTAAACCATTGTATTCAAATCCCTCCCCTCAAACTTTATTAAATCATTTCCTTTCCCATACATCTCCAAACTTTATTAATACAAAATGTTGCAACGTTATGAATAAAGCTCCTTCATATGACCTCTTCACCCTCATGTTCCCAGGGCACATCTTCGCTGGCCTTGGACGCGTGACAAGTCCTTACTCATCTTTATTTATTCTCTCTCTGGTGCGCATGCGTGGGGTCAAGTCAGTCAGCTCGATTCAGACAAGTGCATCACATGTATATATATTGATAGAAGTAGATAGATAGATAGATAGATAGATAGATAGATAGATAGATAGATAGATAGATAAACTGATGACATCTGAAATAATATAATTGATTACAACACTGGGAGGGCGGGGACGCAAGTTCTAGTTATTTCAGTTAACTATAACTATTGGTAAATTACCGTGGATTTTAAAGTTTAAAAATGTATGTTTTAACTGACATTTTCACCTAACTATAACGCCACCGTAACTTTTTTTTTCTTTCAGTAATATATATCTGTATATATATATATTTATAGTTTCAATTCCTTGTTTGCTAGCTTTCCCTCCGTACTCGCGGAACATAAAAGGACACGGACTCCACTTTTGCTGGTGCGATTTGTGTTTATTGCTTAGTGCTCTCCCATGACGCGTTTCGGCCTGTGCAGGCCTTGATCACATGTGTGTGTGTATATATATATATATATATATATATATATATATATATATATATATATATATCCACCAAAAATATCCTCGTTAACAGAGCCCCATACCCTGACAGGGTGGCTTCGTCGAGCAGGAACGAGGAGTCCTGCTTTTTATCCACAAACATTTCTGCACCAGAAATAAGACGACTCCTAGTGCAAAAGGTAACTCAAAGCACTTTATTTCAACCTTGGAGACAGGCAGGCAGGCAGTCCACCATAAAGCACTTGCCCATAGTCCTAACGCGTTTCAGCTTTCCCTCAAGCCTTGGTCACAGGTAGGCATTTCATCAAACAGGGGTCACATGCTTATTAAGCATAGGTCAGACTACCGGATTGGTTGTAGTCCACCAATTGCTGTGTCCGTTTCTGATGAGCACATTTTGAAACTTTAAAAGTATTTCTTTTAACTGCATTCATTTTAAATTGTTTTCAATATTTCTTAACTGCAGTTCATAATGTTTTCAATCATGTGATAAAATGTGCATAAATAAATCAGTGCCATAAACTTGCCTCGTGCAATTTCACTCTCCACGTGTGTGCTTGAGTCCCTATAACATCAGCAATCAGAATGAAATATTCTGCAAGCATCCCTTGCCCATCTCCTTTTGAAATTTCTCCTGGGCACAATCCCGTGTTATTTTGTAGAAGGGGGCAGGCGGGTCAGGCTCCTCTCCATAAATCCACCAAAAATATCCTCGTTAACAGAGCCCCAGACCCTGAAAGGGCGGCTTCGTCGAGCAGGAACGAGGAGTCCTGCTTTTTATCCACAAACATTTCTGCACCAGAAATAAGACGACTCCTAGTGCAAAAGGTAACTCAAAGCACTTTATTTCAAACTTGGAGACAGGCAGGCAGGCAGTCCACCATAAAGCACTTGCCCATAGTCCTAACGCATTTCAGCTTTCCCTCAAGCCTTGGTCACAGGTAGGCATTTCATCAAACAGGGGTCACATGCTTATTAAGCATAGGTCAGACTACCGGATTGGTTGTAGTCCACCAATTGCTGTGTCCGTTTCTGATGAGAACATTTTGAGCCTCCTTAATCCTTTGCCAACATTCCACATGCGAAGACTGCTGAATGCTTGTCCCCTGTGGCCCCCAGGCCGACCGAGGCTCAATCGTGGGCTTTTCAATATAAGCAGCAGAACATTCACGCAATTTTAACAAAGGGATCCCGCACTACATGTACCAGCATCCAATGCGCATCTTATTCAAAGTAGCTCATAGAGGGCGCGCAATAAAATAAATGCGGGAAAACAGTGATGGGTCTGACGTGTTTTCTTTTACCACCAGCCTGTGAAGAAGAATGAGAAATTCGAAACGCGTCGGCGTTATGGTGGAGAATTGTGAAAGCATATCGGGAGGGGAAATCCTTCATACCTGTGATGAGGGCCATGCTTGAGGCCCGCTGTCAGTGTTAGAGTGCACCTCGCATCAGTAATCAAGCAGGAGCCAGGATATATATATATATATATATATATATATATATATATATATATATATATTCACTGAAAAAACCATAGGTTTCAGGCACGTTATAGTTAGAAATTAGCATTTAAAAAACCTTAGAAATTCACTGAAAAAACCATAGGTTTCAGGGACGTTATAGTTAGTTGGAGATTTCACTCGTACAAAACCAGAGAAATTCCACCGTTATAGTTAGTTCAGCTAACTATAACCCGCGCCCCCGCAATGCACTGCTGATGACGTCACATATTACATTATTCATGACATGGTCAGTGACATCACTGATGACATCTCAAATGACATCACTGATGACATCACTGATGACATCACTGATGACATCATCCACGTGACTGTGTGTTTCTTTAAAGTTTAAATATGTATTATATATATGCCAAGGTGTATTGAAGAATGAGTGGGTGTATAAGTGTCTGGATGGAGGATTTAGTAGGTGCGTGACTGACTGTTTAAGTGAGTGATTACATGTGTCTTACTGAATGCATGGGAGAGTTGGAGTATATAAATGACTATACGTGAGAGTCAGTGATTGTGAGAGTGGCTGTATGGATGAGTGTGTACATGTATCAGTGATTGTATAAGAGAGTAAGTATGCGTTTGTTTCTGTTTGAATAAGTGATGTGGTGTGTGTATAACTGTATAGGTAAGTAAATGGAAGTGTGATTGATTCTTTGCATGACTGACTAGGTGTGTGAGTAACTATATGGATGAGTGACGGTGTGTGAGTGTCTGTATAGATATGTGACTGCATATGATAGTGCCGTATTGATGGTAGACTGCATGTATGAGTGACTGTATGGGTGAATGAGTGGATGTGTGTGTAGACCTAGGAATCAGTGAGTGCGTATGTAGTAACTGGTATTGGTGTGTCTATGGTTTCGCAAATGGTAGTCTGTATTTTAGAGTGGGTGTATCAAAGGTTATATTAGGGTGTGAGGAGGTGCATCAGATTATCACGTGGATGATGTCATCAGTGATGACATCAGTGAAGTCATTTGAGATGTCATCAGTGATGTCATCAGTGATGTCACTGACCATGTCATGAATGATGTAATATGTGACGTCATCAGCAGTGCATTGCGGGGCGCGAGTTATAGTTAGCTGAACTAACTATAACGGTGGAATTTCTCTGGTTTTGTACGAGTGAAATCTCCAACTAACTATAACGTCCCTGAAACCAATGGTTTTTTCAGTGAATTTCTAAGGTTTTTTAAATGCTAATTTCTAACTATAACGTGCCTCAAACCTATGGTTTTTTCAGTGAATTTCAAAGGTTTTTTAAATGCTAATTTTTATCTATAACGTCCCTATTAAGACCCCTTGAATCCTGAGGGTCCCTGAGGCCAACTAGCCCACCAGGTACCTCCAGTAAGTGCCACAGAGCTGCGTTGCAGAGTGGTGTAAAAGGGGCGTGGCCTCGGACCACCTCTCTGCAACGCAGCTCTGTGGCACTTACTGGAGGTACCTGGTGGGCTAGTTGGCCCTTAGAGAGCCTCAGGATTGAACGCGACTTAATCTCCCAATTTACAATGCACCAGAGGGCACATTTGCACACTTGTTTTGTTATGCCCCGCCCCCTCTCTGCACCACTGTGCAAATGCGCCCCCTGGCGCGTTGTAAATTGGGGGATTAATTCCCCTTGAGTCCTGAGGGTCCCTGGGGCCCAACTAGCCCACCAGGTACCTCCAGTAAGCGCCACAAGGTTGCGTTGCAGAGAGGTGGTCTGAGGCCACGCCCCTTTCTACACCTCTTTGCAATGCAGCTCTGTGGCGCTTACTGGAGGTACCTGGTGGGCTAGTTGGCCCCCAGAGACCCTCAGGATTGAAGGGGACTTAATCCCCCAAGTTACAATGCACCAGGGGGCGCGTTTGCATACTTGCCATATCAGGCCCCGCCCCCTCCCTGCACCACTGTGCAAACGCACCCCCTGGCACGTTGTAACTTGGAAGATTAAGTCCCCTTGAATCCTGAGGGTCCCTGGGGGCCAACTAGCCCACCAGGTACCTCCAGTAAGCGCCACAGAGCTGCGTTGCAGAGAGGTGTAAAAAGGGGCGTGGCCTCAAACCACCTCTCTGCAACGCAGCCTTGTGGCGCATACTGGAGGTACCTAGTGGCCCCCAGGGACCCCCAGTATTCAAGGGGAATTAATTCCCGAACTTACAACGCACCAGGGGGCGCGTTTGCAGAGTGCTGCAGGGAGGGGGCGGGGCCTCGGCGCGATGCCAGCTTTTTTTTCTTTTTGCTTTTTTCAGAAGGGGGGCTGTGTGGCCCCCCTTCTTTTCTCATTTTTGGGACCTTGGGGACCCCATCCCCCAGGGCCTGACCCCTTTTTCATAAAAAAAAAAAAATCGGGAAGGGGGCCGCGAAGCCCCCCTCCCGAGGCCAATTTCGGCCCCGGGGCATGGCCAGAATTTTATTCCTTTTAAAAAGTGTTTGGAGGGGGGCCGCGTGGCCCCACTCCTAAGGCCAATTATGGCCCCGGGGACCCCATCCCCCAGGGCCGGCCTTTGCTTTTTTTTTTTATTTACTTATTTAGGAGGGGGGCTGCGTGGCCCCCCTCCCGGGCCACTTCTGGCCCCAGGGACCCCATATCTTGGGGCCTGGCCTCTCCGTTGGGGACCGTGGGGGGAGCCCCAATGTCCCCACGGACCCACCGGCTCTCCGCCTCCTGCGGGAGCCGGCATTGCTTTTCCACAAGGGGAGCTGCTGACATGCAGCTCCCCTTGTGGAAAAGCAATTCTGCTTTGCTTCATTGAAGCGAGAGCAGGTTTCCCTGCTCTTGCTTCAATGAAGCAAAGCAGAGTTTGTACTGACAGGGCAGGAGCCACAAGCCTCCCGCCCTGTCATTGCAAACAGCAGTGTCCCGGGGGTGGGCACCCCGGGACACTGCAGGAGCCGGCCCTGGGGGGCGGCGGTCCCCAGGGCCACCGAGGGCTCCAGGAGGGGGGCCGCGCGGCCCCCCTCCCTTCATTTTAAAAGCCCCGGGGAGGTGGTGGTCCCCGGGGCCTGGGGGTCCGTATCGGACCCCCAAATTTAAATATAGAGTGCCCTGGAGAGGTGGTGGTCCCTGGGGCATGTGGGGGGGCTCGAGCCCCCCCACACATCTTTTAAAAATAAAAAATAGAGCCCCGGGGAGGAGGCTGCGGGGGGATTGGGACCCCCCCACGCTGTTTTTTTTTCTTTTACAGCCCGAGGAGGTGGCGGTCCCCAGGGCTGCGGGGGGCCGTAGTGCCCCCCCATGCATTGTAATAAGCCACGGGGACCTGGCCCACCCGGGGGCCTCATTTAAATGAAGCGCGGGAACCCGCGCTTCAATTTTTTAAAAATTTCGGTGGGATTCGCAGCCCCAACGTGAATTCCGCCGAAATGTTTTTAAAAAAAAATACTTTTTTGGGCCTTAGGGGTCCTTTTGGGACCCCCTGAGCAGGCCTAGGGGGTCAGGGTGTTTCTACCCTGCCCCCTTTTCTTGTTTTTCACCTTTGTTTCACTGTTTTCTTGTGACTCTACCGAGTCACAAGATGGCTGCCAACACTTCCTGGTTTGGAGTGTTGGCAGCCAATCACAGTGAAGCTCGTGGTCGGGAGGGTTCGCGAATCCACCGCGTCCCTAGATATCGAAACTTTTATTTTTTGAATTTCTCAGCAACTACTGAACGGACTTACACCATTTTAAAAAAGGTCGCTTTCTGAACCAAGCACTACCACTTTGCCAAATTTGGTGTAATTCCGTTCAGCAGTTTGGGCTGTAGCCTTGGCTAAAGTTTCCTATGGAAAATTGACTATCCACCTTTTATTTTTGAATTTCTCAGAAACTACTGAACGGATTTACACCATTTAACAAAAGGACTCTTTCTGAACCAAGGGCTACCTTTTTGCCAAATTTGGTGTAATACCGTTCAGCAGTTCAGGCTGTAGCCGTGTCTAAAGTTTCCTTTGGAAAATAACATGGGGAAAACGGGTTTTGGGACCCCCCTTTTTTCATGGCCCCCACTTGGTGAATCACCCCAAAACTTTCAAGACAGGAGCTGACCGGAGCGGGCCACTAGTTTTGAAAATTTCGCGAAGATTCCTCAACCGGCGCCAAAGTTATTGGGAAAACAAAAAACGCTTTTCCTATGGAAACTAGGTCCTAACTATAACTACCTACTGGCGACCGCCAGTAGGTAATATATACATATATATAGGATAGGTAAAGAGTTTTTGTTTTGCTAATAACTTTGGCATCATTTGGCAAATCTTAGGAAACATTCCAAAAGGAAAGTTCATCTACCTCAGCTCTTTTCTAGAGAGATTTGCAGTGATCCGGCAAGTGGGGTTCGAGAAAAATAGAGAGTCCCAAAATGCATTTTTTCTAAACAATTTCCCACAGGAAATTTGGGAAACAATACAAAAATATGGCTGAACTAGACCACACCAAATATGGCAGAAAGCTATATCTGTACTCAGAAAGCATGATTTTGTGATCTCATGTAAATCTGTTTAGCGGTTTATGAGAAATTAAAGATCAAAATATAGTGAAATCTGGATGGTTGGTACCCTGCTACTCTTGCAACACCACAAATTACAAAAAATAAACCACTCTGATTGCGGAGAGGGCTTTATTAACAGTTGGCCCCTTGAGTACATTGGACCGCAACCAACAGAAATGTTGTGCCCGCCATTTCAGGATTCGGTCCCCATGTCCTGAGATTCTTAAAGAAATAACATGTAATGGGGCAGGGCAGAGGTACCCTGACCCCCTGGCCCTTATTGTGGGGTCCCCAGGGGCCAAAATAAAAAAGAATTGTGGCACTCGTACCATGTTACTTCTGTTGGGCCCAGTGATGCATCCCCATGAGCTCCTTACGGACTCCATCAGGACTCAGCGTGGCACTCCGGTGTGGTCCTGCAGATGTACCATGGGGTACAGTGGGACCATGCAGATTGCACTGTCCTGTGGTACTTTAATTACTACTTGTGCAGCAGTACCGCTGGAAAACCACAGTACCAGGGAAAAATTAAAAATGTGGGGTGGGGTCTGTGTGGGGTTTAATCGACTGTGTGGGGCTGGCCACCCGCTGGGGTTGAGCCCAGGGCCAGATGGCAGGCCAGGCCTTGTGGCTAACCCCACATTGTGACTGCCAAAGGCCATGGGCAATGAGGGGTTGGTAGTTTACTGGGGATTGGGCGAGGACCCTTCCGAAAGCTGTGCGCTGGAGGTTGGCCACCAGCAGGGTTGGCCTCAGGCCATGGAGATGCATGACAGGGGATTGGATGCCCATGGGAGAGTTGGGTGCAGGGCTGGGCCGCAAGACAGGCCCAGAGTCCAAGCATCTTCTAGGTGAGATAAATATATATGCTCATTGAGGAAGTTGAGTGAATATGATAAAAAAACAAAATTCACTTAAAAACAAAGGTTAAAGTGATACTGTGGTTAGGTAAGGTAATAAGATTTTAGCATTTACATTAAAAAACCCTAGAAATTCACTGAAAACAACAAAGTTTAAAGTGACATTATAGCTAGGCATTTTAATAATATAAAAACTAATGTTTGTAAACCCCAAAACATACTGAAAATAACCAGTTATAGTTTACTGGATTAACTAAAACTTGCGCGTCAGCCGTGCCCTGCTTATGACCTCACATATTACATCACGCATGGCATGTTAAATGACATCATTGATGATATCACTGATGACATCTCAAAACCTTTAGTTTTTTTCATTGAAAATATGTGTGTGTGTGTGTGTGTGTGCATGTGTGTGTGTGAAACAAGTGACTCAAATAGCAGGACAAAAATAAACTTACTAAAGAGCAATATAAATGTCCACAAAAATATTTCAGCTTCCACCTTCCTCAGATAGTACAAGACTCTATGCTCAGTCTCTTCTTAGATGAAACTGATGGCTTTTCAGAAATCATTATGAATTAAGGTTCAATTTAGAATCTGAAATCAATGCAGTCCTGAGATATGCAATAGCCCCAAAAGTTTTCTTTGGAGTTGACTAATTCTTTCTTTAGGATATTGTCTGGAAGTAATTTCTTCAAATTTGATAGCAAATGCTCCCCTAACATAAAATGATTGGCAATAGGCTGGTAAAGTGTCTTATTATTGCTGATGTTTGATTTCTAAAGCGTATATGGACTTCTTTTACTTTGTGGCCTATATATTGTTTATTACAGCTCTGCGTGGACACTGGATCACATAAATGACGTATGTTGATTGACATGTAAGAGGCTTCTTCCTGTAAACAAACTTGCTATTGATGATATTTGTTAAAGATATTAACATCTGATACACATTTAAAGTCACAGCACTGAAACCCTGCATTTGTTGGAGCCTATTTGATGTCTGGTCCAACATTAGGAGTTTGTAAATTGGGAGACCTACAATAAGCAGTGACTGGCAATTTTGCAAAAATCTTTTCTATTTTTTTACAGGCGGACAGAAAGAGAAATAATATTTTGCATAATATTTTTGTAGTTAGAAACTGATGGATGATAGTCTACTGCAAATGCAATTCTGCCACTTTTGTTTCCGCTGTTGGAGTTCCAAATAAAGGTTCCCTAGGTAACTGTAAAGACTTGTCAATTTGTTCATGAATGCTATGTAGTAGTCTAACACGCTCTTGTAGACATCTTGTGCAAGGGGCTTCATGGCTGTTTATGTGTCTTATTCTAGACACTCATCTGTCAGTGATGTTGAGCTTAGTGTGGCCTGAATGACATGATGTCCAAATTAAATACAAAAGAGCATCTGAAGGCATGTTGTGCAGAGCATTATAAATTTCTGTTCATAAATGATTAGTAGCATATCCAGAAAAGCAAGATGAATCTCATGTTTAGTATTGTTGCTGGTTAATTTGATGATAGGATTGATTCTCTGTAAATTGTTCCTATTTTCTACTTCCTACATTGCATACTATAAATATGTCATCAATGTAATTTAGCCATGCCAGTGGATTGACGCTAGAAGTAGCAAGCATATGGCCTTCTGTTTATCATTGAACGTAAAATTGTTGGCCCTTTTTTTCATATATCCCTTTTTCTAAATTATATGTAGCTAATAATCTACCCAGCCATTGTTGAAATCCAGGAGCCAGAGAATCTAGCCAGGCTGAAACAATGCAAATTCTTACCACTGCCATTGCTATAAAAAAAAGGGACGATGATCCTCTGGGGCATCGTTGTTACTTATTCCCAGAAGTATATGTTGGGGTGTTAGACTTGTTCTTATTTTTAATGCATTATTCATAAATTTTTCAATTTCGCCTAACCATATGGCTAAAATAGGACAAGTCGAAAACATATGTGTTAAGTCAGCTTCGGTACTGCTCACCGAGGGCAAGTAATCCCATCCTGGCCCCCCCATTGGGAAATTCTAGCCGGAGTATGATATAGTGAAAACAGTGTTTTGTAGTGTTGAGCCTGCAACCCTGCTGACCGAAGCACCGTCCTCCCCAATTCAAGGGACTCTAAGAATATATTTTGTGCTATACCCAACTTCTGTTCCTATTTAGACCCATGTTTCACTAGGTCATCCTGGATAAGCGCAATCAGCTTAGAGTATATCTGACTAATTGTGCACCCTTCATCAGAGCGAACCACATCCACAATATCACTGTTATTAAAGCCCATTAGACCCCCTTTTTTTTGGGTTAGGTAGCTCCTAACTTGCAAATACTTGAAAAAGTCTCTGGTCTGTATCCCAAATCTGTTTTGTATATCCCTAAATGTTATTATGCCTGATATGTCTGAAAGATCTCCTATTAAACGAATTCCTGCTACCTCCCATCTTGACATGATGTTATCTTGGAAGATCTCTGGCATAGTTGGGTTTTTAAAAAGTTGTGTATAATAGTTCAGCCGGCCAAGTCCGACTTTCCGTTTAAAGGATGCTAAGATCTTAAAGGCCGCATACAAAGTTTTGAACCAAACTTTTTTATAGTAGCTTGGCTCACTATAGTTCAAAAAGCAGCCTCTTGCGGCCTCCCCTATTAATAATTCATACACATCCTCTGATCCTGGGCGGTTCCTCTGCTCTTCTATTTTACCTCCCAACAGCACCCGCATATATTGAAAGGCGGCCGCCCAATAATAACATTTTAGATCGGGAACCCCCTATCCTCCCTTCTCCCTTGTTAATGTCATGAACCTAAGTGCCCTTCTCGTCTTGCCTTGTGACCAAATAAACCGATTGAACATACTTTCCATTTCTTTGAACCAGGAATTTCCAAACTCCAGGGGTATAGCCCTAAAGAGGTATAATATCTTGGGGAGAAACAACATCTTTATTACATTGCACCTCCCTACAATACTAAGGTGAAGATTATGCCACCTATCAAAATCACTTTTCCCTTGCCTTATTATTGGAACAATATTATCCTCTACTAGTTGCTCCAGATCTGATGTTATTTTTACCCCTAGATATGTGGCCATGTTTGTGACCCTTGTATCCCCAAAGGCGGACACACTATTGACAACAATTTGGGTTTTCTGCTGGTTGAGCTTATACCCTGAGACCAGCCCAAACGCTGCTGCTTCTTTACCTATTTCATCAAGTGCCGTTTGTGGGTCTGGTGAGACGACTGCCAAGTCATCCGCGTAAGCTAGGATTTTTGTCTCCCGCTCCTGAAATCTCATTGGCAGGATTTCGCAATTTCCTTCTATTCTACGTATCAAGGGATCAATATAGATGGTGAAAAGCAAAGGAGAGCAGGGACACCCCTGTCGGGTTCCCCTTGAAATCTGTATTGGTTCTGTATACTCCCCATTAACTCTAACGCGAACCACCGGGTTCTTATATAGACCACTAATTGCCTTTATGAATCCTTTTCTTAGCCCATGTCGTTCGAGGGAGCCCCACAGATAGTCCCAGGAGACCCTATCAAACTCCTTCTCAGCATCAAGTAAAATAAGTGCCATAGGGTCTCCTGAGACTGCTGCTGCATCAAAGAGTGATATTACCCTGCGAACATGTTCAGTGGTTCCCCTTCCGGGTATGAACCTGTGCTGGCGTGGGTGAACTACATTACTAATGATAGAACTTAAACGTGTAGAAAATATCTTAGAATTTATTTTAGAATCACTGTTCATAAGATTAGTAGGTCTATACGATCCAGGTTCTGTCAGGGGTTTACCTTTTTTTAGGAAAACGACTATTATCGCCTGGGCCCAGGATTCTGGTATTGAATTCCCGCCTTGCGCTTTTCTAAATGTTCCTATCATGTCCCTTTTTAGCAAATGATAAAAAAAATTGTAGAACTCCAGAGGGATCTGATCAGGCTCCACCGCCTTACCGGATGGAAGACTCATCAGGGCATTATATATTTCCTCCTCTGATACAGTCATATCCATGAGATCAACATCCTGAGTAGCAAATTGTTCTATTTGGATATCGTTCAGATATTCACTAACTGAATGACGGGGCAACTCACTTTCCTCCTGGTACAGATCACTATAATATTTATGAAATACTTCTTTTATGGCAGTACCTTCTTTAATCATATTTCCATCTTTGTCCTGTATCTCTACTATCTGCTCCAACACCCTTTTATGTCTCGTCCGAACTGCTAGCATGTGCCCTACTTGCTCACTAAATTCATAGCACCCCTCGCGCCATGCCAGATATTTTTCAGCCGCCTTGTTGGACGAAATTGCCCCAATCTCAGCTTTAGTCACCGCAATTTTATGCGTCAATACCTCTAATGATATACCTTGTGCTATTGCCCTAGTCAACTCCGCTTCTAAAGCAGCCATTGTTTCATACAGCATGTTAACCCGCTCTATTTCGTTTTTCCTCCTTCTAGCACTATAACTAAGTGTCTCTCCTCTGACCCCAGCTTTGAATGCGTCCCATACCACCCCGCTGCTAGTGCTATCCCTGTTTATTTCCAAAAAACCCTTTATCCAGATATTCATATGTGCTATATAGTCTGAGTCTTTTAACAACCCCCTCTCAAATGTCCAAGATGACTTTTTCCCCCCCCTCTCTACCCCACTGAGCTTAAGGGTTAAAACTAAAGGATTATGATCTGAAAACACTCTGGGGTACTTTTGTACAGTACAATCTACTGCCAAATGGGCTGAGGTAAAAAAGTAATCCAGTCGTGCTTCCAGTTTATGCGGTGCGGAAAAAAAGGGTCAAAAAGCAAGAAGAATAGGTGAAAACATATGGGTCCCTCTTAAAAGATGGAAGGAGGGTAACAAGGAGGTATAAAAGAGGCATTGGTATGTTATGTGATTATTTGAAATTAACCGGCTTCTTTTTTAGTTTTCTTTTTCCTTTGTTTTTTCCTTTGTTTTCTTATTGTTGTGATCATAAAATTGTTTTTTTTTATGTATCTCCCCTACAATAATAATAACGATGAAACTGTTATTATGTATTTTGGCGACATGTTTTGTGGCGGGTCAATATTTAATTTCATGAAATCCTCTTGTATTCTAAGTATTGGTGATGATTTAATAAAAATATAATAAAAAATAAAAATAAACGTAAAATTGTTGGATTTAAGGTCTAGTCCTGCTAAGTTGGTAAGCAATTTGATTTAAGCCTTTTTAATAGTTGTTTTATTAAGAACTTTGCATTGTCATAAGACCATCTGCATGTGGTATTTGGTGTATAGAGACGTGGCAGCAAATGTTGCCAGGAGAGTGTCATCATGAAATGTATGGGTTACTGCATATCAGATATCACAAGTGATTGCAATGGTTCTACATTCCAAATGGAATCTTCGTTCATGATGCGTTTTGAAAATTCAACAGTGTCACCTGAGCAGTCACTGAGCAAACAACCTTGTACTACTTGAGGAAGGTGGAAGTTGAAACTTTGCAGTGGAAACATATTTATGTTCTTTGACGAGTCCATCTGTATGCGTCACCTCTATATTGGATATTACATGGGGCATATTTATCAATATTTCACACAGCTCAGCAAGCATCCTTGCTGCACTGCACTGCATAAAAGGGCAGGAATGTGCTGTATTTAACATTATATAGTGCATCCCTTTCCTTAGCTTGTGCTGGTGCACAATGTGCTGCCTAGCGCCAACGCAGGCACCCTTGCACCATGGTACAAAGGTGTCTGCATTAAAGGCACATTGCGCAAGGGTGTCTGCATTGCAGGTAGGATTGTTTTTTGTGCAGGAAGGGACACCTTCCTGCACAAAAACAATCCTTAGAGGCATTTCCCTCTTTCTATGTGTGCTGCAAGAATTCAGCACACATAGAAAGAGGAAAAAAAAGGAGAAGTAAGGATATTTTCCCTCGTTTCACCTCACATGGGGGGGCATAGCATTTTGACGCACTCCCAGGTCTACCAGTAATGGTAAATCTGGAAATACATCAAAAGCCATGGGTGGATGTGTGGGCACACACAAGCTCCATCCATGGAATGCCTCCCTGGAGCAGAGTAGTGCAACCCATCGATTTGCGCTGCTTTACTCTGGATTTATCAAGCCATGCAGGGCCACGCAAGGTAGCCATGCTTGGCTTGATAAATCTGATTCAGTAGCTATGTCGCCCTTGCACCCCTTTGCATGGAGCAAGGGCAACGCAGCTTTATGATAAATATGCCCCTACATTACTTCAAGATTAATTGCATCCTTTTGGATCAATTTTTTTCCTGTGGCTGGATGTTGTTTTTGTGTTGCTTTAAGCTTCTTGGTATATTGAAGGCCATGTGCATTTGTGTAGGGTATACTTTTATAGAGGTATGATGTATTATATAATCTCCATGCGAAATATGGTTTACACACACACATGTATGCATGTGTGCGTGTGTCTGTATGTAGGAAAAAGGACTAACATGTAATATCGTCCAGAATTGCCATTGAGGGCTTCTGGTGACATTATAAACCACAAGGCTGAAGGCTGAGTGATGTGTAAATGCCACCGGAATCCCGAAATAGCAATATAGGGCCATATTACAGTTTTCCCACTGAATAATATTTTAGGGTAATTAGCTTGAAAAAGCAGGCTTCTTTAAAGTGCGGCAAACAACAGGCGCTGATTTGAATATAAAAGGTGAGGTTTTGTGTACCTATCATTGTTGTCGCTTTAATAAAACAATGGCCGATAACTAGGCCAAGTGTATTTATGTGATTCTTTGACTGCAGTATTTAATGTAAATCCATTCAGGGGATTTTGTTGTATCAATCAATAGTTTTATTTGATTCAGACCTCTACTGAGGATTTTGTTGTATTTTTCTGCAAAATTTCTTATGGGAGCTAAAATGGGAAATTACACACCCCAGCCCCTTTCTACTTTTCTCCATAGGAAGGATCTACACAAAACTTAGAATGACAAAATTAAGTTGCTTGAGTTAGTAGATTGCTATACATTGTGCAAAACCGGCCACACAATTTTTGTAAAACAAAAAATGCATTGTCAATGAAAAGTGCGGTTGAACCACAAGTACACAGAGGCAAATGCTACTGTGAAATATATATATATTTACATATATATTCAGTGAAAAAAGAAATGGTTAAAGCAACATTATAGTTAGGCACAAACTTATGTTAAAAAAAAACATTAAAAGATGCCAGTTACAGTTTAGTGAATTAACTATAATTTGCACTTCAATCATGCACTGTTTATGAACACAGATACTCAGTCACTCATGACATGTTCAATGACATCACTAATGGCATTACTCATTATGTCTCAGTCATAGCTTCTGGCCAGACGCTGCATCCAAGCCACATGAGAAGCTCTTATACCACCCTCTGCAAGCAACAAACCTACATTGCTCACTGTCCTCTGCCTTATGTGTCTCATTGTAACCCCCAACTGTAATGTTACTTTAACTCTTTTTCTTAGTTAATTTCTGGTATTTTTTTAAACAGAATTTAATGTATTATCACTTAACTATAACATTACTTACACCACTTTAACCTTTGTTTTTGACGTGGTCGAAATGCGTCGTCCTTTTCTGCTGTACCAAAAATAAACCTGCTGAACTGACCGAGTGGGCTCGTGTGGATCTTTTTTCTCCGGATTTGCATTTCCTTGGAGATATATATATATATATATATATATATATATATATATATATATATATATATATATATATATATATATATATATATATTATCTACTGGCGGTCGCCAGTAGATAGTTATAGTTAGAACCTATTTTCCATAGGAAATCCGCGACATTCTATTTGAAATAACTCTCTTGCCGGTTGACGTATCTTCGCAAAATTTTCAAACTTTGTGGGGCGCTCCGGTCCACTCCTACCCTGAAAGTCTCGGGGTGATTCGTCAAGCGGGGGCCGAGAAAAAAGGGGGGTCCCAAAACGCGTTTTCCCCATTCATTTTTCCATCCGTTTGCACATTGCGTTTTTTGCACAAAAGGATATCTGCAATCATTATTTTATAAATGATTTTAATGTTATTCCTTAGTTTTATTGTGCTTGAATTTTTAACATCTTAGGCATATTATTTTCTATGTTCTATTTTAGAATATACGAGTAGGTCCTTTCAAATGGTTGTGTAGGGTTACAAGTCTCACAAAGTACGAATCACTATGTTTAATTACACAGTGATTTGCTAGACAACAATGCGACACATGTCGTTTTATGTTTCCATTTGAACAAAAGACACACCAATTGTGAGTTGCTAAATATATGTAGAGTTTATATATATTTATTCATTTAAAAATAATATTCAAATAGGATATATTATTGTGTAAACCAAATAATGCCTGCAACATATTTATATGTTATGTCCGATGCTGTGTAATGTTGTACATATTATTTGAATACCTCTTCCATGTCTATTGAGTGGTCATGTGGTTTATATGTCACTTAAGCACTGGCACTTTAAATATGGGTGGTAACATCAGCAACGCATCATGTGATCAAGGCCCAGGTGGGGCTGAAACGCGTTATGGTGGAGATGCAGGGCAAATAGTCAATAAACTATTTTTGCACAAAGAACCTTGGGTCCGCGTTCATCCGTCCTTGGTATTGGAGTTGTGGAGATGAAGTCAGCGATATATATATATATATATATATATATATATATATATATATATATATATATATATATATATATATATATATTATCTACTGGCGGTCGCCAGTAGATAGTTATAGTTAGAACCTATTTTCCATAGGAAATCCGCGACATTCTATTTGAAATAACTCTCTTGCCGGTTGACGTATCTTCGCAAAATTTTCAAACTTTGTGGGGCGCTCCGGTCCACTCCTACCCTGAAAGTCTCGGGGTGATTCGTCAAGCGGGGGCCGAGAAAAAAGGGGGGTCCCAAAACACGTTTTCCCCATTCATTTTTCCATAGGAAACTTTAGACACGGCTACAGCCCGAACTGCTGAACGGAATTACACCAAATTTGGCAAAGAGGTAGTTCTTGGTTCAGAAAGAACCCTTTTTGTTAAATGGTGTAAATCCGTTCAGTAGTTGCTGAGAAAATCAAAAGTAAATGTACATATATATCTATGGGCACGGAGGATCCGCGCACCCTGAGCGCACCCTGCGCGCACCGTCCCGATCACGAGCTGCATGTTAATTGGCTGTCAGCTGGCTGTCAACATTCCGATTCAGGAAATGGTGGCAGCCATTTTGTCCCTCGGTAGAACCGAGGGACAGAAACAAGTGTGCAAAGCGCACAAAGGGGGCAGGGTAGAAACACCCTGACCCCTAGGTCTGCTCAGGGGTCCCATAAGGACCCCCTGGGCAGAAAAAGCATTTTTTTAAAAAAAATCGGCAGGATGCGCTCAGGGTGCGCGAATCCTGCCGATTAAAATCGAAGCGCGGTCTCCCGCGCTTCGATAGTTAATTGCCCCCGGGTGGGCCAAGTCCCGGGGGCATGCTGGGGGTGTTTATTTTATGTATGGGGGCCTCTAAGGGCCCCTAAGCCCCGGGGACCGCCACCCCCGGGGCTTTCTTTTAAAATGGTGCGGGAGGGCTCTGAGCCTCCCGCAGCCCCGGGGACCACCACCTCCCGGGGCTTCTTTTTTTTTTTTTTTTTCCTGCGTGGGGGGGCTTGAGCCCTCCACACGCCCCGGGGACCGCCACCTCCCTGGGGCACTAACAAATTAAAATGGGGGTCCGTTTTGGACCCCCAAAGCCCCGGGGACCACCACCTCCCGGGGCTGTGCTGATGTGGGGAGGGGGCCGCGCGGCCCCCCTCCTGGAGCCTGTGGTGGCCCTGGGGACCGCCACCCCCAGGGCCGGCTCCTGCAGTGTCCCGGGGTGCCTACCCCCGGGACACTGCTGTTTGCAATGACAGGACGGGAGCCTCGCGGCTCCCGTCCTGTCATTGCAAACTGCTTTGGATATTGGAAGAGAGAGCAGGGAAACCTGCTCTCGCTTCCAATATCCAAAGACAATTGCTTTTCCACACGGGGAGCAGCATGTTAGCTGCTCCCCATGTGTAAAGCAATGCCGGCTCCCGTAGGACACGGGGAGCCGGCGGGACTGTGGGGGTTTGGGGACCCCCCACAGTCCCCAACCAGAGGCCAGGCCCCGGGGGATGGGGTCCCTGGGGCAAGTAGTAGCCCGGGAGGGGGGCCACGCGGCCCCCCTCCCCAGAAATAATTTTTTTTTTTAAATTAAAAAAAAAAAAAAGGGGGTAAGGCCATGGGCCTATATGGGGTCCCCAGGCCCCAAAAATAAGAAAAAGGAAGGGGGGCCACACAGCCCCCCTTCAGGAAAAAAAAAATGATCGGCCCGCAGGCCCCGCCCCTTCCTTCACCACTCTGCAAACGCGCCCCTGGCGCGTTTGCAGATGGGGAAGTAATTCCCTTTGAATACTGGGGTCCTGGGGCCAACTAGCCCACCAGGAACCTCCAGTATGCGCCAGAGGCTGCGTTGCAGAGAGGTGTACAGAGGCCATGCCCTTTATACACCTCTCTGCAACGCAGCTCTGTGGCGCTTTTGGAGGTACATGGTGGGCTAGTTGGCCCCCAGGAACCCTCAGGATTCAAGGGGACTTAATCCCCCAACTTAAAACGCGCCACGGGCGCGTTTGCACAGTGGTGAAGGGAGGGGCGGGGCTTCAGGTGACATGTGTGCAAACAGGCCCCGTGGCGCGTTTTAAGATGGGGAATTAAATCCCTTCAATCCTGAGGGTCCCTGGGGCCAACTAGCCCAACAGGTACATCCAGAAAGCGCCACAGAGCTGCGTTGCAGAGAGGTGTAAAAGGGGTGTGGCCCCTCTACACGTCTCTGCAACGCAGCCCCTGGCGCATACTGGAGGTTCCTGGTGGGCTAGTTGGCCCCTAGGGATCCTCATGATTCAAGGGGACTTAATCCCCCAACTTAAAACGCGCCACGGGGCGCGTTTGCACAGATGTCACCTCAGGCCCCGCCCCCTACCTTCACCATTGTGCAAATATTCCTCTAAAATCTGCCGAACTACGAATTCGGATTTACTCATCTGTTATCAGGAGAGACCTCAGTACTGCATCTTTCAGCCCAGTACTAATCCTGAAAAGTAATTTTAACCGTACTTACCAGTAACTTGAATTTCCTTCCATAGGATATCATTGCCTGCTTTTTGTTGAAAAAGTTTCTAAGTGTTGATTTTTGAAACATACAAATATTCCTCTAAAATCAGCCGAAATACGAATTCCGATTTACTCACCTGTTATCAGGAGAGACCTCAGTGCTGTATCTTTCAGCCCAGTACTGGTCCTGAAAAGTAATTTTAACCGTACTTACCAGTAACTTGAATTTCCTTCCATAGGCTAACATTGACTGGTTTCACTTGGAAATTCTTCTAAGTGTGGAGTTTTGGAACTTTAAAATATTCCTCTAAAATCAGCCGAAATACGAATTCCGATTTACTCACCTGTTATCAGGAGAGACCTCAGTGCTGCATCTTTCAGCCCAGTACTGATCCTCAAAAGTAATTATAACCGTACTTACCAGTAACTTGAATTTCCTTCCATACGATATCATTGTCTGCTTTTTGCTGAAAAAGTTTCTAAGTGTTGATTTTTGAAACATACAAATATTCCTCTAAAATCAGCCGAAATACAAATTCCGATTTACTCACCTGTTATCAGGAGAGACCTCAGTGCTGTATCTTTCAGCCCAGTACTGGTCCTGAAAAGTAATTTTAACCGTACTTACCAGTAACTTGAATTTCCTTCCATAGGCTAACATTGACTGGTTTCACTTGGAAATTCTTCTAAGTGTGGAGTTTTGGAACTTTAAAATATTCCTCTAAAATCAGCCGAAATACGAATTCCGATTTACTCACCTGTTATCAGGAGAGACCTCAGTGCTGCATCTTTTAGCCCAGCACTGACCCTGAAAAGTAATTTTAACCGTACTTACCAGTAACTTATATTTTCTTCCATAGGAATCCATTGTCTGGTTTTCAGCAGAAAAGTTTCAAAGTGTCGATTTTCACAAACTACAAATATTCCTTAAAAATCGCCTGTATGACTTAAACGCATTCTTTCAACTGTTTACAGGAGATGCACCAGTGCTGGATCCAGGATCCAACACTGAGTAAGAAAAAGTAATGATAACAGTTTTTACCTGCTAAGTGAATTTCCTTCCATAGGATAACATTGGTGATTCTATGAGAAAAAGTTTCAAAGTGTCAACTTTTAAAATACAATAATATTCCTTAAAAATCACTAATGTAACCAAAACGCTTTTACTCAACTGTTTACAGGAGATGTCCCAGGACTGAATCTAGGATCCAGTCCTGTGGTTAGAAAAGTAATCCATAAAGTAACTAATTGCATTTAACTAGAAATTCACATTGAGCTGAATGTTGCATTGTGTTTGAAAATGTGTTGCCCATTGCAACAACTGTAACTACTGTACTTAAAAGTCTATTGCCTATGTGCAAAGTATTTAAACTAAAGTAATTCATTCTGAGAAAGTATTTTTGTAATGTATAATGTAATTACAAAGTAATTTAAAAAATAAAATATGTAAAAAAAATTGTTTCTAAAAATGTAGTAAATCAGTATTAAAAAATAAATATAACAATTAATACATTTAAAAATTGTCATTTACAAAACCTTTGAAATTCACTGAAAAAACCGTAGGTTTCAGACATGTTATAGTTAGGAATTAGCATTTAAAAAACCTTTGAAATTCACTGAAAAAACCATAGGTTTCAGACACGTTATAGTTAGAAATTAGCATTTAAAAAACCTTTGAAATTCACTGAAAAAACCATAGGTTTCAGGCACGTTATAGTTAGAAATTTGCATTTAAAAAACCTTAAAAATCACTGAAAAAACCATAAGGTTTTAGGGACAGTTATAGTTAGTTGGACATTGCACTCGTACAAAACCCATGAAATTCCCCCGTTATAGTTAGTTCAGGTAACTATAACTTGCGCCCCGCAATGCACTGCTGATGACGTCACATATTACATCACTCATGACATGGTCAGTGACATCACTGATGACATCTCAAATGACATCACTGATGACATCATCCATGTGAGAATTTAATGCATCTTCTCACACCCTAATATAAGTTTTGAAACACCCACTCTAAATTACAGACTGCCATTCTCAAAACCATACACACTCCAATACCAATAAGTACATACCCACTCACTGATTCTTAGGTCTACACACACACATCTACTCACTCACCCGTACAGTCACTCATACTTACAGTCACTCAGTACAGGACTATCATATGCACTCATACACCTATATAAACACTCACACAACGCAACTCATCCATAGAGGTACTCACACACCTAGTCAGTCATGCAAATAATTAATCACACTCCAATTTACTCACCTATACAGTTATACACACCAGCTCACTTACTCATAAAAATACTAGCACATTCTTACGCTCCTATGCAATCACTGATGCAAGCACACACTCATCCATATAGCCACTCTCACAATCACACACTCTCACTTATAGCCATTTATATACTCCAACACACATATATACTGCCTTTCACATATGTAGTTACTCACACATGTACCACTGAGATATACATTCAATCACTAACACACCCATACACACACTCACCCACCCATACAGTCCATCACAGACGCACTCTTGAAACCATGCACCCAGTGAATCACCCACTCACACATCTATGCACAGAGTCACGCTCACCCCACCCACACAAACACTGAGGCACCCATACAGATACTCAGAGAACCAATCCATAACCCATATAGACACTCATTTAGCTAGTCAGAAACCCATGCAGCTGCTTACACAACAACAGACAGACGGATACAGACATTCACACAGTTTAGTCACTCACCCATGCATCCAGTAAGATACGTTTAATCACTCACTTATAGACTCAGTCACGCACCTACTAAATCATCCATTCAGACACTTATACACCCACTCATTCTTCAATACGCCTTTCCCTATATATATTAAACATATTTAAACTTTACACAAACACACAGTCACTGGATGATGTCATCAGTGATGTCATCAGTGATGTCATTTGAGATGTCATCAGTGATGTCATCAGTGATGTCACTGACCATGTCATGAGTGATGTAATATGTGACGTCATCAGCAGTGCATTGCGGGGTGCGAGTTATAGTTACCTGAACTAACTATAACGGGGGAATTTCACGGGTTTTGTACGAGTGCAATGTCCAACTAACTATAACTGTCCCTAAAACCTTATGGTTTTTTCAGTGATTTTTTAAGGTTTTTTAAATGCAAATTTCTAACTATAACGTGCCTGAAACCTATGGTTTTTTCAGTGAATTTCAAAGGTTTTTTAAATGCTAATTTCTAACTATAACGTGTCTGAAACCTATGGTTTTTCAGTGAATATATATATATATACATATATATATATATATATATATATATATATATATATATATATATTTGGTTTTATACATACACATATGCATATACACACATATATATACATATTTATATATATATATACATATATATGCATACATATATATATGTATAGATACATATACACACACACACATATATATATATACACACACACACATATATATATTGTGCGATGAAATAGACGATGGCTACAGCCCGCAACTCGAAGCAGAGCAGACTTGCTTTTGGACAGCGGGAGCTGCATGTTTAGCATCTTCCTCTGTCCAAAAGCAATGCCGGCTCCTGAAGGATGTGGGGAGATGGCAGGGGCCATTGGGGTCTTCAGGCTCCCCCAGCAGTCCCCAAGAGATGAGTGGGTGCCCTAGGTGGGACCAGGGCACCCACAGCAGAGGTCTAGCCCCAGGGGATGGGGTTACCGGGTCGCAATTGGCCCGGGAGGGGGCCCATGCGCCCCCTCCCTTTAAAAAAAAAAAAAAAAGGGCAGGCCCAGTGGGATGGGGTGCCCGGGGCTGAAATATGCCTGGGAGGGAAGCCGTGCAGCCCCTTTCCTTTAAATAAAAAAAAGTTAAAAAATAAAGACCGGACCTTGGGGGATGGGGTCGGGGAGGGGGGGCCACGTGGCTGCCCTTCCCATTCTAAAAATGCCTGGCCCTAGGGGATGGGGTCTTCCGGGGCTTAAATCAGCCCAGGAAAGGGGGGCTATGCAACCCCCACCCTAAAAAGAAAAAATGAATAAATAAAAAAAGCCTGGCAACTCACCGGAGGCCCTGCCCCCTTTCTACACCACTCTGAAAATGCGCCTCCTGGCACGCTGCTAGTTGGGGTATGAAGTCCCCGGCTTGGTGCGGTCCTGGTGAGTGATTTTAAATCTGTTGAGGATCATAGTGGCAATGTCTGGAGAGGATGTGGGGTTGAGCCAGGTCTCAGTAAGGAAGACAATGTTGAGGGCGAGGTTGGTGATGAGGTCCCATAATTCAGTGGAATGCTTGCATAGTGAGTGTGTGTTGAGAAGGGCACATGCAAGTTGATGATTTTGTTCAGGGTAGGGCTAGTGTGTGTTCAGTGGTAGGTGAAGTGGCAGAGGGTGCAGGTGAAAGGTCCTACCGTGGAGCGTGGGTTGGCGTGGTTGCAGTGTTTGTTGCGGCATCCGGGGCTGAGGGTGTAGAGGTCGGCAATGGAGTATCTTCGGGTGGGCGGAAGGGTCAGGTGTCATGCTGCTGGGCACGGTCCAGAGGCAGATGGTCGCAGGCAGTAGCAGACAGACTTGCCTTTGACATGCCTTTGACATGCCTTTGGCGCACAGTTGCACTGTGGCCTGCATTAAGTAGGTCCTGGGATGGGCAGGGCTTCTGTTGGCGGGAAGAACGGTGAGTGGGAAAACCCAGTCGGAAAAACACCAGCGGGAAACCCCAGGCAGCTGCTGTGTCACTTGATCAGTCTGGAACAGGCAGAAACCGGAGTCCACAGGCAAGTGGCAAGCTGGGTTTTCAGGTGCCTTCTGATGTGGTCATGCTGTGGCCTGCATTAAGTAGATCCTGGGATGGGTGGGACTTCTGGTGGTGGGAAGAACAGTGAGTGAGAAAATCCAGTCAGGAAAACCCCACTGGGAAAACCCATGCAGCTGCGGTGTCATTGGATCAGTCTGGAACAAGCAGGAACTGGAGGCCTCAGGCATGTGGCAAGCTAGGCGTCCAGATGCCTAGTGATGTGGTAGCGCTGTGGCCTGCATTAAGTAGGTTCTGGGGTGGGTGTGACTTCTGTGGGCAGGAAGAACTATGAGTGGGAAAACCAAGTTGGCAGAACCTAGCGGAAAACCCGGGCAGCTGCGTTGCCACTGGATCAATCTGGAACAAGCAGGAACTGGAGGCTACAGGCAAGTGGCAAGCTAAGTGTCCAGGTGCCTAAGAGTGAGTGGGTTTGTGAGTTTTTATATGAGTGAGCGAGTGGGTATGTCTGTGGCTCTATGAGTGAGTGGCTGTTTGGGTGAGTGAGTGGGTGTCTAAGTGGCTGTAAATAGTGAATGAGATGGTGCATGAGTTGCTGTATGGGTGAGTGAGCAGGTGTCTGAGTGGTTGTAAATGGTGATTGAGAAGTTGCATGAGCAGCTGTATGGGTAAGTAAGCAGGTGCATGAGTGTCTGTATGGGTGAGTGAGACTGTACATGATTGGCTGTATGGTTGCATGAATGGGTGTCTAAGTGGGTATATGGGTCAGTGTGTGAGTGAGTGTATGGGTCAGTGAATGGGTGTGTGAGTGGCTGTATGGGTGAGTAGGTGAGTGTGAGAGAGGCTCAATGGGAGACTATGTGGTTGTCTTAGTGACTGTTTAGGTGACTGAGTACATGTGCTAATATCTGTATGAGTAAGTGTGTGGGTGTGTGAGTGCCTGTATGAGTGAGTGGGTGTGCAAGTGGCTCTATGCATGAGTGAGTAGGTAGATGAGTATATGTATGGGTTTATGAATGGGTATGTGAGTGCTTATGTGGGTGTGGGTTTATGAGATGTTGCATGGGGGTGTGAGAGGATATGTAGTGGGCCTGTGGATGATGTCATCAGTGATGTCATCAGTGATGGCATTTGAGAGGCCATCAGTGATGTCATCAGTAATGTTACTGACCATGTCATGAGTGATGTAATATGTGAGGTCATAAGAAGTGTATTGCGGGAACGTAAGTTATAGTTAGCTCATATAAGTAGAGCTGCTGAATTGATATGGATTTGTATGAGTGAAATCGGAGCCTAACTATATTATCCCTGTAAGCTTTGATTTTGTAGTGAATTTCTAAGTTTTTTAAAATTCCATTTTCTAACTATAATATCCCTGTAACCTTTAGTTTTTTCAGTGAATTTCTAAGGTTTTTTACTTCTATTTCCTGACTATGACAACCCGGTAACCTTTGTTTTTTTCCAGTGACTTTCTACAGTTTTTTAATGTTATTTCCTAACTGTAACCTGTAGCCTTTGAGAGTGAGTGTATGAGTAGGTGCATGAGTGTCTGAGTGGGTCTGTGAGTGGATGCATGAGTGTCTGAGTAGATCTGTGAGTGGGTGTGAGAGTGTCTGAGTAGGTTTGCGAGTGCCTTCATGAGTGTGTCCGTCTGTCTGTGAGTGTGGGCCTGAATGTGTGAATGGGTCTGTGAGTGGGTACCTGAGTCTTTGAGTGGGTCTGTGAGTGGGTGTGTAAGTCTCTGAGAGGGTCTGTGAGTCAGTGCGTGAGTCTCTGAGTAGATTTGTGAGTGGGTGAAAGAGTATGAGTGATTCTGGAAGTGGGTGCATGAGTGACTGACTAGGTCTGGGAGTGGGTGTACATGTCTGAGTTCATCTGAGAGTGGGTGCATGAGTGTGTGAATGGGTCTTTGTCTGGCTGTCAGAGTGTCTAGTTGTTCTATGAGTGGGTGCATTAGTGCCTGCATGGGTTCTGCTCATTGTCTGCTCATTTTCTGTCTTTTTCTGCTCACTTCTGACCTTTATGTTGCCTCTTTCTGCTTGTTTCTGATCTTTCTTTTGCCTCGTTCTGCTCTTTTCTGATCTCTATTTTGCCTCTTTCTGCTCACTTCTGACCTTTATGTTGCTTCTTTCCGCTCGTTTCTAACATTTATTTTGCCTCTTTCTGCTAATTTCTGACCTCTGTTTTGCCTCTTTCTGTTCGTTTCTGACCTTTGTGTTGCCTCTTTTTGCTGGTATCTGATCTCTATTTTGCTTCTTTCTGCTAATTTCTGACCTTTATTTTGCCTCTTTCTGCACTTTTCTGGCATTTATTTTGCCTTTTTCTGCTTGTTTCTTACCTTTATTTTGCCTTTTCTGCTCGTTTGTGAGCTTTATTTTGCTTGTTTCTGCACGTTTCTGACCTTTATTGTGCCTCTTTCTGCTCATTTGTGATCTCTAGTTTGTCTCTTTCTGCTTGTTTCTGACCTTTATTTTGCCTCTTTCTGCTCAGTTCTGATCTCTGTTTTACCTCTTCCTGCTTGTTTCTGCCATTTATTTTGCCTCCTTCTGCTTGATTCTGACCTTTATTCTGCCTCTTTTTGCTCTTTTCTCACTTTTAATTTACCTTTTTCAGCTAGTTGCTGACCTTTTTGCTCACTCTTTCTACTAATTTATGACCTTTATTCTGACTCTCTCTGCTTGTTTCTCACCTTTATCTTGCCTCTTTCTGCTCATTCCTGACCTTTATGCTGCCTTTTCTGCTCATTGCTGACCTTTATTTTTCCTCTTTCTGCTCATTTCTGACCTTTATCTTGCCTCTTTCTGCAAATTTCTGACCTTTGTTTTGCCTCTTTTTTTACTCATTTCTGATCTCTATTTTGCCTTTGCTGCTCATTTCTGACCTCTATTTTGCCTCCTTCTGCTCGTTTCTGACAATTATTTTGCTTCTTTCTGCTCGTTTCTTACCTTTATTTTGCCTTTTTCACCTCATTGCGGACCTTTTTACTGCCTCTTTCTGCTCATTTCTAACCTTTATTCTGCTTGTTTCTGGCCTTTATTCTGCCTCTTTCTGCTCTCTTCTGACCTTTATTCTGTTTCTTTCTGCTTCTTTCTCACCTTTATCTTGCCTTTTACAGCTCATTGCTGATCTTTATCCTGCCTCTTTCCACTCGTTTCTTTCTCTCAGGACCACGGTGGAGCCTCAAGGCCCCTGTTGTCCCAATCGGCTCCCCGCCTCCTGCGGGAGTCGGCATTGCTTTTGCGCATAGGGAGCTGCTGGAACTGTGTGCATGCGAATGCAATCTTCATCTCTTTTCCTGCCCCCATGTCGTGTGGGCACCCCGTGACATAACAGGAGTTGGCCCTGCGGGATTGGGGTCCCCAGGGCAATGTATACCTCCAGGAGGGGGGCGATGGGGCCTCCCTCCTTTAATTTTCTGGGCCATCCCCAGAGAGATGGTGGTCCCCGAGGCTGTATGTGGCCATGGAGAGAGACCGTGCAGCCCCTCTCCCATTGTTTTCAAAAGTGTTTGGCCCCGGGGATGTGGTGATCCCCGGGGCCCAAGGGGTCCACAGGGCTCCCCCTTTAGAAGTTATTTAGCCCTGGGGAGGTGGTGATCCCCGGGGCTTTGGGGGTCCGCGCGGCCCCCTAATTACTGCTTATTTAGCCCGGGGAGGTGGTGGTCCCTAGGGCTTATAGAGCCTCAGGAGGGGGCCCGTGTGCCCCCTACCTTTTTTATAAATAAAGCCCCAGAGAGGTGGTGGTCCCTAGGGCTCCAAGAGCATCAGGTGAGGGGCACTATACACCCCCTCCTTTTTATAAACAATGCCCCTGGGACCTGGCCCACCCGGGGGCTTTTTCCAAAACAAGCGTGGGAGCCCATGCTTGTTTTTTTTAATTTTTGCTGGATCTGCCATGTTTTTCTGCCTCAATTTTGAAAAATATGCTTTATGGCCCTGTTGAGGTGCCAGGGGGACCCCAGAACCAGAGCAAGGGGGGTCAGGGTATTCCTAACCTGCCTCCTTTTCTTTTTAAAAAAAATGTTTTTTGTGGTGCTCACTTGAAGCTGAGTCCATAGATGGCTGCCAACACTTCCTAGTTGAAAAGTTGGCATCCAATCAGATTTCAGCACAAGGACTGTCAGATACTCGGAGGATCTGTGTCCCTATTTATACAATGTTCTTTTTATATCTCAAAAACTACTGAGCGGATTTACACCAACTAACAAAAACCACTCTTTCTGGACCAAGAGCTAGCTTTCTGCCAAATTTGGTGTAATTCCGTCCAGCAGTTCGGGCTGCAGTTGTGTTGAAAATTGCTATGGGAATTAACATGAGAAAAACACTTCTTTAGACCCCCCCTTTTTTCTTGAGTTCCCACTTGATGAATCGCCCCAAAACTTTCCATGCACAACAAGAATCACTGGGGCACTTTTTGGGGGAAAATTTCATGAAGGTTCGTCAACTGGCGCCAAAGATATAGGCAAGTCAAAAAATGTTTTTCCTATGGAAACATGGTCCTAACTGTAACTACCTACTATTGACTGTATATATATATTATACACACACACACACATATATATATATATATGGCAAAAAATGTATGCCTTTTTTGCTGTCCAAAAACGAAGACGCACTCAAAAGCAGTAATTCTTCTGAGTTCTTTAATAACAGGGAAACCAGCATTTGCATTCCTGATTTTCTTTCTGTGCCTGACCGGTTTCGGAGCCCCCAACTCCTTAATCATAGGCAGTCCAAGCCGTGGAGGACTGTACCACCGTAGAAACAGGGATGGGGTCACACGGTTTTGAACTGATGCAAACCCACAAGTGGCACAGCAGTTTCGAAAAATTAAACCATGCAATTGTTTTTCTGAGACCCACTGGAGGGCTGTAAATATGTTTTTTAAAAACTGAAATCATGTAGAACCCACCTAAGGGTAAGAATGGGCTGCCAACAAACTACGAAATCCAGCATGCTTTGGAAAAATACTCACCTGTGAGGCCCACCGGAGGGCAATAAAATCATTAGCATGCAGTTTTTGGTTATGTTTCGGAGCATCTGCACGATTTCAGCAAGCCTATGATTAAGGAGCTAGGGGCTCCAAAACCGGTCAGGCACAGAAAGAAAATCAAGAATGCAAATGCTGGTTTCCCTGTAATTAAAGAATTTAGAATAATTACTGCTTTCGAGTGCATCTTCGTTTTTGGACATCAAAAAAGGAATAAATCACAGCAGGCCTAGTCGTGGAGGACTGCACCACCGTCGAAACAAGAATGGGGCCGCATGGGTTTGAACTGGTGCAAACCCACAAGTGGCAAGGCAGCTCTGAAAAATTAAACCATGCAATTGTTTTTCTGAGGCCCACTGGGGAGCTGTACATATAGATTTTATAAACTGCAATCATGTAGAACCCACCGAAGTGTAAGAATGGGAAGCAAACAAATTACGAAATCCAGCATGCTTTGGAAAAAGACTCACTCATTTGAGATGTCAGTGATGTCACTAACCATGTCATGAGTGATGCAATATGTGAGGTTATAAGCAGTGCATTGCGGGGGCGTGAGTTAAAGTTAGCTCAGGTAAATTTAACTGCTAAATTTCTCTGGTTTTGTACTACTGAACTGCCAGCCTAACTATAATGACCCTGCAACCTTTGTTTTTTTCAGTGAATTTCTAAGGTTTTTTAATTCAATTTCCTAACTATAATGTCCCTGTATCCTTTGGATTTTTCAGAGAATTTCTAAGGTTTTTTTAATTCTATTTCATAACTATAACATCCCTGTATTTTTTCTTTATAATTAGATATTGAATATTACATCTGACTGGTGCACCACTTATTGTTGTATTTGTCATCTATTTATTTAAAAAGTACATTAATCATTTTATTTCAAGATATTTTTGGTTTTTGCAATGATGTTGCGATTGCCAAGGACACACCGCAAATACTGCGTGTTTTTGGCAGAGTGTTAAACACATATATAGACATGTTTTACATAAAGTTTGAGTGTAGATGTTTAGTAAGATATTGAACTAACTTCACCCTAAAATTGAAGTGGTCTAATCAATTCTGTCCACAGATTGATAAAGTCAGGAAATATGTCAATAAAATTGTTTCTGCATTCCTCAGAGACCATAATATGGGCTCAATCCATAACAACAACCTGCGTTTTGACATGCATGGAATTTATAGAAATGAGGGCTTTACAGACGAAGGCAACAGGGTGTTTCTAAAAACTCTGCATCCGGTCTTATGTGTAGCTGTCATATACACACAATCAACACACAGCTTTGTCAGAGCCACCCTAGTACCTGAAGTATTGTTATTTATTTTTTATAAAGATCCTTTTTCTTCAGTTTTTGGGAATCTTTGCGACAACGTCCAATGGTCGCGGGTACGTTGCAAAAAATGATAAAACAAAAGCAGACATTCAATGGCCACCAACGTATGTAAAAATAATACCTAAAAGCAATCCATTCTAAACATTGCACTACACATATTACTATATACATGCTTCTCTAAAAAGCATGTTTAAACTCATGTTTCTACTAAGTTTCCTAAAACCTATTTAGTAGATGTTTGTCACTATCACACTGTCATATGGGGCAGAAGTTTGATTGGGAAATGGTGTGCCAATTTCAATAGTGACAGTTATTTAAGCACAAGGAGGCAACTTGACTTGGTTTGTGGATTATAGTATTTAAATTGCAGCTTGTAATACATATAGGTATAAGAATAATAATAGCAACACATGTGGGTTGTAAGATCAATTTGTGAAGGACTTTCCTCAAGTAGAATATGGTGTGGTAAGTGAACACTATTTAGAGAGGGCCCTCCTGAATTATAGGCTCGCCTGCCAATTGAGCTCCTTTTTTGGAAATGAGGAACACATTTTAAGATGAAGCTGGTCCCTATGGAATGTATAGGCCTAGCTCGTCATAGATGCGTGAAGGAACGATGATGGTGAATAGGCCACATCTGGCCTTGACATTTGGGGGGGAAGTGTACTTTCCTCTGCAATAATTTACATCCCTCCTATTTCTTTCTTATGATTCCGTATGAAACCTTGATAAATGAAATGAGGATGTGTGGACGATCGCAAGAAATACTCGTCTTTAATTGCACCATAACTAAAATGAAAGAAAGAAAAAAAATGAAAAACATTAAAGTTATGAGAGAAACGAATGTCACACAATTGTAAAAACAAAGACATAGTTGACAAAAAGCGAAAAAGATAATGGGGTTTTAGAAGACCAGTGCGCTGGCACATATTAAATTAAGTGGAGCTAATGATCAGTTGTTTCTGTTGCTGCTGGAGCTTGGCGTGAAGTCTAACATATTGCACTTGTTTCCTTTTTGTTGCAGGTTCATCTCTAACATACACCTGTGCTGAGTGCAGTCAGCACTTCCAGTTCGAGTTTCCCTACGAGGCTCATGTGCGATTTCGCTGCCCCAAGAGAGCACCCAACAGGGAACCCACCGAAGAGGAGAACTCCAAGGACGCAAGGGACCAACACCAATCAAAGAACAATCTTCCATTGAGCAGTAAATTCCATAGACCCAATTCCAGTCCAAACCAGCCCCAGAAGGAGAACCACAAGCCAACAACAGACTTTCACAACCTGGCTAGGGATATGGAGAACCGGGCCCCTTCTGCATCTAGTCGGAACAGCCAAGAGAATGACGTCAGCTTAGAGAGCCACCCAAAGACCAAAAGGAAGTATGAAGAGTTTGGACTGAACCGGGGACGGGGATTAGATACTCCATCAAGGGTATACCATCAGGAGAGATCTAGCCTGCTTTTATCCAAGGAAGACCATTTGTCTGGCCCCCAGTCATTACGGACCAGTTCCTTCTACAGTATGGAGGAGAAAGGACAACTGATCTATGGATCTTCCAGCCCAGCAACATGTGAGACGAAGAGAAGTGCTTTTGTGGCGGTCAAGAAGTCCACGAAAGTAGCCGAGGACATGGGGGCAGGAACTGAGACAAAGGGCTGTTCCCCAGCAGCCAACCCAAGTAGCCCCATGTCAGAAAAGCTGCTGACTGTCCGATCAGATAACCAGTTAGAGGGCTTTGGCAGTGCATTTGCCAGTGTTCCATCTCAGGTTGCGGCAACTCATGAGCAACGGCAGGAGAGGAAGAGTGCTTTTTCACAGCCAGCCCGATCCGCCACCTTTAGCCTCACCCCCCCTCTCCAGTCCATCGGGCAGAAACTGATGGTGGGCATCGACTGCCATGCTAACACATCATCACGATTGTATCAGGGTGAGCCCCTAGGTGTCAGGGTGCAAAGCTCTGATTTGAATAGCAACTGCCCCCTGCCAGTAGGTCTCTCCAAGCAGAACCCCTTTGTCTATGCCACAACATTCTGGCCAAAGAATGCCTCCTCTTCTGGGCAACTCCAGATGCAACTGCCCTCTGCCCTCACTTTGCTACCCCCTTCATTCACCTCCCTATGCCTGCCAGCGCAAAACTGGTGTGCGAAATGTAATGCTTCCTTTCGGATGACCTCTGACCTTGTCTACCACATGCGATCCCACCACAAGAAGGAATATGCTATGGAGCCACTGGTCCGAAGGAGGAGGGAGGAGAAACTCAAGTGCCCCATATGTAACGAGTCGTTTAGAGAGCGTCACCATCTATCCAGGCACATGACCTCTCACAACTGAGACATGATTTCAGAGCGTATTCACTAGTGCACAAAGGAACACAACACCCGGCCAAGCAGCACATTGCAATCTCACTCATTCACTCAAAAATACACACACAGGGACAGTTTGCTCTGCCTAAATAAGAATGCCTTCTCGGGGTTGGTTTCCCAAAGCACGCCTTTTCGGTTTCTAAAAGTACAATACTAAAATGTCATATATATTGCAGCATATTGATGCTTTTGTCATACGTTTCTCATTGAAATGAAAAAAAAACAAAAAACAAATATTAGATGAAAGAAAAAGAGCACATCAGTTAACGTACCTCCATTCGGTTACTACGCAGTAGTCATTTGCCACATTGTATTCAATATCCTTGAATAGAATGAGAACGCAAGAGAGTGATTGAAAGTCATGGGATTCTGAGATATTAACTTGACTGTTTTTCAAAGAGACACTATTCTATTTATTTGTATATGCGAAAATCGAAAATAAACACAATTATATTTCATTCCACTCTCCATCTTTAACTCATTATCTCCCATGTTTTCCTTGTCCTCGTCTGTCAGATTCGCCTACCTCCCTCGCTTGGTTGAACATACATCCCTGATCCGTGTTTGTTTTTCAAACCCCACGCTTAAGACAGAAACATTGTTTTAAGTGGCATGATTTATATTACTCACTTTTAATTTGGTCAATATGACTTCTTTTAACTATTCTGCGCAGCTAATATGTTTGATTTGGAAATGAGTCTCAAAAAAGCCATGCCAAGGTAGGTGAAGAAGAATACTGTTATCTTTTGGAGGATCCACTTGCCAGTAGTCTGTGATCATAAATGCAAAATGTTCACCAGTGTGAAGCCAGTGCAATGAAAACTACCTATTTAAACCCTACATGTTCAGTGACATAATGAAAAATCTGGTGATGGTCTCTGGCCTTGTACCTGGCCAACTGCCAACACCAAGCACTCAATTCTGGCCTCTCACAAAGAATTAAGAAGGACTCGGGCCTATAGTGTCATGGACTTGAATGGGGCCAGGTACCTAAAAGGCTGCGGAGTTTTACATTAAGAACATATGCCTGTTGCCAGAAATGCAGGCATTCCTTGCCACAAACATCTCCAGTCGCGGTGGTCAAGGAGAAGAGAAAAGAGGAGGATAGTTGTGATGGATCTTGAGGTACGTGTTCCGCAGACTACAGGTTGGTACCAAATGACAACAATTTGCTCGACTGAGATGCTGCCAGACACAAACACCTCTCTTCCACAGCTGACAAGAGAGGAAGAATGGAGTGGTGACTACAAAAACTGGTATGTGTGGGTGAGTAGGACAACATGGTAGGCACATTAAATGCTGCTTCGATGCAATATGACGATCAGGTGCACATAATGGGAGTATTTACTAATTTTTCACGTAACGCAGGGCAGCAAGCAAAGTTGCTGTGCTGCGTTAAGTGAAAGGCAGACAGCAAAAATGCGCCATGTCAACTAAGATATGGTGCATTTCTGCTGCCTCTTAGAGCTGGCGCTTTGTGTGCTGCCTAGCGCCATGCAGGCACCCTTGTGCATGTGTTAGAGACAGAATTGTTTTTATGTGAGAAGAGACACCTTCCTGCAAAAAAGAATTCTTAATGTTATTTCCCTTATTTTAGGTGTGCTGCAGAATGCAGGTGCATAGAAAGAGGACGAAACAAGGAGAAATAAAGATAGGTGTAGCATTTTGACACATTCACTGGTTAATCTGAATCTGGGAGTGCAACAAAATCTATTGGTGGATGCAATGGGAATGCCCATGCTCCACACTTGGAACACCTCCCTGACGCAAAGTAACACAAGGCAGTGCTTTGGTCTGCCTTGCTTTCCTTTGCATTTATTAAACCATGCAAAGCCACGCCAAGTAGCTTTGCATGGCTTAGTAAATCTCTAAAATGACTTTGCGTCTGGTCTGTGCCATAGAAGTGATGGAACCCGACGCAAAATCTGAGTAAATCTGCCCCAATATGCGTGCTTAGGAGTGTTTATTACCGTCCAGCTCAGTGTAAGCATTAATTGCATTTTAAAATGTGCACATTAATGAACTTGGAATACATTGTACAGTAAGCATGGCAAAATGTGCACAACACACCCTTGTGTGCAATGAAAAAAACACTCTTCCATATTTAGAAAAAGAAAACAAATATTTGCGAAATTTAACAAGAATATTTTCTCATGTATAGGCGTAATATTTTCATGAATCAGTGAGACAACCATAAATAAAAAGCATACGTTTATACGGTTAAGCATCCAGAGATTTTTTGACCTCTTTAGAATCGAAGTGGTATGGTTTGTATCATGGGGCTGGTGAAACCTTTTAAGAGAAGGCATGCGCTGCACTATGTACTATGGGGCTTATTTATGCGAGGCTTGCACTGCATGAGTGTCATTTTTTTGTATGCTGCAGCAGTGCAAGCCTCTCAATCATATCTATGAGGTGACGCAAAGCCATTCTGCTTGGCTTTGCATGGCCTCATAGATATGGGGTAAGACAAAGCAGCGCAAGTCACTGCCTTGCCTTACTCTGCGTCAAAGAGGCGATCCATGGACGTTGCGGTGGGTTTTCCCAAGCAAGACCCATGGATTTTGACACTGCCCAAGATTTACTTAATCATGTAACCTGAGGCAGAGGCAAAACCTTACGCCTCCCCAGCGCAGGTGTAATGAAGAGAAATATTTTTACTTTTTCCTCTGTCTGCAGCACACATAGAAAGAGAAAAACGCCTCTTGGGATTGTTTTTGTGGAGGAAAGTGCCACTTCCTGCACAAAAACAATCTTGCCTGCAACTGAGGCACCCTTGCATCATGATGCAAGGGTGCCTACATTGGCACTAGGCAGCAAACTGTGCACCAGCGCAGGGGGAAAGGACAGAAATGCACCATATTTCATAAATACATACATTCCTGTCCTTTCTAATTGGCACAGGGCAGCTCAGCAAGAAGACTTGCGGCACTGCCTTGCGCCAGTACCTCAAAAATGAGGCCCTTTGTACATTTTATTTGGTGAATGAAAGGTTTTACGGTTATAATAAAGGACCGAGGGAGATGAGAGACGCTGTGCATGGTTTGTAGTGGGAAGAAGAAGTGGTGGCGGGAGAGACGTCGCAAAGGGTGTCAGTAGTAGATATATGTATACTCTAAACAGAGTTAGGTGTCAGTAAGCAGATAGGGGAGGGAAGAGGGTGAGAACAGGCTTTTTTTGGGAATATATTGAGTTGAAAATTGGTCTCGAATGTCACTGATTTCTATCCTTCCTGGAGTGTCAATATATGGGCGCTTTAGGCCAGGTGGAGGGCCTCGTGGTATTATACAACTCTGCATGTGTTCAGCACTTAACACTTCTTTGTTTCACCTTACTGAGTTTTGAGTACGGGTCAGGGTCCAGGAGTTGTGTTGTCCTAGCCTTGCTTAATATATATTCAAATTCTCATCGAATTAACTATTCACTTTTCCGAACGTTACTGTTCCCTTCTTTACTTTACCTATCTTTAATTGAAAGCTATATTTTTTATCATCATAGATTGTCAATAACCCTGAATATATTGCTACACTATTTATATATGTATATGGTTTCATCGTTTATTTTCATATAACAAGAGATGCACATGTATTACAGTTAAGGTATGTGACTTGTCCGAAGGTACAGTTTGTTGTGATGCGAGAGGAACATGATTTTAACGAAGCCAGGAAATGATGATGCAAATATCTTAAAATGGTGATAGACTTCAGGCAGAATGGCATCAATCTTATGAATACTTTGCTTTAATATTTTGTTATGGCTGTGATTTCTTTTTCTGCCAGTGAATATGTCCGTAGGTCATTCTGAGCTTCTATGGCTTACAGTAAAAAATAAACTTTACAGATGATCAGTTAGTTGGATTCTTTGACGAGATACGTCTTTATTTTATTTAAGCTCCAGCATATTAGCCGGCACTCGCACAGAGTGAAACGTTGTGCGCGATGCGTTACTGCTCTGTCGACCTTGTACTGAGTGCGTGACATGAGCAGAGCAGATAAACAACTTTGCAATTCTGTGGCAGCCCCCATGGACTTGAAGACAGCCATGGCGTCCCCTAGAGGAAAGAAAATGTATGAAATCCGGCGGTTCGTCTTTCAGTTCCATTCATGCATTTAAAGGTGAATGGGAACTACTTAAAGGCAGCACAAACGACGGGTAATGTAATTATTTATATTATACGTGTCGTTATTTATTTATTTATTATTATTATTACCTTCATAATTTCTCACATTATTATTACAGTTAATACTGCTTTTTCTGCTGTAGTCCTTATCCGCTCTACTGCAACTAATTATACTGCTAAAACTACTGCTAGCACAAGCAGTCGAAATAGCACTATTGCCATCTAATGTTGATGACGGTTATTATTATTATCATTATTAATATTATTATGACGCGATATAAAAGCGCAGCTATAACTTTGGCTATTGTTTTTGCACTAACGGTTTCTCAGAAATTATGTTATATAGGGAATCATTTTCAATAACTTTCAGAGATTTCGTACTTCACACATTTTACTGATTTCTTCGAATAAGTCGCTTTGAAAATGAGATTTTCGGTCAGATGTTCTTACATCAGCTTATTGGTCACAGAGGATGTAAATTACTTTAAATATTACAAATATTTTAAAAAACGCAATACACTTCTCAGCCTAAACGTTGCCCCTTGTATAATCCGATTTTTCTCCATGAAAGGTTACAAATGGAACCTGGAACATTTTGTCTGAAAGCTGTCATCCTTTGGTACATGGAAATTGCAGAAAACAGCTGCAGTGCCCCTCACTTGTACTCATGCAAAATAATACATGGCAGCCCGTCATTCCTTGGAACCTGGAAACATTGATACTTAAACATATACAGTGGTCCCCTCGGAGGAGGTGTAAGCCTAGACTTCCTTGGATAACCATGTGCAGATCTCAAATGTTTGAAAAGAACAGCCAGCTTTATTCACTGTATAATTTCATAAATGATATGAAAAACACATTGCAGGTGCTCCAAGCAAACAGCATAGCCATCTTCATGGCAAGTGAAAGGGTCTTTGGCCCCAGTGGACTCCTCCAGCGCCGGGGGACTCCATCCCCCCTCTCCAGTTGCCAGAAAGCGTGTTTGCCGTGTTGGCCCAGAGGGGTCGTGGCCCTCTCCCGATGTGCTAAAAGGGCCCACAGCAATCCCGCCACGCGGGACATCTTTGTGGCAGGTGAAGGGGTCTTTGGCCCCGACGGACTCCTCCAGGACCACCGGACTCCACCCCACATTCAATTCAATTCAATTCAATATTTTTTATTAAAGATTTGGAACTCCTAAGAGGTCCACATAAAAGTACATGCATATTATTACAAGTAATAAAAACAGAACTCAATCCACGGGCCATAATAAAATTATCAGAGACCTGCGTTAGCAAGGCTAAAATTCCTTCAAATAACATCAGTCAATATTGTCAGTTGTCTCAGTACGCAAAATACTTAAGAAATTCAACAATAAAACTACTTAGCACACGACAGAAACAGAGCCCTAGACCTCTACTGTAGAACCGTATTGGTCAATAGCAGGTATATTTAAGTTAAAAATAATATACAAAACCTCAGTGCTTGGAGAAGATTTTTCAATGATTTGGGCAGAAGCACAGAGCCATTTCGACAGAAAATAGCATTTAGAATTAACAGGATAAGGATTAAAGTAGCAGAGCATATCCTAGAATGTACAAAGGACGTTTAGTAGCTGCCAGTTCATATACAAAACAAAGTTCAAAATTCAGCTTCAGCTAAAAGATTAATTTAAAATTAGCAGCAAGAAAAAAGGAATAACAGAGCATATCCTAAAATGTGCAAAGGGCAGTGAGTAGCAGCCAATTCATATGCAAAAAGAAGGCCAGAGTTCAATTTCGGCTAAAAAGTTCAATTTGGAATTAGCAACATGAAAAAGGAATAACGAAACAAATCCTAACCTGTGCAAAAAAGCAATTTAGTAGCAGCCAGTTCATGTGCAAAATAGATCCAAAGTCCCACTTCAATTAGGTTTTGTAGTTAACAACAAGTACATAGTGGGAAACGAACGCAACATATCCCTATTGTGCAACATAGCAGTAAATAGCAGCCAATCAATGTGCAAAATACAATTTAACTAAAAACGAAATACTAATACTTCGTAAGAAGATGACAAACAGGGGGTTAACCATCCAATTAAAAGAATATGTAAAAGATTTAAAATATAAACATAAACTCCTTAAAATAATTAAAAAGTTTTACACACACTGCTTCATTTTTTGGACAAAAGAGATAGTCTCGGGCTGATGCTACATTTTTACACAATTTTGTAAAAACATCGGTCGAAGCCAACGATGACGGCTCGAAGCCAGTGCTGGACAGACAAACAAGACATGGTCCAAGGTCTGAATGCTCAGCTTACACAAATTACAAGTTTTTCCATTTTTCAAATTCTGGGACCAGTTTGCTGTTAAATCGTTTAGAGGTAAAAGATTCATACGACATAAAGTGAGCAAACGTCGAGTTCCGTGTTCCAAATTCCAAAATAAGTATTTTTGTGCAATTCTCGGTGAGTTTGTCTTGGCTATTAGTTTTAATCTCTCTTTAGAATTGCAAAATTTAGTATCTCTATCAAAGCTGATTTTGCCACTTAAGGTCTTTAAGAGAGATTTGAATCCTAATGGTGGAAGTGTGACCACTGATTCTTCATGTATGCCAAAGATTTTTAGTGCTAATGAGAAATCACGATAAAAGGAGTAATTACCTGCCTTAACATTGAAGATTTCATAACACATGAGACCTCTTAATGAATCTGGCTCGCTATTTTTTGTTGATATCCCCAGCGTAAAACCCTGGATAAACCTTGGATATAGGAGCTTATCAAGCCAAATTCCAGTCTAATTGCTGCCGTTGGAACTAACGTGTTAAAATTACATATTTTGCGTAGTATCTGACCTTCAATCCTATCTAAAAAACTCCAATCCTTAACAGGGATTGATTCAATCGCATAGAGCAGGGTTGGAGGAATTTTTGCCTTAAAAACCATCAGTAGATGTAAAAAATGTCTTCTGCCCATAGCGCTGTAAAAAATACGCAAACCATTGGCATGAGACATAGCTTTACAAATGCAATGTTCAATATGAGGTTTGTTCTTTGTACTACCTGTTAAAAGTTTCCCTAAATAAAGGTATGAGTCTACCACCTCCAGCATTTCAGGACCAATTTGCCACTTAAAGTTACATAATTTTCTACTTTTGTTACTTTTCATAATTAAGATTTTACTTTTAGAGACATTTATTTTCAAAAAGTGGCCAACTGTATATTTTTGTAGTGATATCAACTTTCTATTCAATCCAATAGGGGTTAAGTCCATTACTACTATATCATCTGCATACAAAAGACATGCAAAAGGCCGGCCACTTATCTTTGGGGCATCTCCATCAGCTTGAACAAAGCAATCGGGTAGATCTGCTATATATAAAGAAAATAGCAACGGTGCTAACAAGCAGCCTTGTTTCAAACCATTTTCTGTAGGGATTACATCTGATAAACCTTGATTTCCACCCATTAGTATCTGGCACCAAGTTTGCGAATGTAGTGCAAAATTAAGGATAGCAGGGGTAAGGGCAGTCCCATTTTTTGCAATTTTCTCCATAATAGGGGTCGATCCACCTTATCGAAGGCTGTTGAAAAGTCTATGAAAGCCGTGTATACATTTGAGTTACGAAAGATTGTGTATTTTTCCTCAATTAGTTTCAGCATAGAGATATTATCTAGAGTGGAATGATTTTTTCTAAAACCTGCTTGTTCTATGGGGAGGACTTTCTTCTCCGTCACCCATTCCGTAAGGTGATCGAGGATACTACGTGCAAATATTTTCCCGTGGCATCCAATAGGGCGATTTGCCGATAATTACCTGGGTGCGTTCTGGGACCCTTTTTATATAGAGGGATTAAAATGCTTCCAGACCAAGATGGTGGTATCTTCCCTGGGAGTAGCAGAGATTAAACAATGGAGCTAGATAAGTAGCCCACAAAAGTGGCTCCTTTTTAATTACCGTCATGGGAATTTCATCAGGACCCATTGCTCCTGAGGATCTCATTTTCTTAATAGCTCCGGCCACTTCATTGATTGAATGTACATAATTGGATACTAAGGTTTTAGACTGATCGGGTGCCGCAGTGGTTAATCTAAAGGAATTAAGATTCGCAGAATACAGTTCTAGCAAGTGAAGTTTCCATTCCTCTTCTTTTATGGGTATAGGGAGAGATTTCACTCTAGTGCCACAGCAGTCGGCAATTATTTCCCAATACCTTTTGGAATCGTTTTTAAGGCTGCCTCTTTTAGATGTATCCATGCTCCATCTTCCTTTATTTGTCTTAGGGAGCGTTTTTTCCTCTGTCTTTTCCTCTTTAATAGGTTTATTAAAGAACTTCGCTCGCACGAAAAATTCAGGAACTGGGCCCTCACTAATTTATTTATTTCCCTATTTATAGTAAGCAATGGGTTAAAATATGATCTCCGTTTAACAGGAGCTTGTGTTAATTTACAGGATTTAGCCAGGAAACCTATATTATGGGAAAAGGCTTCGAGTAAATCTGGTTGGGTAGAATCACACTCCGTTATAAAATGCTGCTGATCTCTTATTAGAGTCGATAAGTACGCTTTTAATTTAGCGGTCGCTTGAGTATTCCAATGAATTCTACCATTTGTTACATTGAACCCTACTGTGTCTCCTTTGAAGTTCCAGGGGCCTACCTTAGCACAAGTAAAATCAAATTTAAAACAGATCAACATATGGTCACTGAAAACATTTCCCAGGACTTCCATATTTGTAAGTTTACAGAAAAATCTGCAGAAACAATTAAATAATCTATAATAGATTTCCCAGTTGGCGCCTTATGAGTGTGATTTGCTGGAATATCTTTTCCTAGCCTCCCATTAGCAATTATGAGATCCAAACTTCTCAAACCTTCGAGTAATGAGACTCCTCTTTTGTCTGTCCTGCTGTTATTCGGAAATTGGGCAATCGGAATATTTAGGGCTTCGTTTTTTCAGAGTTAGAAAATACCCTTATACTATGAGATGAGACTTTAGAGTTCAAATCTCCAACTAATAATAGGGACCTGCAGTCTTCACTTTCCAAGGTAGATGAAATAAAATGGAATAGATCTTTTAATAGATAAGAATGAGATGCGTCAGGAGGTAAATATGCATTTATGATCAACAAGGAGTCCAAGATAACCTGGGCATCCTTGTGATCTAACTTAATTGCCTGAATTAGGTTAGAGGCATGAAAAATGTCTTTATATGACCATCTAAGGCTTGTGCTTAACAAAATAGCAATACCTCCTTTAGCGTGACCTCTATTCACAGGGAGTGCGGGCCGGCTCAGCACAATATAATCTTCGGTGGACCAGTTCTTTGTGATCCAAGTCTCTTGTAGACAAATTATATCGGCATTCTGCTCTTTCAAAAATAAGAGTTTGTTTTTATTAGTGCTTAAGCCGGCTGCATTCCAAGATATCACATTAATATCCTTGCTAGGAAGAGTTCCCACATTTTAGGCCTAAGGATCTATTTGAATTAAGAACGCCTGCAACCCAACTCCATTTCTTATCTTCCTCCTCTACAGGAAGCACGTGTTGAGTGTTTTTCTCTGAATAGAGCGAAACCCTCCTACCTTCTTTTCCGAGGAAAACCTGCAAAATACTCTCTTTCTCCGAGAAAGGAATACCTCTTACGGAGGTTTCTAGATCGATGTTAGGCCGCTTATTTAGGGCCACTTTTTTTAATGGTAACTCCACTTCAGGTATTAAAACATCAATGCCACAACGGCGTAGTTTATCGCTGTGTGCCATTATCAGGTGTGAGATAGCTTTGGATGTAAATGTTACTCTTGCACCCTTAAGATTGTTAAATTTTTGTACCTCAACCAGAGCGATGTCATTACTTTCGATCATCTGTAGGCCCAGAATTTCAGCAAAGCAACCCAACAAAAAGGTCCTATTCATATATAATTCTTGGTCAAAAATAAACAAAAAATCCAGGCTATAAGGAGCAGGAAGGGAGTTTTTACCTAGGTTAGAAACCTCAGAAATATTATCATTAGAATTATAAATGACATTATTACCTAGAGAAGAAGCAAATAGAGAAGCATTAGGGTTCAAAATACTCTGAACAATAGGAGGAACACTTATATCTAATGTCACTGCATCTTTGGTAGATTTAATTGGTACACTTGAGTTCAGAGAAGAGGAACAATGACCCAATAGAATGTACTCTGTTTGTCCATCTTCTTTCTTCAAAACATTTGAATCCAACTTTGGTGATATATTATGGATAAGGTTAGGATCGAAACGTAACCGTTTTGTCCTTTTTTATTTATCCGTCGTCGTTTTTCCCTTTTTTCCTTCTTTTTCTTACCGGCGTTGTTACTTTTGTTCTTGATATAATTTTCCTTAATAGGAGAGCATCCATCTTTAAGACCTTCCTCTATAGGCTGTTTTGAGGAATTTACACCAGTTTTTAGGAAGATGGGAAAAACCTTTCGAATTGTACTTGAATTTGAATTTTCCGTCTTAGTTTGCGGGCAGGACGGAGGTACAACCACTGTAACTAACGGCTCACAATCGAAAAGCTGCTGTAGAGTGGAGGAATGTAACTTATCAAATATATCTTCGTTTTCTTTCATTTTAGTTTTATTATTTCTACTAAGGAAAGACTTGCCAGCCTGGATGCCAAAGTCTCGCCCTTTGACAAGTGGAAAAGAGTCTGTTTGAGTAGAATATAGCTTGTCGGCACCTTCCTTCAAAAGAAGGGGAGTGGAAGATCCCTTCCCTGTTTCAGACGTACTGAGAGGAAGTACGAAAGCTTTGTCTGGCAATAGTTTTTGTTCAGAGGCTATAAACTTTGTCAGAGCCAAAACAGAGTCCAAAATAGAGTCAGAATTACTTACTGATTTCTCCATTAGGGCTAGGATGGAAGCCAGCACTCTTTCCAGGCAAAATAACGATTCCGACATCAGCATTTTCGACTCTGGATTATTAGTTAAAGGAAGAAAGTTCGGGGATAGTTCAGGAGTTATTGAACCCCGTGAGTCTAATAAGCTTGTACCGCTGGGTGTACTACTAAACAGTTGCAGTTTAACAAGATGATCCTTGGAGGAAAATGAAGTGGCAGGAATAAGAATCCTGGACGATTCTAAATTATGAACGCGAGACATCTTATGAGACTGATCTAAATTAATGTCAGGTAGCGTGAAATCTTCCATTAAGTGTTCTCCCACTTTTGGGACTAGTTGAGAAGCTCCTTTGGGATCAAAGACACCATTTACAGGGGAGTGAATGGTTAAGTTTGCCAGCAAAGAATCAGCCACCTTAGCTTCAGAGTATTGACGATCTGTAGGCCATGATCCCCCAATTTTAGACGGTAGTATGGAGGGTACTACTGGCAATGGATTTCCGGGAATTCCTTTAGACTCTACATGATCTTCATGTTCTTTTTGGGAAGACTCCGGCATCCCTACTGATTTGAAACTTGTATCCTTTTTAGGGAAGAAGGAAGGGATGGTATTGAAGCTCTTCAATAAGTTTATTTGCAGTGAGTTGTTCCTTAGAGGATTAGCTCTAGTTTTTTTGCAAGCTCTTGTGTACACCAATCTGCCAGAGCGTAATTTTTTGCGGTCATATCTTAGTTCTTATATTACAAGTCCCTTTGCCAGGCCGGCCAGCACAGCCAGAGAGTTATAGCTCCAATACGCTAGTGCGCCGATGCGCCGCTTATGCTACACCGAGCACCGAGCGTCGAGTTTCCGCTCTCCAACGCACAGCACGCAGTCTCACAAACTCACAAGCTCGAGCAGAAGATTGAATTACTGGCTGCCAACACAAGGCTCTGGGGCTCAGAGAGGCGCAGGAAGGGGAACCGCGCTTATCTCCAGTAGTCAGCGCGCTCGTCTTCAAGGGTCTTCAATGGTCAGAAGTCACTACCGTTATATACTACAAGCACCCTCTAACTCCTGTGTATCTCCAGTAGATCTTTTCACCAAGGACAGATTGCAATTTGTAGTTTTGGAAATACCAAAGTCTAAAGAAATCTTAGCGAGGTTGTGGCAGAATTGTAGTGGAAATAGACACGATCCTAAATCCTTAATTGCTTAAGTACTTGGCACTTGGTACTTGGCATCTTAGCAGCTTGATGGCCAGGGTATTTGGGATCTTAGTGGCCTTGAAATGCTTACAATGCCTTGAGTGATTAATGAAAAACGAAAAACAATAAGGCAAAAACAGGGCAAAAACCAAGGCTAAACCACAAGGGAGGGGGTGGGGCAGGAGGCTTTAGATAACTCCTATGCCCCGAACCCCTCAACCCCCTCTTCCACTCCACCTAACCGCTCTGCTTCAAGCCAACCTGCAGCCCACCTTCGCCGTCCCTCTGCGAATCTACGCAGCTCTGCCGTCAGACTGCACTCCTCGTTACTTCACTTTTGGGAGACTTGAGTGTTTTCCTCGCCACGCCGCGCCACCTCTCGCACCTACCGCACTTCACAGTCTGAACTCCGGCCACCGGCACCCTCAGGGATCGAACTGCCTCCACCGGGAACAACAACAGCGGCAGCGGGGAGGCCCTCAGCCCTCAGGCCTCAGCGGGACAACGAGCGAGTCTCCGAGGGCTGTTTTCGGGCAAATAACGGGCCGCTTTCATGCAAATATCGGGCCGTTTCTGCCGAGTTTCGGACAGATTTGGACAGATTTTCGGCGGCGGCGGCGGCTGCAGCTCCTCCTCCTCCTCCTACTCGTTGCAGCCCAGGCGTCAGCGTCAGCGTCAATTCTCTCACAACTCAGAAGCCCCCGTCAGCTTCACTCCTCCTCTCCCATCTTTACAGGTGCCAGGAAGCACGCTTGAAGTGTTGGCCCAGAAGGGGGCGGGGCCTCCCCCGACGCGCTAAAAGTACCCACAGCAATTCCGCAGCACTGGATACCTTTGTGGCAGGCTAAGGATTATCTTTGGCCCTCATGGGCTCCTCCAGCACCAGGGGACTCCATCCCGTATCTCTACAGGCGCCAGGAAGCGCGTTTGGAGTGATGGTACAGGAGGGGGGAGGGGGGCTCCTTCTAATGTGCTAAAAGCACCCACAGCAATCCCAAAGTGGGAGGCCGTTCCTGGGTAAAGTTCGGGCCCGTCTGCGGCCGTCCATGGCTGGAAGAGGCTGCACCCTGTTGTGTCGCGGCTGTGACGTAACAGCCGTGACTATTAGGGCACTACCAAGTGTCTATCCCGACAGGGATAGTTGTTGCTGCTCCCCTGCCGTGACCGGGCTGCGTGGTATGCACCCGGTCACGTGATTTGAGTATAATAAATATGACCACCGCGGACATGACGTCAGTAGACGCCAGTACGCGGTAGTCTGTATCCTTATCACGATTTTGGCTCAGTGTGGTTCTTTTAGCAATTGGCCTTACCTCATTACACCAGCGGTCAGCAGCCCGTGCCACCTGGCACGACATAACATTTGGCGACGAGGCTGGGCTTACTCCCGCCATGTTTCCTGTGCTGGGGCGGCCGCGTGCGGACAAGGACTGTCCCGCGGTGCTCGTGCCCCGCATCGCTCTGCCACCGCTGCAGCCGTCCGACGCTGGAGAGCTCTACGTGCCGGATCGGAAGCGCTGCCACGTGCGCTACCGCTACTCTGGGCCGGCATCTTCACGCCTACGCCGGCGCGGCGCTCCGTGCCTGAATTCATCGGCAGGTCGCGCGCATGCGGTTTGCCGCGTGGTGCCGGCAGCGGCCTGGAAGTGCACGGCGCTGCTATTGGAGGTCCCGCTGCGCTAGGAGACTGAGCGTGGTGACGGCCGGTGCTTTTCCTGCCTGGGTGGGGCGTGCATGCTCATCCACCACGCTGCCAGCTATGCTGTGAGGCTGCAGGGGCTGCACTCATCCTGGATATCCTCAGGGGATACATCAGCTGCCCTGAGTGTGAATTAGGAACTGGTTGTGACAGCACTGGCACGTTATTGGTCACAGGAGAAGCAGGAATTGGGCTCCAACTCAGTGTGCTGGTGATCGGCTATTGGTGCAGAGGCTCACGATGTCTACGATTCCCCCGATAGAGCCATTTGTGGTAGAGGGGTCTCCCTCTGCCCAGGCGTCACGTTGGAAAGAGTGGGTGGAACGCCTCATTATCTTCTTTGAAGCCACGAAAGTCCATAAGGATCAGAAAAGGGCGATGTTGCTTCACTTAGGGGGAAAAGACATTCACCGCATAACGAAGACGATCGTAGAAGCGACACCCAAGACTCACATCACTCTCATCAACGCGCTCACGGGCCATTTCGAACCGATGGCCAACCATGACTACGAGCGTTTCATCTTTCGACAAGCTAGACAGCTACCGGAAGAATCACTTGACACTTTTCACGGTAGGCTCAAGCTCCTGGCGTCCACGTGTGGGTTTAGGGATGAGACGGAGGAGATCCGGGGACAAATCATCCAAGGGTGTGCCTCGGCGAAACTTCGCGAAAGAATACTGGAGGAATCAGGCAAACCGTTGGCAGACATATTGACTCTAGGACGCACGAAAGAGCTGTCCAAGGCCCGGGCAGCACACATGGAAGCGGCACTGCAGTCACCGGTCAAAGCGGAACCGGTCAACGTGGTCACGACAAGGCCGGTGGACCGTCGAAAACAAAAGCCATTCACCGGGGGCTCACGAGAGGGTCAACGATATTGCGGATACTGTGGTGGTCCACCTCACAAAGCAGCTGAGTGTCCGGCGAAGGGCAAGAAGTGCACAGGTTGTGGACGATTCAACCATTTCGAAAGGGTATGTCGCTCCAAACAGTACCGAAAACCTAAACAAGCAGTCAATGCGGTACCCGAGGGAGGCGGCGAGTCAAGTGACATGGATGACGACGAAGAAGACGAAAAAGCAGTGCACAAGGTGCACATGATCGGGGCTGCGTCTAGCGGAAGCAGGCGCCTTCCACAGTGTCGCATCCAGGTGGGCGCACAAGACATCACAGCTGTCGTGGATACTGGATCCACCATCAATATAATGGCTGCCGCTCTGTACAGCTCCATGCAACCAGCACCTGCTTTACAGCCCACTAGGATCACGGTCTTTGCATATGGGCAGGACAAGCCGCTGGAAATGAAAGGGAAGTTCAAGACCACTGTGAGGCATGACAACAAGTCCATCACCACTGTAGTATATGTCACCAAGGATGGACAGGGGATGCTTCTGGGATGTCGAGCGGCAGAGGATCTAGGGATCGTATCCTTCGCATTTGGGATCCACCAAGAATCAGTTCAGCACATAATCCAGGAGTTTGCATCAGTATTTGAAGGCATTGGAAGATATCGAGGAAAAGCAGTACATCTTCACATTGACCATACAGTGCAGCCTGTGGCCCTGAGACACCGCCGAGTGGCTTTTCATCTACGCCCGCTGGTGGAACAGGAATTACTCAAGCTGGAGCAAGCGGGGATAATAGAGAAGGTGTCTGGTCCTACACCGTGGGTTTCCCTGATTGTCGTCGCCCGGAAACCGAAACAACCAGGAACTGTCAGGATATGTGTTGACATGAGGCTACCGAATGCAGCGATCAAAAGAGAGAGACACATCACCCCGACCATTGACGATTTGATCGGAGAGATGGCAGGAGCGTGCTGGTTCTCTAAACTCGACCTGAGGTCAGGATACCACCAACTGGTCCTTGATCCGGAATCCAGAAACATTACGATGTTCTCTACGCATGTCGGACTTCGCCGGTACACCCGGTTGAGTTTTGGAATATCTAGTGCCGCCGAGGTGTTCCAGAATGTAATCCACGAACTCATCATGGTCATCCCTGGAGTCATTAACGTGAGTGATGACATTATGGTACACGCTAAATCCATCCCGGAACACAACGCCCTCCTGGTGCAGGTGCTCCAGCGCATTAAAGATGCCAGATTAACACTCAACAGAGAAAAATGTGAATTTCTCAAGAACAAATTACAATTCTTTGGATACACCTTCTCGGCTGATGGTGTCAACCCTGACCCAGATAAAGTCAAGGATATCAAAAATGCTCCAGCCCCAATCAATGTCACCGAGGTCCACAGCTTCCTTGGTATGGTGAATTATTGCGGGCGTTTCATCAAGGACCTCACGACTCTCACTCAACCCCTGAGGGATCTAACCAAAGACTCAGTGCCATGGGTATGGGGACAACCACAAGCCAAGGCGTTCCAAGACATCAAGGATGCCCTGTCCACCGCTACCACGCTGGCATTCTTTGACCCACAGAGGCTTACGATGGTCGCTGTTGGCGCCGGTCCAAAGGGACTAGGCGCGGTACTCCTGCAACGCCGAACGGCTGAGGAGGACTGGGCCCCGGTGGCGTTTGCCAGCCACTCGCTCACGGACACCGAGCAGCGGTACTCGCAGATTGAGAAGGAGGCTATCGCAGTCCACTGGGGATGTCGCCATTTCCACCTCTATGTTTACGGAAAGCCGTTTGTAGTGGCGACCGACCACAAGCCCCTCCTGCCGTTATTCTCAGGCACCTCGTCGAAGCCTCCACCGAGGATAGAGAAATGGATGCTGCAGTTGCAGAACTACAATTGTCGAATTGAATACCAGCCCGGGAGTCGCAATCCAGCGGATTATCTCTCCAGGCATCCCCGCAGCGCTACCGCCCAGGAAGAAGAAGATGCTGCAGACACAGAAGAGTATGTACGGTGCATTACTGAAAGGTCCTGCCCTCTACCCCTCTCCATGGAGGACTTGAAGAGCAAAACGGATAGAGATGAGTGTCTCCAGAGGGTCAAAAAGGTGATGAAGAGTGGCAGCTGGCACAAAGCTCGAGAAGAGTGGAAGATACTTACGGAGGAGGCTCGAAGGATACTGGGAAGTCTATATCATGTCCTTGAAGAATTGACGGAAGACAACACAGGATGTCTCATGCGAGGGCATCGGTTGGTAATTCCCTCCTCGTTGACTGCCAGGGTTATTCAACTTGCCCATAGTGGTCATCAAGGGATGGTGAAGACCAAGTCCCGGCTGCGCACCAAAGTGTGGTTTCCCTTGATGGACGAGATGGTAGAGGCTGCTATTAGAGAATGCCAGTGGTGCCAGGTAACGGGAGGGAACCCCAAACCTGCGCCCGTGATCACTGAGCCCCGACCCATTCGCCCATGGATGAGCGTAAGCCTTGACTTTGGAAGCCTACCGGATGGGAGACACACCTTTGTAGCCATTGATGATTATTCCAAATATCCTGAGGTTGAGATCGTGAGCACCCTCAGTGCTGCGGAAATAATCCCGAAGATAGAAAAGGTGATAGCGACGCATGGAATATTCCACGAGCTCAAAACGGATAACGGGCCACCTTTTCAAAGTCAAGAGTTAGCCACCTATCTAACGTCATTGGGGGTTAAGCACCGGAAAATTACTCCCCGCTGGCTGCAAGCGAATGGGGAGGTAGAACGTTTCATGCGGACATTAAATAAGGTTGTCCGCATAGCGCATGAACGCCACCAACCCATGGAGTTGGCTCTATTCACATTCCTGAGGAATTATCGACAAACTCCCCACACCACCACGGGCCTGTCCCCAGGACACCTATCAATGGGTCGGGTGGTTACGGATTCCATCCCTCATCATCCTCAGTGGTGCCCGGAGAATCCTGACAACGGCAAAATAGATGCGCAGAGACGCAGAGTGCATGAGCGAGTCAGTCAGCGACGAGGAGCTCGACAGGTGAATCTGCAACGAGGAGATAAGGTGCTGCTAAAGAACCGCATGAATAAAAGCAAATTCCATCTCCCGTATGAACGGCGACCCTGGACTGTCATCAGAGTACAAGGTACCAGGGTGATGGCTCGGAGAGGCGGGGAGGTTGTGACCCGGAACAGCTCCCATTTTAAAAAGTGTCACTTCTCAGAGAATCCCCTGGGTGACTCAGAAGCGGGGAGTCAAAGGTCGTCTCCGGCCAACAATCCGTTGATTCCAGTAGCCGAACTTGCAGCGGACACTGGCCCGTCACCGACACCAGGAACAGATCCTAGCTTTGACATGGACAATGACCATGGAGTGTTTGAGCCTGAGGAAACACCGGTGAGCTCTGGGGAGTCTCAACCCCGGACCTCGGGTGAGGAAGTGGATGCTGAATTCACTGGGCGGGGCAGCTCTCAGTACCAGCTCCGACGCAATCCTGAGCCGAACAAGAAGCTGCGAGACTACTTCCTGTAAGATGGTTCTGTTTTTTTTGTTTGAATAATCACTTAGTGTGTATTTAATGGGACATGGGTGATACATGTCTGAAGGGACTTTTTTCGTGTAAATTGTTTTTCTGTTTTTGGGAGGAATGTTGTGTCGCGGCTGTGACGTAACAGCCGTGACTATTAGGGCACTACCAAGTGTCTATCCCGACAGGGATAGTTGTTGCTGCTCCCCTGCCGTGACCGGGCTGCGTGGTATGCACCCGGTCACGTGATTTGAGTATAATAAATATGACCACCGCGGACATGACGTCAGTAGACGCCAGTACGCGGTAGTCTGTATCCTTATCACGATTTTGGCTCAGTGTGGTTCTTTTAGCAATTGGCCTTACCTCATTACACCAGCGGTCAGCAGCCCGTGCCACCTGGCACGACATAACACACCCCCCTCCTAAATTTTGCCTTGGAATATACTCAACCTTTTAGTGAGTGAATTTATTAGTTTTTCAATTTCCAATTCTCAAAGAATCTCAACCCGCCAGCAACTTCAACTCAATCCAGCCCCCCCCCCCGGGGGGGAGGGTTAAAGGTTAAACCTGTATTGCACCTAAATTATTCTAAGTGAGGCCAGCATGCGGAACTGCAAGGATGTGGGGGGCGCTTCTGTCACTCGTGCTCTGAAAGTCACATCAATTGATCTGATGCTCTGAAGAGCGATTGGGGTCTTTGCTACAGAATGCGAGACTTTGCCTGGGAGGCGGGGAGCTTGTGTAAACAATGTCCGCTTCGTTTGTGGACATTCCAGTAACAGTTACCCGCCACTTCTCAGGCCGATCCCAAACTTCAGAATATGGCGGTAGCATCTAAGCCCAGCAATCCCCAAAATGTGCATTCTCGCAAGAACCCTACAGAGGAACCGCAACAGGCTGCTAAAAAGGTTAGGCGGGCTGCTAGAAATAAGTAACCAGCTGTGGTTCCCCTAGTGTTTTTTCCTATCCCCTCCTGTGTGTGTTATTCCTGTTATTAACAACATGAGTTCTGTGGGGACTCTTAAACCGAGTTGGGTGGACGTCCTGGTGGAAACCCTTGTTGACAGGGTTAAATTGATCATGAGAGAGGAACGTTCTCCTGTTTTGGTGAGACTGTCAGTGATTGAATCCTCGCTCAGAGTTGCTATCAAACCCATGGCACCTCCCAAGCAAGCAGCCATCTGGTGGAGGAGATCAGTGTCTACCGCATCTAATTTCCATCCCAGGCCTGCCACCTCGAGCAGTAGCTGTGGAAGCAGCACAGCTGCCCTTGCATCATTGACTAGCATCAGTGACTCTGCAAGGATTTATGGAGCTGTTATGGAAATGATTCATGCACCCAGGCATATTTATCCTCCGGCGATCAGTCAGGGCGGAACATGGCTGGATTAGCAATCCAAGGAACAATGGACCTCCCTGGAATCAGCCTGCCCCCTGTGGCCCGTCCCTATGTAACTATGCTGACAGGAGCTCCGAGGCTGTGAGAAGAGCTGACTGAATCACACACTGAACTTGGTAATAACTAGTGTCTAAACTGTCTGGGGGAACACAAACATTTTCCGACGTCATTGGCGAACAGCATCCACACGTAAGGGGAGGTGGATTGGGAAGGGACGGAAAGATCGACCAGGGGAGTGTGTCATTATTAATTTCAGAGGCCCTGCAGCGGTTCATACATTGGTATTTGATGCTGTGTATCCTCAGGTGGGGGATTCCAACTTTGTTTTACTCCCTCTGGGGTACATTTACAAGCCCACACAAGCTGTGAGTATGGACCACACCTCATCCTTGCAATGTCACTATCCCTGCCCCTGTGTAATCCCCAACAAATCGTCACTCATTAATGTTTTTTTTATTGTTCCTATATATAATAGGTTTGGGATTTTGGACCAAGTAGATTGACTTACTAGTAAGGATGGTTTTCTCACCCCAACTGATCCAATGATGGCTGTCGCAGAAATGGTTGCTACAAAGGGCTGTTGAATGCTAGGGCAGAGCATAACACTCCTCATGGTAACCTTCCAGATGGGTTCCTTGTATCTTTCCTGTATGATTGTACCCCCAACCCCCAGGAGTTTTCCACCTGCCAAGACGTGCACTGAGGACAGAGGGGTTTTCTATCTCCATGAAACTCCCCAGGAAGCACTATTCCCTCTATGCTTAATAGATTGGATGATCACAACCTAGTGGCTATTAGCACACCCTCTGTTAGCATTGACTGCAGGGCAACCACCAACTCAGACACAACTAGGGTGGTACATAATGTAGGAGCCAATTTTACCCTGAGGGTTCTGTCTTGGAACGTTGCAGGTATGTGCTCTAAGCTTGACAACATAGACTGAGGAATGTTTACCGACAAATATGATGTCTGTCTATTTCAAGAAACCTGGCTCATCTCAAAAGTCCAGCGAGCTGGTTTTGCCATTTACAGTACAGAGGCAGTTTCCTATGCTAGGGATAGACCCACAGGGGGATTGATGATGTGGGTGGGAACCCATGTGGGCAGCAATGTAGTGCGGTTGGAGGTATTATCAGGTGGCATTCTGTGTGTCACCATTTTATTTCCAACAGGACACTCAGTCTGCATTTACAATATTTACTCTAGACCCACGGCCAATAGACTGGAGTCTACAACCATAAGTCAGCTTGTTTCCCACATGGCAGGACTACCTAAGTACACTCTGAAAATTGTGGGATGTGACTTTAATTGTCAGTTTGAGGCCCTGGGTACCTCTTGTAGCGAGTTTATGTCAGAGGAGGACAGAGTTTGGTCCATCCCTAACTTAAGCATTTTCCCCATCAAGAAATGGTCTGCCTGGCTATTCAATTGAATGCCCTAACATTGAATCAGAGCATTTATGCATGCAATGGGAGAACATGCTCAGATAGGGTTGGGAAACACACCTTCAACAGACTACCCAGGACAAGTCTGATTTATTATATATTGGTCGATGTCAGACTTTGGCCTTTTGTCACGGACATGGCTGTCATCAATAGACATGACAGCGATCACAATGCACTAGAACTTGCTTTGGATTTTCCATTTACCCCCCATCTAACTGCACGTGCGCAACCCTTGGATTGTAGGCACCAATTCGCTTCTAACAGGCGCAGGATATATTGGCGAACAGTGGCCTGCTCTCAGGACTCTGTGAAGTCTATTTACCATTCTGTGGAAAAGAACCATGACGTTCTTTCCAATTTGTACCTTAACCTGGGTCTGGATACTTCGTTGGCAAAGGTTGGGGAAGCCCACCACAAATTATTTGAAGGCCTCAAAAAATAATTTTTAAAGAAACAATGCACCTGGAAACAAGAAGGTCCGTGCCTTCGTGATTCAGCAATCACTGTTGAACCGCCAAACTGATTAGCTCTATTAAGGCACAGGATAGGTGTGAAATTCAAGCAAGGAGAGTTGCATATAAGTGTGCTTTCAATAAGGCTAAAAGGGAATGGGACCAAGGGAGGTGGGAGTTAATCTAGCGATCACAAGGGACAACGATCAGACCACCTTTTGGAACCTCCTAGCCACTGGGAACACAGAGGGAATCTCTACAATAGAAAGTAATATAGCAGCTGAAGTCTGGAAAACACACTTCTATAATTTATATTTACCGCCAGAGGAGAGAGCGCTTCCTATGTATTGCTTACGAATTCACCCTCACCAACAATAGAAAGGCCTTTAGTTAACTATGGGTACCCACTATTACTTGTAAAGAGTTGGAGATGGCCATCAGAAAGATCGTCCCTCATAAAGCTCCAAGAATTGACAAAATCCCTGGGGATTTGTTCCTGTCTGAGATCGAGGTTTGGGGCCCATACTTTTCAGTTGTGTTTAATGCCATTCCAAGTGAGCTACGTTTGCCACCATTGTGGGCAGGGACCTAAATCTTCCCTACCTATAAGAAGGGTTCCCACTGGTCCCAGCCAATTACAGTCCTATCAACCTCATAGACAGCACTCAGAAATGTTTTAGCAGAATTATTCTCTCGAGTCTTCAGACTGGTTAGAAGATAATGCTGTACTATGCCCCCTGCAAGCAGGTTTCCGTACTTGCACTTCTACGATTGATCAAGTATTTAGGCTCCAGCTGATTTATTGGAAAACTATTATGCTTGAAAGGGGCAGACTTTATGCAGTGTTAGTAGATATCCAATCTGCTTTTGATTTGGTCCCAAGAAATACACTGTGGTAGGTACTAGCTGAGAAGGGTGTCTCTGCATATTTATGTTGAATTATCAAGAGATTGCATGAACGGAATTATGCCCAGGTTTACTGTGGGAGATTAGGCGAAGTAACAGAACCCTTCCCAGTGAGAAGGGGCATACAACAAGGCTGTGTCCTTGCCCTGACTCTCTTTACTCTGTATATTAATGACTTGGTTACCTGTCTCAATGCCTCACACAATGATGCTCTCTACCTAGTGAACATGAGGATTCCGGCCCTCATATTCGCAGACAACACCCTTCTCTTATCCACGTCACTGAGGGGGATTCAGAAAATTCTGGATTAGTTTAGTAGTTTTTGTGTCCAGAGGGGGTTGGAGATCAACGCTAGTAAAACAAACTACATGTTTTTCAACCCATGCAACACCACACTCTCTAAATCCACTTTGAATGGAACCCCGCTAGATCAGGTTCATCAATTTGAGTATCTTGGTATTACTCTAGATCTAGATGAGAAGCTGGACTGGGCCCACCACATTTCGAAACAAAGGCTCAAATTGGAGCAGCATGTTGGGGGTCTGTTGAAGGTTCAGCGAGGCTCCGTCTTTAAACCACTTTCCCCGGCTGTCCAGTTGTATTCCTACCAAGCACTAGGTGCAGCCCTTTATGGTGCTGAGCTATAGGGGCACAAGACCTCAGAAACCTTATAAATTATTGAGAATCGGTTTCTGAGGCAAGTGTTGTGCCTCCCAGTCAGTATTCCTCTGATCCTGTTAAGGTTGGATTTAGGGCTTAGCCCAATCTCAGAAAAAATTGCAATTAGACCTTTAATCTTTTGGAGAAAACTCTGGGCTTCTCCCGAACTGATACTTTACCAACGTGGGTTGAAGGAAATACTTAGCTACCCCATTGCTGGTAAGTTCCCTGGATTCAATATATTGTATATTCACTTCTGTGCTTCAGACTAGCCAACCCGTGGGAAAGCCTGTGGGGTTATGCTTACTTATAAGTAAAATGGAGCTTAAAAGGCAGTTCAAGATTTTTATGTTAGATAAGCTTTGTCAACACGGGCTTTGGACACTCTAACCAGCTCTTTCATCTTGCTCAAGGATACTTACCTTGCAGAACCATTTCTAGATGAAATAGAACCAAGCCTGCTAGGAAACTGTCAGTACAGTTTAGGCACGAATCCTTACCACTCCGTATTTATACTTCGAAATGGGTGGGCCTCGCCAGTCCAGAAGATATTGTCTGTCCATCCTGTTGGTTTGTCAAGGAGACAGTAGCACATATGTTTTTTTTTGGTCCAGTTTATAGGAGAGTCGGGGCCAAATGTTTAATCCCTTTTTGTAGGAATCTTGGCATTACTCAATATGAGGAGGCTTGCAAAGTTTTACAATCAGATACCAGTAAACCCATTGTATTTGCTGTTTCATGGTATCTATTTGCTATGTGGCACATTCAGCGGAAACTTCTATCAGTACCTTTGGATAACGCTGCTGAATGCTCCTCACTCTAATCTGATAATGTATGCATACTCTAATGGTACCTGTCAATGGATACTTCTCCAGCAATATTTGCCAGACTGGTCATGTATAGGCCTCCAGAGTGTATGCTCTACTATTTTAAAATGTAATCTTTTTAAAGGTATTAATGTGGTAATGAATTGTGTTTTATTGTTTTTTCTCAATAACATGCTTTTAATGTTTTCACTTATGGTTTTTATGTCAGATCTATTGGAAATTTATTATGATCTGAATGGTCTGCTATTTTATTTTTGTTATCTGTTTGTCTCTTTTATGGCATAAAGCCAAAATAATGAGTATTGAACTGAAATACTGAAGCGATGAATCAAAGTGAAATACTGAGGAAATGCTGGTTTTCCAATGTCAGGACACTCTGGCAATGGTTCTCATTGGATAGGAGAATATACAGCCAATAGACTGGTAACAAACAATCAATGGATCTTTTTCTAGCAGCCTACATTTGTTTGGGTGACCAATGCAGATGCCGGTGCTCACGAGATTCATTGCTTCACTAATGGTTGCTACCACACTTTAGTCCTGAGGATGACCCTTTTCCAAATGGTTTTGCTAGGGTTGAAACATCAACAAACTGTACTAGGGGACTGATACAAATCAATATAATATCAATCAATCAATCAGGAGTTTATATAGCGTGGTTACTCATCCGTGAGCGTCTCAAGGCACTGGGTGGAGGGGCTGCTGATCCATCTGGGTGTGGAGGTTCAGTTGCAGAGCCAGGTCTTGAGGTCCTTCCTGAATTGGGTCAATGACAAGGATTGCCTGAGGTGGAGAGGCAGGGTGTTCCAGGTCTTGGAGGGGAGGTAGGAGAAGTATCTTCCTCCGGAGACCAGGGTGAGTTGGGCGGATCAGTGTTATCTGGCAGGTGTTTGGAATGCAAGGCGGTTGTTCAGATATTCTAGTCCTGCGTCATGGAGAGCTTTGTAGGCATGTGTGAGGAGCTTGAAGGTGATTCTCTTGTTGATTGGGAGCCAGTGGAGTTGTCGGAAGTGTTGTGTTATGTGGCTGCGGTGGGGGATGTCGAAGACCAGTCTGGCTGCGGCATTTTGGCCATTCCGTAGTTTCCTGAGCTCTTTCTGAGTGACGCCGGCATAGAGTGCATTGCAGTGGTCAAGTCTGCTGGTTATTTGTGTGTGGGTGGCCGTCTTTCTGGATTCTGTGGAGATCCATCTGAATGTCTTTCGAAGCAGGGGGAGAGCGTGGAACCAGGATGAGGATTCTGCACTGATTTGGCGGTTCATTGTGAGCGAGGAGTCCATTATGATGCTGAGGTTGTGTGCATGGTCCGTAGGGGTGAGAGGGGTTCTTAGTGTGGCGGTCCACCAGGAGTCATCCCAGGCTGAGGGGGAGGGTCCCAGGATGAGTACTTCGGTCTTGTCCGAGTTGAGCTTGAGGCAACTGTCTTTCATCCAGGTAGCAATGGCCTCCATTCCGCTGTGAAAGTTGATTCTAGCGGCTGTGGGTTCATTGGTGAGGGAGAGGATCAGCTGGGTGTCGTCGGCGTAGGAGACGATGTTGAGTCCATGTCTTCTGAAGATGGCTGCAAGGGGGGCCATGTAGCCGTTGAAGAGGGTGGGGCTTAGGGAGGAGCCCTGGGGCACTCCGCAGCTGATCCAAGTTGGTTCTGAGAGGAAGAAGAGTAGCCTGATCCACTATGTTCAGCCGGTAAGGAAGGAGTGGATCCAGTCCAGTGCCTTGTCGCGGATGCCGGCATCGTGGAGTCTCGTGATTAGGGTGTGGTGGGAGACGGTGTCGATATAAACAATGTACTCTTACTTGCTGTATTTTTGTTAAAAATTATATTTCTATCAGCCCGTGGTTTTGCACATTTGGTTGTATTAGCACCGGTGCACATTGATCCACATTGAGAGAAATAACGAAGTTTATTGGGACACGTCCTTTAAACATAGACAAACTCAATAAAAAACAATAAAATTGATAAAATCCTCAACTCTACAAGACTGAACCTACCATTTCATATTAAAATACGGCATAATTGTCCAAAATGACTCCATATATTTAATACAGGTTAAAAAACATGTGAGACCTTTAGATACTTCAAAGAAATTCATATTCGACAAAAGTGCAATCCCTTCCGGCCTAGACAATATCTGATATTTGATAAATAAGGGTTTCAAAAACTTGGCTCGCACTCATTTAAAATACAGACATGGTATGCTGCCACCCATCTCTACAGGCTAAACACATGACAGGAGCAGCAGTCGACTATAAGTAAAATGAGAGCATGCTTGGTGCATCCCTCTAGGTCACATGACGTGTGAAGTCCTCATTCATGTCAAGGGACAGATGTAGGCTTCTGTACACATACTAGATTAGAGCGAGGCTAGAGGCATAATAAAAAAAACAGGGTACCAGGCACTTCCAGTCGGATATACAGGCCAGAGGATTACAACTGTACACCATTCCAGGGACATTCCTGTTCCAAAAGATGATGAAAGCCAGATGCAGAAACCTCACACTTAATTGTGCCCATGTTGTGGCTGCTTCTGCTTAGAGACAACCCTAGGAGCTCGAGGCCTGCCTTGTTCCTAGAAGACTACCCACCTGCTGAGACAGGGAAAGTCTCTACATGGCTTTGCAGGAGGAGCGACTGGACAGGAGGAAAAAGCCTGTGTGTTCCAAGCCTGAGGCCAGAGAAAAAGGATTGCCTGAGAGAGCTAAGACAAGAGCGACCCTTGCTGAAGATGGTCTACCAGTCTTTCACTGTGGTTTCCCTTGAGAGCAGTTAAAGACTACAAACACTCATACAGCAGCGTGAGGCAGGCAGAAACTGCCTGACATGTGCATAAGCCCAGGATGGGGATGAAACTGGCTGCCCTGCGCATTGGCCAAATTCAGGGCTGCAACTGCTGTTATATGTTTCAGCCCAGGTCTGAGCTATAACTGCCTTGACATGTGTATCAGCCCCTGGTGGGCTGCACCTACCTCATCATGTTTATTGGCCCAAATCAAGACCACAACTGCTTTGATGTGTGTCTGCGTACACCCAGACATGGGCTGTGACAGTTGAAAGTGCCTGCACAGCAGAGTGGCAATTGACAGGCCAGGGCGGCTGTGTTTGGTAAAGACACGAGCTGCACCTGACCTCATCGGCTGCCTCTGCCAAAGCCACACATGATTACTGCAGGACCCTGGTTGCAATGTAACTGAGCGACTGTGAACACGCTGAGGATAGTACAAGTACTAAAGATTGTTTACTATGAAAATAAAGGTAAGAAAAAGCTTAACACAATTCACATTTGAGTTTGTGGGGAACGAGAACTACAACTGTGCCTCATTCATGCTCCTTCCACAATTTACTGGAGATCTTGCCAGATAGTGTCACCCAGGTAAGACAGAGCTCAGACGGTAGATGGGGGTGGTTTAGATCCCACAGGCAAATCATGACTAGGGGCTTCACTCTGTATACTTTGCTTGAAATGTGTAGTATTTAGTATTGCTGTGTGATTAAAAGTACTTTCTTTTTCTTTAATAGACACACTCTGAGCTGGACATTGACTTATGTCTGTTGGTTGATTGTTGAGTTCTGACCTCATGCCCCTTCCACACTACCTCCCTGAGAAGCCTATGATGGCTCAGCCTCAGCCTCACTACCTTGTGAGCAGAGTGCTGAAAAGTTGTACTTGGGCCAGTTTTTAGACCCAAAGTATGATGGACCCATGACACCAGTGGCAAATAACCTAAACCACCACAGTTGTGGCCCAGGAACAATAAATCACAATTTACAAATTCCCAGCTAACCAGTCCTACAAAGCCATAAAACCTTTACAAAAGCAGCGGAAGCATACATTAATAAAAGCAAGTATAGCTCGGCTTCCATCACCATAAACAAGATAAAAAAATATTTTCACATTACTTTACATTAGCAAGTTAAAATCAGTAAAAATCTAATTTGTTATCAGAGAAAAGGCACCAAATCTAATCAATCAAGGAACTTCTAAGTTTAACAGCCATAGATAAAAAACAAGTAATAGAAAAACACGTAAATTCATAATTAGGTAGCTTTAAATGCATTGGGGCAGGGCGAACCTGTGCAAAATTCCTGTTCCAGAAAAGAGGAAGAATAAAATCTTTGCGAGGCTTGGAATAATAACCATAAACATAAAAGGGTGAGCTAAATTTGGTCTGAAGCATATTAATGAAAACTAGTGATAACCATTATTAACAAAGGGAAGAAAAGGTTCTGTGCAAAAGGTTGTTTTTAATGGGACATTGCTCCTAAATGAACGCTTTGATAGCTTTGATACGTCTCCCCCATTTACCATTGTAGACACACATTTTGTCTGGTATAATTTAAGAACTACCCCAAAGGATTATTGCACAGCCTTGAGACAAAACCAGAGACCACAGGAAGTAATCTCAAGAGGGTTTAAAGGGGGACCAAGCGCCAGGTCTATTGAAAATCACACATAAGTAAGGGAAAGAGCTAACCATAGCCATGTCCTTTTGCACAAAACCTCTTTATTTTTGTAAACGTCTGACTTGCTACCATCACATAGGACTTTGTAAAATTAGTGGACAGATCCAAATAATCCATGAAGGCCACAAAGGAATCGGGTAGTTTCTGGAGCCCTAACGTGGGTCTAGACAACAATACTCAGTGCAGGGATAGCATGGCTCCACACCTTTGGGAGGACAGCTCTACTTAAAAATAGTGAATTTTCTAAGTTACTTATATATAATATGAATATCCAAAAGCAACTCAAAGAAACCATTACAGATTCTTAGGGACATTTATAAGGGTGGGTGAAAATTCTGCTTCGACGGCAGAGTTCGCAGAGTTTTGCCCACTCTGCCTCCTGCTTGGAATGCGGAATTCCGATCTTTTTTTCTCTTGTGCGGCTCGCCAATGTTAAATTGGCAAGCGCAAGTTAGAATTTGCATCCCATAACACGAATTTCCGGCACTAGAACGCCTCCCGGCAAGATTTCTCATCGGGGGCGGTTGCGGCAGGTTGCGACTATTCGTGTTGAGAAAGCTTCTGCTCGAATAGAAAATCTACTCGAGCAGCAGAAAGAAGCAGCGCCAACTGGCACACCGCGTGGTGCTGCTTGCGCTGATTTTACAGCATGGTACAAGCTCCCGGCGCTAAAAATCAGTGCGAGTAGCACCACATGACGAATTTTGCCCACTCACAGAACTCCGTGGAATCTCATGGAGTTTTTATGTAACTCCCTGGAATCCTGCGGAGTGAAACTCTAAGTTCCACCCACCTCCAGTCATTTAGAGATTGGTGGGGTGGAAGTATCAATAGAAATTGGCAGTGCTTTCAACTCGCCAAACTTGTGGTCCCACCCTCTTTTTAGAGGTGGAAAAGTGCTGACTTTACACTGGCGGAGCCTCTACTGGCTTGCACCTTTGACCTAATGGAATGTCCTACAGGACTGCCAGGTCAAAGTGATAGTCACCCAGTTATATATTTAGAAAAGGGCGACAGTCACTCACTTTCCTTGCTATACACGGGGAGCCCAGGTAGGGAAAATACACAGAGTCCCCCACTCATAGGCAAAAGCTCCCTGCACATCAGGCCATTCTTTATTTTTATTTTCATGAAACAAAGTCCCACTCTGAAAGTTCATTTATTAAAAACAAAAAGACTTTGCTGAGTGACCATATCAAACATGACGCCCATTCAGCAAATCTTTGCCTTCAATGGAGCCACCTCAGTTAGCAGCTAGCAGCTCCACTGAAGGCAGTGAAATTCATGACTTTCTGGTTGGGATCTCCAAATATGACGGGTTGTCCTCCACCAGGGTGGCAAAGGCCACAGCCCCTTCTGAGAGGCCACAGCCTCTGCTTAGATAGTGGGCCAAAGGACTTCCCGCCATACTATAAATAAAGCACCTTCTCAAATAGGAAGCTTGAAGCCGTTGGTGAGAAGCCCACATCTGCTCTTCTTGGAAGGCCTTCTTTTGGTTTCCAATATTCATTTGTGTATTTATTTTGTTCAACATCTCTCCACTGTATTCCCTTTATCCTCATAAACCACACCACCCCCCACTGCTCCCTCTGGAAAATGTTACCTCTTGTGACAATCTTCCCAGAACTGATCACCTTACCTGAATTTAACAACCAGTCTTTCTTCCACCAGAATCCCTTTTTCTCTCTCATTCTAAATCTTACTCTGAATGTTTTGAACTTGCAATTGTTGTAACTTTGATAAAAAAAAAGACAAATCCAGCATTTAACTCATCCACTTCGGATTTGTTTTGCCCAGTAGCTCAAATTCCCCTTTTCTCCAAATCTTTTGATCAACTGGAATTCAACTGACTCTCCCATCAACGTTCCTAATTCAAATTAATAACAGATCCCCCAAAAGATTCCCTCAAAAGAGAATTAAATTCCTCATAAGGTTCAGTGCTTTGAGCGAAGCTCTTACAGTTTCCATGCGTATTTGGAAAGCTATATTCTCCTGCATCACCCCACAGCAGTACTAATCCTGCTCTACCCCATAAACATTCTGAATGTTGTATATATACATTATCAGCCTAGGCTAATTATGTTAGTCTTTACAAACAATTCTCTGTAGTTCTAAAGAACTGTGTATATGGTGATGTATGCAACTTTCATTTCTATTATAAAGCTCTTAGTCACCATTGGGCTTTGTTCATGCTATAGACACTCAGAGATAAAATAAATAAATGAATATGAATCTCAGTCACTTAGCCAAAATACTGTCATCTAGGCAGCACAACTATTTCCCCTCATACTTCTTTTCCCCACCACTCAACTGCATTTGACATGGTCATCACTTTGCAACCATTTTGGAAGTTGCTTTCTTAGGCATGAGGTATAAAGCTTTGGCATGGATCTCTTCCAATCACACTAAACTAATGTTCTTGTTTTCCTGGTGATGTTTGCTTTCAACATTGATGCACCTGCCTGTTGATATGCTTGTGTTCAGTTCTGAGACCTCTCTTCTTCTTCATCTATGCCACCTCCCTCTGTAACATTATCTCCTCGTTTAGGTTTTCATAGACTCTATAAATTATCACCTCTGGGCCTAGTTTAGTCTCGGGGAGTTGACCACATGTCTACCAGTATAGTAGAGGCAATACCTCCACCATAATAGCAGAGAATGAGCTGCCCAAGTTTGAATTGTCTTCTTTAGAGGTGGAGTTCTTTTCCACAAAGATTCAAAGAGGATATATCCTGCAGTCAATTCAAGAGACTAATCTTGATAGTTGAAGAGCCATAATCCAATGGTAGCATGATGTAATTGCCATCACAAATCGGGATACTGACTTTGTACCCCACAGTGAGGAAATGATCCACATTAAAGTGTACCTGATATTCTGAGAGTTTTCTCTTAGCAGATCAGGGGCAATTAGAGGGAGTTCTGTGCAGGACATCCGTATTTACTTGACCTGACTGCTCTTTTGATGTGTAAACTTCCCCAAGAGGGGTCTCTGGATATGATTCTTAATAAAACTGCAGAGACCTAAAATAGATGTATTTCAGAGCCATTTTCAAAACTTTCCCTCGACAGCTTAACACCATAACAATCAACTGAGAACCTAAAGGTAAAATTAAATTGTAGCTTGCATCTGGAATTCTTCATGACCTCCACTGTTGCAACTCTAGCTGTTCAACACCAGGAAAATCTGCCAACACCTCCCCTTCTTTGTGGACAAGTCTCCTATCACCACTTGTTATAAATGTACACAATTTTTACAATTGCCTGCTGGAAGCACTTCCACCTTATGAACTCTCTCTCCTCCTCAAGATTATCACCTTTGGCATAAAGACACACATTTTACAATTTGCCTAGACTATCATCTACCATATCTAATGGGCATCAAACAGGATGGTAGTTTGTAAGGAACATAGTGCATTACAACGTACTCATCCCAGTATTGAAATATATCCAAGGCAGATTACCTCCTTATGACTCTCAGCTATTCTCCCACCACATTCCATCATGTGCTCTATACTCAGCTAACTTCCACCGTCTAACTTTACTTATGCCTCAGTGTGGCCCCACAAGATGTATATCTCTGGAGTTTATTGGATTTTGGCTCTGGAAAACTGCCCCTATTCAACCTAGAGTCCCCTTCTCAAGCTTGGAATATAAATCAGCTCTAAAACTCACTTCCTTGCTCTAGAGATCCCAGAAAACTAACAATCAGTCATCTAAACACCCCCACCCAACCCCACCCGACACCCCCCAACGTCTGCTACATATCTTGGCCCTAATCATGGCCAGCCATGGTAAGTATTGCATTATTAATATATACATTTCTGCTAAATGTTTCATGAGTATTAGGTACCTGTAGCCACTGTTGAAAGATTGTGGTTATGACAATGAATCCTACACTTTTTTGTCTTGTCTCCAATGCTGGTGTGGATGAGCGGCATTCTGCAATTTAGTACTCTTATGGTGAAAGAACAGGTCATGGTTACTACCTTCACCCCTCCCCATTGATCACTGCAGAAAGATCTGTGTTTCACTGTTTTTAAACTATCTCTGGAGTCTCTAACTGTAGCCTTAGTTTCTTGTCTCTCTTGCCTCTGTGATTGAAGAAACATATATAAAAATGATCTAAGAAGACTCTGATTAGTGTTGTCTGAAAACCCTTATACAGCCCTCCCCCAGCTCCACCAAACTTCCAAGATCACTAGGTGAATGAGGTGGAATTTCTTTGAAGCTTTTGTCTCTGTGTTATACATTTCCAGTTCTGTCACTTTCTCTGGTTTCTGGTTGTTACAGCTCTTCTATCTGCCTCACTGGTAGGATTCACCCAACAGGGCAAATCCACACTAGATACACAAATGTGCCCCTGAACATAGATCTAGGCCCATGTGCTGTTGAATGCAATATGTCTCATGATCCAGCCATTAAACATGGATGCATAAGTCATGTCCTGGCACAACCAAATGATATATGTCAACATTAAAGTATAGCACTGTTGTCTTTCCTAGGCAGGTCCATTAGCACCACCATCACAGTGGTTCAGTGAACTGCAACAGAAATCTGGAGTACTGTTACAATCACTGGCTCTGCTGAATGATTATACAGAATATGCTGAGATTTCCCCAGTGAACTGTTTATACCTTTCATTGCTGCAACATAATTAGGAATTGCAGCAATGCTCCTTACATAACCAAAAAGGGCCAGATTTACTAAGACTCATGCAGAGCTACATTGTGTAGCGTTGCATGAGAATTCAATGCACTGCAATATGTTACTTTTGTGTGTCATGGATGCACCATATTTACTATACAGTGCATAAAGCTGCAAGGGGAAGAGATGTGTCACGCAGCATGATGCAAAGTTGTAGTTTCAGCTCAACGCACCATTATGCAACTCCTACCTGCGTGACGCAAAGCTGTATTGTATGCCACAAGACAGCTTTATTTGTTGTAACTTAGATTTGTGTCACACAGGAGTCCAATGGGTCATGCAAAAATGAAAATAACCATGCAACGACAAACAATTGTTTGTTCAACCACACCACCTTTTAGAGGCATGGAAGGGACATCGTCAAGCCAGGAAGGGACCAATGCAGAAGATGGGGCTGCTATGCAGTCCAAGAGGAAGTGCAAAGTTAATTTTATAAAAGAAAAAGAGGAAAGCCAAATTCTGATCTCAGAGGTCACCAAAAATGAAACAATTTTGGTAGTGTACTCTAAACTAATTAGCTAAGAAGGATGCTTTTTGGCAAGCAATAGTGGACAAAATCAACTGTGGGGCACCAACCAGAAGGACTGTAGCTAAATGTAAGAAAAGGTGGCATGATTTGGCTAGGAGCTTGAAGGCTGCAATGAGGATCAGAGGAGCGCAACGCACCATTACCCATGAGGAGTTGGACCCACTGGAGGAGCAGGTGTCATCATTCATCTCATCAGGTTGGTTGCCGGAGTTGAGGACATGGACAGTGCTGATTTGACCTCGAGGATCAACAAAATGTTCAGGGTAAGTTATAACGTAATGAATGTAATATATCATTCCCTATTGGTAATACAAGAAGGAGAATATTAAAAGGCCCATAACATGTAAGCCCACATAGGACAACAGTGTAAGTTCAATCCAATACCCCATATAAACATATATGGCAGGTACATACTGTAGAAGTTCTTGGAACTGACAATGCAATCACCATCATAAATCTAGATGTGTGTGTGTATGTGTAGAGGTGTAGTGTAACACCATATCAAGTGTCTGCAACATGTGTGTTATGTGCTCATGATGCATTAATATGTAGATGTTAGTCATCTACACACTATAGAGTACTAGGACAGGTGTGTTTGTGTCCTAGTAAAATATCTATATATCATCAAAGTCACATGTGAAGCACAACATTCTGTCTTCACACAAAAACATGGCATAGGTACAAAACTGCAGTGTAATGCAGGCCAGCAAGCTAATTTGGTGTAGTGAGTAATATAGGATCAATATCTGAATGTCATCTAGCTCTGGTGCACTGTGTGCAGCCTACGCCCACAACTGCCACTCATACACCATAGTGCAAGGGTGCAAGTGAGCCTGCGTCACAGGCTTGTATGTGAGTGTTGGAATGTGTCATACCATTATAGGTAATTCATGTATTATACATACACAGCGGTTATCTTATCAATATTTAAAGTATGTGTCTGCTTATCCTCACTCATGAAACTAAAACTGGAATACATATATAGGTGTCAAACGTCCACAATGGTACAAGCATGCATATGTTGCTAATAACAAACATACAGGTTGGCAGGCCTAGGATTATAATGGTATGCCATTTTCACATACGAAAATGGTGGCATCCTGGCCTCTCAATCTACCTCATAGCTAAATAGCTAACTACTTGAAGGTCAATGTGTGTTGACTTTAAGGGACACAAGTTATTGCTCAATAATAAGGTGAAATATTTGTCCTTCACATCTGAGTGTTAGACAGTGTAATTCAATAGTTAATGCACAGTATTCCAGAAATACTTAGCTAATGTTTTGGTAGCTCCACATCTGGTGAACAAGTTTAGAGTTTGCAGATTTATTCAATAGCCAATTAATTACTGTACCAGCTGCTGAGAATAGACAGGTGTGTGTAGAAAAGTAGAGAGGCAAGGAACACAACTGTGATGTGAATATTTTTGCTAATACATTGGTTTATAGAATTATTGTTTTTAAACTCTTATGTCTGAAATGAGAAATATGTTGGGATGCATAAACATAGCATATATGTATGTGTCCATGTGTTACATTGTTGCACTTACATATACATATTGCCACATTACCATATTAGGGTGGTAAACTACAGCTCCTGCACCTAGTAATGCCATTGGACTACCCTACAATCTGCTCATAGTGCCATGTTGCTCATTATGTTTCCAGTGTATGAAGAAGTGAACAAAATGTAATGTCTGTCACAATATATCTATGAAGATCAATATCAAATAAAACTCTGTAGAATGTTAGCATTAGCTACATATTTTTCATAGGAAATACCACCCTGATCATAATGAGGGACCTGACCTCGACTCCTACCTGCCCCCTAGGATGAAGACACCTTCAATCAACTCCTGGATACAGTGGATTATTCTTATCTGATCTTGGCAACTACAATTGTATTACAACCACAACCACAGGAGTCTGTACCGTTATCAGAGGATCCAGATATAGAATTTCTTGATGAACATTAGTGAGTACCTTTTGGCCAGGGAATCAGTTTGCCATGTGTTTGTCAACATGCCATTTTCTTTTCATTCCATTGCAGTCCTCTGTTGGTATCATGTAATTTATCCTGTTCTCTGTTCTTGACATAAAGCATCCTTTTTGCCAATGGTACTGTTTAGTAGGTCACTCTTTTTTTGTGTATATGAGCATTTGTGCATGATTTCATTTTACAATTATAGTCTTCTTAACTGGTTTTCCTCCTCAAAATGATTCTTTTGTTTATGATTTATGTTAACTTCTCAACCATCCATGTTGATAATTCCAAATATGAAAAAATACAGATGGGCAACTCTGGCCAACATTTCCCTTCATAATAAAATGTAATTAACAGGAAAGGATTGCTAGAGTATATTTTAAGAGTACTAGCATGCAATGTCACCTTCCATGACTTCACTCTGTCAAAACCTTTCAAAATGGATACTCTTTACACTAGCATGGTACCAACTATTGAGCCATTTAAAAGGCTTTGTAGACATATGTCAGGTATGAGAGTCACATTGAAATCAGGTGCAATATAATTAAGGGTCATTTTGACAACAACATACAAGTAGTCATCACTTGTTATGCTATTAACTAACTGCTGTTTCTGCCTTTTGAGTCACATTGTACAACCATGATCGCTAATATGCCTACACATTATCTGTTCATAGACTTTGATGATAGGATATAGAGGTATATTCTACACACCCCCTCCTTGAAGCTCCATAGGCCATGTTAAACACTCGATGTGCCTACTAGCCCATAAATCTTAAATTATGACATTTGTTTTGATGTGTGATGGAGAAGCAAACATATACAACACTAATTTGTGTTACAATTGCACACTGGATTTGTTATACATCACCAAACATGACATTAGGGATTAAGGGCCACATGTACCATGTACCTGAGAAATGCTTTCTCAGAGTGAGATGCTTTAGTTGTATACTTTCAGTACACAGTGGACTTTTGGGTGCAGTGGCTACGGTTGTTGCAATGGGCAACACGGTTCGGGCACGGTTATAACATTGAGCTCAATGGGAGTTTTTAAGTAAAAGCAGTTACTTTACGTATGATTTTCTTACTCAGGGTTGGATCCTGGATTCAACCCTGGTGCATTTCCTGTAAACAGTTGAAGGAAATCGTTTTTGTTGCACAGGCGATTTTTAAGGAATATTTGTTTGTTTAAAAAATCGACACTTAGAAGATGCACAACAAACACCACCCCCCACCCCCTCAAGTGAAAGACTAAAATGGGAACCGGCTGTTTCTAACTCCAAGATCAGAATCCCTTGCCTGACCCCAAGATGGCTGCCACAGTGTTCCCTACCATGTCGTGCTACTCCTCTGAGAAAAAAACGGACTTCGACCAGACCTCGAACACATCCCCCATCCGGCCTACCCTTCAAGATACCGAATCTGTGAACCTACCTCTAACCGTGGAGACCTAGCTTTTTGGCCGATGCCCGGTGGAGCTACTTGATAGCTATAGAGGAGATGGGCTGTGGACTACCCCTTCGGCCGTCACCTACCCAGCCGGACATTGGGCAGACATTACTTCGTCTCTCCGTCGTACTCTCCCTCCTACCCCTTTACTCCACCCACTTTCTCCTTTACGCTCCATTTATCCCTCCTCTTTGCTCTCTAATTGTTTTCTCATTGAGACCTAGCCGCTTGACTGATGCCCGGTGGAGCTAACTGATAGCTATAGAGGAGATGGGCTGTGGACTTCCCCCTCGGCCGTCACCTACCCAGCCGGACTTTGGGCAGACTCTACTTCGTCTCTCCATCCATCCTATCTCCATCCTTTCTCCCTCCTACACCTTTACCCCACCCCCTTACCCTTTTTAGCTCCATTTATTTCATCTTCCGACGCTCTTGAAATGTTTTTTTGTAACTGATGTAACTTGTAACTGATGTAATTTTGTGGAACCTTATGTAAAGCGCTCTGATACCTCTGGGTCTAGCCAGCGCTATATAAAACTTAAATAAAATTTTTAAAAAAATGTACCACCATTTTTAGCAGTCGCAAACAGGGAATCAGGCTGTTGCAACCCCTAAAATGGTGTCTGCAAAGTACTAACCCTATTTTGCGAGTCGGTAGCCTATTACCGACTCACAAAATAGGGTATGCGAGTCGCCACTAGGAAGGGGCGTTTCAAGGGCGTCCCTTCCTAATAGCGAGTCGCAATGGCATGTATGAATGTTTTGCAACCAGAACGCAGTCACAAAACATTCATATTTTACCGACTCCATGAAAGAGGTGGTAACCCACTCACAAACGGGAAGGTGTCCCTAAGGGACCCCTTCCCCTTTGTGAATGTGGTTGCCAACATTTATTAAGAGCAGGCAGTGGTCCCACAGACCACTGCCTACTCTTTCAAAATGAAAAAGAAACTTTTCATTTTTATTTTTTAAATGCATCTTGTTTTTCTTTAAGGAAAACTGACTGCATTTAAAAAAAACAATTGCTTTATTTAACAAACATTTGCAATGCAATAGGTCTCACATTACTGATAGTTTGAGGTATTGGCATTGCAAATAATAATGCAACGCCAATAGCTCATACTTTCAGTAATGCTAGACCTAGTGCATTGCAAATGCTTGCGTAGTGAGCCAGGAACCAGCATTGTATGTCTCAGTGCAGAACCACAAGCTGCTCATAGAGGTCCCTAGTGAGCATGGTACCAGCACTGCATGTCTAGGTGCAGTACCGCAAGCTGCTCCTAGAGGTCCCTAGTGAGCAAGGAACCAGCACTGCATGTCAAGGTGCAGTACCACAAGCTGCTCCTAGAGGTCCCTAGTGAGCATCATAAACTACCTAAGCGAAACAGTACACAGCTGCTTGAAATATGAGCAATTATATGTTTAAAGTCATACGGCCGTGGTGACATCAATGGACAGCTGACGATCCACTATAACAAAACAAGCACGCCCATGTTCAGATAAAAGAAAAGCACGCCCGCCATTATCCCATCTGACGAAAACAAAGACAAGGGGACCCTACTCACAAGGAACCAGGGTAGTTAGATTATTATCAGAAACAGTGGTTCCTGTGGAATAGTACAAGGAGTCTATACTGGTACGTAAATGTGCAATCGCAATGGAGAGGGTTAAAGTGATGTCACAAGGAGAAAAAGACCAAATACACTTATGTTACACTTTATCACAGTTTGTGTTTATATATTTATAAACAATATATACAGAAGAAATAACAACAATTGTGCGTAGTGTCCCCAGTGAAAACTGGAACCTAAGACATTAGTGACAAATTTGTGACAGTGGTATTCGGTTTCCAAAATATTCAAAAGTCGACCATTCTAAAATGTACAAAGAGTGAACCACGACTATATACAATGATACGCGCGGTTAAAATGGTTCGCTTTAGTTCTTTGTCGACGACGTTTCGACCCTGTGTGTGATGTAGGGTCTCTTCAGGACCTATGGATGTAGGGACACCTACAAAGAGAAGGATATTGTAAGTGTGTGGCCATTAAGATGACAGTATTGCTTGAATTGAAGAGCAAAGGAACAGGTCTAAGGGTACCTGAATGGATGATTACGCAGCCGCGTGAGAAGTGAGTGCCACAGGCGAGTGGTGAAGTGAAGAGGAAAAAGAATACTCACATGGGACCCAGCCGGGTGCTGATATGTGAGAAGAAAAATGAAAGAATTATGGTACATTCGAGAGGAACACCAAAGTAACACCGTTGAAGGTAACATACACAATGATCTTCCAGTGTGGGAAACTTACCCCAAGTGAGAGTTGGGGAAGGCTGGCAATCGGTAAATGACACAGCTCGATTTACTTTAACAATGACGTGTAGGGGTGTAGACACACAGCGATGTGTGTGAACTGGTTGGAACTCTGTAAGAAAAAGGGAGTGAGGAACTGTCAGGAGGTGCACAAAGGATTGCTAGTCATTGGTGAACCTGTAAGAAGAGTTCTTACTGGAATGTTCCTGCAAAGTGCAGAGATGATGAATAACACAGGCGGTGCAGGCGCGCCGACCTATGTCTCTTATGAATGCCCAACGGATTGGTCAAGTTGGCAATTGGGTGGTCAATTCCTAGGAAATGGTGTGGAGATGAGGTTATTCATATGATCATGGCCATCGCGTAGTGCGCGCTTAAAAACCATAATGCTGCGTCTAACCAGTGGATGTTTGTAGTGCGTGCCAGATAGACACGCATCTGGGGGACAGCGTGAGTCTGCCAATAGGGAGTATGCCTGTAAGATAACAGGAATCCATGTATTAATACATTGGGCATAGGGCACGAATATTGTAGGTCACATCGCGTTGTGGATAGCATTACTGACCTGATTTAGAAAAGAGTTCCTGAACGCATGACAATCCAACGCATAGCAGCACGACAGCGTGTGTCTGTCTGCTGGGGCGGAGATGACAGTGAGCGGGCGGAGACCAAGACTATAAATACAGTAATGTACTGCCAAAACCGCTTGACCCGCAGGCATCACTCGTGAATGCCGTTCAGCGGTGTCATCCGGTTTTCGGTGCCCCCTCGCGGAAATAGAAGAAAGACCAGATGGTCTGAGAGAAGAACAAAGTGAAGGAAAAATGAAAAAAAAGAGAGTGGAAATGAAAGTTTGAAAACGCGGTGTTTAATACTAAGCAGGCAATAATAATTTCATACAGACTGGTTTAGTTGGCATAAATTAAGCGCTTGAGTCGTATAAAGCGCAATAATGTAAATAATTAAGAAAGCGCTTTATGTGTATGAATCATAAGTGGACCGCACATTTGTAGGTACCGGGTATGTAGTAAAAAGAAAGTATACCGCGGTGTTGAACACTGAGCAGGTGATAACAATTAGCTGGATATATAGGGCGCAAAATCAAATAATGTAACGGGTCAACAGAGGCCTAATGAAATCGCTAGCACTGCGGTAGTAGTTACATCAGGGCAAGTTTTAAGGCAATGTTTACATACTATCCCAAGAGCACGCCGGGCCTCATATCGGTATCTCACGTTCAAGCAGTAAAAATGGTTACACAGTTTCGTGGTTGGAACCATGAATGTTGAAAATACATAACAATGTACATAAAAAATATATGGCACTCGATGCCCATACGAAAAAAATGGCGCTTCCTGTCAATTGAATAAATTAAGTAGAACGATTGTTAGTGATAAACCAGTATACATAATAATTTGAACCAGTGATAGTGCAACCATCACTGGTGTAGAACAAAGAGTGGCATCACTGTTAGAGCAGTATCAGGTGCATGCATAGTTGAACCATTCACAGTGGAATCTACAAGGCATAACAGTTGAAATACTTCAGGTATGTATACTGACTTCTGACAAGTGAATGCATCGACTCTGATTGTGATGGTAGCTGCCTATGAATATCCAGAACTGGAAAACTATTAAGTGGTCTAGTTGTTTAATGCGGTCACAAAGCCCCGCCATTCTTCGGCAGAATTTAGACCATGGTCAATGGAATTGGTCCTCTCCATCCAGCGGCATTCCAGTCGCTGTAGGATCAGTGAGAGGTCGCCACCTCTTTCAGGGATGATGGCTATGTCAATAATCTAACAACAACTAAAGAGTGAACTCAAAAGAAACAAAAAAGGGCAAAAAAGAGAACACAAGGAAAACCATTAGTGTTTAAAAGAACCCTCACTCACCAACCTAGTTGGTGACATGCTTCATCATTGGGTCCCCACCAGAGAGGCCGAGTGCCTCTCCGGTGTGCTACGACGCCTGATTACAGCGGAGCTGGTTTGCTGTGATTGGTGTAAGTGATAGTGAAAATTAAAAGATGCCTCGGTTTATTCCCAGAAAAATTTAATGGTGGAAAACCAGGCAACAGTAAAAACAACAAGTGTATTGGATGGTCACTGCCCGGCTAATTTGTCCAAGCACATCCAATGTGTGAAATGTAAAAAAGGTGGTCAACATGTTTCTGCTTCAAGGTGCGAATAGCGAAGCTTTCATCAGGACCAACCCACCACGGCGGTATGTGCACGCTAAGGCACACCCTAACCTGTGGGGGTATAACAAATAAACTCACGGTTTACTTGTTCAGACCTTCAGAACTTCTGAAAGCCATTATAAATGGGAAGTTAGACTCAACTCCGCAACATGGGTCCCAGTGGGAGGCGCTTGACATCTGTTCAAGCCTTAAATGTAGTCCAGCGCCCGTTCGGCACCTACTCATAGCCCTCCATGGATCCGAATATTTTTTGTTTCTTTTGAGTTCACTCTTTAGTTGTTGTTTGATATATACCTGGGGGATTAAGAGTGACTTCTTTGCCTTCCCTCGCTCTCCTGTTGTTTAATTCTTTTTATGTCAATAATCTGTCATCGTATTTCTTCAGCAGTGTGATTTTTTTCGGAAAAATGAGAGACTAAGGGAGCGTTAGCCACAGATCGCCGTATGCGGCTCCGATGTTGTCCAATGCATGCCTTGATAGGTTGTTGGGTTTGTCCGATATACGGCAGGCAACATGGACACCATACACAGTACACCACATTGCGCGTATTGCAGTTTGAAAAGAATTCCAATGTGTGTTTGACGTTAGCATGTTCGAATGTGTTGGTGTTGAATGTGAAGGCACAGGAGACGCATTTACCACACTTATGGTGTCCCTTAACTTCAGGTAGGCCCCAAGTGGATAGCAATGTGTTTGTTTTACGCACTGTATTCTCAGTAGATGATCTCACTAGGTGATCCTTAATATTTTTACCACGTTTAAAAGCAAACATGGGGGCTTGATCTCTGGGTCCAAGCTTTTAATTATGTCCCAGTTCTTTGTTATAAGGTTGCGGAGCTTGTTAGTGTGTACTCCGAATGTAGTTACACAAATGAGTCTATCAACTGTGGTTTTTTCTTTAGCAGTTAAGAGTTCTTCTCTGGGACAGAACCAGGCACGTTTGAGTGATTTTTTCACGAGCCTGTTCGGATAGCCCCTTGCCACTAGTTTAGCTTTCAGTGTCTCTGCTTCAGCCATGTAGTCTTCTTTTCGTGTACAGTTTCTGCGTAGGCGCAGAAACTGGCCAAATGGTAGCCCATCCCGTAATGCACGCGGATGGTGACTTCTATATGATAGAAGTGTATTTCTCTCAGTGTGCTTCCTGTGAAGGGAGGTGTACAAGACACCCTCCGCATGCTGAATATTCAGATCTAAAAAGGCTATGGTCATTTTATGTATAGTGGAGGTGAAAGTCAGGTGTTTTTGGATGTTATTAAGGTACATTACAAAGCTGTTGAAATCTGTCTCACTGCCAGACCAGATAAGAAAAATGTCATCTATGTACCTTTTCCAACATTTAATGTTGGAGTGGTACATATTGGTTACATTGAGGGCAAATTTCTGTTCCACATGATCCATGTAAATATTTGCCAAGTTTGGCGCAAAAACGGCTCCCATACTAGTCCCGGAGCACTGCTGGTAGTAGCTGCCACCAGAGACAAAGTAGTTTGATTGTAAGGCAATGCGCAGAAGTGAGATAATGAATGTAGTGGGAACCTGGATGGGCCTAGGTCTCGTCTCCAACAGTCTTTCAATAACCTGAATACTTTCATCTTGTGGTATGTTGGTATAAAGTGATGAAATGTCAAGCGTTGCTAACCAGTCTGATTCGATGTTGTAAGGCATGCCATCGACAAGGTTGATCATATACATTGTATCCCTTACATATGTATCTTGTATCGGGACAAACTCCTTAATAAAGAAGTCTATGTACCTTCCAATGGGCTCCAAGATGGACCCGCACCCTGACAGGATGGGTCTGCCAGGTGGGTTCGTGGTGCTCTTGTGTATCTTAAGGAGTGTGTAGAGGACAGGGGTTCTGGGATTTTCAGCATTTAAAAACTCAAATTCTTTCTTGCTTATGTATACATGGTTCTTTCCCTCAGTGGTGACTTTCAATATCTCATCCCTGATAGCTGGTAATGGGTTAGTGCGCATTTTTTTATAGTGTTTCTCCTCACTGATCTGTTTTTGGACCTCAGTGTCATAGTCTTTGCGGTCCTGGACCACAATACCGCCACCTTTGTCGGCGGGTTTAAGAATTATAGTCTTATCATTTTTAAGGTCATTTAGTGCCAGACGCTCCTGTAGTGTGATGTTATAAGGTATATAACTCCTGTTCTTTTTTAGATTGTCTAAACCCCCTAGGACTAACTTCTCAAAAGGTAGCAGTTGTGGCGGCATCATGGCATTGGTGGGATAAAAAGTGGACGGTGGTCTTAGACCTGTCACAGAATCTTGCGACATAGGTTGTCTGTCCTTAAAGAATAGTCGCAATCGTATTTTTCTGAAAAACTGAAATAATTCTGCCTTCAAATTGAAGAAATTGTTTTTTTCCGTGATAACATATGATAGACCCTTGCTTAAAAGAGATACTTCAGCTGAGGATAATATATGCTGTGACAGATTGAAAATGGGAATCACCTCCATTCTGTTATTATCCTGACCTAGTACGGTTGGGGGCCCCACTGATAATGTTTCCTCCTCGTTTGTCGCTCCCCTGGGTACTGGTACCATGTTTTCCCTTTCGCCTTGCCGCCTCGATCTAAAAAAGGCTGCCCTGGGTGGTTATCTGACCGACTAGGACCTGGTTGGGCGTCTGAATCGTCTGAGCACCCTGAGGATTCTGAGAATGTGATAGGCTGATTCCTCCTAAATCTCCCCCAGGTATTCTGTCTATTCTGGTTGCCTACAGTGGTGTAATAGTCTTCCCTTAAGTAGGGGTAGGCCCTTTCTTTAGAAAAATTCTTAATGTCTTTTGTCACCTTAACCGCTTTTTTCTTCAGCTCAAATGAGTTGAATTTGTCTATTGTTTTGTTCAATTTATCAAGCAATGTTTTGGCCTCTGCTACTCCGTCACCTCCAAGGAGTTCCTTTTCTAGTTCCTCAATCTCTTTGAGTTCTGCCTTTGCGTGCTCCACTGTCGTTTCTACACCTAGAACCGTCCAGTGGCGTGAACAGGTTGTAGAAATATGACTAAAGTTGCCCTTAAATTTGGGGTCTTCACGGAAGATGCCTGGGACGTTTCTAACTTGTAGTCCCTGTGGGATGATTCCTGCCTTAAGGTACTCCGTCAGCATTCGAGCATGTAGCTCAGTTCTGACGTGTTTTTTCTTTGCCTTCTCCAATCTATCAAGCAATTGCTGTCTAGGGCTCACACTCCTATTAGGCTGGGTGGAGAACAGAGATGGTCCACTGATAATTTCCGCGATATACTGATCCGTGTATAAGGGGGCTTCTCCTTCTGACATCGTAACCCTAAGGGGGGAGATAGTGACCCTATATTTATATAGGGTATGTTGAAAATCCGGTTAACAGATAATTCCCTTGCGGTGCAGCCACCGCTCTAAAAGTCGAAAACAAAGACAAGGGGACCCTACTCACAAGGAACCAGGGTAGTTAGATTATTATCAGAAACACTGGTTCCTGTGGTGTTGTATTCCGCTTTAGGTGTCCGTATATAGGTTTTCCTGAAACATGTCCTTATATAGGCACAATTCGCATTGCCCTTATATAGGCATAGAATCCCAGTCCTTATTTAGGCATTAGCCGTGCACTCCAAACACAGGCATGGTCACCGACATCTGTCCACCCTAACGTCACAAAGAGTTCTTAGAAACCAGACCCTTAAGCTCTTGGGAGTTCCCCTAGCACAGGATTATTGATTTCTCCAAGAACTCATCTATTATGCATGAACCACTATACCTTAAGGGTTCATTCCTGACGTCTTCCTCTGTCCGACTTCACGTCAATGCTAACATTCCAAGGCACCTACCAGGTATAAATATACCTTCCCTTGCCCAAGCAAGTTAGAGGAGACCTCGACTTCAGAGGAGCCCGTATCCCGGCCTGACGCACTGAGAAGACGCTGTCATTCCTGCTCACAGAAGAATCCAGCTTCCAGTGTTCTGATCCCTTCACGGGGTGTTAGAGTTTGAGATCCGGCAAGAGATTCCCACCTCTCTCATTCTCAAGGTATGGAGCTGACTAGAACCTAGAGGGACTCTTGGCATACTAGACTTAACATACTCTTAGTATACCATACTAGAGAATACTTCACCTACTTCTTACCTTTCCCTACACCTAGACTAGGTTAGGTACATTGGGGTAGAACTAGCTTAGAGAAGCATCGTATGAGTACTCGCATTTTTAGCTCATGTTATTTATGTACGTAAATATATGCTAAAAGATAATGCTAGCACAGTATTATTTATTTCTACTGCTTACGCTGTACATTATATATCTTGCATACTGTCTTGTGATCATAACAGCTCATATCTCTTACACGAGAAACAAGACTGTTCAATAAAACCTTTTTATTGAAACGCCCATCTATTCTTTCTGTGTAACTCTGAGGAAACTAAGGGGCATATTAACAAGGCAGCGTTAATGAATTATCGCCGCTTTAGCGTCCGTTTTCGGACGAAAAGCGGCGATAATTTTATCGCCAAATTAACAAGGACACGCTAGCGCGTGATTCCTGACTTAGCGTCCGTTTTCTGCACGCCTCCCATCGCATCGCTAATGAGATGCAAAGGGGGCGTGCCTGTGAAAACAACAGGGGAAATATCGCTAACCCAGGTATCGCCATATTAGCAACGTGGGTTAGCGTATATTTGAATTACGCTAAGTATGCCTTAGCGCAGGAATTTAACGTCTGCTAAATTCCTGACTAAGGCATACCTAACATGGGGGTGGATTGTGTGGCTAAGACCACAGGCCCTATCGCCAAGTATATCGCCGTTTTCCATGGGACATCGCTGGAAAACCAGCGATGTTCCATGTAAAACATCGCTATCACTGGAAAATTATCGCCTTTGCGCTAAGCGTTGTTAATACAGCGCTAGCATGGCGATAATTTCCAGCGATAGCCGGCGATAGGATTCCTCACGCTAACAGCGGCCAGCGATAATTATCGCTGCCGCTTGATAATATGCCCCTAAGCATGCACGATTAGCTGAGTGAAACTGTTATCTATTGTTTCCACGATTTTGAGAAGTATTCCGATTCTAAAAGGGAAACAAATTTGTCATGTTTATGCGGTTGCCAGAAACTACTCCCTTCTTGTTTACAAGGAGTTTCTAGTGGCCTCTGAGTTAGCTGGCACAAAAGTAATTAAGTTTAATATACTCGATAGGGACATACCGACCTCAGTCCTATGTCAAACCTATAGGGTATATTATTCCAATGCGCAGAGCCTATTAGGGAAATAGGAACTACACTACATGGCGCCCAACGGTTTGGTAAGGCACTAATTTAACGCTAGATACTGAGTAACTCAGTCGTGCTTTTCTCTCAGAGACCCCTACTCACATACTCCATAAGACGTCTGGAGTGGGTAGGGTTAAATATCCGCCAAAGCTAAATAGGACAAAAAACCCTATATATTAGCTATTTTGGTTTAATCAACGTTGAAGGATACAGTGTTCCAAAATATTGTGCACCTTATCTTTTGTTTCCTTGAAACTTGTTCTACATTTTTCAAAAAACAAATGTCCATACACGGGGACAATGGCACCGAGAACGGTGTAAATACGGCTCACCCAGTCATAACAGCTTTTAACTTAACCGGTTTAAATGAAACCGAGGAGGGTGTTATAGACATCGCTCCAAACTTAAGAAGAGCCATCACTCTAAAACTTATAAAACACGGCCTACCACCAAGAGGAGGTAGAGCAGTTTTCGTGATAGAGGCACAGGAATCCTTTCAGACAGAGGTATTCTATTCATGGATAGTATTCCCAGAATCAAATCCAGTAACAAGACTGTTTCACTTCTACAAAGAAGATGAACCACCAGAGGAATATATTCCTTTTGAGGATATTGAAATTCCACTAACATACCAGGAGCATCAGCTCTGGTTTAAAGGCGCCCTAAAACATCACAGAAACATTACCAGGCTCGGTCCACTAGGTAGACCAGGAGCAACATGGCCGATTCTAGCCGGCTACACTCCTCATCCTGACCTCGATATAATGTCAGACGAGAAATTGCTTACTCAACTTACAGAGTTAATAAAAGTTTACAGACAATTAGTCCAATATGTCATGCGGACTTTCACAGTCCAACCACCATTGACCATTCCAAATCAAACCCCTCAACAGGGGAATACACTAAAAATTACTCCACAGACTTTATACGCAGTCATGGGTAAAATGCCCACAAAACGTGAGCAAATTCCATTCTGGATAGCTCAAAAAATTACTCAAATAGAAGCAGTATTTCCAAATACTAGCCCTTATGAGAAACACAGAATCCTAACAATCTGTTTACCAATGGGGATCACACCACAACTGGAAGATTGCACCACTTGGGGCGCAGTCTTTGCTGCCATCTATACTAAAACTCATGGTGTTCTGTCAATTGCAGTAATACCAGATGTCCTGAAACAAATTCAAAACGAATACGGGGCAGAGCCTTCTCTGAATTTAGGTATGAAATTACTGAAAAACTTCGACAAGGTCTCAACAATAATATTATCTAATATTAAAGGGGAGGCAGCATCAGTGGCGATCCGCCAACGCTTAAGGGAATTTGATGTTACAGAACATCAAACAGAACTACCCAGAATAATAGAACAATCTTATGCAGAATTAGGCAGAGATAGTTTGGGTGGAAAACCTTGAAGCCAAAACTATCTGAAAGTCCTGAGAAGGACTCTATTAAACAAACTCCTACATCTTCTAAAAGAAGTGGGAAACTAATAAACAAAATTCAAACGAGAAACGTTCTCATTCCCGAGGTAGGTCTCCTCAAAAGGAGCCCTCTGAAAGGAGGTATAACCGCAGGAATAGGGATAATTTAAGAAAACCTGACAGGTATCAAGATACTGATACACGTTCCTCTCGTACCTTTCAGATATCGTCACAGACATCGGAAAGAAGAGGATGGTCAGAACATAGAGAAGAACGCGTGAAATCCAAAGACGACAAACACGTTCAGAAAAATAAATCAAAACCTCAATTCTCAAAAAGAAGGTAGCAGGTCTGAAGATCAGACATGCCGAGAATACTGAGAACACAGCTCAAGAACGGAGAATGGGCTCAGACAATGCTGGACAGTGCAGCAGAAGTCACAATAGCTCGCCAGAACCTGAAGGAACTTCTGGAGATAGTGGACTTGAATGAGTACATCACAGTAGAGACTGTAGACACCAGGGTTAGTACTCCACAAAAGTTATATGAAATAACACTCCGAATGGAGGGAGACATACCAAGAAAAGTGAAAACACTCTTTTGGGAAAAACTTTCAAGGGGTTATGATATACTTCTATTAGAAAAAGACTGGCCACCACAATTTGTCAGGGAGTGCCCACATGGTGAGGACATCATTATGCCTGCCTTCTCCAACCATATTCCAATTCACCTAAAATATACTTATGCCAGGAAATGGGCAGTTGCCCAGGCCCCAGCATTATACAAAAATCATGTAGGATGGGATGAGGACTCACCTCACCACAAAATACATTTAAAAAATGAACCTACTGCACAAAGGCAGTACCCAATAAAGCAAGAAGCTAAAAAACAGGTCAGGGAGATCTTAGATCAACTTGAATACCAAGGGGTGATTGAAACATGCACCTCCTCAATGAACAATTCTTTGTTTCCTGTATCCAAACCAGACAATACATATCGTCTAGTTTTGGATTACAGACACTTGAACACTTGTTCAAAAACATTTGCAGTGCAAAATGCACATAATACAGCATTAATGAATAACATTGTGCGCAAAAAATATAAAACCACATTGGACATTTCAAATGGTTTCTTTTGTCAAAAAATAGCACCTGAAAGCAGGTACTTAACAGCTTTCTCAATAATGGGGGCCCAGCGTCAATTTTGTAGACTCCCACAAAGGTTCAAAAACAGCCCAGGGTTATTCTCAGCGAGGGTAACAGAGTTACTACAAATTGACATGACATCTATCTGACAGACGATGACCTAGATAGGCACTTGAACAGGGTGAGTAACATTATATTGGGCTTCGCCTCAGAGGGCTATAAATTCAACTTTAAAAAATCCAGAATTGCCCATCTCAATGTCCTTTTCCTAGGATATGAGCTTTCAAGTGAAGGCAAGAGCCTGGCAGCTAACTTTTTAGAAAAGTGTGCGCTGCTCCAACCTCCAAAAACGCTGAAAAATTTACAATCCATCTTGGGTTTCCTAAATTTTGGAAGAACTTACATTCTAAATTACTCAGAAAGGGTTAAACCTCTCTACGAATTAATCAAACCTGATTTTTCAACAAAACATTGGACACAGGAACACACAGAAATCCTGCGTTCACTCCAAGCTAACATGTTAGCAACAAATCACTTACAAACACGCGTAAGTCAACGCAATTTAGTGATCCGAATAATTTCGGGTCAATGCGGATTCACCTATTTAACATTTAATGAGGGTGAAAAAGTACCAATAGCATACAAATCACATTTGTATACACAAGCAGAAATGCGCTTCACTTCAACAGAAAAAATACTGACAGCAGTTCAAACTGCAATAGCAAAAGAAAGAGCTCTAGCCCAAGGGAAGCGCATTATTGTCGTAACCCCAGTACCAGCTTTAGAGGCGGTCACAAAAGCGAGCATCCCAAATGCAAAAGCTTTACATCCTAGATGGATACAATGGGTTAATTCTCTTGCTGCAACAGATGTTGAATATGTTTTTGATCCTGATTTAAAAACACAAGTGTTCCTGCAATATGAACATGAATGTCCTCTGTCCACTGAAATTCTGCCTCTGGATCAGTATGAATTTATAATTTACACTGACGGATCCGCACAACCCGCTACAGGGAATAAGCAAGCTTACAGTGCAGCGTGCGCAATCATTAAAGGTCGCATGCGCGATGGTAACTTCAGATCAATGGTCACTAAAACTCAATCTCTAGGAGATTGCACAGCTCAGGGTGCTGAACTACAAGCATTCAAACTGGCACTTGAAAGTACAGATCGCGAATTCCCCACACTAATAGTGTGCGATTCTTTCTACTGTGTACAGTCGTATAATGAATATATACAAAATTGGCTTGAAAACGGGTTCAAAGATGCAAAAGGTGGCACAATAAAGCATAAAACGCTTTGGGAACAAGTAGTTCAGTTAAAAAACGAACTACCAAAAGCTCACGTAATACACACGCTAAGTCATCAACGTGATGGCGTTCACGTTGCAGGGAATTCATTGGCTGATGAAGCCGCAAAGGGGGCTGTTCAGACGGCTTCCGTAGCTGCGATCACTTGTTCAAAAACGAGAATAGACAGTGAGATATTGTTGGCTGTCAATGCTTCAAGCAAAGGCAGTGGTGCAGCGTTACCAAAGAAATTTCCACTCAAGTACTCTTATGTAATTGATGCGAACAACGTTCCTTTTGCTCGAATCCCTGGAGTGGGGGATAGGGTAATTCCAAACATGAAACGTAGAGCAGCTTTGATTTATGAAGCACATCTGGGGAAGGCTCTGTCACATTAAGGGATCTCTAAAACAATATTAACATTAAAAGAGATGTACTGGTGGCCTGGAATGAATACACAGATTCACATCTTCATCGATGACTGCATAGACTGCAATAAACAGCGTGATGCAGAACGCCACCAGACACCATGCTACGATGTAGCCTGCCCAGTACAGACACCATTGTTAGACAGCATTAGACTATCTACGTGCAGGCGTCCTTTTGGACAAATGCAATCCCACAAATACTAAGTCAAGGTTCCTATGGATATGGCCTCAGCGCTCGGCTGACGCTCGAACTGTTATAAAAGATTTGCGAGTCTTTATCGGCACATACGCAATTGGCACACAACATTCTGACCAGTGCCCTGCGTTTAGCTCTTGGGCTTACAAAGAAGCCATGGCCAGTTTGGGCGTTGCATTGCGGTACTCCTCTCTGCTTCATCCGGAGGGAAATTCTGTTGTGGAAAGGAAAAACCGGGACATAAAGCAGTCTATAGCAGCCAGAGTATTAGGTTCGGGTGATGGGTGGGTCAAACATCTTTATGGGGTCCAACGCTCATTAAATAATTTGCCAAGAAGTTCTCTAGGGGGGGGTCACTCCATATGAGGTCCTATTTGGGACAAAAATGTGGGTTCCTGATCTCGAATGTAAAGGCACAGTGGTGGAAAATAAACCCTTTGATATCAAAGAACGTTTGGCTGTTTTACAGGATCTAAATGAACTAAGATCGAAACAAAGCAACGTGTTCCTGAAGCCAACTACCACTGGGGAAAAACCGGCAGTCCCAGCAAGGCCTGTCTGGATCCCAGAGAGAAGATTGCGGACAAGAAGGAAGTTGGACCTTCTTACAGACAACCAGTACCTGTCCTAGCCATTCAAGGAACAAGAACAGTACTTCTGCCGCCCCTTGCTGGAAAAAAGGAGAAAAGATTTGTGTCAATCGACCTCATCAAACCACAGTATGTGGCCAATACTAAATAGTAGGCCTTGTGGACTCCGACCTAGTAGCAGACGCACTCCTCTCGCTACTATCCAAGAGGTTCAGACTGAAAGACTGATAACCATCGAGAATTCAGCAGTAACAGAAGAAGGACTAAGCAACAATGCTATGGAACTCATCCCTCTTGAAACTCAAGTAACAGTTCGTCCAAATACACCTGTCTACACCAACGTAACAAGTGTGAATGGTTTCAGCGATTTCAACAAATCCTGATGCAATTCCAACAATTGACAACTGCTTCTGGCTATTTCATTAACTTTGATACGTTTTCTGAGGATCCGAGTGAACCTGAAACGACGCCAGCATCAAAAACTTTCAAACAGCAAGTACAAGACTTTTTTCATTTTCTAAAAAAGACTTATCTGTTTTCACCATGGATTGAACTGTGGATTATTTCTGGAATATTTTTCTTTCTGCTTTGGCTAGCTTTGGTTATGACTATCAGCGTGCTTATAAATGCCAGATACATCCGTTTGGACATTGAAAGTAAAAATGTGAACTTACTTTTGAAACCACACAAATCCTCCCATCATGAAGCAAGAGACTTGTCAGCAGTGAACATCACAGCCGTTCCTATACAGGATGGTATAGTGTGGGACAAAACCGATTTCGATATATTCGGCCCGACTGAACTTTTGAACATTCTACATTTATTTAAAATTTCACTAAGTGATTTTATTTCGTCCAGTACCTATTCTGATGATTGGGACTTTGAGACTGTAAATGATATGATGTCTGACCTAGAAAGATCTGCTGCATTCTCTAACAATTAATACTTAGAGGGTTCATCAGACTATGAACAGCTTTATTGTTATAACCACTATGGTCATCATTTCTTGCATAAATCTGCAACACCTAGAAATGTGTTTATGTTTAACCAATGGGAGCATTGTCCCACACCACCAAAAGGTAGTTCAAAAACGTTTGCTAAAAAGTTTCCCTATTTTTCAGGGTACATTACATCTGATCCTGAAACATTTTACTATAAAAATGTAAACAAAACAGGACAGAAAATTATGTTAACTAATACAAAACAGATTTACTCTGCAGCCTTTATTACCCAATTGTCTAGACATGGATTTGAATTTTGGAAAGACACAATAGACACAAAATCTGTCTGGGTTTCTAAAGATTGGCAAGTACAGGGGATAGAAGCTTTGTTTAGAGCATGTATCATCCCTCAGCAAATAATGTTTTTGAATGACACTGTGCAACAAACGTCTTGCCTTGGTTTAGCCAAGATCAAATCCATGAAAACACCTTCTGTACCAACACCTGCAAGTAACAACACTACACAGGCAGCGGTTACAGTTGACGCAATACTACAAACCAACAGAACAGATCCTGATGGGAAAAACTGGTTACTCTGGCCTACAGACACAAACATCTATCAAGAAAGATTCCTGAATAGAAGACGGGGCTTTACTATCCATAGGCCAGACCCACGATACGTTCAAAGACAACATCCGGGGGTAGTAACAACATACAGTGTAGGTAAATTGTGCCTCGACTGGCTACAAAAATCTATACTTGAGGATGTGAAACAACACTTATCTTTACTTGAAGAAGACGCAGACCTTAGGGAATTCTTGCTAGGACCAAGAAAACCACGTCAAAAACGTTTCATATATGCCAGCATCTATGCTGCTTATAATGAAGTATGGAAGGTTTCACAGGCAGAGGCCGCAGAACGAATACGTGAACTTGATCGTATTAACTTAGAGAAAACTCTCTCTGTGGTCGACAATGGGTTAACAACTTTGTCATCCAGAATTTATTCATTGGACAACATTGTATCCTCTGCTATTGACATACTGGAACAAGATTTAGCCATGTTACAACAAGGCCAATCTCAGTTACGTTCTATTATGTTATTAAGCTGGAAGCTGCAATCTTTGCGTGCGGGCTATGTGCCTTGGCGTTTTATCAACACGTCGTCTCTGTTTGCAGAATACAATCTAACTGATAAACAGATCGAACTGGCAAAAGGGGAACAAAGTATACAGTGCTGAGCATTGAAAAACTGGAAAAATTACCATTTACGGTAGCAGAAAAACCAGCTACAGAATGGCTTATTCATGGCAAAATCACTCTGCCTGTCACTACTTTTCAGTTTCAGTATTGCCTCAAACAAATGCAAGCAGGCAAATATGAAAGGTTGGGTAAAGAATATATTAAGATATCCTGGGATTTACCTTACGAATACAGATGTTGGAGTGGGGATCGTGAAGTGTTTCTTAGCAGTATACACTGTGAAAATGCGCTAAGCGGTTCACTCATATGTCAGGACATTTCTTTACACAGGGCTTGTAATGGTTCTGTGGCAAATTTGTCCTGCCACCAGCAGGGTACACCAGCTACTGTGATTATTCCAACGTTTGGCCAACTTTCTAACGGGAGTTACCTTATGTTGAATGCATCCCATATCTGGTAACGGTCGACTCCAGGGTCACTTGCTGTCAATGTTCCCTCTAATTTTTTTTCTTTGTGTGCGGCAGTATAAGGTCTCTGTGCGCTGCAGCCAAGGCTATGTGCGCCAAGAACCCAACTGCGTGTGTGGGTGCAGCGACAAATATCAGTGGAAATATTGCTCAAACATTTGCTTAATAAAGTGAAAAGACAGTGTATTTCTACACATACAGCACCACATGAAGGGTCTTAAGGCAGGTTTGCAACATACAACAAACATAAAAAGGATACAGTATTCAAAAGCATATTCTCCATTAAAAGTCTTTTAATGTAACAATGTGTCCCTTACTATCACTTGTCAAATGGGAATGCTAAATCCCTGAGAGGTGTCTGTGTTATTAAAGATTGCACCACAATGGAATCTGAGAGAATGCATTGTTATGTCCTGTCCTTAGCCAACCACAGAACATTCCTTCTATGAGTTTTATCTCCTGCTGCATTTCTTGCATGCCTGTTGCAGCCCTCCAAGTACCACGCATCAGGCTTAGACTAACGCATTTTAGTGTGGTGGTCATCATCACCGCACTGAAATGCAAAGTCATGCATTTATAAATCCTCCTCCGATGTCAAGCCCAGTACCAGCTGGTAATTAGCACCACTTACAGAAAGCTGGCACCGCACGGTCAGCCCTGCTTGCGCAGACTTGGGGGTTGGCTCAGCTAGATTTGGGCTGGCTTTAGGGGCTACAGTGTAACAACTTCACCCATAGTGGGCTGGCGCAGCATTCAGCTTCACTGACCTCAGGTGACAACGCGAGCGAATCAGTGTCTGCTTGATTTACCCTGCGCCCAATGTCCGATAGACTGAGACCGATTACGTACCTAGCTATAGGCGCCCTGCCGTCTGCCGTGCGAGCGTGTGGCACGACAGTCAGTTTACATTTGGCAGTGGGAACCGCGCATTGTTGTGCCGACCCGCGCGGCCCTAATATGCCTATGGCCGCCCGCAACCCGACCCAGACTGCGGCCGCCGTGGGAGTGGTGCTACTTCATGTTTAGCAGACAGCCTGCACCAGTCGTCGCATCCTGGACCGTGGCATCTGCCCGCAGCCTGGCCTGCGCAGGGGAAGTAATCGCGGCGGTTGCTGGCATCTTCAAAAGTCACAGGTGAGACCCCGGGGTGCAACTAGCCTCGAGTCCGGTATGTTGATAGTAAACCCTGCCCACCCATACGCATACCAGACATGGTTTTGAAGCAGCCTAAGGATGTCGGCCGTAACTCAGGCTGTGCACACCGAGGACCGTGCTAAAACTATCCCAGCACTGTGGTATTTAAATAAACAAAGCTATCGTATGAATGCTTTTTCCTGTCCAGCCTGCCATGCCAGTCACTTGTAGGCCCTTGGTAGACTGTGTTGGAAACTGAGAAAGTGTGGCGCAGCCCAGGATGGCTATATGAAATAATTTAATTAAAATCTTACCTGCTCATTTCCTCAGTCCCCTGCAGCCTCTCAGACAGGTTAATTTTGCTGAATGTTGTTCAGTTGTTGACTGAACAACCGTTCACCACATGTCCCGTTTCAATGGTGTGACACAGTTACAGTGTACTGGCACCAGGGTCACCATCACGGCCCAGGTGACAGCGAGCTGAGACTTAGAGCTACCCAGTGCAGTTTACGTTAGGACTCGGACTCAGTGCAGCCCCTAGGACACACAGGCAGCAGCCCCTCTCTGCTAACACAGACCAAAGGCTGCATGTAATACCCATAACGGAGCACCGTACAATCTGAGGCCAGTCCTGAAAGGCCAGGCTAGGCCCGGCCTCTCTCCTGCAATAATAAACAAAGCAATGCCAATTACCCCTATCCCCATCTCAACCTGGCCCGAGTCTTGCTTGGCACAGGTGAGCTGAACACTGCGGATGTGAATGTGGTTAAGATGGACTGCGAAGGAGTAGGTTGGTTCTGGTGGATATGAATGGCTTTAGTTCTAATGGCTGTGTGGTGTTTGAATGCACTGGGTGGGGTAGGTTGGTTCATATTGGGAATGGGGTTCTAGTGTACCGGGTACAGCAAGGCTGATTTTGCTCTCAAGAAAGTCTCACTCATAGTCATTGAAATGCACTCATAATTGCACTGAAATTTTGAAAATGTCACACATAGTAAGCTGAAACCTCGGCAGCTATGTGTAGTCCCTTTTCTGTGCGTGTGAAATTTCCCGGTTTTTGGCTTTAAAATTCTGGTCACCCTATTTATCATCAAAAGGCAGGCAGCAAGCCTATCAGCACGACGTGTGCTTTCACAATCCCTAATACATATTGGGGATTGTGAAAGCACACGTTGTGCTGTTAGGCTTGTTGCCTGCCTTTTGTTAATAGAGCGTGGCAGATTGCATGCCTTTTTGAAAGTTTTCATGTTAATTACAGAGCCCGACATGCTTACACTCTGGGCTGCATTTAACATGAAAACTTTCAAAAAGGCACACAAACTGCTGCGCTCTGTTAAGAAAAAGCACGCAGGAAGCCCAACAGCACGACGTGTGCTTTCACAATCACTAATACATATTAGTAATTGTGAAAGCACACGTTGTGCTGTTAGGCTTGTTGCTTGCCTTTTGTTAATGGACAGTGGCAGATTGCATGATTTTTGAAAGTTTTCATGTTAATTGCAGGGCCCGACATGCTTACACTCGGGGCTGCATTTAACTTGAAAACTTTCAAAAAGGCACACAAACTGCTGCGCAAAACACACAAGATGATGGACGGAATGTTGCACATTGGCAAACATTCACCCCCAGTCACAGATCTGGGTTTAATCCATCGTTATTTTGCTTCACCACGCCACCCCAGTTCAGACATGGCCATATGCAAATCAGTCTTGACCCTGTGCCTCATGGGAACAGTCCAGACCGAACTGCCAAGCCATGTCTTCCCTGGACCGGAATCAAGCATCCTAGGACCGGTTTCTGGCTATTCAGCCCTCATCAGCCAGGATAGCCTGACTCCAGTGGCGCAGTGAGCACAGGCACCCACGTCTGGGCATACCCTTCCCACTTGGGGCGAATTGCAAAACACACAAGATGATGGACGGAATGCTTGCACATTGGCAAACATTCACCCCCAGTCAACAGATCTGGGTTTAATCCATCGTTATTCTTTGCTTCACTCACGCCACCCCAGTTCAGACATGGCCATATGCAAATCAGTCTTGACCCTGTGCCTCATGGGAACAGTCCAGACCGAACTGCCAAGCCATGTCTTCCCTGGACCGGAAACAAGCATCCTGGGACCGGTTTCTGGCTATTCAGCCCTCATCAGCCAGGATAGCTTGACTCCAGTGGCGCAGTGAGCACGGGACCCACGTCTGGGCATACCCTTCCCACTTAGGGCGAATTGCAAAACACACAAGGGATGATGGACGGAATGCTTGCACACTAGTCAAACATTCACCCCCAGTCACAGATCTGGGTTTAATCCATCGTTATCTTTAGCTTCACCACGCCACCCCAGTTCAGACATGGCCATATGCAAATCAGTCTTGACCCTGTGCCTCATGGGAACAGTCCAGACCGAACTGCCAAGCCATGTCTTCCCTGGACCGGACTCAAGCATCCTGGGACCGGTTTCTGGCTATTCAGCCCTCATCAGCCAGGATAGCTTGACTCCAGTGGCGCGGTGAGCACGGGACCCACGTCTGGGCATACCCTTCCCACTTGGGGCGAATTGCAAAACACACAAGGATGATGGACGGAATGTTGCAGCATTGGCAAACATTCACCCCCAGTCAACAGATCTGGGTTTAATCCATCGTTATTCTTTAGCTTCACCACGCCACCCCAGTTCAGACATGGCCATATGCAAATCAGTCTTGACCCTGTGCCTCATGGGAACAGTCCAGACCGAACTGCCAAGCCATGTCTTCCCTGGACCGGAATCAAGCATCCTAGGACCGGTTTCGGGCTAATCAGCCCTCATCAGCCAGGATAGCTTGACTCCAGTGGCGCAGTGAGCACGGGACCCACGCCTGGGCATACCCTTCCAACTTAGGGCGAATTGCAAAACACACAAGGATGATGGATGGAATGTTGCACATTGGCAAACATTCACCCCCAGTCAACAGATCTGGGTTTAATCCATCGTTATTTTGCTTCACCACGCCACCCCAGTTCAGACATGGCCATATGCAAATCAGTCTTGACCCTGTGCCTCATGGGAACAGTCCAGACCGAACTGCCAAGCCATGTCTTCCCTGGACCGGAATCAAGCATCCTAGGACCGGTTTCTGGCTATTCAGCCCTCATCAGCCAGGATAGCTTGACTCCAGTGGCGCAGTGAGCATGCTTACACTCGGGGCTGCATTTAACTTGAAAACTTTCAAAAAGGCACACAAACTGCTGCGCTCTGTTAAGAAAAAGCATGCAGCAAGCCCAACAGCACGACGTGTGCTTTCACATTCACTAAAACATATTAGTAATTGTGAAAGCACACGCTGTGCTGTTAGGCTTGTTGCCTGCCTTTTGTTAATGGACAGTGGCAGATTGCATGATTTTTGAAAGTTTTCAGGTTAATTGCAGGGCCCGACATGCTTACACTCGGGGCTGCATTTAACATGGAAACTTTCAAAAAGGCACACAAACTGCTGCGCTCTGTTAAGAAAAAGCATGCAGCAAGCCCAACAGCACGATGTGTGCTTTCACAATCACTAATATATGTTAATGATTGTGAAAGCACAGGTCGTGATTTTAGGCTTGCTGCCTGCCTTTCTCTAACAGAGCGCGGAGGGGGCAGATTGTCTGCTTTTCTTCAAGTATTCATGTTAATCGCAGCGCTGCGATTAACATGAATACTTGCCTCTCGTGGTGTGTGCGCGCTGCAAAGAAGACACTGCGCGCTCTGATTGAAACAGGTGCGCGGGCGCGCACGCGCGCAGCTTAGAGGGAACAGTGCTTGCTGTATGCAAGTATTGTTCCCCCCAATAGACACAGTCAGGGAGTCGCCTCTATGGCCTTCATTGAATGTTTCTTTTATACGTTTTGATATTTTAAGCAGAATGAAAGCCATGCTTTTGCAACAGACCGTGCCTTTGACCTCGGCCAAAGAAATCTATGATTTACAAATTGCAAGGACCTCGGCTGAGATACAGGCTTTAATTCGTACAAACTGCCCTATACATTTCGCAGAAATGATGGGACGTATCTTTAACATGTCTGATACGAGCGGTATTGTGCATGTATTTAAGACCATCTGTTCAGGACTGTTAGCACCCTTCCAGGCAGTCCTTGGAATCATCCCAAACTTCGCACATTCGGTGTTTGGTGGTGTGCCATTAATTCTAGCACTTGTTGCAGGAACCTATTTCTATTCCTACTATTACGCTTTGGCAAGCCTATCCACCGACATCACTCCGAGCGATGTGGAGAAAGCTCTCCTAGAACGGAAGTTCCGTGAGCGCATAGTGCAACTTTTGGGCATACCTCATCTACGGGAACTTAATTCAACATTGTTTCTGTCATTCAGACCAATCTGGCAAGATTGCATCTTACCTGTTCTATACTGCCTGCTTTGCGGTGAAGAATGCGTGCTAGACACCTGTCTAACACTCCCATCAGTCATGCCAACGGATATCGATACTCTGCTGGACCCCGTAACGGCCCATGCTCTGTGTTGTCCCCAGAGGCTACCAATCCTGATGACGGCATTCATTGAGATCTCACAGACGCTTCCTGCTGCTGCTGAGGTACGAGATGGATCAACAGGCACACAGGTAACAACGGACGCGAACATTGCTGCAGCATCTGATGCTGAAGGCGATGTTTCTCATCTCTGTGCAATTAACCTTCTGAACGAGGTGTTCCAAATGTCACCAACTTCGGTAGACGATATTTTGTCTACAGAAATAGATGATTTCATGTTTACACCAGACCCATGCACTGACTTTGATTCGGCTCACAGTGTACCAGGGACGCAATGAATTTGGCCTTCATATTTTCGAAACTTGGAACTCTTCCTAAAATTGAACTTTTTCTTTTTTATTTTTTTGAAAATACATGGCAAAACAATCTGCTTACAGTAGAACTATTCTTATAAAACGGACTTCTTTGAATACTTCCAGGGACACGTTGTCACCTTATTTGTCTAAAATTTCATTTAATACTATGATATGCAATGCTTTGATTTTTGAAAACTTGTCAACCATTTCATCATATGTATATATTTCTGTTTATTCATTCATGTTGCATTTATTTCCAATATATGCTTAGAATGAAAAAATGCTGTAAAATGTACAGTACCTATTGCATTACATGTTTTAGCAACAGTTTCTTTTAAAGAATTCTTTTAATATGCTTTTAGAAATGTTTTTAGCAACATGTGGTACTCAAGTTTAATGTTTAGCATTTAGTATTATCGTTCATTCGAAAGTGGAGTGGGTGTTGTATTCCGCTTTAGGTGTCCGTATATAGGTTTTCCTGAAACATGTCCTTATATAGGCACAATTCGCATTGCCCTTATATAGGCATAGAATCCCAGTCCTTATTTAGGCATTAGCCGTGCACTCCAAATACAGGCATGGTCACCAACATCCGTCCACCCTAACGTCACAACGAGTTCTTAGAAACCAGACCCTTAAGCTCTTGGGAGTTCCCCTAGCACAGGATTATTGATTTCTCCAAGAACTCATCTATTATGCATGAACCACCTTAAGGGTTCATTCCTGACGTCTTCCTCTGTCCGACTTCACGTCAATGCTAACATTCCAAGGCACCTACCAAGTATAAATATACCTTCCCTTCCCCAAGCAAGTTAGAGGAGACCTCTGCTTCAGAGGAGCCCATATCCCAGCCTGACGCACTGAGAAGATGCTGTCATTCCTGCTCGCAGAAGAATCCAGCTTCCAGTGTTCTGATCCCTTCGCGGGGTGTTAGAGTTTGAGATCCGGCAAGAGATTCCCACCTCTCTCATTCTCAAGGTATGGAGCTGACTAGAACCTAGAGGGACTCTTGGCATACTAGACTTAACATACTCTTAGTATACCATACTAGAGAATACGTCACCTACTTCTTACCTTTCCCTACACCTAGACTAGGTTAGGTACATTGTGGTAGAACTAGCTTAGAGAAGCATCGTATGAGTACTCGCATTTTTAGCTCATGTTATTTATGTACGTAAATATATGCTAAAAGATAATGCTAGCGCAGTATTATTTATTTCTACTGCTTACGCTGTGCATTATATATCTTGCATACTGTCTTGTGATCATAACAGCTCATATCTCTTACATGAGAAACAAGACTGTTCAATAAAACCTTTTTATTGAAACGCCCGTCTATTCTTTCTGTGTAACTCTGAGGAAACTAAGCATGCACGATTAGCTGAGTGAAACTGTTATCTATTGTTTCCACGATTCTGAGAAGTATTCCGATTCTAAAAGGGAAACAAAGTTGTCATGTAAATGCGGTTGCCAGAAACTACTCCCTTCTTGTTTACAAGGAGTTTCTAGTGGCCTCTGAGTTAGCTGGCACAAAAGTAATTAAGTTTAATATACTTGATAGGGACATACCGACCTCAGTCCTATGTCAAACCTATAGGGTATATTATTCCAATGCGCAGAGCCTATTAGGGAAATAGGAACTACACTACAGTGGAATAGTACAAGGAGTCTATACTGGTACGTAAATGTGCAATCGCAATGTAGAG